>JAJKFL010000008.1:16781935-17981935 GCA_021186555.1 Reticulitermes speratus | reverse complement strand
TTCTACTGATGAAGATAGCTTTTCCATTATAAACCTGTTATTTTCACCCACCAACCAGCGGAAAAGAATAAGGAGACACTTAACAGAAGATTTTTTGTCTCCGTCTAATTTAACTAGCAGCTTCTGGAAATTATCTGGTGGAAATTACTTGAATTCCTCTAGCAGTTTGAAGACAGATTGTAATCTAAATTATGCTTAAACATTCGGCTCGTACTTCTCAGGAAACAAACTCCTTCTGCTGACAAAGCTAATCAATTAATTGAGTGCAGGGAAGAAACCTCTCTTTATTGTGGGCTTTACAAAATATATAATTACATTATGAGAAAGGACTGTAGGACCTGTGAAATACTACGGTGTCTAAAATAATTGGACAAACTTCACGAGTGAGTTGCCTACACCAGAAAAAAATTCATGTCATTATACGTCCGCAAATATCCCAGTGGCCGCGCGGTCTAAGGCGTGGGTCTGCGGCCGCTCGCTTACTGGGATTGTGGGTTCGAATCCCGCCGGGGGTATGGATGTCTGTCTCTTGTGAGTGTTGTGTGTTGTCAGGTAGAGGTCTCTGCGACGAGCTGGTCCCTCGTCCAGAGGAGTACTACCGAGTGTGGTGTGTCTAAAAGTGTGATCGTGAAGCCACGAAAACTGAGGCGGCCTAGGCCCCCAAGGGGCTGTCGAGCCATTGAAGAAGAAGATACGTCCGCAAATACTTAGCTTTCTGGGTACAGCCCAACAACTTGACCTCAGTTCTTTATATTTGTATCGGTCGGGAACTTAAAATCTCTAGTGTATTCAGTTCCAATTGAAAATGAAGAGACCCTTTACCAATGCATTTTTTGTACCTGGCAAACCATTTGCAATTGGCCTGGGACTTTTGAAAGGGTGCAACACTCCACGATCTGGCGTGTCCATGCGTACATTGATTCAGGTGGAGGATATTCTGAGCGTTTGTTGTCAGCTGTGACTCGATAAAAATTAAGAACTCAAGAGTTATTATATTAAGGTGTGTTTTACTGTATTATTTTAGTTGTAAATAAAATATTACATAGTTAAAGTATTTACTTTTCAATGTAATTCTGGAAATAATCTCAAAGAACTCTAATTTCTGGATACACGTTTATACGAAATTTTTGTTTTGATGTACTGATCTCACACTTGAAATTTGTCCAAGCATTTTAGATACACCCTGTACAATAACCACCGTGGTTTTAATGGCTAAGAAAATTACGATGCTGTGGTCCATTATGCGCTAAGTTGAAGCAGGAAGATCTCATACTTCTACAGGCCTAATAAGCATTTTTTCAATAATCAGTGGAACATGTTCGTGACTTGTGCAATTCTTTTAAATTGCCAGAAATAACATCATGTAATACACTGAAACAAACACTGCAGGAATTATTTTCAAATTATTTAATTGAGAATGAGCCAAGTAACTTGCTTCTTCTTTCAGGTTCTGCAGCAACTAACATAATCTCCATCACGTGTCTTGTAGGTGTTTGGATATTGCATCTTGGGATGTAGAAATTAAACTGTAGGCAGAAGAATGTCAAGTCGCAGCTCCAGTACCAGTCTTAAGTCAAAAAAAGTCATAGTGCGATAGTGCACTGGTACAAAGTTTATACGACGCTTAGAAGAAACAAATTTTTGTAAAGGTAAAAAATTCTAAAAAACTCGAATATATTTATACTACTTTATTCTCCAGGCTAAGTATATTTTACATCACATGTGTTTAGTGTTAATATTTCTGTAGTTAATTCTAACATATGGCATATAAAGAAAAAAGTCCATTATTACAAAAAATGTCACTACCCTAATTGTTTATACATAGGATGAAATAAGAGGGGAGTGTAGCACTTTAGGAGGAGAAAAATACATGTCTTTATAGGATTTTAGTTGGAAAACCTGAAGAAAAGCTACAGTTTTGAAGACCTAAAAATAAATTAGAGGATACTATTAAAATGGGTTTAAAAAGTCGGATGTTTGGGCTTGGATTGGATTCATCCGGCTGAAGGTAGAGACAAATGATAGGCTGTCGTGAATAAAGCAATAAACCATCGATTCCATACACTGTGGGGAAATTCTTGCCTAGCTGATAACCTGTTAACTTTTCAAAAAGGCTTCTCTTCCATGGCTCAATCAGTCGGTTTAAACACATTTGTATACAAGTTTGTGTGTAAAAATTGTCTCTCGGAATTGGTGAATCTGATCGAAAAAAACAACATGTCTTTAATATGACTAAAATAAAATTTGCTGTTGAAAGAATCTGATAAAAGAAAAATGTTAATTCAATCAACACACTTGTTAGATTATTTTCGAAATCTTCCTTTTTTTTTGCTCTAAGCTTTGGAATTTTGTTACTTAGTTCTATACTCAAGAACAGTTGTGTCTGCAAATGGAATGGCAGCAAAAATAGGCCTAATATGGTTTGTGTGACAAAAATTTGCGTTTTATATTACAGTGTGGAAACTCAGCGACTGTTCTCTTGGGAATAATTTCTTCAACAGAACAATATTCAAATAACTGGTACATTGCCGCCGAATTTTATGGAAGAGTTGCTTTCCTGAAGACCCTGCTTAAGCGAAGAGTAAATTTGCTCATAAGAATGAATAAAAAGTAGGGAAGATATATTCTCGGAGCGCATAAATCTACAACTTCTGTAGCGTGTTTGCATTTAAGCATACTTTTGAGGCACAGTAAGTTTTATTAAAAGACAACAGAAATTAATTTAATAATACTGATTATTTCACCGGAGACAATTCACTCCACTTATTTTGCGATGACCTAACTACTGGGGACACTGAATTATAATTCTGTTACAATAATTTAAACATACAGAGACACTGCATTCTAATTTTGTTACAATAATTTAAACATACAGAGACACTGCATTCTAATTCTGTTACAATAATTTAAACATACAGAGACATTGCATTCCTAGTGTGTTGCAGTACTTTATCCTACTGTACATTCCAGTTTTGTACAAACACACATCCTCTTTCCTCCTTTGCCAATAAAAAAAAGGGCGTTGGATTTTATCTCGCTGACGCCAGTCGTGTTTTTATGACCAATTGGGATTTATCGATCAGAGATACATAACAAGGAAATTACAGAAAGCGTCTGATCGTTACCACTATCTAGTATACTAAATTCATGGTACCGGAAACGGGTATATTGACTTATACTTCAGAGAGCCATATAAGGAAAATTTAACTTCGTAAAACAGAAGCTTGTAAATGGGCTGTTAGCCGATCATAATATTTCTCACCCTCATGTTACCACAAATTGTTTATATCTTATTCAAAAGAAAACCCACTGATGCCTGTTCTGAGCCAAATTAATCACTCTCTACACACAGACTCAATTTTTAAGACACATTCAAATATTTTAGTAAAAAATATTCTTTAAAAATTTAATGGTAACCTTATTAGAGCACACACGTGGAGGCATTCGGGCAATAAGGCCCCCCTCTTACAAATACAAGTACGTAGCTACTCGTCGAGACTGTGTGACGATTGACACTATATGCCAAAGCATTTAATGTCTCTTACAGGCGACAGTATGTGCATTTTAACACTGTATGACGATCAGAGTCCTCTTTCGTGCACTGAGAGAAATTATGTTACCTGTAATTCGGGTAGAATACGCACTGACTAATCAGCTAAGAGTCTCCTATTACAAGAATAAACACAGGTACATATACTTTGTATATGAAAGGTAAGTTAAATAAAAGCTTCAAAATTTCTAAAAAAAAATTCATGACCTACTCTGACCACCTGAATGCAGAAAAGTCATTATTATCATCAATTAGAAGCATTTACTGTGTATTGCAACCGGACAGGGTCCGTAGTTCAAGCCTAGGACTGAGCTTCAAGAGGATGAAAAGATAAACTAGTTGTTTGGCTATTAGCCAGTTTATCTAATGACATTTAAATGAAATCATAAATACACTATTCAAATGTTGGAATGCGCTGAAGGGTTTAGCAGTTCAAACCTCTAATATCTCTCTGCACTTAAGCCTCTATGCCATTAGGATGTGTAGAGGTCTAACGCGCCTCATTTCCATTAAAGGCTTAAATTCTCTTTCTTGTTATAGTGACAGGTGATTCCCTTTTTCGGAAAGATATATTCGAACAGGCTTGCCCACAGGCTGGCTGCTTTCTTGACAAAGGAGGAAACATTCCAGAATTCGTGACATTGTAATACTTGGTTTTACTGGGACAGTACAAAAACAAAGGCGGAGTGGTGCAGTTCACGACGTAACAGCTTCATCCTAATCGATCTTAAGCTTTCCACGACTGCAGTTTATGTATTCGAATTGTGCAAACAGTTGCTGTGATTTGTTAATACAAAAGAATAAACACAAGCTGTGTGATCGCTATAACATTACAATTGTGACTATCTAAGTGGCTTCACACCCCCCATGTATTCCTTGCGAAGGATTCGTGCCAACCGAGGAGCATAGAGCAGCACTGTGACCGTGAGTCGGGCAGTTCGAGGTGGGCTGGATTGATCTGGCTCAGTATAGGGAGAGGTGGCGGGCTCTTGTGAATGCGGTAATGAGCCTTCTGGTTCCATAAAATGCGGGGAATTTCTTCACTAGCTGGGACCTCTTAGCTTCTCAGGAAGGACTGTGCTCCATCGAGTTATTTATTTAGTTAGATAGTTACATTTTATATACGTGACGTATTGACCAACACAAAGAAAAACTTCGTACAAACACGTAACCTGGGAGGCTTTGTTTTCGCGTGCAAGAATCTCTGATGAGAAGGGAAGCAAAATGTATAGCAGTAAAAGATGGAACTTCCGAGAACCTGTTGTGAAATATTTGAATGTGTTTCACGTAGTATTCACCGTGCATCTTGTTACTAATCAAAAGATTTATTATACCAACGTATGCACTATATTTTTATATATAAACTTGTCATACACCCCTACATATGTTTCGGCTTGTCACTGAGGATGGCTTGTGACAAGCCGAAACATATGTAGGGGTGTATGACAAGTTTATATATAAAAATATAGTGCATACGTTGGTATAATAAATCTTTTGATTTAAATGTGTGTTGTATGAATCTGGAAGAGGCAATAACAAACTACCATCCTAGGAAAATTGGTACTGGTGTCTAATATTAATTTTCTAAGGTGGTCATAATGAAGAACCTAAGCGTCCTAGGACACATGTTGGTATAAAGTTCTGTCTTTGTGTCGGTCCGTAGAACACAAACCTAAAATACGGCCGCCTATTTCCAAAACAGCCGATCTACGTTTAAATATTCCAAGTGGTCACCCGTTACTTGTTGCTTCTTGCGTACACTGCTCATTTCCACGTCGTGTCCATTCCGTGTGCCTTGATTGCATTACCAAAATATATTTGGTGAAGAATAAGAATAAATTATGAAATCAGAAGGATACGTGTGCGGGCGTACATGAGTAAGGTCTTGCTTTGTGCAAAATGTCCGGGAAATATTGGTAATTTCTATAACCCTCGCAATCAGTTGAATATTTACTTTGAGGGATGTCGTTCGGGGTCGCATAAGGAGTGCTCTGTTCGTATAGGTTTATCTGTAATAAAACAGGAAACGCGGGTACATTCTTTAGATAAATTTACAGCATGTGAATACACACAATCGAAGGGTGTATTTGGCGGAAAATCCTTGCCTCCACAATCGATCCCGAATCATACACGACTCAGTGTGTCTTTCCAAGCACTGTCCGCTAGTACGAATCATGGCTCACATTTATGGAACTAGCCTCTTTTGTTTTATACTGTTCTGGCAGGCCAACAGGAACCCAGCGTTTGCAGAAGGTGAGTATTTTGAGAAACACACAATAGAGTAAGGGGTTTAAAATTTAATAATTTTAAACTAACGATACTCAAAAGGAAAAATTAACAACTACCTTTTTAGGTACTATGAGACAACTTTCCTTCAAATGTTTCATTTTAAGCCGTGCAGTACAGCTAGGAGGTAGTATAAATTGATAATTACTTCCATGAAAGAGCTCAGTTCATACTTTACACTAACCCTCATTCCAACCTTGGTCAATATAAGAGATATAAGCTTATCTTTAACATTTATAAAATGTTAGTTTCGATCTCACAGTCCACATAGGATTTGTGGTGAACAAAGTGGCACTGGAACAGGCTTTCCTCCAACTACACGTTTCCCCTATAATTACCATTCCACCACTGCTCCTTACTCATATTCTATTCATCTACCACCTACGCTACACAGCCTGAGAAATTGACTGCCCCTCTGTATAAAGCAGTCTATACTTATACGCAAGGATTTTCATTGACATAATCCTTTCGGTCTCTATGGCCCTGGGGTAGACTCTGCCTCTTCAGAAATGAGTACCAGGAATATTTCCTGGGGGGTAAAGGCGGCCGGTGTGTAGGGCTGACAACCTTAACACCTTCATGTGCCGATTGTCTAGAATCTGAGAGCCTCAACCTCCTGGAAACCTAAGGGCCTGCCCAGGCCTGTAATGGGATTGCCTTTTACTTATATGCAAGGCAAGTAGATTAAGGAAGTTAAATTGTATCACGTTTCACATTACCGTATATTTAGGCTATTTCAGATATTCTCCTTTGGTTCCAAGATTCTTAGCTACATTTTTGTATTTCTGACATTTATGTGTGAAGAAAAGTATTTCGATCCATGGCCAGTCCATGTAAGACAACGTGGCACTGGGACAGATTTTGTCTCTGTGTAATTCGGTTTCACCCGACTCTATATAATGTTAGGAACTGACATCTTCTCTAAATGGAAAAACAAAATGTAAAAGTAGAGAACAAAAGTCACAGTAATGTTGTTACAGTGACAATTAGGACACACAGAGGCCCACAAGTATGGCAGAAAGTCACGGGTTTGAGACCACTGCCGGTAGGCTATCTTGCCGCGCGAATCTTTTGAAATATCATCTGAACGTTGTTAATATAACGTACATAATCACATATATAACGTTGCTAATATAACGTACATAATCACATATATAACGTTGCTAATATAACGTACATAATCACATATATAACGTTGCTAATATAACGTACATAAACACATATATAACGTTGCTAATATAACGTACATAATCACATATATAACGTTGCTAATATAACGTACATAATCACATATATAACGTTGCTAATATAACGTACATAATCACATATATAACGTTGCTAATATAACGTACATAATCACATATATAACGTTGCTAATATAACGTACATAATCACATATATAACGTTGCTAATATAACGTACATAAACACATATATAACGTTGCTAATATAACGTACATAATCACATATATAACGTTGCTAATAAAACGTACATAATCACATATATAACGTTGTTAATATAACGTACATAATCACATATATAACGTTGCTAATATAACGTACATAATCACATATATAACGTTGCTAATATAACGTACATAATCACATATATAACGTTGCTAATATAACGTACATAATCACATATATAACGTTGCTAATATAACGTACATAATCACATATATAACGTTGCTAATATAACGAAATCACATATTAATTCTAATACGTAATAATACATATATAACGTTGCTAATATAACGTACATAATCACATATATAACGTTGCTAATATAACGTACATAATCACATATATAACGTTGCTAATATAACGTACATAATCACATATATAACGTTGCTAATATAACGTACATAATCACATATATAACGTTGCTAAAATAACGTACATAATCACATATATAACGTTGCTAATAAACGTACATAATCACATATATAACGTTGCTAATAAAACGTACATAATCACATATATAACGTTGCTAATATAACGTACATAATCACATATATAACGTTGCTAATATAACGTACATAATCACATATATAACGTTGCTAATATAACGTACATAATCACATATATAACGTTGCTAATATAACGTACATAATCACATATATAACGTTGCTAATATAACGTACATAATCACATATATAACGTTGCTAATATAACGTACATAATCACATATATTAACGTGCTAATATAACGTACATAAACACATATATTCACGGATCAAATGTTTGCCATAATGACTGTTGGATTTGAATAAGATATAAACATACGATATACAAAGTATCAAAGTATACAGAGTTATTACAGTATAAAAGGTAAAGCAATCCCATTACAGGCCTTGGCAGGCCCTTAGGGCTCCAGGAGGTCGAGGCTCCCAGGTTTTTAGACAATCGGCAAATGAAGGTGGTAAGGTTGTCAGCCCTACGCACCGGCCGCCTTTACCCCCCAGGAAAGATTCCCGGTACTCATTTCTGTTAGAGGCTGAGTCGACCCCAGGGCCATAGTGCGACCGAAACGATTACGTCAATGAAAAATTCCAGTGACACCATCGGGAATCGAACCCGCGACATTCCGGTTTGTAACGCAGTGCCTCAACCAACTGCGCCACCGCATGCCCCGTTATTACAGTATAGGCTACTATAAAGATTTCATATACAATACTATAAGGCATTCTTATACATTAAAAATTCAGCAACAGAGTAAAGGGAGGGCGTATTTAAGTATCTTCTTAATGCTACTTTAAATTGTGCCCTTTCTTTCCTAAGACTTACGATACTAAGTGGTATACTGTTGAAAATCTTGATGCCATCATAGAATGCACGTTTCTAAAAACATTAAGTTTTGGAATTTGGTTTGTGAAGATGGTGCCGCTGTTGTTCTGCTTCCATATTCATTTGCGAGTCCGCTACAAAAAGGCAAAACAGTACATGGCATTGCTGTAAGTTATTCAATATTAAATTAAGCAGTGTGTCTCTCTCGGGCCGGGGTAGCTCAGTAGGTATAGCGACTCGCTACAGGCTGGACGGTCTGGGGTTCGAATTCTGGTGGAGGCGAGATTTTCCGCACCCGTCGAGACCGGCCCTGGGGCCGACGCAGCCTCCTAAACAATGGATACCAGCTTTTTCCCCGGGCTAAAGCGGCCGCAGCATGGCGTTGACCACCCACCACCACATAGCGTCGAGATTAAAGAAAGAGTAGAGCTATAACTCTACTCCCCCTCTGGGCCTTCATAGCCTGTTCTAGGGAGAATTACCTTTACCTTTTTACTTCAGCCTGTCTCTGTCTCATTTCTACGTTAGGTCCTACTATAACTGCAAATGTCACTGAAATCTAACTACGTGCTAATGTGTCTTATTATTTATTTTCAGTGCTCGGTGCTTCCTGTGACACAGGTAGCAACTGCTCATCTATTGCCAACTCTACGTGCTACAACAATACTACTTGTATGTGTGCTTCAGGCTTCGTAGCAGGCCCAAAAAACCTGTCGTGTCTCCCAGGTACTTTACATTGTCAAACCTGTTTACCACAGGCAGTATCGTTACACACATTTTACAAACAAACCTTACGCGATTTTTCCCACTTCACTTGGTTTAGTTTTCATGTATTTGCAGTAATGATGGGAATGTCGTCAAGACAATCACACTACAGAAAACACGCGAAAGTATATTTTACTCCTATCAGTGGTACAGTCACAACCAACACATACACTTGTGACATGTAATCAGGCTACCGGTTTCAGCTCAAAGAGCCATCATCAGGCCTATGACAGCAGACTATGAAAATAAAACTCCGTATATTTTATAAGAGGAAAAACTCCCCCTTTTTTACAATTACGTATATAAATGTCTATCAATATATAAAAGTGCTGCCTAAGAGAAGTATATGTTAAAATGTAAATATAAAGATGTAAATATAAAAAACATATAAGTATAAAAATGTGAGTATAAAAAATATAAATGACGTCAGACCGTAATATGTGGATGTATGTACGGCAGTAGTAATGTACAAAACAGTGTCAATCCTGTGCATTACATGTGGATCTTCGTGCGACTGGATAAATTGGTCCTTAAGGTAGGTCACTTGTGTACACTTTCTTTGCACACATGTACTTCTCTTAGGCAGCACTTTCATATATATTGATACACATTTTATATATGCAATTGTAAAAAGAGGGGGAGTTTTTCCTCTTATCAAAATGTAAAGAGTTTGATTTTCATAGTTTTCTGTCATAGGCCTGATGATCCTGATTACGTGTTGCAAGTGTGTGTGTTAGTTGTGACTGTACTACTGATAAGAGTAAAGTATACTTTTGCATGTACATACCAACGGGGATGTCTAATATTAAAATTACAGAAAACACATTGCACAGTTAAGAGTAATTTTTGCAGTGTGTTTCATTACATATCTACCATATCGAAGTGTTTCAAATTAAGTTCTTTATGTGCCAGTTACATCTACATAATGCACAAGGAACTGTGCTACACTACGTCTAAATCAAATGCGTGAACATTTATGAATTCAAATTTGTGGTTTTTCTAAAATAAACATAAATTTATTACGCTGTTTTAGTCTTAATTCACCGTGCATTTTTAAAACTACAAACAGTCACCAACAAATGCACAAACCATCAATAAGGTATAAATTAACCTTTTATCATAATGATAGCTCCTCGCGAGCCGAAACATGTGTAGGGTTTTAATTATGATAAAAGGTTAATTTATACCTTATTGATGGTTTGTGCATTTGTTGGTGACTGTTTGTAGTTATAACGCTGTATTTGCAGAAAATGCATGAAATGAATGCGTAATGGGGAGAAAAAATATGTTTTCCATTTTTTCTCTAGAACTACTGAAGGATATCAAATTTGTTATCCGAAATTTCCACCAAACGTAGGCAGCGAATATGATATTAATGTATCTTTCCAGGCAAGACGAGAGTCATACTCGTATATTTAGGGACGTTACTTCTATTGAGGCCACAGAAAGAAGGTCTTTGAACCGACCATCTCCATCGAAAAACTACATGCTTATCCTTCCGACACACTTCCCTATATTCCTGTCAAATCATGTATCCATTCTTTTCACAAAAATAACAGTACTTGATACATTCCGTTAGTGACAAGAGCTTTGGGCTTATTGATATAGGTCTGAAGGTTTACAGGAGAATAGCAGAGTAAGCAGCAAGGTGGAAATTCCGAGAGCCTTCATCCTCATCGTCGATGAGACTTCTTACGATGGTATTAGTACGGTCTATTTTATGACGTCTCTATCACGACCAGTTTTCCGGAGAAGAGAAACAATGGACGACTAGAGGGAAATGTATAGAAGTACGGTGGAGGGGAAGTGTCACATTTCGAGGAATATATGGCGAAGGTTGATTCATGAGACGTATTTCCGTGGCTTGATCAGAGGAACTAATTCGAACTCAGAGTTTTGCTACGTAACTAGAAGGCAATAACTTCATAAAGTGTGATACAAACAAGTGATTTTATTTGTACCATATAAGTCAGGGCTATGATAGAATATAGTACACTTTATTTTATCCCGTAACTAAAGAGCGATACAAAACTTTCAAAGACGAAAAATATCCTGTGCCTTCCTACAGTCCATAATTCTGTACGCTGCTCCAGAATATGCAAAAAAATGAGAATCCATTACTTGTGGCTAAGCACCGTATCTGAAGGCGTGTTTGAGAATGGGAATAAAACATAGAAATCCCCTTAATCGTGCCACTATAAATGAGTGATCACTTTTCACTCCGGCCGTATTTGTTCAGTGAATAATGCACAATGGAAATTCAGTTCTCCATTCTTTAGTCAGTCGCTTCCGAAGTTCATTACTGTTTTCACAAAAGTCCACCATTGGACTGTATCCTCATCAAGTTCAATTTATTTTATGAATTCACATGCTATTTTAATATTATCCTCACATATATACTTGCGTTTCTCAATTAGTCTCTTCTTTTGAAGTTCTAGAACATATATTCTGTAGGCACTTTATCGCCACATGCATGCTATAAGTTCCGTCTAGCTAATTTTCTATTATTTAATTATCCCAATAGGCCTAATGTTTAGTGAGAGTAAGAGGTATGCGGCTTCGCACTCTGCAATTTTTAAAATTTTATTTTCGATTTTTTCAACATGCTGTTAATAATACAGACCAGAACAAAAGCGTCGAATGGTATGATAATTAGTAAATAATGGATTGGAAACGATTTTAAAGAAACTGTCTGTGGACTATTTTGAGGTACTACTAGGGAACTTCACCCAGCCACCTGTACAATGAGTACCGGGTCTCTTTCCCGGGAGTAAAGCGGCCGAGGTGTTGGCAACCCCGTCTTCTAGCGCAGAGATTAAATAAAGTGTAGATCTATACTTCTGCTCCCGTTCTGGGCCTTCATGGCCTTTTGTAGCGTAAATGTTACATGTCACTTTACAAGGGAATTTATGGGTACCGTGCCTCTCTCGGGGGTAAAGTTGCCGAGGCATGGCGTTGACCACTAACCCTCATCTAGCGCTGAAGTTAAGCATGGGTAGAGCTATTGCCTCTACTCACTGTGTCTGTCTCACCAATAGCATGTCACGCGGCAACCTTTAACTTTACCATGGAATGTGTCTGGAGGACTGAGGAAAATACGAAAACTCACTGTCAGGATAACCCGTAACGGGATCGAAAACTGAACCCGGGATCTCCTGATTACGAACAGGAGTGCAGTTTTCTCAGTATTCCTGCCGCTTTCTCTCGGCACATGTATTCTCCTCAGAACTTTCTTTACAGACACCTGCAAACGATATTCTTAGTTTCTCACCCATACAAAACAACAGGTAAAATATAGCTTTTTTTACGTCCGCGTTATTGTTTGTAAATACTTCAGAGCAGATAAAAGCTTCAGCCATAATCTATTGTTACAGTGACCAAGGGTTCTTCTACTGAGGAGACTATGAAGACAGACGTAGGCAGTCAAGAGATAAGTAGTAAGTAAATTCACGGATTGTGTTCACTATATAAGCTGTCTCACGGTACATGGATTAGTTAAGTAATAATGTTATTATTCAAGTTAAAAAACAAAGGGACCTCACTTTCAGCAACGAAAGACAACTGCGCAGACAATGAGACCTGCAACACAAACCAAGAGAATAAATCTCCATGTCCAAATGGAAACTGCTCCACACCGGCGACTGGAGACATCACAAATTCCAACAACCACACAGCGACAGAAAAAAGAGCACGTCTGCAAGAAAAACGTAAGAGCAAGACTGTATACAGAGGGAATATAAAAAAATTTCATGCAACCGAGTCCTTCCTCTGAAGCTAATTGCTCATTGGCTGGACACGAATTTACCCGTACATCATTCCGGTTCTAAAAAGGGGTGAGAATTCCTTGTCCGCCTGAGGAATTATCAGTTACTCAGAAGTAATATGCTCCATTGAATTATTATTATTATTATTATTATTATTGCTGTTATTATTATTATTATTATTGAAAGAGAGCCCGTTTGCTCTCTCAAAATGTGCAGATTAAGAACGGCAGAATTATAATTCTGTCTGTTTTATATGGGTTCGAGACTTGGTCTTTCAAATTAAGGGATCAGCATGGGCTGAGGGTCTTCGAGAAAAGCTTGTCGAGAAAGACATTTGGACTTAATGGACAGAATGTGAGAGGAAACGGAAGAAAATTGCAGAATTAGGAGCTTCGCGATAGGTAATCCTCAGAAAATATTATTGCGGCGATCAAATCAAAGAAGATGAAATAGGTGGGGCATGTGGCACGTATGATAGAAATAAGAAATGCACACAGGGTTTTGGTGGTAAACAGTGTGTTGAACTTCATAAGTAATGCAGTTTAAAGTTTGCGGAATACGAAAAGGGGGTCAATTACTATAATTATTTATCTACACAAGTTGGTGTTTGGTCATTGTTTGGCTGTTGCCAAGAAGCTGTAATCAGGTGACAACTGGCAGCAATTACAGGCATCGATACGCACCGGCACCCCACTTATTCCTAACTTAATTTCATTATTTTGAAGAATTTGTGCAGTTTAAGTCTTGGACATGTGTAACCAAAACAGAAAGTAAGGCGATATTATCTTACCGTCGCTTTCATGACGCTTAGGCCTAATTTCAAGGATTTATGTGTTTAATTACACTTCTTGCTAATTTTCACACTAGGCTTGTTGTTTCAATGTAGAACAAATGTTACTGAGCTGCAATATAATTACGTCTTTCCGCTGGTCAACAAGTACCGTAAGTGAATAAAATTCTTCTTTCATTATGTGTACACTTACAAAGGCAGGAGGTATTTCGTCATTACGATTATAAATATAACTACTGCCGCCGCCACCACCATGGTTACTACTCTACTACTGCTAGTACTACTAATGATGACGATGATGAGGGTAGTGATGATTATGATAAGGACGACGACGATGATAATGACGGTGCTTTAATGATGATAATGATGAACTTAACGACAGTAATGGTGATGACGACGGTGATAATTACAGTGCTGGTAGAGACAATGATGATGACGGTGATGACGATGATAATTATGGTGACGGTAATGATGATGGTTATGACGACGACGACAAACGACAGGTACCGGAATATTAATGAACACGGAACTCTTTCTATTTTGGATACGCACAAAGTAAATCTATTTATTAACTAATTTATTTAAACAGACCACCTAAATACTTAAATACCCCCCTCGCCGCATGACGTTAGCTAGTGAAAAGAATTTACAAGTGCGTTATTTATTATAATAGCATGAAACTTTTACACACAATAGCAGTAAGATGATGTGGGAACGACTGTCCTTTACAAGGAATTTAAATTAGTGGGCGCTACGTTTAAAAAAGTACTGTGAAAAGCAGCTGTTAATGTCAGTGATGTTGATGTTAATGTCAGTGATGTTGCTGTTAATGTCAGTGATGTTGCTGTTAATGTTAGTGATGTTGCTGTTAATGTCAGTGATGTTTCTGTTAATGTCAGTGATGTTGCTGTTAATGTTAGTGATGTTGCTGTTAATGTCAGTGATGTTTATGTTAATGTCAGTGATGTTGCTGTTAATGTCAGTGATGTTGCTGTTAATGTTAGTGATGTTGCTGTTAATGTCAGTGATGTTGCTGTTAATGTCAGTGATGTTGCTGTTAATGTTAGTGATGTTGCTGTTAATGTCAGTGATGTTGCTGTTAATGTCAGTGATGTTGCTGTTAATGTCAGTGATGTTGCTGTTAATGTTAGTGATGTTGCTTTTTTCCAGGTTCTGGGGGCAGCAGTGTGGTGCCAATCTCATTTCTTGCGGTAATTTCAGTTGTTCACTTGGTGATGTGAAAACATAAGGTAAACAGCTGGAAAGTGGATAATTTAGTTGCGTCGCTCTGCACAGTAAACAACTGAACAAGAAGACCGAGAATATGCATTTTCAAAACTAAACTTGTAAAATACATATGAAATAAATTTGTTGTGCCTTCGCTACTGATCCCACTTATATGAAGTTAATACGAGTTAATAAATCCTAAATTTTAAATCACTGATTTTCAGCTACGGAATTAATTCAAGGCTTATAAAACCGTTTATAGGAATATTAAAGTTTTTTTTATTAGTTTTGTGTTAATTCCAAAGAAATAACTCTTATGTATATCTGGGATATGACGTTTATTTAAAGAGCTAAAGTTCCTTATTCTCTAGCAGCTAACTGAAGTAATCGAATCAAATACAGAACGTTTATATCGAAGTTCGTTTAGCAAACACAAACAACTTATTTTGACAGACTCAAAGTTGCATGCATTTTATTTTATTCGACGTAAAATTCTAAACAAACACAAGAGCCTGTTGTAATATAGCCTCTTCAGTACTGAGTATTATCAACTTGTATGCTCCCTTTGTAAAAACCTAATTTTCAAAACTTTAAAGACTAAAGTAGTTGTTAGGTCTGTCAAGAGATGTCACTGAGGACAAATAAAATGTTCATACAGCTGAAGAATCCTTAGGTTCTAATTGCGAAGTTTCGTACGTAGGAAGGGAAATATGGAAAATAAATATTCCATGCTTTGATTTATCAAGGAATCGTGTTAATTCCGAAAATCATCTGTACCTACCCATAATATTTTGAAGGGAAATAAACTGAGGTACATAATAGAACAGATTATAAGACAGCTCACTATACGAAACAGTCAGGTGACTGTAAGGATTTATTATTTGAATGTACAGTCATTTCAGCTATAAAGTGGTAGTTGCGCTCTTGTGAGACCTCGTGTAATAAGAATAGGGTCAGATCAGAAAACTTTTGGCCCGTCATCAACATTATATCTCCACACCGGTTGCTGAAATCGCGTAATAGCCAAAACGCATATGCGAAAGTTCGCGTTATGCAAACAGCGTTCACCTTTCCATCAACGGCTTTACAGCCAATTCGCGTTAACGAAACATGCATAATAGCAGAAATGACTGGACTGCAAAAGTTTAAATGTTTTTGTAAGTTGCCTTCTTAAATCTACATTTAATTTTTATATAACTTTTATGCGATGACTTGGAAAGCCAAAGGCAATATGAGGAATCAGTGTACAATTTACATATTTGTATGTTTAAGAAATATCTGAAGACGAAGATTTATTAGTCGAAAATATGTAGCAAGAGTCAACGTAAATAAAGTTTATGGATCTGCCAACTGAGATGAATTATTGAATTTTTTGTACAGTCGAACCCGGTTATAGCGACATCGGTTTAAGCGACACCTCGTCTATAACGTCATATATTCTGTGGTACCAATTAATTCCTCGCTGTTAACCATAACATTATACTCCTCGGGTAGAAAAACACTCGTTTATAAAGACACAAAATATTCAGCCCCTTTCATGACGTTATAACCGAGGTCGACTGTATTTTGTGAATGTGCACAAAGGCATGCCACAATTCAAAATGAAAGACTTAGTTACGGAGAAAGCAATTCAAAAGGAATGTTTCCATATGACTTTATTTTGGGTTCAGTTAATCTTTCTGCGTTATTTACATGTAGTAAACAGTCAGTAGAAACATTTGCACAAAAACTTTAAAACGGGTGATTTTATTCACAGTTTCTATAAAAAGACTTAATTTTATTCATATACTATACAATTATAGCACTGGAAACCAAAATGTTTGCCATAATCTCCTGCATCTACACACACACAAACTCTTTAACCTAGTCTAAATAGAGTAGGCCACCAGATGTGGAACCCACAGCCAATGGTAAGCGCGTTACAAGTGAGAATCTTCCTCCAAAGCAAGTGTGATGTCACAAGCAACATTACGCGAGACATGTGTAGAAATATCTCACCACGTATTGTGAACACAGCTAATCTCTCGTGGGAATGTTTCTATACATGGTGTGATATAACAGTCAGCTGTAAGCAATAATTTGTGGAAACGTTTCTGCAGCTCCTCTGATGTCAGCGAGTGATATGCTAGTCACGTGCGGAAACATTTCTCCACCTCTTATGAACTCACTGCCAATTTGGAGGTAACCCCATGGTAATTCAAAATCATTGGTAAGCCAATTATGAGTGGAAATGCGTATACTCGTCGTGTGAATTTAGCAAGTTTGCTGCCTCCGTCTGCTCCCAAATTGGAAGCAGAACACCCCCCCCCCCCCGAAACATCGGTAATTACCGATAAACACGGTATCATATCCCATAAGAAGGTAATATTTAAATAATTAAGTTATATGACAGGTCTTCTCAAGTACGCCTATTTATCAATGTTACTATTGCAAACTCAAAGAAATGGACTCATCATAAGCTATGACTCTACTAAGGTTTCACAGTAGTTTTTAACGTGATTTATATGAAAGGAAAGAATGTATACGTTGAGAAGTGGACAAGATACATGCGATTACAAGGTTTGTTTACAAAAAATTGCTCTACAATGGTCGTGCAGCTCATTTTAATATACTGTCAAGTGCGAGTAAATGCAATTAAATTACTGTACTTCTTGAATTTCACATTTCTTGTCATATGGACTAATAAAAGATCAGTTACTGTCAGTAATGTGGCACTTCTCATAAAAAAAGCTCTAATGACTGTAGCAAAATGCTAAGCGCCGAAGGTTAACGGAATACATTTCATTATCTCTGAAGTAATTTGCATACAGGTCATTCATTCTGTAGTCTGTCTTACGACAGGTCCGTAGCCTCTTCCAAAGCGAGTTCTCCACAGGGTGCGATCTAGTGCTTCCTCTTTCAATTTCCAGTATCTTTTCTTTTCCTTAAGGTCATCCAGTAGCTGCTTACGTCTTCTCCCTCGTCGTCCCGTCATTTCTATCCTTCCTTCTAACTTTCCTTCAATCACGTGTTTCAGAAGGCAGTTTCTACGCAAGATGTAACCAATCCAGTTAGCCTTTCTTCTTTTTATTGTATGTAGTATATTCCTCTCCTCCTTGACTCTGTGTAATACTTCTTCATTTCTCACACGATCGGTCCAACTGATCTTCTCCATTCTTCTCCAGCACCACATTTCAAAACTTTCCAGATACTTCTGATCTACTTTCCGAAGTGTCCACGTTTCAGCACCATAAAAAGCTATGCTCCAAATGTAGCACTTTACTAGTTTCTTCCTTAAATTTAATTCCAGTTTGCTGGTGAAAAGATTTTTCTTCTTGTTGAATGCTGTTTTTGCCATGGCAATTCTGGATTTAATTTCACGTGTACACCTTGCATCACTTGTTATCATGCTACCCAAATAATTGAAATATTCCACATTCTCCAATTGTTTTTGATCTATCATAATTTTCATTGGGGATGGTTGCCTTGAGATTTTCATTACTTTAGTTTTTCCCACATTCATTTCCATTCCATAGCGTCTTCCAATTTCAATTAGTCTATCAATCATGCCCTGTAGCACCTTTTCTTCCCTAGACAGTAGCACAAGGTCATCTGCATATTTCACAGTGCGAATTACTTGTCCTCCTATTTTGAAGTCTCCAAACCCTTCAAGAGCTTCCTTGGTAAGGCACTCGCTGTATAAGTTGAACAGAATCGGTGACAAGCAGCAACCTTGTCTAACTCCTCTTCCAATCTTCACACTTCTCGTCTCCCCTTGGTCCAGTCGTATTTTGACACTCTGTTCCATGTACAATTTGCTGATCAATCTTCTTTCGCGCCAGTCTATCCCAATTCCTTTTAGGATTTGCATTAATTTGGTCCAGTTGACACGGTCAAATGCCTTCTGCCAGTCTATGAAGCAAGCACACAATTCCTCATCTATGACCAAGGTTCGTTCTGATATTATTCTCAGCATCCCAATTGCATCCCTAGTTCCTTTTCCTCTTCTAAATCCAAACTGATCTTCTCCAAGTGCATCTTCAATTTTCCTCTCAATCCTTCTTCTAAGTATCCTCGCTACTATCTTTGCTGCATGAGCGATGATGCTGATTGTGCGATGGTCGCTGCATTTTGTAGCTTTGGGCTTCTTCTTTAAGGCAATCATTGTAACTTCAATAAAATCTCTGGGCCATTCTCCAGTTACATACATGCTGTTGATCATCTGTGTCATTAGCCTTAGACCACCTTCTCCCAACAATTTGAGTACATCCCCAGGTATATCATCTCTGAAGTAATTTGCATACAGGTAAGAGAATACATTAATTATCTCTGTAGTAATTTGCATACAGGTACGAGCTTGCACACCACACATTTCGAGTCCTCATCCTCTTGAATAAAAATGGTCCCAGAAATTATTCAACGTCATTTCATTACTTGAGCTTATAATAACTAGTAATTGTAACCAAGTGCATCTCATGACCCTCAAGCATCCTAAACTTAAAGTAATTCCAGACACATACGTGGGTGTAATTCAAGGATACGTATACCAAATCCCGTAAAATGTACAGGACAGAACATGTTTAATACATAATGTACGGCGTACATTATGTACATTCAGTGAAAATCGTGGCTGAGGCTTCTTGTTTATGATAAGCCAGGAAGACAAATCACTATTTAAAACCTTCTGCATGATAAGAGTGGGAATGTATAAAGCATAACATTCCTAACTAGACATGTTGGTGTATTATTCTTTATATTCTAACGACTTATATTAAAAAGATAATTTTCATGTTTGGTGGAAAAATAAGTCATAAGTTTCAATTAGCCGTAAAATGCAGAAATACACAGCTTTAACATCGCGTTGCAAATTAAGTAACTAACAACAAGATCCATTCAGCTGCTAAGAACAGTGTCTTCAGTCTATTAAAAGTCCTTGCATCTCTCCGTTTTTCTAAGCCTCTGTGTCTGTGATCTAATTATTGGGCGAAAGGAGGATACGTCGGTTTTGATAGTAGTTATAATAAAAGCCCTCCATTTCATATCATATCGCTAACATTAAACGACCTCCATTTGGCACAATAGCGGTAAAAAAACATTAAATATGTTTGAAGTCGCATTGTAACGTTTTTAGAATTTGAATTGACATTGATTCTGATAAGCTGTCATGAGCACTGCTGTCTCTAACTGCTCCCAGATTCGATTTAAATCCTCTAAAACTACGCTGCGCAAGCCTACTAGCCTTCAATTTTTGTAAAGTAATATTAATAGCACCAATGGTAGCAGAATTTTTTTTCCAGAGCAGTCTGTAAGAGACATCTGTGATAATGTTCCTCGTGATGCAGAGAAGCTGCCAGCATCTGGTGCACGCAGCCCGGCCTCACATAAATTGAGACGTGATGTTATAGATGAACAGTGAACATGAAATAAGACTCAACCGTATCTTTGCCTCCAAGATGTAGAATGACAGAGCCACATATTCCATAAAACAGACGGAAATCTACGAGTATATTACACGTTTCGTAAACTATCTCGGTGAAACTTCTGATAAAAGATTAAGCAGAAAATACGTAGATAAATCATAAAATATTTCTTAGAATCTATTAAAGAAATCTGCATGTACGAATAAATTACGAACAAGTTACATTCGGAGAGTGCTTGCTACTATTGGCTCAAGAAAGTCTGGTCTTTCCATTTTCTATCTAATATCGTACAGATTGAAACATACAGAATTATAACATTATTTGTTGTTTTGTATGAATGTAAAACTTGGTCTCCTACATTAAGCGGAGAAAAACATTGAGGGAGGTCGAGAATAAGGTCTTGAGGAAAGTGATTGAGCCTATGAGGGAAGAAGTAATAGGAGACGGGAGAAAACTGCATAATGAGGAGCTTCATGAGTACTCGTCAACAAATAGACTATTATTTTTTCTGTGACGCAACAGCCCCACTCAGGCACAGACCCCCTAACCGTTGAGGAGACTATCATTAAGGTGATCAGTTAAAGATTATGAGATGGGAAGGGAATGTAGCACGCAAGATCAAAAAGAGAAATGCATACAAGGTTCCGTTTGGGCAATCCGAAGTTAAGACAGGACTCGGAAGATCTAAGTGTAGATATAAAAGTAACATTAAAATTTACCCTAAAGAAATTTGATTTGCGGGCGTGGACTTGATTAAACTGCATCAGGATCGGGACAAATGGCAGACTCCTTTGAACACGGTATTGAACATCCAGGTTCCATGAAATAATGAACACTTTTGGATAGGTGGCGAAGTGTTAGCTTCTGGAGAAGAACTGTGCTTTGGAGAATTAACTAGTGTAACAGCGCATCCATTCACTAACCACTGAGGTTTTATTTATTTATTTATTAACTTCAATTGGGCACCAGTAGTTTACACAGGTCGTGTGGCTATGGCTGGAAGCGAGGCACCGACTATTAACTCAGGGTAGAGAAGAGCTCCACTCAGGGACTATTATCGTCCTCGGTTTTTAATCAGTCGCACTCCGAACCAGGAAAATTTCTGTCTTTACACGTTGATATCTACGTACCAAGTCCTCATACTGCAGATTGCCTCACGGCGCTAGGGAGAGAGGTTGGTGACAAACGGGGAGGGCAGTAATAATAGGAAATACCGTGCCACGGGCAACTGTTGTGGTTCTGAGAAAAGAAGTCTGCAGACCTGCAGCTCTGATACTCGCATTGTTGTAATAATAAAAGGTGAAACCCAATCGAAAGCTTCTTCCTCTTTGTTGTGGGTGCTAAGGAGACCAGCAACAATCGGCAACAATGCACAGTACCACACCTTTCATCTGGAGATAGCAGTCTTTGGATTCGAACTCTGGCTGCTCTGCTACACTAGTTAGGGCCTATTTCTTGTATATAAGTGATAATTTAGGCAATAACATTAAACTAACCATCTATAAAGCTCGCATTATATCCGTGACAAAGCAAGCTCTCCATAAAATTTGCAATTTTTCACATTTCACGAGAGTCCACGATTTACAAGTAGCTTCCAAAGTTACGTTCTTTTACGATTTCATTACAAAATTATCCAGACAGGCAGCAGAAGCCGTAAAAATTACGTAAATGCAAATGTTTCGATTATAGGGTAAAGTAAACCTTGACACAGAATATTAGCTATAAATGACTTGTAAATTTGCCGGTGGTCGAGCTTGCAGTCGTTATAGTGTGAGCTAAATAAGGGAAGAGCAACAGCCTGAACTGACAGAACATCGTATATATGCACAGCCTGTATACTATACATATACTTCCATAGCGCAACAACCTCTAGTGGGTCAGGGTCTCTCCACTGTTGACGCTTCACGATTACACTCAGATACACCACACTCGGTAGGACTCCTTTAGACGAGTGATCAGCCCGACGCAAAGACAACACACAACATTCACAAGAGACAGACATCCATGCGCCCCGCGGGATTCGAACCCACAATCCCAGAAAGCGAGCGGGCGAAGACCTACGCCCTACACCGCGCGGCCACTGGGATCGCCCTGTATACTATATATAACACAAAAAGTGTCACAAGTTGAAAAGTGTGAGTGTGTATGTGGACATATAATTGTCTATGTGTGGCACACATGCGTAACTGGGTAACTAAGTCGGTGCAGTGACTAAGCTACAGGCTGGAAAACAGAGAAATCGTGGTTTGATTCCCGGCAGAGGCAAGAGATTTGTCTCTTCTTCAAGCGTCGGTACCGCTTCTGGGGCCCACCTAGTCTCCTACTCAATGAGTACAGGGAGCACTTTCAATGGATTTAAAGTGGAGGGGCGTGAAACTGACCACTTACCTACTTCTAGTGCTGAAATTAAAAGTGAGTAGAGCCGCATCTCCTGTCATCCATACGCTTTCATGGCGTACATAGAAACAAATTTGCAGTTATATATATATAGAATGCTGTAACAAATTTAAAAGATCTAAACACTGACCACTGATCACCACGACATTATAAAGCTGACCGACTCCTCCACCCATGACGAATGTAAGAATAACGACCAGTCTCAAGAATAGAATATATTCATTATATTCATATATAGTCTACCTTATATAATACCATTGTATGAGTCACAGACTTGTATCGCTGTTGCCATGGCAACTAGTAAGGTCCTCCGCGGTTTCAATTGTTAAAATGGACTCCTTCTGTGAGTTACGGGCTTTGGCCGAAGAACCGACTGAGTATCGAGTACGTGTGTTCTCTTACTGAGGCTGAAGAGAGAGTTGCGCATCGAAAATAAAATACAACATACCACAATCAGATGGCAGCATTCCGATATATGAAATTAACACTTCATTTGCTCTGAAAAAGAAGAACCAACAGACAAATGAGGCCTTGGATTAGCGCCTGATTATAATGTGTGTGAGTTAGCTTCAGCCAGGCCGATAAAGAGCGATAATATTAATTAGTAATAAATAAATATCGATAATCAATCTACATTATATAAAAACCTTAATGTGAGAGAGCGAGTGAGTCAGCGCAGGTGGTTCATGTTTACCACTGATATCACACCCGTTACCACGGTTACGATAGAGGTTTGGAAAAGTTGTGTTCTCTGTGAAATTCCCACTGAGGCTGAAGAAACCGTTGAGCATACAGTATCAAGTACAACATAGCACAACCAGAGTGCAGCACCCCGATAGGTAAAATTAACACTTGATTTGCGATAAGAATAAAGATTGTTTAGATGAAGGAGACCGTGGAGTAGCGCATGCGTATTACGGCAGTCGGTCACGTGACGACTACATGGTCTTTTATACGTATAACGTAGTCGTGAACTCTATAACTTTATCAATATCACGACAGATAAACTGATCGGCCGTCAGTCATATACTGACCAGGACTTCGCTCACTTCTACCCTGAAAATGGAGACAGTGTGTTGCTGCTCAGAAACCCTGGTGACCACCACTCAAACTACAAGTTTCTATACGTAAAATAAAACTTCATCGCTGAGAAAACTTCACATTTGAAATGTGGTTGAGGACATTCCTTTGTCTCCATGAGCGAGAGATAAGACTATCTCAGCGTGAACTGCTTTTCCTTATCTCGATGTGTGCGGGCAGTTAATCACCGCCAAGCCCATAGGTGACGTTCAGCCTCGCGCAAATGAAGCTGCTGTTACGTTTCACTTAATAGAGGATTGTTTAATTAGCGTAAACATATATTTAATAAATATATATTGTAAAGCGGGTGACTTTTATTGCTATGGACACTCAGGTTTATAAACTGGCAACAACATTAATCTTCATTGTGGTATTATTATTCCGACAGGCAGAAGGAGAAGAGAGGTACAAAAGTAAGTACAAGTATTTTCTCATTAACTGAATTTACCTGACAGATGATTGTAGTAACTGTAAGTCGTTTCGATGTTACAATTTTTACACGTGTCGTGCAGACTGTAAGATACAGAGAAACCTAACTAGTTCAGCTAATGTCCTTTTAATTGTCAACAATAATCTCTAATGCAAACGCAAGAAAAACACGTTGCCTGTATTTCACGTTGTATTCACCGTGCATCGTTATATAACTGATTATCATTCACCAACAAATGCACAAAGATAATTTTTTCACTAATTACTTTATTAAAGGATTTCCCCTATACGTATTTCGGCAAACTATGTTGCCATCTTCAGGGGGTCATTTATGGTTTGTACATAGACCAATGTACATGTGTCAATATTGGTTATTATTAATATTAATAACCAATAATATTAATAACCAATAATGACACATGTACATTGGTCTATGTACAAACCAAAAATGACCCCCTGAAGATGGCAATATAGTTTGCCGAAATACGTATAGGGGAAATCCTTTAATAAAGTAATTAGTGAAAAAATTATCTTTGTGCATACGTTGCCTGTATCTGTTATGGATAATTTAAAGTAAATATATTGAATATAAAGTGGCTGCAATGTCAGTTGCTAAGAATGTGACAGTTTCACATAACTACACGAACGAAACCGATGATGAACGAAAGACAGCGAAGCCAACTTCCCCTAATCCGAATTGTTGAAAAATCAGACCACAGTTCCTTATTATCCGAATTTTGGCGCAATTAAGAGTGCAAATATAAATTTTTCATAAAACTTCTTAAAGAATTATGCAACTACCTGTACGAACACGTTTTATTTTCTTAAAAACAACTGGTTGAAGAAGTAAGAGATGACACTATTAGATAATGAGAATGAGCGCACAGCTTCTGACCTTTTATCACCGAAGTACGTGTAAACTTCCCTCTGTTATAATCTGTGGTCTTTTGGGTGATTACACGGCGTCGTGAGGTAATTATTTACCGACGTTTCGGGACAACGTGTCGGTCCCATCTTCACGGGTCGAGATTCCACGAAGGAAAGAAAGCCGCTGACAAGGAGACTTGGCAGCATAGCGGGGTAGGGAAACATGTTCCCTCTGTTACGTGTTAAACCACGCTCCGTTCCTGTGACATAGTGTCAAGAAATTCTTCTAATCACATTTTTAACTCCCTGCGATCACGCGTGTTAAAACTGAGGAAAGGTAAATATCAAATTTATTTGAAATTAAAGAGCACTACTACCGAGTGATATCAGTGGATGCTTCGAGGCCAGGTGGGCTGGTATGTTGCGGAGTGTAGCTTCCGACTGGAATTACTTTGAAGAGTATGAAAAGTAAATGCAATAATTGTATTAATAAGGTACATTTTGAAAGAGTCTCATTATTTATTAGCCATATATCTTATATCCATTTTTACGACAGAGTGCAAAAAGTTTTTCAGAACGTGGCAGTACCTCAGGTTCCCTGCCTTGCATCTAATATGATGGTTCACTACTGGGTTTAAAAGAGCCCCTCATTGGACCCTACTCTAAGCTAGCTGAAGTCAATCCACATCCTTAAACACTGTTAGCTTGAGACCTATTTGAGACGTATTTAAAAATTTTTCACCTATCCAAACCAAAGTCACCTTGTTCCCTATAATTCACGCTTTTCGTGTCTAAAACATTGTACGTATTTTCATCTCCTCATTCCGGCTACATGCTCTGTCCAAGTTATCCTCCGTAATTTAGTTACCATAATAATAGCCCGGATTAATCTGGCTCAGGATAGGGGCAGGTGGCAGGCTCTTGTGAATGCGGTAATGAACCTTCGGGTTCCATAAAATGCGGGAAATTTCTTGACTAGCTGAGGACCTGTTAGCTTCTCAAGAAGGACTCTGCTCCATGGAGTTAGTTAGTTAGTTAGTCAATAATAGCCCACCTAGAAACTTAGGTTTAAATGTTCCTTCCCGTATTTTGTTCTCAAACACTCAAATTTGTTCCGACCATAGAGTTAGACATTGTGATTATATTTCAAAAAATGATTGGACCAGCATTCACTTAAGCGATTTCCTTTCAGGCATTACTTGTACGTACGACTCGGACTGCACTGCAAACGCATACTGCGACACGCAAAGCTGTCAGTGTAAACCAGGTTTCGTTTGCTTTTATACTGAACAAAATACCCTCTTGTGTCTTAAAGGTAAGCAAACGGCGTCAACCTTCCCCTTACACCAGTTCCCCGTAACCGCATTTGTAAAAGACAACAGAGCTACAACACTGATGTCATAATAGGTTTTTTTTTATTTAGTACCAAGAGACATTTCGCGTTCTTCGTCCTGGTTTGTGCTAAAGTTAGCTGTAAAATTTAAAGTAAAATTGTCCCTGCGCGTGCCATATACGCATATAGGGCATTGGAGGTGTAGCTCCACTCATTCATAAGCAGCCATTTAGATGGAGCTGAGATGTAAGCTTGAAGCCACGGACACATTTCCCCGGTATCCATTGAACAGGGGGCTGAGTGAGCTACAAAGGCGGTCTGGGCGTTTTGACGAGAGATGAAACCCATGGCTCTGCCGCGTATAGAACGATACCTGGGACGTCAAACACATATCCTAGTCTACAGACTACTATATCCACGCTTCCAAACTGTACTGAAATTGTGCTGGAATATTAAATGTATTATGACAATATTATGAGCACAATTTGATTTATTGTCCTTTCTTCGCATAGTGATCGCGTTATGCATCAAAATGTTTCCAAGCTGAGAAATAACGGTGGACATAGGATGTATTACGTTTGTATTATAAACCTGGTTACGGAGGGCCATCAACAACATTAGACGTGACAAATAATGGACGACATGATTATAAACATAAGATTTAAAAATAACCTTCTACAGTCTAGCGATTAGGACATGTACCGGAAATTTTAACAGTAAAAATTGCATTTTGTCCACAGAGTGTGTTTGTGTGTTCCCTCTAATTCATACAATAAACAACGATTATAACATTCACCAACTATTCATTCTAACGGAGATACCCTGTGTTGTCTGTGAGGTACGAACTCAATCATCTTATGTAAAATAGATTAATTGTAGTCCTGAAGGGGTTTAAAGTAACAAAAATAACTTAATATCTAATTTAAAAATAATGGAGCCAAATGAATCTAAGTTACTGTACCTCGATACCACCACATAATATTCTGTTTAAAATATCTGTGTAATGTATGTCGACTTACGTACAATGCCTTCTTCAGCAGAGCCTAAAATAGTCTAAAATATAAAATACTATCATTTCCTTGCATTGCAATTGAAAAAAAAATAATTCGAAGTACTTTCTGCAGTACTCGAGTTAACACCTTTAGTAGGCACACATGTGTTGTATAACAATACAAGGAATCACCAGCTCCTATGACGAGCGTTCCGTCAATCAATATATATTTAATGAATATCTAAAAGGGACTGTGTATTCGTCCTAGGATTATCGCAATAAATTTAGGAAGAACACAGCCAAAACCATTGGAGGCACGTAGGCCTATAGCACCCAGAAAAACAAGCACGACTGTGATAGAGGAAGTGACATCTTCCGTTATTTGCATCACTACAAAAAGATAGTGTAGTATATTGGTTGAATGCATAATATATGTATGTTTTGGTATAACACATATGATAATTAAGACAAATGGATATCAGCAAGTAGACGTACTGCAAAAAAAAATGCCAGATCTTTACGGTATGACTTATAAACAGCTTCCAATCGATATGAAACGGTCATAACTACGCTGTATGGTAAGGTGGTACGTTTTCGATATAGGTACAATTCTGATCAGTGTAACGATTAACGAATTTTCCTCGCTTCGTGATCTTGGTAGCACTTATCTGACTGTGATGGCGTGATGCGAAAAGCTTTTTGAATTATCTGGGTTAATTTCATCCAAACAGCAGTTTGTGTTTCAGAGATGCAGTTTATTTTTTTCCTGAGAGAAGATGTGTACTGCTGCTTAGCTATTTGCCCTGTTATAAGACTGCCTAGTTTTTATCTAATAACTGACGTTATTAGTGTTGGGTTAGAGGGAAACTTTTTGTGCCCGAATTTGCAGACATCGCCGCATGGTTTGCCGGTGTGACAGTTATTGCCACGTCTTGAGGTAGTTTGGTTTTACTTGTTTGTTTCGTCTGTTCTACGTCAGGTACATTTTCGATCGGTACAGTAGGTACAATTTCGATCGGATGAGAAATGTTTTACAAAATTCCTCTCGACACTAATAATTTGAATCGAGTTACAAACTGCATAGTTTAATACAGCCTAGCGGTTGCACAGGAGGGAAGAGAAGATCATTCGACCGGATTCGTGCAGGCCAAACCCAGCACTGTGAAGTTTATAGCATTTTTAGTGAATGCGAAGGACACGATATTTATTGAGAATATGAAACAGAAAGTTAGATTTGCAGTATTTTATTATAATTTTATTATTGGGAATATTGTCCTATTAGGACACAAATTGGCATGAATAAGACCTTTCACTAGCCTTTAGTCTTAAATCCTAATTTTTAATAAACATGATTCTACGAAACACATTGCATCCAAATGAACACATCACGAAAGCAAGGTTTTGTGCAATTTTCTCCGATGCATGGAACAAAACTGCTTCCGTTGGACGTGCTGCTAACGGTTTCGAACGCATTGGAATAATGTCTTCCTCTGCAGATATTGTTCCAGAAGAGAAATCTACTCCTGCATCACTGTTTGAGCCTTCCCGTACAACTACTACCACTGCTGCCACTGTCGCTACTACCAACGCAACATTATCATCTTGCTTATTAATGGCATTGCCCTTAGTAATCTCCAGTCAAAACGGAGACACTGCTGACATCACAGCATCAACTTCAAACACAACAAACAAATCAGCGTCAAATAGTATCTCAAATGTGAAGAACATCTTAACAAATGAAAAAATACATCATCAAGGAAACGAAAGCAAAACCTTCGGTCCACCTTACCTAGGATCAAAATCTGGAAGAACCCCAAAATAAAAAATGTCTTTTTCCGAAAACGACAAAACAAACAACCAGTGGTCAAAGTAATCTCATAGGTACAAGAGCAGAAGGGGACTCATTGTTACAAAAATCGCCAGCAAAGGATGAAGAGTGTGGTTCTTGCTTCTTAAACTATTACACTGCCAAATCTATGAAAAAGGGTGACGGGGTGTGTTGCCAGAAATGCAATGTCTGGTATCACGAAATATGCGTTGGTGCGAAAGGCAAGAGGCAATTCATTTGTGGAACATGCCACTGATTATAATTGTACCACCAAGTGATCAGAACTGTACCTACGGAGACACATTTTCGATTAATTTTAAGGCTAC
Source organism: Reticulitermes speratus (assembly GCA_021186555.1). Lineage (NCBI taxonomy): Eukaryota > Metazoa > Arthropoda > Insecta > Blattodea > Rhinotermitidae > Reticulitermes > Reticulitermes speratus. The sequence continues at coordinate 17,952,118 of JAJKFL010000008.1, read as the reverse complement.
TCGGGTTCATAACCGATCACACTTTCATGTTTATACAGTTAACTATTTCTTCGGCCTCAGCTCATACCTCACAGAAAACACACGGACAATTTTATTGAAGTCCCGAAATATGACATTAAAAAAGGTCCTTCCGGTGGGAGTCGCGCTCTTCCATTTCGGGAGACAGACAGAAGGACGGACAGAAATGACAATTTCAATAGTCATTTTTCGCAACTGATTTGCAAATGCGACTGAGAGACGGCGAAATTTTTACCGATATAAGCATGGTTTATTGAGACGCGTGGGTACATTTACTTTGAGTGACATTACGTTGTGGTAGGCCCGGATGTTTGAAGTTTCGGATACATTCCTCTCTCCGAATTGCAAGAAAGCCAGCTAGCTACAACACGAGCGTAGTACAGAGATTTAACACCAATGTTCTCAAACCGACAGAAGCCTCCTCGCCGGGCGATGCCTGCGAAAAGGACGTACAATGTACGAAACCTTTCGGAAACCACGCCGAATGCATTATCAGAAAGAGTGGTGACGGGGAATGCGACTGCATGAGTAATGCACACTTCAAAGATGGCAGATGTTACGAGACAGCCTGTAAGTAGACAAAGTACTGAAAGATTTTAAGCTTACTTCCCTTCAAAGCTTTCAGTCTGTATCATATAACTAACAAGGAAATTAGTAGCCTAACTAGACAACTTGACGTTTTACACCCTTTTCAAAACAACTGCAAACATTACTTTAATCATGAGATTTAGAGTTCTGGAAAATACGTAATTGCAAGTTTTGTCGTTTTCCAGAAAAATAATGCTGCAAATGTCAAAATGAACTTTCCATTCTTATTCTTCTACTTCTTTCTTGACAAGGGATATGCAGTAACTTTCGCTCCAGAGCTAAATACATTTTTCTTCCCTTGCTTCTTATTGTGCTGATTGGATACTTAAAATGTTTAAATATCTTAAGTTGTTTATTATATTATTATGACTACATTGATGATTTAGTTTTCTGCTAGGTGTGTAGTTCTTCAATTCTGAACTAATTAATTTGCAGTCTTGCAAGAGAATTTGTTATATTTTACGAATGCAATTTTCCCCCCAAATATTAAAATTTACATATATAATTAGCCCTTCCTTATTTAGTCATGAAATTCCTAGCCTTCCTGATTATTCTAAATTTTCTTGTAAATTATGGTATAGCATGATTAAAAATAACTCTTAATAAAACGCCCCCTTTCTGTTTTATTGTGTCGTTGGAAAGGATGAAATAAACATTTGCCTCTGAGTTACCTCAAGTGGTAATGATTCGAACTTCTGTTAGGAGGGTACCCAGTTCGAATCTCGGCAGTGACACAAATTATCTTGAAGATTTTCGTGGCTTTCCTCAGTTCTCCCACGAAAATGGCGATACATTACTTTAAAATATGCCAAAAACTCTTCATTCCACATACTGATTTACTACGAGACTAGACAAATAACCACAAATAAACTAGGAATTTATCAAGGCATCTATAATTCTTGAAGACACTGTATATCCGGGTCGCAATAGAAGTTGGGGGGGGGGGGGCTTTGCTAGACTGGATATCCCCCCCAAAAAAAAATTCTATCAGAACATAAAACGTTTTGATTTCAATACAATTACGTGTCTTACTTCTTGCTTTTCTTCATTTTATGACAATACTGAAATATTAATATGAAAATGTGTGACGGCTGGCAAATAATACTTTCTTACACCTTTCCAGAAAAATTTTTCCTCCACAAAAGGAACAATTTTATAGTGGTTGTGTGTCTCCTCTTGTGTATAGAATTAAAGTAAGCTAAAGTGACATCTTCGCCGATCCCAGTGGCCGTGCGGTCTAAGGCGTGGGTCTACGGCCGCTCACTTACTGGGATTGTGGGTTCGAATCCCGCCGAAGGCATGGATGTCTGTTTCTTGTGAGTGTTGTGTGTTGTCAGGTAGAGGTCTCTGCGACGGGCTGGTCCCTCGTCCAGAGGAGTCCTACCGAACGTAGTGTGTCTGAAGTATGTGATCGTGAAGACTCGAAAAATCAGGCGGCCTAGGCCTCCAAGGGGTTGTCGAGCCTTTGAAAAAATAAAGTGATATGTTCAAGATCTTTGTTTCAGTAATTGGACAGAAATGTACGGTGAACAACAACTGTTACCTTGCTAACGGGCAGCCTGCCTATTGCGCCAGAAGTGAGTGCACGTGTCTGAACGGCTACCATCCGAACGAAGGTGGCACCGAATGCATACGAACAAGCCGTAAGTTCCGGAATCAAGTGGAAAGGGCACCTAATTCACTACATAAACCTAAGAGATTTTTTCGCTTTTACGATTTAAAAGCAAAAATTTACATGTCTTACAGTGTTCAGACTCATTCATTAAGGACAGTAGCTTCTTATTAATCAGCACATTCATATACTTCCAGGTTACAGCGTAATTATGTGGCTGTATTTCATATCACAAATAAAAGAAAAATGAATTGGTGGTTTTACCATCACCTTCTTTTTATCAGTTAGCGAAAAAGTCCCTGCTTAATTTGATGGAATATATGTGACAGTGACTGTGGAAAACCAGTGAATGTTGACAATATGCCAATTTTAGTGGGAGTAGCAAATATATCCGTTTTCCATTTTATTAAGAAATGTTAGTAGTCATTGCTTTATGTGCAGTAAATGTAGGATTTTTTCAATGATAACCAATAACATTTTCTTTAAAATGCAGTCTACATTACACTGTGAACCTTTAATCGTGTCCCTCAATACGGTAGCTGTCACGAGGACTTTTATCATATAGCAAGCCTACATCCATCCACAATTCAGAGTCCACTTTCTCCATACAGTTCAACTTATCTTATTTCATAGACGATTCTCGAAGTGTAGCTCTCGACCCTTCCAAAAATATTTCTCGACACATTAGAGAGCGCCTGTCTTTAAATACCACCAATTTAACTTCAAATGTCATCTTTCTTTTCTTGCAAGGAAAGTGGATTTTTCATATATCGACTGTCAGCGTCCTCCGCAAATCATAATCCCACGGATTCAAGTCTGGTTACCTAGGAGGCCACAAACTGCGAGTTACACATCCTCCACCAAATTCATCTTCTAGGGCAGCCATTAAAAAGCAACTGCGTGGGCCATGGCATTTTCCTGAATGAAGTAACGCGCAATGTTACTACTTGTATTAATTCTCGAAAGAATGGCATCAGAACTGACCGCAAAGAGCTGTAGAAGTTTGTTTCTTCGAAAAAGACGCGCGGTATAATCTTGCTCTTAGACACTGCACACAAGACTCAGGCTTTGAGTTGATGCAAAGAAACTTCATGAGCTGCACGGAGAGTTTCGAAAAAATTAAAACTGCTGTTTTGGCTCTTTGTATTCCAATTTAATGCAAATTATGCGGGTTTGCAAAAGTTGTGCAAATGAACACTATATTTTTCAACAAAATACATTTCTCATATACACTGTCCACCCACCGTGTATTACTCACAACACATGACTAAGGGCCCGTCTCACGTTCCAGTGACTGTGAGACGAGAAACGTGTCGTGCAGTTTCGCCTTAATAAAGCCAGCTTGTACTTTTTTATGCTGAGAAACACGATTAAAGATACACTCTGTATTTACTTATTGCAGCGAGGTAAACAATTGTGACCCTTTGTGATACACAGTATTCACTATCTGAAGCAAAACATTTCCCCTTTTGACGCTTCTTATACAGTTCCCTTTCACATGTCCCTGACCACGACCAGTAAGATATGAAGTAACGACAGATCCTACTGCTGGTGCCTTACTTGCGAGTATATCGCTCGTCAACATATTTTCGGAACCGACTACTGTGCTAAAATTTTTATACAGCAATGAATACTAGAATCTTCTGTTACCTACATTCAGTAGTAAGAAACTGGAATTATTTGCGATCACTAGTAAATGCAGGAATTCCGCCCACTTCTCCTGTATTTACTAAGCCTGTCAGTGGATACTGTGTATGACCAGTCAATACTAACAAAAGGTGTTTATCGTAATGTGACTGTAGAGTATACGAACACAAAAAGGCATATTTTCACTGCATTTTTAACACTGTAAGCCAGATACATACTGTCCTCGGCTACCAAATCATCACAGCGCTGAGCATCAAACTATACAAGCGTAGGAAAGGTCAAGATGAAACTCCATTCTTTCCTAATTTCCATTTTAGATAAACGCATTCAGCAAGTTGGCTTTCAGCAGTAATGCTTCTGACCGATTCGACCATCTGCAGCAATATTGACTGTTTTATGAATTTTTGGTGCGTTCGAATAGTCGCGAAAAGCGCCTATTAGGTCCGTCATGTCCGTCCGTATGTATCAGCGCGGCTCGCACTGAAGGATTTATATGAAATTTTATATTAGGGACTTTTACGGTCCAGTGGATAAAATTAATAAAGGCGACTATATTCGGTGGTACAGCGGGCACAATAACACGAGCATATTCGGGGGTTCAAAACATTCACGTAATAATCACGTGTACATTCGACGGCCCAATGGATACACTTAATAAACCTTGGAATATAGTGGTCTAACGGATACACTTAATAAATATGCGTATATTAGGTGGTCGAGCGAATAAATTTAATACGCAAGTATATTCGGTAGTTCAACGGATACACTTAACAAACGCAAGTATATTCGCTGGTACAGCGGATACACGTAATAAACACATGTATATTTGGTGGACGAGTGGATACATTTACTAAGCACGTGTATATTCGGCGGTACAGCGGATACACTTAATGATCGCAAGTATACTTCGTGGTACAGCGGATACACTTAATGATCGCAAGTATACTTCGTGGTACAGCGGATACACTTAATGATCGCAAGTATACTTCGTGGTACAGCGGATACATTTAATAAACGCGAGTATATTCGATGGTCCAACGAATACACTTAATAGACACAAGTATATTTGGTGGTCCAGAGGATACACTTAATAAAGGCGAGGTTACACTTAATAAACATGAATATATTCGATGCTGGTCGTGAAAGCACAAAATTCACCTTTCTCACAAAACGGATCTTTATTAAATTTTTATTTTCAACAAACATCTTAATACACGCAAGTTACTGTAATCGCAAACGACAAATAAGAAGGGACAGAAATCTAGACTAAGCATCGAGACAAATGCAATGTTTGGGATGTCTAGCCTATGTATTTTCACTTATACACCTGTAATTGGATATCAGAAAGACAAGTGAAGCCTGCTGCAAGTTTTGTGTATTGAGTGTGAAGGCCGAAGCCTCAGCTATGGTACACACATGTCTGGACGTGAATCACAAAATGTTGTACTGCACCCAGAACTGGACGAACCGTGCAAGACGGACCGGGAGTGCGTCACAGAGAACTCGAGGTGTGGCGACGTCTGTCGCTGCAAGGTCAACTACATACAGAGCCGCCAGAAAGACAAGTGTCTCAAAGGTAATGGGAATCCATCTGTGTTTTATCTCAGAATACGCTTAAGAGGTTTAGATTATTTTTTTATATACGTATATGGATCCGCTTGGAAGGCCTACTTATAAATAGAGAAAACGTCAAAATGTAAAGTTCACCCTAGAACCGGCCATGACCGCCCAGAAGCGGAGTAGAGGTATAACTCTACTCTTTCTTTAACCTCGGCCCTGAGTGGAGGGATAGGTGGTCAACGCCACGCCCCGGCCGCTTTACCCCCGTGGAAGAGACCCGGTACCCATTGTACAGGGGCTGGGTGGGCCCCAGGGCCGGTCTGGACGGGTGCGGAAAATCTCGACCCCACCGGGACTCGACCCCCGGACCGTCCAGCCCGTAGCGAGTCGTAATACCGACTACGCTATCCCGGCCCACTATAAATGGGAGAATAATATTAAAGTGGATGTTAAAGAAATAGGGAGGGTGTTGAGAGGATTATTTGGACCCGGGATTGGGACTAGTGACTGTCTCTTTTGCATATGCTAATGGGATTCTTGAATAGCTGAGGCACTATAGACTTCTTGAAAAGGACTCTTCCATGGAATTAGTTAAAAGTCCACATAAATTGCACTTAGGTTCTTATGATTTAATCCTTAACAAGATGCTTTGTTCTGCAGCCTACATCCTGGTTACGATCAGGCAATAGTTACCTCACCAAAAGCGGTCGCGAAACTCTACATCGTCATTATTTGTCACACTTTTCATTTCACTGCATTTAACTCGTATTTTAAGATAATCAACATCAACATCAACAAATAACTTCAGTACCATCCACCTTGCCAGTTGATAAAGATATGTACATTGTTTCAATTACATAATTTTATTATTTTTCAGTCTTCGCCAAAAGAACTGAATTGATAAATCATAACCTGCAAACACAGTAACTCGAATTTCACTCAAGTCAAATTCATGTAAAGTCGGATGTCTGTTGTCTCAAACATAGCTGCTCGTAGAACGAGACCGGCATAAGCCTAGATCATAATGCAAATGCCATTACAGTCCGCTGTTTTAACTTCATACACTTTTTCAACATGAAATACGGCCTGTGCCTAAACCTAGTGAAAGAAAGACCTGCTTAGTGAAAGTCAGTAACCGACAGCTCTTGTCAACAGCGGCAGACAAAATGGGCGACCCTTGTGTGGAGGACAAGCAATGTACAATGTTCCTGTCCAAGGCGACGTGTGACGCGGATGGATACTGCAGTTGCCAACCCGGCTTCCATCACATCCCACCCAACAGCAAATGTTACTCAAACATCGGTAAGTAGCTAATCAGTGCGACGGTAGTTGCTCGAATTTTACGAAAATAGAGTATATTTAATATACAGGATGGCGATAGTCACTTGACACTAGAAGCAACACGGTAATTCAATTTTACTGACTTGATATGTCCACAGTGTCCCGTCTACATTGACACATTGCGTCGTTCGTCCATGAAGCGTTGGCAAAAGAGAAGACGACAGAATTATCATATGTACGGCCGTTCTGTTTTAAACATGGAGTGTCAAGTGACGTTTCCGACATTCTGTGTTTTCGGACTTTAACGGCCGTGATGTCTGAGAGAGTGTAGATTTCTGAGTACCAACGTTTCGGAAGAATACACAGCCTCAAATATGTTGATCCCCTTACAAAGTACCAGATTGATATGACGCTAGAAGTTGGGCGATTATTTCCTAGTTCAGTTAAGGTCACGAAATAATGGTTGCGGAATTGCATAAACAGTGGAAAAAATTATTTCTAAAATATACTATGTCATTTAAATCTATTAAGTAAAATTCTGGGAACTTTTTACTTACAAGTTAGTTGTGCGGAATTTTGTGTGTTCTATATATCACTGCAGTTTAAAACATCTAGCTTCAGTAACAAACTGTATGTTCGACGGCCACCTTTAGTTCAGCAATTCGGCAATACAGAATTGAAGTTATGAAATAAAGATCATTAAACTTCAAGTCTTTAACTTTCGTTTAAATGCACTCAACATTCGAAATAAAACATATGTTGTAACAAAGTCTGATAGAACACCTGGCCGATATTCAGAAATACGACTTTCCACCGTCTGTCCCACTCGACATAAACACACACACAAACTAGCAAGGTCTACTACGCAGTATTGACATCAATATGAATGCCAGCCGGCACTTCGTCAGTCTCTAAAACGATGTTCGCTTGTTTCTGTCCTATGTCGCCCCTATTGAGTACTTTTGGTACTAATGTACATTAAACGTGATGGCACAATTTATCAATATTGATTTATAATTTGAGTTTCGTAATTAATATGTATTCATTAAATCACTTTACATTAATATTTATACTCATGAATGCAAGTTTTATTTGCGTGTAATACACAGAAGCCTAGGATCTCAACAAGGAATATGCCTCTATAGTCTATAGTAGTTTAATATCACCGGAACAAGAAGTAAAATGCTGAAGGTTGTCAACAAACATCGGTGGTTGTCAAAACCAAACGACCCGTAACACTGACAGCAACACACACACACACACACACATATATATATATATATATATATATATATATATATATTCTGAAGCAACACACATGATCATGTCATGCAGTCTATTAGCGAATTAATAAAGTACGTGAAACGCGTAATGACTGAACAGCTTTGGAATCGTGCTGTATTAACACACACGTTTTAGTTTGTGTCTATGCCTAAGTGGCTTAGTAACAGCGTGGCCAAACAAACAGCAGTGGAACTGAAGTTGCTGTAGTCCACATGCTAAGCATTAATCAAGTTCGCACAGAAGTAACAAATAAGGCTTATATATTTTTTTTTCTATGGCTCAACAGCCCCTTTTCGGGTGCCTAGGCCTCCTCATTTCGAGGTTTCACGATCACACTTTTTAGACACACCACACTCAGTAGGACTCCTCTGGACGAGTGACCAGCCCGTCGCAGAGACCTCTACCTGACAACACACAACACTCACAAGAGACAGACATCCATACCCCCGGTGGGATTCGAACCCACGATCCTAGTAAGCGAGCGGCCGCAGACCCACGCCTTAGACCGCACGGCCACTGGGATCGGCAAGGCTAGTAATCTAGATCTGGACATGAGAGCTCTTTTGTATTTTCTTAGTCATTCCAGTTGAATTCCGAGATGTAACTCTCCATTATCGAATGATGTGGTGTAAAGGTGACGTTGTACACTTGCTACATGGAAGATGCCTGTTTCGAAATTCGCCGAACACCGGCTGTTCAAACAGATTTTCCGTGAATTCCCTCAGTCCCAGAATAGGAGGCCTACCTGCAATAGGTCACAGTCTCAGGCTTCAAAATATGATGAATTAGACGAATCCCCTATTCTCCAAATGAATGCAGTACTTTCCATCGAAACGTCGGCAAATGTCCACCAGATTGTACGGCGTCACATCTCAGAAGACGGTTGCTGCCAACCTTCAATTATGCTGCAATCGTCACCTTTCCACTTCACATTGCATAACAACATTCATTATCACATCGATTCTAAATAACCTTTCCAGCACCTGCTGTCCACAGACCAGGAGATGATCCCTTCTAGGAATGAGATAGGTGCGCATGCGCAAGATTTCATGGCGAATGACTGGTTGTTACTATCCAACCCCGAGTGCATTCGCACAGCGTAATCGTTCACTGCAAGCTACTCGAATGCTTGATATTTTCATTCTGTATGTACGGATAGAACAGCCTGTCGCTCCTACCAACAGCAGTCTCCCCTAAAGCCAACAGACCCCCGCGCCGCGCCAGATACGCCTACCAACCCGCAGGGATCATATCGTGATCTGTGGTCTGTATGTTCAGGTCTGAAGGACACTGGTGATTTGTTACAGGTTTGGGTGGAATGTGCGAAGATACTGACGAGTGTGTGGTGCCCTCAGCAGTGTGCAGTGAAGGCATATGTCAGTGTGAACAGGGCTTAAGTCCCAGTGAAGACAACAGCAAATGCAGTGGTAACTGATCCGTGCTACCTGTGGATTTACTACAAGCCGTAACAGAATTAAACTTACGTAACAAAGTTAAACTAATACTTAACTATATTTGGTACTGTCATACATTCCATATTGAAATAACTTCACCCAAAGATGCTTCATCACAATTCACAAGTCAGCCACTTAGCCCTATCCAGTTCACATAATAGAGCATTCCTTAAGATCCACTTTAATATTATTATTAGTGTACACTTCCCTACCGTGTTCTCAACACATGCACCGAAAAGTGTGGCGCAGAAGTAATGCTCTAGACACGTATTCAAAACTGTTTCGACTATCGCCTGAAGCACCAGTAATATTGAGGGTTTTGTGGTTTTTCGCAGTCCCTCCAGGTGAATGGTGGCACAGTATCTCGATTGGACCACCACTTCCTTCCAAATCCCTTCCAATTTATCAGTCACTCTATCATTAAACACTACACAGCCTCCGATACTGGTAATGTCGCTAAATTCTCCCCCCCCCCAAAAAAAAACACAGACAGCTCACGTACATTCTAAATACATGGGACATATAGTGAGAAATTAACCATTTTAGTACTGGTTCTTTTTTTAGCTAATTTCGAAAAAAAAAAGTGTCAAAGTATTTACATGTCTGTACTGCAGTCTAATACAACCTAAACTAGCCCGACCTAACCTAACCTGTCAAAAGAAGCATACATACATACATACAGACCTATACCTGTATTCCGTGGTGTGGAAAGGTTTAACGCAATTTCGAGTGCCAAGGTAGATTTTGCCCGTGTGTAAACACTGATTTATAACAATAATTATACATTTCGTTGCAGGTGACAATGGACAAAAAGCAGTTCACCACTCCTTGAACGTTCTGCTGGTGACCCTCGTTCTGCCGAGAATATTTCAGTACCTCGATTCCTCAACATAACAAGCTGCAAGGCGCACTGAAATCGTTCCTATGACCGATACATTCTTTGTTCCCATAAAACATTATTTATTCCGTTCGGTGTCACAGGAAACAGAACGTATGAAAGCTGGACTTTCAAAGTCATAATACTAAGCTATATCAGAGCTGGGCAAAACGAGTCTTGATCTGGATCCAGGTCACTCGTTATGGGTCTCGAAAGTGACCCCGCTCATTTAATCACGTCACCCCGTATGTTATGACCTAGGGTTATCAGTAATTTTAAATTAGATGAAATGTGTTCTTAAAATGTGGTACGTATGTTTTATCGTCTTCCAGTATTCATTTCTTGTTCGTAATTCAAGCATTAACTGTAGTAAACTGTAAAGTACAGGAGTCACTTTATATACATATGTACTGTATATTATATGTAAGATATAATTTATTACATTTTGTACTCGTTTCTACAGCTAATACACTACTCACCAATTACATTTCATCGTTCATGTTTTGATGTTTGCCCTCTAGTCGAAACACAATAATGTAAAGAAAGAATTATACTGAAAAGCACAGTTCATACCGCAGGTTTGTTCTCTTTCTATGCATGAATACCTACTGGTATTAAAAGGCTGTTGTATAAAAAAGTTTGTGTCCTAAAACCTTGGGTACCTTCCTGCAAATCGAGCAGTAACATGGGCATAAAAAGTTACTGTTATTTAAGTTCTGGCTAATAATATGTTACATCTCTGGATGTTTGCTATCATTCCACTATTTTATAATAAAGTGGATTAGCAATTCAGCCAATTTCTGCAACATATCATATCATATCATATCTCACTTGTCTCTGTTACTTGTACATTTTAAACATACTATTTTCATTGCAATACAAGATAACATACACACGCACTCATAACTACGGGCACTGTGATATCTGTCATGCGGACCAGTTATGTGAACAGTTAAACTGAATAGTGTATCTGGCCCTGTTAATTCTACCAACAGCTTACAAGAGCAGGTTCTTTGTAGCAGTAAGGCTTCTGATTTGTATTTGGGAGGTACCTGGTTCGCATATCCGTACGGACACTGGCTAGCCAGTTCAGGCGCATTTCATCCTCACAGACACACTTGTCAATGGATGCTGCTGTGGCCTTCAGAATGGCGCTGACCAGTTCCCCAGCGTATCTGTCGATTGCTGTCTCGTCAGATGCTGATGGATTGATTATCCGGCATCCTGTCTTCGAGGCAAGCCTGGAATGCGGCTCTGTCCATTCGTTTGAAATCAGCGTGGCTTAGAAGGTGCTGAGGGGATGACTGACATGTAAGGTCTGACAACTGATCCGAGTTGAGCGTACAGTAGACAGATGTACAGGTAGGACAAGGTATTTGGCCACAAGAATGTCAAGCGCATCAGCGGTGGCACTGGAAGGTAGAGAACCGCCATGGGAACGTATGATCTGTAGATCAAACAGAAGTTCTCACCGTCATGGTCATGCAGGCTCTTGCTGTAATCAGTCTACAGCTCCATTCTGTGTGCTTCACATCAAGATCTCCCGCCATCAGGGCAGTAAATCCGCCACTGAGGCACTCGAAAGAGATTCCCCGTGATGAAGCGCCAGGCAGGTGAGAGAGGCGTCACAAGATTTCTTGACCTGTTTGCCAACATTAGAAGTATGGCAGGTGCCTTTGGCCTGAGACCACCACAGCATAGTGATCTAGGCCCCTGCAGACAAGGATCTCTGTGTCACCACCCTCTCAGTAAGGTGGCAAACACAGTTTGAGAACCACAGGACTTACTCAACTTGAGGTGAGCATCAATTGAGAGGCTGTGGACACCGTCAGCATGTTCCTGTAGCCTAGCCGCAAGGCTTTTCACCTGTTTATTCTCCTGGAACATGCTGTCATAATCAGCTATAAACAGAATGACAAATTTTAGGACAGCTCATGGACGATCTTCCACTGTAGGGACTGAACAGACTGATGTAAAGAGACGACGAGTTAGACGAACAAAAGTCTCAGCAAGGTTTACAAGATCAGCAATCCCTATGAGGGGCGAGTGGCTCAGCAAAGTGATGCAGTACAAGAAAATGTGTTGGTTACGTATGACAGTTTGGGGGAATTTGGCAAATCACAGCTGCAAAAAAACAGGAAGAGATGATAGGGCTGCCCCAAGCCAATGTGAATTCAGAATTTAAAAAAATGCCTTGTCAGGGACACCAAGCAGTGGGAGCAGTAAAAATATTGTGACCTATGGGAGGTGGATGGTGGACAGTGATACACTTTGTTCATGTGAGCCATGGCATTGAAGTAAGGAAGCTGCTGCCGTAGTAGGGCGAGACTATTTCATTCGTAGATAATATCTGATACCTCCTTTCTTTCAGGAAACAGATTAGCGGCTTCCACAACATGACTTGGGAGAATGCAACACATTTTCTTCCTCTGCACCACTTCAGCATCCAGCTGAGCCAGTTCAGTCACAATGAAGTTGGTCGTAGTGGGTTTGTCCTAACCGCTGGAACCTTTAATCACGACAAGGTGTAGAAACCAACAGACAACCATCACTTGCACAACAACCGCTGTGAAAGTCTGAAACATATCACAACATTCATCTTCATTATTGTGAATCTCTGAATACTATTCACCAATTCTGTCAATCAAAAAGTTTGGGGAGAAAAATGTAAGATGGAAAATTCAAAGGCTGTCATCATAACATGGAACATGATAGAAGACAAACATTTTCATGCAACAAATGAAACTCTTCCAAATTATAAAAGTTTCGTGATAACATCAGGTCTCATAACACACAAGCAGTTTGTCTTTTGTTTCAGTGGGTGCAAAGGTTGCTTCACCAGCTGGCTATGGTCCTTATTGCTTCTGAGTTCATGGCCAAGTTATCATTTGACATTTCATTTACGCCCACAAGGCGAATTCAGGAAATTCACACAGTTGTGTGTGTTGGACACAACAAATCTGCTGCTGATTTTCCTAGTTGAAGAAAAAACCTGATATTCACCCCACTCTTTGAACTGAGACATTGCAACATGCCTTGGCAATACACTTCCAGTCCATGGCTGAGTGCAGAACATTAACAAGTCTCAACCTATTCTGACTTCCTCCACAGATAACACACAGTCTACCCCTGCAAACAACACCCCCATCACTTCAACAGGGAGCATAGTTATCTCAATACGACTGAATTCCAGAAACTTTTTGATCCTCCCACATACATATTCCACAGCATGGTTTCAAACACATTCCAGTCTTTCATCATTTGTGTCACTCATTTGTTTCTTGATTTGGAATGGCAGCAGTCTACTTTCTCCCATGCATTGTCATTAAATTAATTAGATACATACTTGTTACCCCCCCCCCCCCAAAGGTATTTCCACCTTGATGTGGTGGGGGGGCTTGCATGTCCTGATAACCCTGAGAGCTATGCCGGCGGTAGTCTAGCTACTGGTAGGGCCTCCCAAGTCGGACAGGTCAATATGGGTAGGGACCAGACAAAGAGAAATACCCTGGTCCTCCAGGTTGGGGGTTGGGCGTGAGGCTGACAACCTCACACCGTAAAAACAATATTGTTGAGAATCCCCAAATGATTAAAGCCGGATGGATAAATTGTAGACGGAACAGCAAGTACAAAGGCTCACGAATTGGAACTTGGAATATACAAACTTTATATCGAAGCAGAGCATTGAAAAATCTCATGGAACAAATGCAGGAATATAATATTGGCATATTAGCTATACAGGAGATAAGGTGGATAGGACAAAAACATACTTGGAAAGAAGGAAGGTAACATCTATTATAGTTGTCACAATAAATTACATCAGTTTGGCACTGGATTCATTGTAAGCAAACAATATAAACATCTGATAATTGACTTTCAGCCTGTCAATTGGAGACTCTGTAAATTAAGAATTAAGGGACGGTTTCAAAACTATAGTCTTATATGTATACATGCACCAACGGAGGAAAAGAGTGCAGATGAAAAGGATACCTTTTATGAATTACTGGAGAAAGAGTATGACAAATGCCCTCGTAATGACATAAAAATTGTACTAGGTGATTTTAATGCTAAAATCGGACAACAAAGTGAATGGGAAAGTACTGTTGGTAAATACAGTCTACATAAAGAATACAGTGAAAATGGAATGAGGTTGCTGGACTTTGCAATATCAAGAAATATGGTCATTATTAGTACGATTTTACCGCATAAAGAGATTCATAAAGCAACTTGGAAGTCTCCAGATGGGAAAACAGTTAATCAGATTGACCATCTGTTGATAGATAGAGAACACAGAAGTAATATACTTGATATTAGAAGTTATATAGGAGCAAATGTTGACTCGGACCACTTCCTAGTCCTAGCTAAACTTCATTGTAGAATAAGCAGGCACTTTATACATAAACACCTAAGAAGAGATAGAAAATATGATATAGAAAGGTTAAAAGATCCTATAATTAAAAATAGATATCTAACAGCATTGTCAGCTGGACTGACAAGAGACTGTGATATTGAATCAAATAAGGAAAGCTGGGTTTTTTGTAAAGAGGTTATTGTTAATATAACCAAAGACGTTATTAAAGAAAGGAAAAGCAGGACTAATAAACTGTGGTATGATGAGGAATGCTCTAAAGTTACAGAAGAAAAGAACAAAGCATATAAGGAAACAATACAAAAACGTACAAGAAACTCTGTTGAAAAATATAAGGAATTGAGAAGAACAGAAAAAAAAAATCCATAAGAGTAAAAAAAAGGCTTTTTATGAAGGTATCCTAAAAGAGCTAGAGGAATATAATCAATTAAATGAATCTAGGAAATTTTACAAGTTAACAAATAATCTAAGGAAAGAGTTTAAACCAAAGATTTTAACATGTAGAAATTTAAATTGAGACTTAACGAGTGATGAAAAAGAAGTCATTAATTGTTGGAAAAAGCACTATATGACCTTACTTGATGGTAGAGAATGCAACCACAATCAAATGGAACAAATAGATGAGAACTTAGAAGATACCAGGTATAAATTAGATGAAAATTTCCTACCAAGTTGGGCAGATGTTAGTGAGGCTATTAAACAACTTAAAAATAATCAAGCCCCAGGACCTGACAATCTAAATGCAGAACTGATCAAAGTAGCCAAATCAATCATATTGGAAAGGATATATCATATTATTATTCAGACATGGAAAACAGAAAAGTTACCTCCAGAATGGGAAGAAGGCATTATTTGTCCAATATATAAGAAAGGAGACCCTACTAAATGTAAGAATTACAGAGGACTCACTCTACTTAACACAATTTATAAGATATTCTTGGTCACACTATATAAAAAAATACAACCATATGCAGAAAAACAGATTGGTAATTTACCAATGTGGATTTAAATTGGGGAAATATACTACTGACCAAACACACACATTAAGGCAAATATTACAAAAATCACGTGAATATAAGATAAATACATACCATTTGTTCATAGATTTTGAGACTGCATATGGTAGTATTGAACGAGAACAACTGTTCAAAGCAATGGAAGAGTTTGAAATTCCAAGGAAGCTGATAAGACTTACCATAGCAATTCTTAAGAATGTTAAATGTAGAGTAAGGATTCAGAATCAATTATCAGATATGTTTGCGACACAGAAGGGACTACGACAAGGTCATGTCTCCTTTTTAACATTGCTCTCGAGAAAGTTATTAGAGAGTCTGGTACAGATACACGAGGCACAGTATTTCACAAATCCACACAGCTTTTGGCTTATGCAGATGATGTGGATATAATAGGTCGAACTGAAAGGGCTGTCAGTGAAGCATTTATTAAACTAGAAGAGGCTGCAAAGAGGGACTCATAATTAACCAAGATAAAACTAAGTATTTGGATGCTGTCAATACACCTTCACAAAGAGACTTTATTATCATCAACAGTTACAAATTTGAATGTGTTACAGACTTTAAGTACCTTGGAACAATAATCACAAATGTTAATAATATAACAACAGAAATAAACTCAAGAATACAGATGGCAAATTAAAGCTATTATGGCTTAAAGAAACAACTGCAGTCCCATTTTCTTAGTAGAAAAACAAAATGCAAACTATATAAATCATTAATTAGACCGATCCTTACATATGGATCGGAAAGTTGGACCTTGAACAAATGAAATATAGAAAAACTTATGGCTTTTGAAAAGAAAGTTCTGAGAAAAATATATGGGGCCATGAATGATAGAGGCATCTGGCATATAAGATATGATACAGAAATTTACAACCTGTATAAAGAGCCAGATGTAATTACAGTAGTAAAAGCCAACCGATTGAGATGGCTAGGACATCTATTTAGAGCAGATGATAACAACCCCTGTAAAAAGGTCACTTTTAATGATCCATTTTATGTAAAAAGGAAAGTAGGAAGACCAGCTACATGGTGGCTTGATGATGTAGAAAACAACCTCAAACTCTTAAAGAAAGCCAATGGAAAAGGAAAGCCCAGGAAAGGAATCAATGGAAGAAGATCATTGGGGCGGTCTTGGCCTAAACAGACTGCTGCACCAAAGAAGAAGAAGACATACTTGTTACAACCTTATCCAAGTTATTTATCAGTACTGATGTTTTGCATACTTGAAGCACGTCAACGACCTCTAACTTCAGCTAACTTAAGAAATAAAGAAACATTTTTTGTTGCGCATCACACAGTGGCTTTTTGACGACAACCTGGACAGCTTTGCTGGAATAAATAAAGTATCTGTCAACTACACATTTTACATGAAACAACAATTTATATGTTTTAAAATTCAACCAAAGGTGAAAAAAACTTCTAATTTAAACACACACACGTGCATACAGGTCCTCAGTTTATTTGGCCCATACTGTCAGTCACTCCCTGTTGCCTGGAACATGGACCTTATCTGCCTCAGCAAGCTGTCTACACCAGATCTGTCACAGGGGTCGTTGTCCGTAACTGTGAGGTCAGTCTTCAGTCACAATGTACATACCACTGAAATACTGTGCATTCTGTATGATATGTCTGCCAACTACTAATCCTACACAAAGTATTTCTGTAAATTCAGATGAACATTTCCTAATGTGCATGTTCCAAAGATGACAACAATTGCTGAATAAATTAAAAGGTTTTGAGCAACAGGTTCAATACCAGACAAGAAGAGAACACACAAACACATGCTAACTACGGAAAAACTAAATAAAATTGGTTCTCGTCTGGAGACATACCCAAGAAAGTCAATGGCTTGACTTGCACAACAAACAGGCATGTATAAACCATCAGCATAAATTACAACAAAAATGCAGCATTTATACCCATACAAGGCAACTGAGATTCATTAAATCCATTACACATACCATGAGGCAAGAACGAATTCTGCCAACTGGTACCTTCATACAGTGCATGATGGAAAAACAGACTCCACACTTGATCTGCTTAGTGTTAAAGCTTGTTTCATCTCAGTAAATACCTGAACTTTCAGAATAACTGATCTGCAGACAATGCCACATTAATCCAAGAAGTGCCATTACATGACATTAAATGTTTGTGTGTGGTGTGGTGTGTGTGTACTAGGATTGTTGAGCCCATTTCTTCTGAGACTGTAAGTCACACTGACATTTACATATATTGTGACACAATTTTTGGAACACCAACAACAGAGAATCTACCCCTTTCTTCAACAAAGACAATGCATCATATTCCCAAATAAAACAATTGTATGCGGTGAACTTTATTGAAATAACCTGTCAATCACAACTAAATGTTTATTGTTTTCAGAATTCAGTATTCATGGCATATTTTGGCCAATCTGGCCATCTTCAGGTAATACACAATATACACAAAACACTCCGGAGGGTATTAGCAACATAAAGTTCTATAAAACACATGAGATCTCATTTTTGCATAAGGATAATAATATATACAAGGTTATGTTATCGATATAAATTTTGAAGATGTATATACCGTATATTCTCGAATCTAATCCGCACCCCGAATCTAATCCGCACCCAGTTTTTGGCGACTTCTTAAACGAAAAAAAGTTAGTTCGCGATTCTAATCCGCACCATTCCTTCAACCACCCCTTGCCCACGGGGCGACTGATTGAATATTGGATGTTACCAATGCGTTAACCTTTAGCGGCCGGACTTATTTCTCAGCTTTGCCCTTTAAGTCGAGATAAGTGGCCTACTTTACGGCACAAGCCCTGTGTGATCGGGTCTGCGGTCCCCGCGTTGGCCGTTTAAACTTTTGCGCTGTCGTTAGAAAAACTTTAAAAATTATTTTATCTGGAAGAGATAAAATGGTGGAATTACTTCCATTTTGTAGAAAATGGAACACGCTTTTAGCAGAGCACTTTAGAAATTCAGCATGTTTCCTTACTGCCTAAATAAACAAAATACAATTTCATATTCTTGTAAATTTGAATTTTATGTCGTCATTTTTGTGTAAATAATACAATAAAATAATAGATTATTGTATTGTATTGTTCTTACGTTGTTTATTAATTACGTTAATTACGTTATTGTTATATTGTACAGCAGCTCAATCATTTTTCCAAAATCCAGCTCTAGACCGCGAATCTAATCCGCACGCGAATCTAATCCACATCTGATTTTTTAGCCCTCTAAAACTGTAAAAAAGGTGCGGATTAGATTCGAGAATATACGGTAATCCAGCTGTTTTAAAGTTCTTTTACTAATTTAAGGTTATTTTATGTAAAGTACATGATTACTGTACTTTACATAAAACACTTTTACATTTTATGTAAAGTACTTATGTTACTTTACATAAAATAACCTTAAATTGGTGCCAAAACAAATGTTGCTACTTAACTGCTATACAGTTTTAAAAGTTTCCTGTGCAAACAGTATAACATATATTTGTTCCATCTGATGATGACAAGAAAAGGTCAAAACACTCATCACTGAACAATATTTTATCATAAAGATATGAACTGTTATTATTTTGTGTCATGGTTATTGAGACATTTCTAATCAGTGATTCAAAAATTCTGGGATGTGATGCTGTGTCATTGGGCAGGTAGTGTCTAATGTTTTGAGGATCACAGTGCCTTTAAAACATTGAGTGCTACTCACACAATCCCATAATGGCACATCTCAGATGACTGTGAGAACCTCAAATCTTGCAGATTTCTTTTCATTCACAGAAAACATATTTTTATTTTAAACTTATAATTTACTGGCGTTCTGTAAGTACTAAACAACTAAATGTAATATTTTTTTACTGCTGCACAACTCCTGTATAAGCCATAAGACTTTATGGAGCACTTACATTCTACACACTTCATACCACCATGGCATTTGGTTATGTTCATCTGCTCAATGCCCAGTCCTCTTCACATACTTTTGACTATTGCTTTGTATTCCCTACAAATCTGCATGTACAGTAAATATTTGGCATCTGAATCATGAGTTATCGTAAATAATCATTTTTACATCTTCTGGCACTTATGAGGGTGATTCAATAAGTAGCTAACTCCATGCAGTGAATTCCATCTTGAGATGCTAACAGTTCCTCAGCTACTCAAGAAATTCCCCCACATTTTACGGAATCAAATTTTTATTACTTCACAATGTTTATTTATTTGTTTAGTAATAATATTCAAAACAGCAACTCACAAGTCCCCATCTAAGCCAGATCAATCCAGTCTGCATTCTACCATCCCATTCTTCAGGATTTATTTTCATACTAGCCTCCAATCTACATCTAGGTCTTCCAAGTGGTCTCCTTCCATCAAGTTTTCATACCAAAATCCTGCATACATACTGTAGCGACCCGGATCCGGGGAGCCTGGGTTTCATCCCTGAGTCCAAAAACTGAAGCGGGAGAGTGGTCTTGGTTGTTTAAGAGTAAATTGCTCATGACACTCTCCTCTATTGGTGTGATGAATGACTATAATAGCTTTAATGAACTGCATTACAGTGAACTAATCCTGGGTAAAGGTGAGCACAGTGCGACTGCAAATTTCTACGTGACCCTTCTTCTTGGTGATGTTTTCTGGGTCGTTGGTACCCAAAGAATCCCCCCCCCCCCGAGCTCGCAGACCTCAGGTCTGATATACTTAAAGTATGCGGCATATCTCACGCCCCTCTCCTGTCCTCACATTCTTTACAAAAGAAACACATGGGTTACCAACGTCCCCCCCCCCCCCCCCCAAAGTTGCTGAGAGACTAAACACACGTGGAGGAATGTGTTGCATTCCTGCTGCCTGGAGGGTACAGCTTGTGGTCAGTGGGCTGCCACGGGCCCCAGGATGCTGCAAAACCTCTTTTCTCCCATGTATACCACATGCCCTGCCCATCTCAACCTCCTTGATTTGATGACCCTGACAATACTTGGAAAGCAGAACATACTGTGAAGCTCCTAAAGAAATTTTCTTCAGCCTCATGTTACTTCTTCCACCTCAGATCCAAATTTCTTTTCTCAGCATCCTGTTCTCAAATATCCACAGTCAGTATTCTTCCTTTCATGTGCGACCCCAAGCTTCATACCCGTACAAAACAAGCAAAATTATATACAGTTTGTACAGCTGTAGCTATTAGCTTCTGAAGGACACTGCTTCATGGGCTTAGGCTGTATAATCTACATCATGATGATGAAACATATAATCTTCCAAAACTTGAACTATAAATTACGCCATATTTCTCAATTATGCATGAGTTTGGAAAAAAAAACACAACAGATGTTACATTTCGTAATACATTCAATTTTCAGGATCTACATTACAGGAAACAATTCCTTATGAAGGTATAGTAACATTCAAAATTCCATTATTATAAAGAAAAGATAAGGCCTCTTTACCTTCAATTATCCATTATTAAGGAAATAATTAAAACTTTGCTGCAAATTCATAAACTGAACAGAATAATGAAAGCAGAGTGCTAATTCATGTGTTATACAGTGTTTCTTTTATGATTCACCTCAGCATGACAGCCTCATGTCACAGAAAGTCCGCACCTGCTGTGACATTCCACAGCTGCAGTGCTCAAGTCAGCAATAAAAGATACATTCTAAATTTAAGAGTTATAAGTAAATGTCTATTTGTATTACCCAGCTTTACAAAATGTTTAGTATTACTGTGCTCTAAATTAAATGACATGATATTTACCTTCTCTTTTAACCACGGGGCAATACAGTACACATGAAACTTGTGCTGACATGACAGTGTAATGATGTCATCTTTCAGCTCTTCATGACAAACTGCACATGTGTTCTGCTCTGCCTGTGCAGATCGTTTACGTTTAGGCTTGCTACTTCTGTTGCCACTGCACAAAGAATAGAAATGCTGGCCATTAATACATTTCACAGAAATTATGCTGGAGCATTTAGGCCTAAAAAATGGAAAAGACTATCTGGAAACTGAAATGACTTTATTTCCACAAGAGAACTAATTAATGCAAAAATCTTAACACTAACACAATGAGGAAGTGTTGACAAATTGATGCAATTACATCAATGTTGTATATTTAAACCAAACACACTCTTAAACCCTTAAATTCATCCAAGGAGATATAATCATGCTTCATAATGCTTATTTTAGTCTAGTTATATTAAACTATGCTACTGAAGTGGTTTATGTACTTATGCCAGATATTCAGTACTATTCAAACTATATGGATGGGTCTGCTCTTGTCAAGAACAGACGAATATTTTAAAAATGCAATGGTAAAGAGCTATAGTGGCCAATACATTAAACTTTTGTTTCTATTTTTACATGTATGCAGCACACGTTTGAACAACGTGAACTCCGTACTTACCACTTCTTTGTCGCCTATTTTGTAATGTTATTAGTATAACTGCAATGTATTATGAGGTGACTAAAATCGAAATTAAAATTCGTGCACAGAAGAGGCTAACTCAAGACAATTTCGGCTGGGGCATCAGTTATTCCTTAGGTTCTTTTGTGGATCCAATACAGAAATGGTACCTCAAATTGGGACCTTTAGATTTCCTTTCACATCCTTTCCAATTAATTACTCCTTTGACTATCCTATCACTTCACGTTACACAGGTACTGACAAAATTGTTACAGAAATACATTCATAAAACTCTTACCCCTGCTCCCATGAATTACTGTAGTGTGAGTGTGACGTTCGACTATTATTACGAGGTCGATTGTCATGTGGAGTGTGTGAATCCCCTTGACTTATGAAATACAATACAGCAGCCACAGCAAGACCTACACCTACAACAATCGGTAATACTACTGCTTGATAAGGCATGTTTTGTATTATTCTATGTAACTGACAAACGACACAAACATTAGTACATGACCGGCGTTCTTTTATATCGCCACACCAACCACCTACATTCCAACACAGCACTGCCGCAACGCTAACATGAGCACAGAGAAGAGCGTAGATTACCTCCCCGGATAAGAGCAGGGTTGGGTAGCAGATCTCAGCCGTGAACTTCACCGATTATCAAGGACCACGGACCACAGCAACAGCCTGAACAATATCGACCTTTTCAATAATATTCAATTATTCATTACTTTGTCCCTACCAATGATCGATTCTGCCGCGTTCGAAGAGACATCTATGGCGGTACTCCTCAACCTTATGAGTGGAGACGGAAAGAAGTGGAACCTGTTAAGTACCGAAGCACGTGATTGCACTGAAAGGGTGTAGAAGGAATACTGTCCTGCACTCACTTTGATGATCTGCGACTTTCCGACTGAATCAGTGTGGCTTGCGTGAATCAAGCGAATAGGCGGCGGCAGCCAAGAATGGGACAACCAGATATGTCCATACTAAAAGTAACTAAACTAGCCGCTTCTTCGGTACGTCATCACGGTGTAAAACAAAATGACCAATTTGAATCTGAGTGAGAATCTTAAATTACTCCCAGTTCTACCATTCCAAGGTGCTTCAGGCTTCACATAATACAAAACAAGTTTCATACAAGATGTCACTTGAGAACACTAAAACGGCCTACACTCGCAAAAATCACCAGATACTTTAAACGAACTAAGTCTGCAGGAAAGAACATCTAGAATAAACGGTACAATGACAATCTAAATCAGTGGTTTCCAACCTCAGGTCGCGAGGGGGTGGGGGGTCTGACGTAGAGTCGTGAGAGGGTTTTTATGGAGAACTTATGGAGAATTTAATTTTTCGCAGTGCCGATGTTAGTAATGCAAGGAGGTTTTGTTCAAATTTTATGCGAAGTGTTCATATGGCCAGTACATTACAAATTTATTCCATTTTAATTTTTGCATTAACTTCAGTGTTAGTAATGTAATAAGCGTTATTTAAAATAAATAACACACGTATTACATTTTTCAGTCACTAAATGTTTGACATTATTGTTCTGTTCATTTTATGTAACGTTCCGTATGTTCAGTATTTCAGAAGTTTTTATTTAGAAGCAAATGATTTGTCTAACCAGTACATGTACGATTATAAGTTATTTAAATAAATATTTGTTTCTTGCATGTTTTGTGTATTTAATATTGTCCCAAAAATATTGGATTTGACAAGTAAACCTTAAAAATTTAATATATTTTTTTTATTAAGTGGCAATGTTATGTAGTGTTCAAGAAAAGGCATTAGTATTAGTTCATTTACAGTAAATATCACTGACTATTGCCGTTTCCATGGTAGGGTCGCGGGTCACATACCGTTTGTTATTTTAGGGTCACACACATAAAAGTTTGGGAACGGCTGATCTAAACAATGAAATTATAGTAGTAGTAGTAGTAGTAGTAGTAGTAGTAGTAGTAGTAGTGGTTGTTGTTCTTGGAGCCGAGATAGCGCAGTTGGTATAGTGATTAATATATGGGTTGGACGACCGAGCAATCATGTTCAAATTCCTGGTAGGTGTTAAGAGAGTTTTCTTATTCTCTTAAATGTCCAGACTGGCTTTGGGGCTGTTGCAGTCGCCTCCTGTTCAACAGTTAACGGCGGCGTTTTCCACGGGGATAAAGCGGCCGGGATGGGAAGCTGACCATTTACCTTCACCTAGTGTCGAGGTTAAAAACGAGTGGATTTATACCTCCACTCCCCATACGCATTACTGGCGTGTACATGAACTACATTGTTATTATTATTATCATTATTATTATTATGATTATTACTAAAATCAAATTGAAACTTTTGTCCTAACGAGTGAAATATGAACTACTTCCGCTGCCATCTCGCACAGCGAACACTGACTACAGGCCAGCGTGGTGAAACCCAAACATAAAGTTTATTAACTTCTTGTGGCTGGAGCCGTTGAAAGTGAAGTGCTGAAAGACAAAAACTGTTACAGGAAACGCCACATAAGACATAACTATAGTGCTTTACCAGTTACCCCCTAAATTTCATACAGTTGCCGACTTGTTATTTTCCATTTTACACAAGTTTGAAGGTAAAGCGTACGCCATGAAAGCATAGAAGCGAGTGAGGGTATCGTTCAGCTCGTTATTAACTGCGTTACTAGATGGAGGTCAGTGGCCAGCATCACGCCCCGATCGCTTTATCCCAGGGAGAAAGAACTCTCAATACTATGGAAAGTGAGATGGGTATGCCCTAGAGCCAGTCTAGACATTTTGGAGAAAAGTAAAATCTATTGCCCATGCCGGGAATCGATCTGCGATTCGTCGGTTTTCCAGCCTGTAGCCTAGTCATTACACCGACTACATTACTCCCTTCTTTACATAAGCTTGTGTAAATTAAGGTTACAATTCGCAAATTGTTTTGTAAGATCTATTAAAGTTTTCCCTGTCTACAGCACAAGTCATATAGGGGGAGTAGGGGTGTAGCTCCACTCATTCTTAACTTTGGCACTAGATGGAGGTCAGTGGTTAACTTCACGCCCCAGTCGCTTTATCCTCGGGATAGAAACCCAGCACCCATTAAATAGGAGGAGACTGGCTGGACCTTAAGAGCCGGTTTGGATGTTTTGGAGAACAGAAAAAAAATTCTTGCCTCAACCGGTATTAGAACCCCGAACCGTCCAGCCCGTTTCTAATATGTCACCATACGAAACTTCAGAAACCTCCATTAAATGGCGCTAGTGATGTTTCCACTACACGCAGTTCATATTTATATCGCGATGAGAGCTGAGAATTAGAACTTACAGTGGTTTCATTCTTCGTTTCTTGCTTCTTATACTTCTTCTCTTCTCTATGGTAGGCATTTTGTGGTTTCAGCTTCATGCGAGTCCTCTTCTTCTAAAACTTTGAACAGTAGCAGTGCAAGTCGGAGCGAAGTGTGAAACGAAGAGTTAACAGCGAGTTCCATGTATGTTTCGGACGGTCAGTGTTGCTGAAATGCACACACGTACATATAAACGGAACTGTGTTAGAATGAATCACTAGCAGTTGCATGTTGTCGCCTAAAATTTACTAGATTTGACTTCATAATAGCTGTACTTTACAACAAGAAGGCAAACTAAGCTCACAGTAAATTAGAGCCTTGTCGCAAGACGCATGTAAGATGCGAAACCAAGAAAAGAACATTGTAACGCACAAGTTTCTAAACTTTGAGCTGTCTGGATTTAAAATTATATTTACAGCAAACCATTCGTTTGGATTCTACACAAGGCGGTGGGCAAAGCGGCCCTGGGATAGGTTTTTCATTGACTAGTTGGGCTATCCTCTAGCAGAATCCCTTCATCAACGCCCCATACTCAAATTTCTTTCATTTACCACTGACGCTATATAACATTAACACATGGCAAATTTGTTAAATAAAATACTTCTAAAAAGGGAAAATAGCACGGACTAAACTGCATGAAACATTCTTTCTTTAGAAGTTGATATTCATGCACCAGGTCAATATATTCCTCGACTTTCATGGAACCCTTAGGTTCCTTACCTTTCACTGTTTACAAACCAACAAATTATGTCCTGCTTTTTTGTTGTGTGTGTCCCGTGTTGCGGTGTGTCAGTACACACCGCAACACGGGACACACACAACATAAAAAGCAGGACATAATTACTTAAATGACCATCTAAATACACAAAACCAAGACCAAAACCGAAAAACTGGCCAAAGGTGAAGATATAACATAATAATCCACATTGTTGCACTTTACCATTTTAGCACAAATACTGACGAATTTTTAAAGGATTTTTTTTATTCTGTGGTTTTTATATATACTTCAAATACTGACTTTGTAAGTGATTACAATTTATATACAAAGAGATTGGACTAGTTATAATGGCAGACGGAACATTGGATGTAAAGTGAATGTAGTTTATGAACCCCCTGAAGATGGCCTTATATAAGACCGAAACATATGTAGGGGTTGATGAATAAATAACAAAAGTGAAAGTGTAGTGCATTTCGTTGGTTTGTAAACATTGAATTGTAAAAAATGCACGGTGAGACTAATATAAAATTCCTTACCTTTATTCTACCACAGTGCATATTTAAATTTTAGCGCATGATTTATAAAAAAACATGAGTAATATTTGAATAGAAAAAGGTAAAATGATGAAATCAACAGAATATTGTGTAAAATAAACGGAACTTTGTGGAAAATAAAACAGATTATGAAGCAGTCAAAAATGTGGTAAATTTCCTTGTTGCCTAAATATGTTAGATGAATTTCTAGGGATGTTTTCCTACACGGCAAACGCACATCATTTAAAGGTCACAGTGTTCACATGGAACCACCACTGGTCCCTATCCTCAGCCAGAGTCTACACTGTAATATTATATCTCTCTAACATCCATTTTAACCCTTCAATGCAACGTGATTATTACATCTTCCAGATGCTCTAATGTTAAAATCTTCTGCCTTTTACCCAAAGACTGCATTTATGTATTTTGTTAAATGCTCAGAATAAACATCAATCATTTCCATAAATAGGATTACACCGTAACAAATTTCTCGTTGGAAAAGAGATACAGTGTTTTTCCTGTGAGGTAGTTGAATTTTGGACTAAAGCATTAAAGAACTAACAGATACAGGTTCACAGCAAAATATTACTATCACACATTTCTTCTTAGTTGGTCCTCCCTAAATTAACATTTGAGAGTCTTCTCCATTCTGGTAATCACACTTTACAATTACTGGGTAATAACTGACCCCCATCTGTAGGGCTGCTCCATTATAATTGCAAAGATATAGATAAAAAGCCATCCTGAAAATGCTTAGTGTAGAAAATTAAGAGTTGGTTATTGTGTCACAAATTATTTATAACAGTTGAGAGACTACTGAATGAGTCAGTAACTTTCACATTTAGGTAGACAAGTGAGAAAACCACACTGCAACAATTAAAGAACCAGCACAATTTTATGTAAAATAAAATAATGGGGGAATGTGAAATTTCAAGGATCATCACATGAGAAGAAGCCAGTCCCTTCCCTTTGATTGGCCTCAGGAGATACCTGCATACGTTCACACATGAGGTGAGCCACATTGCCTTACAAGGTAAAGTCAAGTCGCTGTGAGCTGAGAAATCAAAGGGCACTCATAACCTAAATGTTACAACCATTTTGTATGGTAGCACAGTCAATGACACTGTTGCCCAAACTTTTCTAATCAAGGGCCACTTTTGACTTTATTTTGGGTGAGCGAAGGCAGCTATGTATGATCAACTCAGTTACTTGTGCGTACAGGAAGAGCAAAAAAAAACTTTTGAGAAAAATTAAGAATTTCTTCAGGGTAAATGTAGGGTTGACAATTCTGTAGCTGCTATTTCAATAGCATACACGCAGAACTTATCTGTACCTTCTATGCCACTTTGGGAAATAAGCTACCTAAGACAACGTACTGTAAACATTTGCACTATTAACAACTTTAGGTCTCGGAAGGCAACGTTGTACATTTACCATGACAGCTACGGGTAGAAAAACCCTGATGAAGTTTCTTCCTGTATTCTGTCCTGTATCCATGTGGGATTTGTGGTGGACAAATTGGCATTGGAACAGCTTTTCCTACCAGCATTTTGGTTTACCCCTATCTGTATCATTCCACAAATGGTCCATACTCATCCATCACCAACGCTCTATGATCTCAACAACTGACGGCATCATTAAATTGTGCACTTAATTTTTTTTTATACTGACAATGAATATCCAAAGAATGTGAAACACCTTCACATGTTTCCTGATGCTTGTCCAGGCCAAAACAGGAACATGGTCGTAAGGTTCCACTTGGCCTCAGTTCAAACATAAAACTGTGAAGCAGTAACTCAGTATTTTCCTGTCAGAGGATACTCACACCTCCCTTCTGACAGACACTTTGCAGTAATAAGGAGGAAAGTCAAATTGATTGACAGAGTATGATATTAAAAGAACTTATGTACACTGTTGTCAGTTCAACAACAATAGAAAATTTTCAGCAAGCTCTAACAATACTTTTGCCTTCAAGTCCAGATGGCCATTTAATCAAAAGAAGTCTTGTCATACAAATCTGTTTCCCATAATGTTCCAACAAAGAGGCAGTTTTTCACCAGTAGTGAATTTGACCACCCTGACTTCACAAGACAGATGTCGCTCAATGCTTGTAAATGGCCCCATAGTTAACACATTCACATTGCCTGTCCATGCTTACGATGCCCTTTTGTGGATTTATGAAGATGCAGACAATCGCAAGTTGAAATCCATGGCCAGATTATGCTGTTTCACATGAGAAATGCTTTTACCTTATTTTTTATACTCCCTTACATAGTATAAGGCTTAATTCATATAATAGAAAAAAAATTCCAAATAAAAAAAAGTCACGTAATAATTTCAGTATAATATTGCAATATTTATTTATGTTACAGAATTTGAGAAAACCAGTCTTTTACAGTTTCCTGAAGCAACAATTTACACTTGTTGAGATATTCATACATATCCCATTAAAAGAACACACAAAACAGACAAATAACTAAACCAAACCTTTGCACCTACAATTGCAATTTCACTTAAAGAAAAAAATTATATGGCTGCTATAAACATGTAACAAATGCACTGCTTCATTGCCTTTGCACCTTATTTGCCAACAGTCTAAGCAGTTCAAAACAACATTGTCTGTATGCGACACAATTCTTCTATATGTCATCATTTCATTACTGAATATTTAAGTATCATCTTTTCTTTAAGCTTCATTTGTAATTATGCGGGATGATCAAACAGTTCCTGGAACTCGGGCACACTTTGCAGTAAAAACATTACATATGAAACCTAATCTAGACATCCCTGATGTACTGCCCTCTTGCACACTGAAACTTGCTCTAGCATTCCTGCCACTCCTGAAGCACCTCTGCAAGTCCTTGTTTGATATGGCTGTGAAACCTGCCCTCATGTCCTGCTGAATTTCTTCTATGGACACAAATGGATGACCTTTGGGCCATCTTGAGTCTCAGGAAGAGGAAGAAGTCACATGGAGCAAGATCTGCAGAATATTGTGGCTGGGGCATTGTTTGAATTTGATTCTTCATCAAAAACTGCTGTACTGGACAGGGGGTGTGACAATGTGCATTGTCGTGGTTTCTTCATTTTCCAGTCCCTTCCACCAAATGGCATCAATCAAATGCTTCGCTCTGTCCTACACTGACAAATTTGTGGTGCACCACACCCAAGCTGTTGAAAAAAGCAACCAGCAAGACCTTCTGCTCAGATTTTGTGACCCGCAAATTCTTCTTGCCAAGTGATGATTTTGTGTACGATTTGGAAGACCGATGTTTCACCTCAGGATCATAGACAAAGACTCAAGACTCATCCCCAGTAATAATCTTGGATAGGAGGTCTGGTTTCTGCACCAATCATTCAAACAGTGCAGCAATAATCATCTTCCTCATCTCAATTTGATCCTCTGTCAGAATGAGCAGCACAAATTTTGCACACACACACACACACACACACACACACACACATACCTCACACTGACAAATCTTGTTTCAGAATGCCAACAACCAATATGTACGGGATGATAGTTTTGTTTTCCATCTGTTCAATCACTGCACACACCATTCTGATATTACAGCTGTATGAACTATGGCCAGATTTCCATCGTTCCTTGACAGTGCGAATCTGCTACTACACTCCTCATCTCCTAGTGATTCTTGACACCTTTACATTGGTCATACCAGCTGTGTACAGTAGATTTTTAAGGGCTTCATCACCATAAACCACACTGAGGCTTACAAGACTTTCTGCTGCTGATTTTCCTAGTTGAAGAAAAAACCTGATATTCACCCCACTCTTTGAACTGAGACATTGCAACATGCCTTGGCAATACACTTCCAGTCCATGGCTGAGTGCAGAACATTAACAAGTCTCAACCTATTCTGACTTCCTCCACAGATAACACAGTCTACCCCTGCAAACAACACCCCCATCACTTCAACAGGGAGCATAGTTATCTCAATACGACTGAATTCCAGAACCTTTTTGATCTTCCCACATACATATTCCACAGCATGGTTTCAAACACATTCCAGTCTTTCATCATTTGTGTCACTCATTTGTTTCTTTATTTGGAATGGCAGCAGTCTACTTTCTCCCATGCATTGTCATTAAATTAATTAGATACATACTTGTTACAACTTTATCCAAGTTATTTATCAGTGCTGATGTTTTGCATACTTGAAGCACGTCAACGACCTCTAACTTCAGCTAACTTAAGAAATAAAGAAACATTTTTCGTTGCGCATCACACAGTGGCTTTTTGACGACACACTGGACAGCTTTGCTGGAATGAAATAAAGTATCTGTCAACTACACATTTTACATGAAACAACAATTTATATGTTTTAAAATTCAACCAAAGGTGAAAAAAAACTTCTAATTTAAACACACACACGTGCATACAGGTCCTCAGTTTATTTGGCCCATACTGTCAGTCACTCCCTGTTGCCTGGAACATGGACCTTATCTGCCTCAGCAAGCTGTCTACACCAGATCTGTCACAGGTGTCGTTGTCCGTAACTGTGAGGTCAGTCTTCAGTCACAATGTACATACCACTGAAATACTGTGCATTCTGTATGATATGTCTGCCAACTACCAATCCTACACAAAGCATTTCTGCAAATTCAGATGAACATTTCCTAATGTGCATGTTCCAAACATGACAACAATTGCTGAATAAATTAAAAGGTTTTGAGCAACAGGTTCAATACCAGACAAGAAGAGAACACACAAACACATGCTAACTACGGAGTAACTAAATAAAATTGGTTCTCGTCTGGAGACATACACAAGAAAGTCAATGGCTTGACTTGCACAACAAACAGGCATGTATAAACCATCAGCATAAATTACAACAAAAATGCAGCATTTATACCCATACAAGGCAACTGAGATTCGTTAAATCCATTACACAGACCATGAGGCAAGAATGAATTCTGCAGTGCATGATGGAAAAACAGACCCCACACTTGATCTGCTTAGTGATAAAGCTTGTTTCATCTCAGTAAATACCTGAACTTTCAGAATAACTAATCTGCAGAAAATTCCACAGTAATCCAAGAAGTGCCATTACACGACATTAAATGTTTGTGTGTGGTGTGTGTGTACTAGGATTGTTGAGCCCATTTCTTCTGAGACTGTAAGTCACACTGACATTTACATATATTGTGACACAATTTTTGGAACACCAATAACAGAGAATCTACCCCTTTCTTCAACAAAGACAATGCATCATATTCCCACATAAAACAATTGTATGCGGTGAACTTTATTGAAATAACCTGTCAATCACAACTAAATGTTTATTGTTTTCAGAATTCAGTATTCATGACATATTTTGGCCAATCTGGCCATCTTCAGGTAATACACAATATACACAAAACACTCCGGAGGGTATTAGCAACATAAAGTTCTATAAAACACATAAGATCTCATTTTTGCATAAGGATAATAATATATACAAGGTTATTTAATCAATATAAATTTTGAAGATGTATATAATCCAGCTGTTTTAAAGTTCTTTTACTAATTTAAGGTTATTTTATGTAAAATACATGATTACTGTACTTTACATAAAACACTTTTACATTTTATGTAAAGTACTTATGTTACTTTACAGAAAATAACCTTAAATTGGTGCCAAAACAAATGTTGCTACTTAACTGCTATACAGTTTTAAAAGTTTCCTGTGCAAACAGTATAACATATATTTGTTCCATCTGATGATGACAAGCAAAGGTCAAAACACTCATCACTGAACAATATTTTATCATAAAGATATGAACTGTTATTATTTTGTGTCATGGTTATTGAGACATTTCTAATCAGTGATTCAAATATTCTGGGATGTGATGCTGTGTCATTGGGCAGGTAGTGTCTAATGTTTTGAGGATCACAGTGCCTTTAAAACATTGAGTGCTACTCACACAATCCCATAATGGCACATCTCAGATGACTGTGAGAACCTCAAATCTTGCAGATTTCTTTTCATTCACAGAAAACATATTTTTATTTTAAACTTATAATTTACTGGCGTTCTGTAAGTACTAAACAACTAAATGTAATATTTTTTTACTGCTGCACAACTCCTGTATAAGCCATAAGACTTTATGGAGCACTTACATTCTACACACTTCATACCACCATGGCATTTGGTTATGTTCATCTGCTCAATGCCCAGTCCTCTTCACATACTTTTGACTATTGCTTTGTATTCCCTACAAATCTGCATGTACAGTAAATATTTGGCATCTGAATCATGAGTTATCGTAAATAATCATTTTTACGTCTTCTGGTACTTATGACGGTGATTCAACAAGCAGCTAACTCCATGGAGTGGATTCCATCTTGAGATGCTAACAGTTCCTCAGCTACTCAAGAAATTCCCCCACATTTTAAGGAATCAAATTTTTATTACTTCACAATGTTTATTTATTTGTTTAGTAATAATATTCAAAACAGCAACTCACAAGTCCCCATCTAAGCCAGATCAATCCAGTCTGCATTCTACCATCCCATTCTTCAGGATTTATTTTCATACTAGCCTCCCATCTACATCTAGGTCTTCCAAGTGGTCTCCTTCCATCAAGTTTTCACACCAAAATCCTGCATACATACTGTAGCGACCCGGATCCGGGGAACCTGGGTTTCATCCCCGAGTCCAGCAACTGAAGTGGGAGAGTGGGCTTTGTCGTTTAAGAGTAAATTGCTCACGACAATCTCCTCTATTGGTGTGATGAATGACTATAATAGCTTTAATGAACTGCATTACAGTGAACTAATCCTGGGTGAAGGTGAGCACAGTGCAACTGCAAATTTCTAAGTGACCCTTCTTCTTGGTGAGGTTTTCTGGGTCGTTGGTACCCAAAGATTACCGCCCGAGCTCACAGACCTCAGGTCTGATATACTTAAAGTATGCGGCATATCTCACGCCCCTCTCCTGTCCTCACATTCTTTACAAAAAAACACATGGTTACCAACGCTTTCCCCTCCAAGTTGCTGAGAGACTAAACACACGTGGAGGAATGTGTTGCATTCCTGCTGCCTGGAGGGTACAGCTTGTGGTCAGTGGGCTGCCATGGGCCCCAGGATGCTACAATACCTCTTTTCTCCCATGTATACCACATGCCCTGCCCATCTCAACCTCCTTGATTTGATGACCCTGACAATACTTGGAAAGCAGAACATACTGTGAAGTTCCTAAAGCAGTTTTATTCAGCCTCATGTTACTTCCTCCACCTCAGATCCAAATTTCTTTTCTCAGCATCCTGTTCTCAAACATCCACAGTCAGTATTCTTCCTTTCGTGTGCGACCCAAGCTTCATACCCGTACAAAACAAGCAAAATTATATACAGTTTGTACAGCTGTAGCTATTAGCTTCTGAAGGACACTGCTTCATGGGCTTAGGCTGTATAATCTACATCATGATAATGAAACATAGCATCTTCCAAAACTTGAACTATAAATTATGCCAATTTCTCAATTATGCATGAGTTTGGGGAAAAAAACACAACAGATGTTACATTTGGTAATACATTCAATTTTCAGGATCTACATCACAGGAAACAATTCCTTATGAAGGTATAGTAACATTCAAAATTCCATTATTATAAAGAAAAGATAAGGCCTCTACCTGCAATTATCCATTATTAAGGATATAAATTAAAACTTTCCTGCAAATTCATAAACTGAACAGAATAATGAAAGCAGAGTGCTAATTCATGTGTTATACAGTGTTTCTTTCATGATTCACCACAGCATGACAGCCTCATGCCACAGAAAGTCCGCACCTGCTGTGACATCCCACAGCTGCAGTGCTCAAGTCAGCAATAAAAGATACATTCTAAATTTGAGAGTTATAAGTAAATGTCTATTTGTATTAACCAGCTTTACAAAATGTTTAGTATTACTGTGCTCTAAATTAAATGACATGATATTTACCTTCTCTTTTAACCACCGGGCAATACAATACACATGAAACTTGTGCTGACATGACAGTGCTGTGATGTCATCTTTCAGCTCTTCATAACAAACTGTACATGTGTTCTGCTCTGCCTGTACAGATCGCTTACGTTTAGGCTTGCTACTTCTGTTGCTACTGCAAAAAGAGTATAAATGCTGGCCATTAATACACTTCACAGAAATTATGCTGGAGCCTATAGACCTAAAAAATGGAAAGGACTAACTGGAAACTGAAATGACTTTATTTCAACAAGAGAACTAATTAACACAAAAATCTTAACACTAACACAATGAGGAAGTGTTCACAAAGTGATGCAATTTCATCAATGCTGTATATTTAAACCAAACACACACTTAAACCCTTAAATTCATCCAAGGAGATATAATCATGCTTCATAATACTTGTTTTAGTCTAGTTATATTAAACTATGCTACTGAAGTCGTTTATGTACTTATGCCAGATATTCAGTACTATTCAAACTATATGGATGGGTCTGCTCTTGTCAAGAACAGACGAATATTTTAAAAATGCAGTGGTCATAAGCTATAGTGGCCAATACATTAAACTTCTGTTTCTATTTCTATATGTATGCAGCACACGTTTGAACAACGTAAACTCCGTACTTACCACTTCTGTGTCGCCTATTTTGTAATGCTATTAGTATAACTGCAATGTATTATCAAGTGACTAAAATCAAAATTAAAATTTCCACAGAAGAGGCTAACTGAAGACGATTTCGGCTGGGGCATCAGTTATTTCTGAGGTTCTTTTGTGGTTCCAATACTGAAATGGTACCTCAAATTGGGACCTTTAGATTCCCTTCCACATCATTTCCAATTAATTGCTCCTTTGACTATCATATCACTTCACGTTACACAGGTACTGACAAAATTGTTACAGAAATAAATACATAAAACTCTTACCCCTGCTCCCATGAATTACTGTAGTGTAAGCGTGATGTTCCACCATTATTACGAGGTCGATTAGTATGTGGAGTGTGTGAATCCCCTTGACTTATGAAATAAAATACAGCAGCCACAACAAGACCTACACCTACAAGAATCGGAAATACTACTCCTTGATAAGGCATATTTTGTATTATTCTATGTAACTGACAAACGACACAAACATTAGTACATCACCAGCGTTCTCTTATATCGGCATACCAACCACCTACATTCCAACACAGCACTGCCGCAACACAGACATGTGCAAAGATTATAAGAGCATAGATTGCCTCCCCGGATAAGAGCACGATTGGGTAGCAGATTTCAGCCGTGACCTTCACCGATTATCAGCGACCACGGACCACAGCAACAGCCTGAACAATATCGACCTTTTCGATAATATTCAATTAATCATTAAATTGTCTCTACCAATGATCGATTCTGCCGCGTTCGAAGAGACATCTATGGCGGTACTCCTCAACCTTATGAGTGGAGACGGAAAGAAGTGGAATCTGTTAAGTACCGAAGCACGTGATTGTATTGCCATGGTGTAGCCAGAATACTGTCCTGCACTCCCTTTGATGATCTGCGACTTTCCCACTGAATCAATGTGGCTTGGGTGAATCAAGCGGATAGGCGGCGGCAGCCAAGAATGGGACCACCAGATATGTCCATACTAAAAGTAACTAAACTAGCCAGCTTCTTCGGTACGTCATCACGGTGTAAAACAAAATGACCAATCTGAATCTGAGTGAGAATCTTAAATCTTTTATTACTCCCAGTTCTACCATTCCAAGGTGCTTCAGGCTTCACATAAAACAAAACCAGTTTCATACAAGATGTCACTTGAGAACACTAAAACGGCCTACACTCGCAAAAATCACCAGATACCTTAAACGAACTAAGTCTGCAGGAAAGAACATCTAGAATAAACGGGACAATGACAATCTAAATCAGTGGTTTCCAACCTCAGGTCGCGGGGTGGGGGGTCTGACGTAGAGTCGTGAGAGGGTTTTTATGGAGAACTTATGGAGAATTTAATTTTTCGCAGTGCCGATGTCAGTAATGCAAGGAGATTTGTTCAAATTTTATGCGAAGTGTTCATATGGCCAGTACATTACAAATTTATTCCATTTTAATTTTTGCATTAACTTCAGTGTTAGCAATGTAATAAGCGTTATTTAAAATAAATAACACACGTATTACATTTTTCAGTCACTAAATGTTTGACATTATTGTTCTGTTCATTTTATGTAACGTTCCGTATGTTCAGTATTTCAGAAGCTCTTATTTAGAAGCTAATGATATGTCTAACCAGTACATGTACGATTATAAGTTATTTAAATAAATATTTGTTTCTTGCATGTTTTGTGTATATAATATTGTCCCAAAAATATTGGATTTGACAAGTAAACCTTAAAAATTTAATATATTTTTTTTTTATTAAGTGGCAATGTTATGTAGTGTTCAAGAAAAGGCATTAGTATTAGTTCATTTACAGTAAATATCACTGACTATTGCCGTTTCCATGGTAGGGTCGCGGGTCACATACCGTTTGTTATTTTAGGGTCACACACATAAAAGATTGGGAACGGCTGATCTAAACAATGAAATTATTGTAGTAGTAGTAGTCGTGGTTGTTGTTCTTGGAGCCGAGATAGCGCAGTTGGTATAGTGATTAATATATGGGTTGGACGACCGAGCAATCATGTTCAAATTCCTAGCAGGTGTTAGAGAGTTTTCTTATTCTCTTAAATGTCCAGACTGGCTTTGGGGCCGATGCAGTCGCCTCCTGTTCAACAGTTAACGGCGGCGTTTTCCACGGGGATAAAGCGGCCGGGATGGGAAGCCGACCATTTACCTTCACCTAGTGTCGAGGTTAAAAACGAGTGGATTTATACCTCCACTCCCCATACGCATTACTGGCGTGTACATGAACTACATTATTATTATTATTATTATTATTATTATTATTATTATTATTACGATTATTACTAAAATCAAATTGAAACTTTTGTCCTAACGAGTGAAATATGAACTACTTCCGCTG
Source organism: Reticulitermes speratus (assembly GCA_021186555.1). Classification (NCBI taxonomy): domain Eukaryota; kingdom Metazoa; phylum Arthropoda; class Insecta; order Blattodea; family Rhinotermitidae; genus Reticulitermes; species Reticulitermes speratus. The sequence goes on along the minus strand of JAJKFL010000008.1, from coordinate 17,914,489 downwards.
CCATCTTGCACAGCGAACACTAACTACAGGCCAGCGTGGTGAAACCCAAACATAAAGTTTATTAACTTCTTGCGGCTGAAGCCGTTGAAAGTGAAGTGCTGAAAGACAAAAACTGTTACAGGAAACGCCACATAAGACATAACTATAGTGCTTTACCAGTTGCCCCCTAAATTTCATACAGTTTCCGACTTGTTATTTTCCATTTTACACAAGTTTGAAGGTAAAGCGTAAGCCATGAAAGCATAGAAGCGAGTGAGGGTATCGTTCAGCTCGTTATTAACTGCGGTACTAGATGGAGGTCAGTGGCCAGCATCACGCCCCGATCGCTTTACCCCAGGGAGAAAGAACTCTCAATACTCATGGAAAGTGATTTGGGTATGCCCCAGAACCGGTCTAGACATTTTGGAGAAAAGTAAGATCTATTGCCCATGCCGGGAATCGACCTGCGATTCGTCGGTTTTCCAGCCTGTAGCCTAGTCATTACACCGACTACATTACTCCCTTCTTTACGTAAGTTTGTGTAAATTAAGGTTACAATTCGCAAATTGTTTTGTAAGATATATTAAAGTTTTCCCTGTCCACAGCACAAGTCATATAGGGGGAGTAGGGGTGTAGCTCCACTTATTCTTAACTTTGGCACTACATGGCGGTCAGTGGTTAACTTCACACCCCAGTCGCTTTATCCTCGGGATAGAAACCCAGCACCCATTAAATAGGAGGAGACTGGCTGGACCTTAGATCCGGTCTGGACGTTTTGGAGAACAGAAAAAAAAGTCTTGCCTCTACCGGGATTTGAACCCCGAAACGTCCAGCCCGTTTCTAATATGTCACCATACGAAACTTCAGAAACCTCCATTAAATGGCGCTAGTGCTGTTTCCACTACACGCAGTTCGTATTTATATCGCGATGAGAGCTGAGAATTAGAACTTACAATGGCTTCATTCTTCGTTTCTTGCTTCTTATACTTCTTCTCTTCTCTATGGTAGGCATTTTGTGGTTTCAGCTTGATGCGAGTCCTCTTCTTCTAAAACTTTGAGCAGTAGCAGTGCAAGTCGGAGCGAAGTGTGAAACGAAGAGTTAACAGCGAGTTCCATGTATGTTTCGGACGGTCAGTGTTGCTGAAATGCACACACGTACATATAAACGGAACTGTGTCAGAATGAATCACTAGCAGTTGCATGTTGTCGCCTAAAATTTACTAGATTTGACTTCATAATAGCTGTACTTCACAACAAGAAGGCAAACTAAGCTCACAGTAAATTAGAGCCTTGTCGCAAGACGCATGTAAGATGCGAAACCAAGAAAAGAACATTGTAACGCACAAGTTTCTAAACTTTGAGCTGTCTCGATTTAAAATCTATATTTACAGCAAATCATTCGTTTAGATTCTACACAAGGCGGTGGGCAAAGCGGCCCTGGGATAGGTTTTTCATTGACTACTTCGGCTATCCTGTAGCAGAATCCCTTCATCAACGCCCCATACTCAAATTTCTTTCATTTACCACTGACGCTATATAACATTAACACATGCCAAATTTGTTAAATAAAATACTTTTCTAAAAAGGGAAAATAGCAAAGAACTGTAACCAGGTCCAGATATATCAATATCTGAAATCTGTGCAGTAGTTCCTACATGTCTGATCGTCACTAAACATGTAGAATATTTGTATTTGATCAATCTGTGATGTAGGCCTACTTGAAATCCCTGAGTATGCAGCAGGCAATGAATAATGCATAAAGCGAGCTCAAGACCCGATTTTTTTTTGTCTATGGCTCGACAGCCCCTAGGGGGCCTAGGCCTCCTCATTTTTTTTTTCGAGGTTTCGCGATCACACACTTTAGACACACCACACACGGTAGGATTCCTCTGGACGAGTGACCAGCCCGTCGCAGAGACCTCTACCTGACAACACACAACACTCACAAGAGACAGACATCCATGCCCCCGGGCGGGATTCGAACCCACAATCCCAGCAAGCGAGCGACCGTAGACCCACGCCTTACACCGCGCGGCCACTGGGATCGGCCGATATTTTGTACGTAGGCTAATATATAGACAATTGTATGGTTAGTGCCGGAATGACAGCGTCTGTTCGCTGCCTAACTGGATCAATATTGGGATTACAGGAAGCGGACTTAGGCGAATAGCCATGTGCAGTAAATTTTGATGGCTCTTGCTTTTAGTACCTAACAATAATTCAGTTAGTTATAAGTTTTTGGGATTTCACGGAGATTGTTGCACCGTTGGTGGTCTCCTTTTGGGTTTCTACGGCATGCCGTAGATGAGTGTTCCAACGTTTCAGAAGAACGTACTTCCTCCAGCTTCAGGGTGACAACCTGTTCTAGGCGGATGCTGTAGTGGTTGGGAAGAAAGGAATGTGTTGGTTATATGGGAATTTGGGGGAAATGTGTCTAGTCACGGCTAATTGGAGCAAGTGGGATTGAGATCAAAGAACTGCCCTTTTAGGGGTCAAGAATGAGGAATGTGCAGGTGGACACACGTGAGTGACGGGCTTGTGAACTACCGTTTTAACGGTCATCAGTGAGAAATGTGCAGGTGGATGGATGAGAGGGGTGAATATTTAAATGCTCTTTTCAGGGCCCACGGTTGGGAGATGTGTGACCCGCAAATACACCAATGTTGACCCATAAAAGGGCCGTTCTCGGAACTCCCTCCCATTGGCCCGTAATAAACCTATGCTTCTCCCCCTCCCCCCTCAGTTCTGACTGACCAGATTTCCTCCAACTTTTCCATATAACCGACACAATCCTTTCTTCCCAACCACTTCTGCATGCACCTGAACTAGATTGTCATCCTGAAGACGTAGGCAGTATGGTCCTCCAAATCGTCGGAACACATATCTTCCACCCGGCGGAGAAACCCAGTAGAAGGCCATCAAACGAAACCAATTATTGTGTCGCTTCTTTACGCTTTACCAAAAGCCGTGTGAAACACCATCAACAGCAATACCAAATTTCGATCCCATTCAAACATTTATTTACTTGAGCAACACTTGAAATTTTAAATTAAATTATTCTTTATTTGCATCTATTGTGTTAGTGTTTAAATTTTCTTAAGTGCTAATGTATGCCGTAAATGCGAAATGAAGCGCTGACATACTCGTAAGTAAACTCTTTGGGAATTTTTTAGCTGCTTAAACTTTCATCAAATCTGAGAGTCGTAAATACCACTGGTAAATTACATTGCACTTAATTATTAGCAAAAGCCTACACAAAATATTTTCAAATGTTTCCTAAGTGACGGAAGTTCTAATATTTTTCACTTTGCGATCAAGCAAAGATGTCTTAACTACGGATACTGGTACTTGCCGTGCACACAAAGTGGTTAATTTCAAGCGATAATGAGAAGGTCCTGTCAGTCCACTAGCGAGGCGAGAGTTGTTTTCTGTAGTTGCATTTCAACCAGAAGTTTCAGACGCAAATTAAACCGCATTATTATTATTATTTTTATTATTAATTATTTTCCTTAGGGCCAGTAATGCATAAATTGTGGGAATTTTTAAGGCCTTTTCAAACCTGTATTAAAACTGCTTAATTGACAACACTGCACCACTTACAACGACGGCGTCTCAGGCGGTCGGTCTGCTAGACCGCCCGCAAAAGGATGTAGAAATGAAAAGAAATCCACAAACCATTTACACGTTTATTTGTACGCTACATCAATTCTGCGACATTTATGGAACAAAACGTCTGTCACGGAATCGTGAAATATCACTCGTTGCGTGGTACTATTCAGAAGTCACCTTTCAGTGGGAGTCAGCGCCAAATCAAAGAGCGAAATCTGGAGATATGCTTATATTCTTCCAGAGTTGACAATGACCTTTATACTGATGCAGTAGTTACGGGAATTGTTAAATCAAGTAAATAAATTCTGTTACTTATGGTAGTGTTTCATTCAGCCCACTAGTGATCAGATATTTTTATACTTATTTTCAGAGAACGAATCATGTAAATTGTATACTTGTTTTGCCAAATTTAATTAATGCTTTTAGTGGATGTAATGGCACTATGACACCTCCATTCTGTAAGCAAATTAATAAATTCACACTGGACTGAAAAAAACCAACTGTTTGTAAATAGTGGTAACTGATCAGATATTAATTAAATTGGAATTGTATAACATATGTACTTTATTTTAACATACATTTTAACTTTATTATTATCCATACACACCTATAAACAGAATGTAATCTTTGGGTACCACCTGTAAAATGTATTTTTAAAGACCACTTTGAGAATGACATATAATTCGAAACATGTTCAATAAATCTGGAACATAATAAGCTTTTATGAAGGCACTTGTGATCTTCGATAGTATGTACTGTTACCCGTTACCGGTCGAATTTAGTTTATTTCTATTTCGGCCTTAAATATTCCATAATTATTTCAGACGCTCTTGTTGCTAGACCAATTCCAAATTGTTCTGCTAACGCTATCAGTCTCTAATTAAACTCACTGGACGTAACACGGTAGAACTGATACGGGTGCCAGGATAACTGAAGAACTAAAGGTAATTAGATTACAGATGAACTAACAGGACCTGGAGCTGAACATCCAGTAGTGAGGCTTCAACAAATCTGTGACATCTCGGAAAGAATTGCTAGCGGTTATGGTGTACTGGATGAAAAGAGAGACCATCTGGAATACTGAAATACACACCTGGACAAAAACACATAGAAGGAGTCCATGGGGAAACTTCAGGCCAAAAGAAACCTGGAGAGTAACTATCGCTAAACAGGAAATAGTTCAGACAAGTAATAAGAATATTTATTGGACACAGTCGCTTGAAATATCGCCTAAACAGCTGGGACTATCATACATTCCTTATGTAGGAAAGTGTCATGAAAGAAACGAAACTTTTCACGTGTCGCATGTGACTGTGGGACTTTAACAGAAGCAAAATTTATTTTGTTAAAACTTTATTTCATGGAGCTCAATGACACTAATAAATCCCCTGTAAGCAAGGTTAATATGCTTCCTTCGAAGAGCAGAAAGGAGACTACAATGGGCCATGAAATGATCACGGTGAAATGATCGACCAGCACCCACTCCTTCCATCACTCAGTCAATCAGTATAATCCACGAGTGACGGCTTTGAACATTTTCTGTAATAAGATTCACAATATTATCAAACGATACATGACTTTGGCCGAAAGTATAGGTCTATCATGTTCAAAACATTCTTTTATGCAATAGAGACTTATCTTTAATAAGACATAAATATAACCATACACTTTACATTGTACATTTCTATACGCTACAAACTTTTAGCTTTCGTTTTTGCTGCAAGAGGTCAATATATGATGAATGAGACACAAAAGAAGAAAAAGAAGAAAATTAATTGTATCTGAAATAAGTGAAGAAGAAGATGACGCAGGAATGATAATTCGCAAATAATGATTCCTAACAATACTGGACTTCTGTGTTTTGTATACTTAAATACTTCCTGATATGGTTGGTTTTTGTCTATGTCTCAAGAGCCTTGCTGAGGCTTTCCAGTGCACCGTAGCAGACTGGAGACGCTTAATGAGAGCATCAAAGACTGCACCACTGCCAGCCACTACACTGCATTGAGGAATTAATAATAAAGAAACTGCATAGGAATAATTTACTATACAAGAATACTTGAAATATCACTGGGTTGCAAATAATGTAAACCACTGTAGATACTTTTGAGAAACAAAGCCCTTCTTTTCTGAGCGGAATCGCCTTCTTTTAAAAGGAATATAATAAAAATCGAGCTTGAATTCGCTTCCTTCCAGGTTACTAGGGTTCCGTTGATGACTGAAAATAACTTAGATCTGTTATACATAGGCTACAAGGAAATATAGGCCAGAGATATAATTATTATCATCCGCCCGTCTGTGTGTTTGTCTTACCAATATTTTTAAAGCAATGAAGAATTATTCTTTTTATATGACGTTGACAAATAATGAATCTTTTGAGATGAGCTGTGATTCTGAAAGAGGGTTTTGTGTAGCAAAATTAATCTGACAAGATCACTATATATGTTCTCTCCTCTTTATAGTTCACAAATATTATTATTTTACACGTCAGTTATGGCATGCGTTCCATCAGTTCATCAATTTCACGAAACAGGCTTATTCATTTTCCACTTCACAAACAACATATCACTAATACATTAATATCAACAAAGTGAAAAAACAATTTAAGGTAAAAAAAACTGCAGACTTCGACAGAGTGTTCGAAGAAACAACGGCAGAGCGACGGAGGCTAGAACGCTGGAATTAAGCATTTTAAACCCCGTCTGAGAAGGGACGTATCCAAATCTACACGAAATAGAAACTCCATAGAGCGGAATACGTCTTGAGAACGCCCAGTACCCTTTTATAATGCATTTATACCGTACAACGTATGCTTAAGTGATACTGTAACCAACGAAGCACAAGTTAAATATCACAGCTACACTTCCTTCTGGGGCTTTTACATGTTACAGTCATATAACAGAGGGACAAACAATACACAGGCAGGAGGTCCTGACTGGAACTTCAGTATGTTAGGGATCCTCTTCGACCCGGTTTTCCCGGGAGAGTCCCTGTTTTATAGGTTTTAAAGAGCTGTCGCTTTGTCCCGCAAAATTCGTTTCGGGATGCCAAAGGTGCCGGGTTTGCCAAGCCATAAAAATATGACATTTACGACAAAGCGTAGGAACATTTTGACTTACCCACAGAGGGGGAGGGGGGATCTATCAGAGTAGGTCAACCACCAAACAGCCACAAACAGGAAGGAATTGTAGAGGGAGAGGAAGATGTGTAGATTAGTGATTATAGAGTCTGGACTGAGACTGTGAAGAATAAGGAACGGGTGTGTCCAAAGAGCGGTAAGTGAACCGAGTGTCTGAGTTTCAGTAGTACTCTTCTTATCATTACTTAATTTTTGTATTTTTAACTTATGTAATAATTTTTATCCCAGTTACGCAACAGAGTAATATTATTACGTGACGGGTTAAAACTTTTTTTCTATTACCTCCTCTCCCGCCATCTAAACGTTGCGCGATTTTCAGGCTTTTGCCGCGATGAAAATGAGATCTTCGCTCTTCTGGGACTTTACGCAACGTACTTTGATAGTTTGTTACAAACTACCAGTCTACGCTGTGTACAACCCTAGAAGAGCGAAGATCTCAATCTTGTTTATTGTCCCGATTTTTGGTTTTCAAATCATGTGATCCCTAAGTATGTTAACCGACCACGTTCAGGAATATCCTACGTTTGCTCAGTTTTCCTGATCGCCTGCACAATCCTTCTCGCCTTCCCGTTTCCTCATTTGATATCATAGCTACAGCAGCAGACTTGGGGCGCCAGTGGACTTAGTCAGCCTAGTGCAGAATAGCACAGCAGTAAAGTAGCTTTATTGACCTCTGTGGGACGCAGTAGCTCGCAATTTCTCTGCAGCGTGTGACGAGCCTTTTGACGGCATGGACGAATCTATGCCCATATTTGTTATTACGCTATGAATTTGTGCACCCGACACGTAGTATATGGACTCTTTTCAGCACTGTTCCGGATTAAGCACAAATATAAGAGGGTAAAGTTAAAACAATAATTGTAAAATAATTTCGAATTTATTTGATGATTGTAGAAGAAATCTTTCAACGTTCTCGTTAACATTACGGTCTTATGGGATAAGAAGCATGAGTTTAGTACATAGGTACCGCAGCTTGGACGACAACTACTGCATTGATCCTCCGGGTCGTCTACCGTAGCAAATAATATAATTAAATAATATAATATAATTAAAGCCTGAAAATTTTACACTTTGCCTAAAACATCCACGCATTCCCCACAACGGCTTTGACTGCATACTTTGCCTGTCGTAGGCTTATTTTCTTATATGAGCAGTGGAATGAGTGGCTCAATTTTTTAACATTTGTATGTTGTAAAGAAGTCTTGGTAAATATATCTTCTGTTTTATTTTGAGTAGGTTGATTTCCATTGTGCGAACTGATAAATCAATGCAACAGTCCCGTTATAAATACACAGCACAGAGGTACAACAATTTGTGGTTTTTGAAAATTTTATGTTTATTATATGTTTGGGTGTTATCATCTAATGTTACCATATATTGCACCTAAAAATAGTCACGTTACATTTAAGGATCACGGGTTTATGTTATGCAGTTCAAAGCTTTTCATTATCCGCTTCTTTGGCTGTCTGCAATACCTGGAACTAAGTCAGTCTATTACAAACGAAATATAGGCCTACTCACCGGTTTGAAGAATGTCTGAACTTGCCTGGAGGAGAAGGCCCTGCAGCTGATACAGTATGTGTAACACTGCACGATTTGGAAAGCAGGCCTACTTTGTGCGGGCAAGACTGGGTCCTTTGATACAGGACCCACTGTACCAGCCCCTGACGATACATGAGTTTAGTGACATCAGTAACTGACAGGAGAGAACTGAAAAACTCTGACTGCGCCATGACAGTTCGCCGACCACAAATCCCACATGAACTGCTCTAGGACTGAACATAAGCCTCAGAGGTGACAAGCCGGCGACTAACCGAACGAGATGCGACTTGTTACCTGTGCTGACCGATCATTGTGGAGTAAGATATTAGCGGGAACACGGCGTTATTGAAGTCCGTTTGGGCATTGGACACGTCGGGTGGCCGAAAGACCTGTGGTGCTTGACATGTTGAATTCACGTAACCTAGCGGTGAAGCCGACAGTCGTGTTACTGCTGTACTTCTTCCTCCAGCAGAGGATGCCACGGAAAGCGCGGCGCAGTTCTCTGGATGAGCAAGCATATATGAAGGGGTTGATGCAGCTGTTGAAGTATCCCAACCAGAAAGCGAAGTTGAACAGGCTTGCAATATCACAGGTAGAACAGGCTGCGTCTGCAAGAAAAAGATAGTGTCAGAGTAGAAAAAGAGCTGGGGCAGCGTATTTCAAGTGCAGACGTCCACAAATTTTCAAAAAACATATAGCATGACACCACAAAATTCTAGGCGCCAAAGGAAGACATGAAGAAAATTCCACACTGAGGACCCACAGATATTAGGTGCAACAGTACAAAATTAGTCGCCACGGCAACCTGGCCCCTGGAATTTGTGTCCCCTGGTCCTGCAGTTCTCAAACCTTCAATTCTTCAAAACCCAAAGCCCAAAACCGTAAGCAACATTGATTTTGTGTCCCAAACAGCACACGTATCTACTCAGCACCCAAGCAAATAGCGGCTGAATTATAGCATAATATTTTAAAGAATATGATTAGGATAGCACTTAGACATAGTTGCTCAACTTGTGCTAATATTGTCATATGTATATCCGTTGAACACAAAATCCTTTATTGCGTTTATCAATAATGCTACATGGGTTGGTCCTTCTTATGGACCATCATCAAGAAAAAAATACATATTTAAAACACAAGTATGAATGCAGGCGCAGATTAGGAATTTGCGAGCTGACAGATTTCACAATCATATTTCAATCCTAATGTAGCATTAAATTGTACATACTTAACGCTTTCATTTATATTTTATTTTGTTAAAATATTGTTGTAAAATTCTTAACGTACTAAAAGTTACAAACTTTTAAGCTGCTGAGTAGAGAAAGGCGCAAGTTGGATTATTTAAGAAGGTTTGGGTCACGACCATCGGTTTGGGAATCTCTGACGTAATCGTTGTAGTGACAAGGCTGCAGGCTGGATAGCCGAAGAATAACGGTTTCATATCCTGTAGTGGTAAGCGGGTTTTCTGTCCTCCAAAGCGTCCAGACCAGCCCTGGGGCCCACCCAGCCTCCTATTCAATGGGTATCAGGGGCTCATACGTAGCTCCATTCTTACCTTCGGCACTAGCTCGTGGTGAGTGGTCACCTTCATGCCCTGGTCGCCTTACGTCCGGGGAAAGCACCCGCGTTACCCATTGGATAGGAGGATAGTGCGTCTTAGAGCCGGTCTGGACTTTCCAGAGAAGAGAAGAATCGCTATCATGGCAGCCGAACTTATTTTCATACCCTCAATAGAGTCGCAGCCTGTCCGTATCTAAAATAGGAATATACTGGTTTACCCGTACGAACAAGTCGCACATAGAAAGAGTAAAACATTTAATCAATAAAATTTGCAGCATCTTAATAAACATTAACATTGTACTCACTACTGCTTGATGTTGAGTAATTTCTTTCGGAGATCAACGGATCATAAGCAGTGTGTAAATAAGAAACAATAACTTCCTACCACGTTTAAATAAGAAACAAAACGTTGAAATTGACAGTCCTGCCTCAAGCGGGGGCCAAGAGAAGTACACGGAATATGTTGGCTTCACCTGGCCTCCGACTGAGACAGCACTGTCAATTTTTAACTTAAACTGATTTGTCAGAAACAATTTTTGGTAAGGACTTAATAAAAACAAAGGGCAATGCCATCAACGCCGTGTTACAAACGTTCCAAAAAAGTCTGTCTCGAAAAGATCCGTTTGTTAATTCAGTAGATCAAACAAACAAACCTTACCGTATTAATGGATTGGTACTTTTTCTTAAACAACCCTTGTCTTACCTCCTTCCACGCCGTCTCCCTTCTTTCTGCCTTTCTTCCTGTCATATTTATTATTCCTTTATTCTTAACCTTTCTTCTTCCTTTCTTTTTTTATTTCCACCCTTCACCTTTTTCCCTCTTAAATTTCATTTCTCTTTTTCTTCCTTGCCCCCATCCGTCTTTATTCTCGTTCTTTGCCAATTACCTTCTTCTTTTAAGCCGAAAGGTCAGTGGTGTTTGGTTATTATCCAAGTTACAACAGTACGATAACTGCTCCGAGCTACACTGCTCTCTGGCACTGTAAACATATCTGTTAATTATCTAACCCTGCGCTCTATGTAAAGGTTGCCGTAGACGAGTGGGTGACTTCACTTCAGCGTTCAATGTGATAAAAAACACTTCCGGATTTTCCTCTTCGCTTTTCACCTCTATTGCGTATGTTTCGTTAAAACAAACAATTTTAGAGTTTTATGAAAAGAAAACACAAACAAGGGGTTGCGGATAGAAATCATACGGTTTACTGTGCTACTGGAATCAACAGATTTCTTTGGCGTTTTGAGAACTGTTACAAAATTGAATCGTGTAGGCATACGACAGTAACGTACTTTAGTCACACTCTTTACAGGGGAAATGGTAAACAAAATGCTACTCCATTTACTACCAGTGTGCACATAAATAAAATATTGAACTTAGTAGTTCGTGTCTTTACTGTTTCCTAGGGATGGCGTAACAGTCTAGGTTGGGCCGTGCCACGGCTCAGGCGGTTAGTCGCCGGCTTCTCACCGCGGAGGTCCGGGCTCGATCACGGATCTGTCCATGTGGGGTTTGTGGTGGACAAAATGTCACTGGGACAGGTTTTTCCCCGAGTACTTCGGTTTTCCCCCGTCAATTTCATTCCACCGGGGCTCCATTACAAGGAAAAACGAAAAAACTAATCATCTTTATCACAGAGTTGCACAATAAGCCTTAAGGCTGCTGTGCGTCCGCAGCATCTGCTGCGGGGCCCTTCACACCCCCCAAAAAACCAGTTTAGGGTTGGATTTTCCAAGAGCATAAGAATTGTGTACATACTCTTATAGGAAATGAAGTTTCCCCGAATGATGGGTTTTCCTTAAGCAATGGTTCATCCGCAGTTGAATATTTCAAGGCTATTTCTTTCAATGGAGCTACAGCCCAAATCGGGCCTAGGACGCCTCATTTTGAGGCTTCTATATCACACACACACACACGCACACCCGGTAGATTTCCTCTGCACTAGTGATCAGCTCGTCGCAGACGCCGCTACCTACACAGCACACAACAAACACACGAGACGAACATCCATGCCCTCAGCGGGATTCGAACCCGCAATCCCAGCAATCGAGCGGCCGCAGACATACGCCTTAGACCGCATGGCCACCGGGATCCGCATTTCTAGGCGACTTCACACCACAATATTTCGCACGTCAACTACATTATTACTACGCGTACAAAGTTAAAAAGCAAGGCATTTAGATGCGGTCTAGTGGAAAAACATCCACACTAAGTTTCGTAAAAAGTGGTTAAATCGTTCAAACTTTGACATGGGCAGACACGCAGACACATACAGAGAATATGTGGATGTCATACACCTACTTACAGCACTCAGTCCAACAAAATTCAATATAGTGTTCCCAGACATTTTACAACGTCACTATTCATGAACGATCCTACACTTCGACATCTTGAAGTCCGATGAGATCGGCGTCTTTGAAGTAAATCACAAGTAAATGAAGACGTACGGAAAGCTGGTTCACTTTACAGACTGACCTAGGACAATAGGTCTAAAATTTATTTCATATAATAAACACTTTATTGTCCTAGGTTTACTCCGTGTAAGAAAAAGAAAGTAGGTTTGTGACAAATTTTGTATTGTTCACACCGTGCACTGTACACAATCAACTCACAACACTCAGTCCAACAAAATGCACTGTACTGTTCCCAGATATTTTATATCTCAGTATCACTTTGAACACTGCTACATGTTTCGATTCCTTACGGGATCATCATCAGGGTATCACATTAAAGTAACACTGCACAAAACTGAACTAGCAATCCATGTACACAACAAAAAGATGTAAAAAGTCAGTCAGTTAAAAATTAGGCGTTTGTTGTGTAATGGATCTTTGCATAGGTTAACTGTTTCACTTTTTATATGTTTTGTTGTGTACATGGATTGCTAGTTAGGTTTTGTGCAGCGTTACTTTAATATGATACCCTGATGATGATCCCATAAGGGACCGAAACATATAAGAATGGTCAAAGTGATACTGAGATATAAAATATCTGGGAACAGCACAGTGCATTTTGTTGGACTGAGTGTTGTGAGTTGGTTATCGACAGTGCATGGAGTGAACAGTACCACATTTGTCACAAACCTACTTTCTTTTTCTTACACGGAGTAAACCTAGGACAATAAAGTGTTTAATATATGAATCTAGACCTATTGTCCTAGGTCAGTCTGTAAAGTGAACCAACTTTCCATACGTCTTCATTTACTTGTGACTTACTTCAAAGACGCCGATCTCATCGGACTTCAAGACGTCGAAGTGTAGGATCTTTCATAAATAGTGACGTTGTAAAATGTGGGAGGAAGGGTTAGTGGCCCATTATCCTTCTATTGAACTCGAAGGGCTGAGGTAAACCGCGAAAGACCTCAGAACAGTTTACCGGCGCAGATATCAACATGAGGCCCCTCACATTCGAGGTGAGATTATCCGACTTTCGGTTCTGCATACCTTGTCGGCCAGATCGTAATATTACCCCTCAACATTTTCAAGAATGCCTTAGCTTTACCTCCACGTCCCCCCCACAAAAGTATGACTAGGCTTCAACTTGTCATTTCACCTTTTAGCATGACACGGTTACGTACGTGTCCGTTGATACTCGTATTTTGTACATCGGTCGAAGGATGCACGACTTTGGTGCTCTCAATAGATCAACCAACATATGCACTTAATAAAATACAATTCAAGACAAGTATTAAACTTGTTGGAGTTTAATACTTGTCATGAATTGTATTTTATTAAATGCATATGTTGGTTGATGTATTGATTGTAAGAGTATGCACGGTATGAATAACATAAAGTTTGGTGCTCTCTGTCACGGCTTCAGGTGGTTTATTCCAGCAGCAATATTGCCGGATTCCTGAAAGCAACATTTTGAGCTACTAAGAAGAGCTAGCGGGAGGACTGGCTGTGTGGCACGTGACAAGCGATGTGACATATGACCCGTCTGAGACGTTAGTATCTGTACTGCAGCCGAACGAGGAAACATGTTTAATGTAACATCTCGTGTTTGTGTCCACAAACTGACCTCGCTGACACGAGCCACTGAGTGCGCGATGTCACCAACTTCCGCCAAGACACGTGCTGACCGCTAATTGCGTCGAACCTTGTTTTGCCTCCCATGGTATGGGCGAAGGAGGAAGCAATATTCCTGCCATCAACGTGACATATACGATCTTGGTAAATAAGAGCACAGGACAGGTTCCGGCAACCTTCTAACGTGGTAGGCCTACTACAGAGGCAAAGTGGAACACGCTAGCAGCGTTCATAAGCCGTTCATTACAGGCCTATTTAATTTTACTTTGTACATTTATCACAAAAATATTCAGCTTGTCGAAAAACACACACATATCTCACTAAAATTATAAACATGTTTAATGAAAATGTAACTTATGGCCAAGACACCTTGAGGCACAGAACATGTTGGAGAGTGAGTAGAAAATGGAAATTTATTAAGATGGAGTTTAAGAAAATGCGGTGTGATGGGGTGGACTCGTTTTTTCTAGCTCACGATAGGGTCAAGTGGCGGTCTACTGTGAACACGGCAACGAACCACTTGGTTCCATAAAGGGTAGGGAATTTGTTGGCCAGTTCAGCGACCATCAGCTTCTTAAAATGTACTCTCCTCCATGCAGTTTGTAGGTTCGTTATGACACTAAACAAGCTTAAAACAGCAAATTGCGCTGCTTGACAGGAGCCGTAAACAGACATATGGCATTCATGCAAGACACAAAACAAACGGACATTTGAAACCTCTCACGTGATATACTAGCTCGTGACAGTCGTATCATTATGGAGCATAATTAGTCAAAACAAGCACTGTTTGTCGGTTTGTCTGTTGTTTCCACGGAAGCCCAATGACAATTTCATTTAATTAAGATTATCCCACAAGCTGGCGGCAATAAATGTAGGTGGAATGCGTGCATCAGTTGGAACTACAATGTCAGTACGTGTCCTCTGGGAAGGAAGTATGGGCGATTGTCAGTAGATCACGTAGTCCAGGCGCCAAACATTGAACAGTATCACGAAGCTTGTGAAAAGGAATAAACTCAATAAATATCAAATATGTAAATTACAGGACAGCAAGCGGCCTTTGCTCCATTTGAAGTAGCCCGTTTCAGTGTTGGGCCTACAACGTTCAGTTTTCCTTAAACTCTTTATGCTTCATATACATTAGCACGTAACGGTTAGATGAGCTTCATTGAATTAAATATTATATTCATTGCCTATAACTGCAGAAATTTTTGGAGTACGAAAAGTAAATTATGATGGGGTCCGAGTTTTTAGAACCACAGCTCTGTTATTTAATAAAGATCTTCGAGGAGAACACTGAGAAAGAACTGTATAGTATATCTTATGTAAATGATTGAAGAGAATAATATAAACACCCCCTAACAAAGCTCAGACAAATATAAGCAGGCGTTTAGAAATCAAGTTGAAATGGTTTAATACGACAAAAAGATTTGTAAATATGTATCATGTGTAAGGAAAGGCGATGGATCCCCACCGTGACAAACCCGATGCTAAACGGTAGGTAGCCTCAAGCATTGTAAAAACCAAATCAATAAATTGTTAATAATATTATTATTATTTCGTGTGTAAATGGGAATGACTCATACTAAAGAAACGGTGCCACAACAACAATTCTTGTGCATTGGTTGGTTTGACTTAAACTCACAGCAACAGGGAGTTTGTCGTTTCCGTTGCATTTCAAAAGACATATACGCTACATAAGTAAACAGAGTGCAGTATTTGAATAGGAGGATTGCCGCTACCTGATATTTAGAAATGCTTCTATGAAATTATAATTAGTTGGCGTGCTTTATAATTATGTGACGAATTAAATGATAAAACTATGCAACATGTTTCATGATCATAATAACTGACTGCAGCTTTCATACTTTATTCGCAGTCATTAAAATAATGACGTTGGTCTTTACGTGAAGAAGATGTTTGGGTGTCCAAACAATTACCTTTTATCACACACGTGTGAGTCTCGCGTACGTTTTGTTGTGGGTCTTAAGAACGTACCTGGTACGACAGTCGAAGGTAAGCTTAATTCGTTTGAGCAGCAGCGCTTATTCTATAAAGCTGTCTTTTTGGAGATGAAAACGTGAAGCTTTCTTGTCTCATTATCAAAATATCTGCACAAGATAGCATATAGGCCGAAATAAAGTAAATTAATGTAAGAGGAGGATTAAATTTACTGGTATTTAGAAACGTTCTTAGGCGATTATAATTGTGGCCGTTATTCTTAATAATCTGACGAGTAAAATAATGACTGATGATTAGGATGGTTGGCGTAAAGCAATGTGTTAATAATAATAATAATAATTATTATTATTATTATTATTATTATAATTCTAAATAAATAATTTTATGAACCTAACAGACTAATGCCGATCCCAGTGGCCGTACGGTCTAAGGCGTGGGTCTGCGGTCGCTCGCTTACTAGGATCGTGGGTTCGAATCCCACCGGGGGCATGGATGTCTGTCTCTTGTGAGTGTTGTGTGTTGTCAGGTAGAGGTCTCTGCGACGAGCTGGTCCCTCGTCCAGAGGAGTCCTATCGAGTGTAGTGTGTCTAAAAGTGTGATCGTGAAGCATCGAAAAATGAGGCGGCCTAGGCCCCCAAGGGGCTGTCGAGCCATTGGAAAAAAAAACAGACTAATACTTGATGGGGAGTACAAGTAATGAATATCCTTGTGACGCAATTTTCTGTAGCCTAGCTTTAAGTCCTCTGCCAAGAACCATCTGAATACTACTGCAAGGTACACTGACCTCGAGAGTATTATCTTAGGCCTGTACTAACAGCAATGAAACTGTGCGTGTCTCAGCACTTTCTAATTTTCTTCACACAGCATTTGTTGCTTTATAACTGTCTACATGCGTGCAATTCTGTACATATCTGACGTATTTTTAACACTTCTTATTAATAAGTTTCTGTAGCATCTATGACAGAGGCTGGGAAAGATAACGCTCTCTAAAGAAGTTGCCGGTGGAAAAAAGGATTTCGAATCGTAGTGACATAAAAACGTATTATTAAACTCGGCCGCTTATACTCGTATAAATTTTATTTTCTCATACACACTACCGAAAAAGTTTTATAATCGATAACAATAAAAAAGTTACTTATCTAGACCGAAACGTGAGTTGCGGTGTCCCTGGCAGGTCTAACAGGAATTTCGTTTACTGTACCTACAATTAGATATGGAAAAGTTATGAAGGAAAATACGGATTTGTTTGAATGCACTTATGAGTCCTTTTAAAACGCCGATCACGGCTGAGAACATCACCACCTTATCATTTATTAAAAAGTAATTTTCGGGTGTTTTTCTTTGCCCATAAAACTTAGTCAGTGATAGATATTATAGAGTATTTAACGACACAGCTTTCCTAACGAGGCTGTCCTGCCCCCAGCCCACTGTAATAGCTCCCTATCAAGTCAAAGAGTGAAAACGGTCCATGCTTGGTCTCTAAGTACTATTTTGTTAAAACCACTTTACATATTTTGATTTTAATATATTAAATTTATCCCCAGGTGAGCTAATTTGTTACGTAGTCTACGTATTGTAATGTAAGTAGAGGCCTCGTGTATCCACCAGACCAAAACTGTTAATTATAGCTTCTAATATTTTTCAGTATTACTCATTAAAACTTGCCACAATCACACCACAGAGAGGATCTACACGAATAATGGGTGTGAAGGAGCTTGAGGCTCCAGACATTCTGCCTGCTGTTGCATTTCCCTTCAGCCCCTTCTGGCCTGTATCAACCAGTCCAAAACGACTGTCGCTAGGCAAGCGTATCTTGTGGATACTAACAACCAATATTTATAGAAATAAAAGACTATTGGAGGGAAATACAGGAAAGTACGATGTAAGAGGACAGACAAACAAGTCGATGGTGACATGGACATGGTCAGTCCGACTTCTTAGCACAGTAAAGAGCTTTTGCTGTTTTTTGCTTTCATCCAACAGTTACAAAGCATAACTCTCACGCTCTGATATTTTTATTATTTGGGGTTTCCCCATTTATGATAGTTTCCTTTTAGTCAAACCTGTCCAAAATTCCACAACTTTTTCTTCAAGTTCCTCCCTCCTACTGCTTTATACATTTCTCATAATATCCGTTTTTTAAATCAAGATTCACCTAAGTTTCCAAGTGTTGTGCATTGAATTATTCTTTTGCCATAGGCCTATAATCCTCTCAATTCCTTTTATATGTCCAAGCCACTGAAGTTTTCTGAAACACGGCATGCTAGAATATACCATGCTTCTCGACAATAGTCACTTTTCGGTGAAAGTAGATACCGCAATACGTACCGAAGCATAAGGCACCTCTTAATGCCGTTCACTGCTGTCATCCTTCGCTGTACTTGTAACTACTAGAACCAATGTCTGCTAAATAACGACAGAATTGCTGGCCTTCGTTTTTTTATTGAAGGGCCCCGCAGCAGATGCTACGGACGCACCGCTGCCTTGAAGGCTTATTGTGCAACCCTGTGATGAAGATGATGAGGGTTTTTCTGCTTTCCATTTTAATGGAGCACCGGTGGAATGAAATTGATAGAGGAGAACCGAAGTACTCGGAGAAAAGCCTGTCCCAGTGCCACTTTGTCCACCACAAATCCCACATGCATCGACCCGGGATCGAACCTGGGCCTCTGCGGTGAGAGGCCGGCGACTAACAGCCTGAGCCATGGCACGGCCTATTGCTGGCCTTAACCTGTATATTGTATTAACGGCCTTGCTGATACTGTCTATTTATCGTGACAGGACATCTTGCTATGGAGTGATGTTCATTGCTTATGACACCTTTCTTTGCTATTTGTCCGAAGGTCAGATTTACAAAGGCGAAATTGAAACTAAAATCTTGAGTGCGTCTCCATTGCTCATAGTATGGCTGAGTGCGATTGTTCGGATGCTTAAACACACAATTAGGACAGTCAGTGCCTAAACTACTGAGGACCCTAACTGATTTAGACAAACCGCCGAAAGATAACTGCTATTTGCTGCAAATTTAAGAAAAAGGGCTATATTTGCTTAACTCCATGCAGCAGACTCCAGCTTGAGAAGCTGATAGCAGAATTGTTTGTCAAGGAATTTTCCGCAGTTTATGGAACCCGAAGTGTCATTAACTTGTTTCTATCCCAAGCCAGATTAATCCAAAAGATACTTCCACACCCTGCTTTAAGGACCATTCTTTTACACCACCATTTAAGTATCATTCTTCCAATTTATCTCCACTTTTTAGTTATCTGACTAAAATTTTGTATTTATTTCTTAGTTCCATTGTGCTACATGTCCCACCCACCTACTCTTCTTTTATTTGGTCGTATAATAATATTTTGTAAGCAGTACAAAGTATGAAGCGCCTCATTATGCAATTTTCTCGTTCATCCTCTCTTTTCTGCTGCCTCCGTTTCAAATTCTTCCCAGCATCCTGTTTCCAAATGCTCTCATTTTACTTTACAAACAAAAATTTTGTCTGTGTACGTCTTGAAAGCGTATGAGTGAGTCGAGTGATATATCCACGCATTCTTAACCTCGGAAGTAGATGATGAGTTGTTAGCTTGACACCCCACTCTATTTACCTCCGGAGAAAGGAACGTCTGTACTCACTGAATGGGCTGGGTGGGCCCCAGAGCCGGTCCGGAATTTGCACGGAAGAGAAAAGCGTATAGCCCCTTCCAGGAGTCGAACCTTGCTCATCTGTTGACAAGCCAATAATCTAGTCACTACACCGACTGCGCTGTCCCAGCTCCGCTCCATAGTTTAAGTTCGTTTCTTAACTCAGACACCGAAGCGTCGTCACTGCAAGACAACACACAGTTACAGTTGCAACGTACCGACGGGGAGCAAGACGAAGAACGGGAACCAGCAGAGCAGAAAGCCTCCCACCACGATGCCAAGCGTCTTGGCGGCTTTCTTCTGGCGCCGAAACTTTGCTGAGCGACCACACAGCCCTGCGACTGTCAGTCTGCGCCTTTCTTCACTGAAGGGCAAAGCGTCGCTTCCGTAAGGCGAAGTGGCACCGACGTTTGGGCTATCAACAGCAGAATCACTCACTGGCGTCGAGACCACACAGTTGTTCGTGTTCTGAAAATTCAACAGTTCTGTCTCTGTACATCAAATTTTAAATAACTGACAAATGACGCCTATGAAAATAAATCAATTCTTCAGAAGCTGATTGTGGCTCAACAAGTCAAGAAATTCGTCTTTTAGAGTACCTGGTTGTTCATTACCGTGTTGACAAGAATCCCCTCATTGGACTCTGCCCTGGGCCAGAAGAATTCAGTCCACACTCTCACAACCTGCCTCTTTAAGATATATTTTCTGCTTTAATATTATTAATTTCTTGCATTATTATTGTAATTAATTGTTATACCAACAAATGCACATATAAAATGTAAAATATGCTACAAACCATCTTTACATATAAGCCCCCCTACCTGTTTCGGCGAGTGTCCGCCCTCACAAGCAATGGCACCTATAACCATAAGATTATTATAATTATCATTATTATATGTTTATATGCACACCAGTATGTACATACACCTTAAACAACGTTACGTTGAAGAATTTGTAATTATGGATATATCAGCAGCATAATATTTACACTTTTACGGCTGTAGATGTTATTGATTATATCTATGAATGTATATATTTGATGATGTTTTAATTTTATGCATGTATAATTTCCTTTGTGTCGTCATCTCCCTGAAGATGGCGAAAGCTCGCCGAAACATGTAGGAGAGATTGCATGTAAAGATAATTTTTAATGTGTTTTAAATATTATCTGTGCATTTGTTTGTACAAAAGTTAACTGTATTTTCCGCTGTTTAGGTGGTACTAAAGAATACGTCCAACTCCGGGGCCCTTTCAATCATCTTCTAAGAAGCTGAGGGAATGATCCATACACTGCCCTCGAGTTCCGCCCTTGATATAGACCTATACCAAAATGATGGTACATAAAAGAGAACTGGATTTTTGAAAATTTAAAGACCCTTTCCTTGTCTTTGGTAATTGAGATCTCTCCTAAAAGTTTTTTGTTTTTCGATTTGTAAGCGCTCTTTGTACATAATGTGATAAATAGATAAAAGAAGTATCATCTGAGATACGACGACGCATCAATGGTTAATTGGTTCCCGACGTTTCGAGACAACACAGTAGTCTCATCTTCAAGGGTCGAAATGTCGGAAATCATGAAACAATTACCCAGTGATACGACGTCATATTCCAGAAGAACGGTTACATTAGCTACACCAGTGTAAAACGTAAAACCTCGCAAAGAGAGAGCAGTGATAATGTTAGTGGTCTAATTGTGGCCATGGAAGTGAAACCGAATGCTTGAAGAAATCAATTTAAAATTAATAATTATCTGGTAAGCCCGATTTTCCTTTCTATAATTCCATTATAAGGACTAATTCACATAAAGATAAAATATAATTCAATCAAAACCTCACTAAATTCTCACAATACAGAAAATATTTACAGTGGGGGAAATACATAAAGGTATCTTTATGAAGAACTACGTTTATTTGAAAGTTTTAGTCACCTTGAATATTTAGTGAAATATAGATAAGAATATTACCTAGCTCTGTTGAGAATAATGTATTTAATGCACGTAATTTTACGCAAATGTAATAAACTAATATCGGATCCAGCAAGTCCTACAAACCAGCAGAGGATTAATTTTGAAAATACGTAGTATATGTACTGGGCTCTGTCGTGGCTCAGGTGGACAGTTTCCGGCAATGTAGCACGAAGGTCCGGGTTAAATCCCAGGCCAATCCATTGGGATTTGTATTGGACAAAATGGTAATGGAACAGGTTTTCCTCAGAGGATTTCGGTTGTCCCCTACAAGTAAACATTCCACCAATGCTCCATACCCATTCATTCATCTACCGTCAACGGTAGTAATTTTAGCATCTGACAGCATCGTCATTAAATACGTTTTTTTCTGTTTCTGTCTCTCTATTTGAGAAACGTTTCATTCACGTCAAAGTCGGAAACAGCACTGATTACGCCTGTTAGATAATTCAAATTGACAGTGAGAATGTTAAATCGATTTTATTTGCATTGTAACCCTGTGTTGGAATTTAATTATTTCCACAAGCAAGGAAGTAATTAAGTGGAGTTCATTTACTTGATTAAATTTGGAATGAATCCACATCGAGATACTTACACTGGAGACGATGCTATGACAACTTTGGAAAAACAAAGAAAGTAAATCTCTAAATAGTATTTGTAACAGTTGTAGTGGAACCCCTGTACACACACATTGTTCCTGTTTATGACCGTAACAATTTTAATAATTTTAATAACTTTAATTGTATTTTATGGACTTACATAATGTATTTTTCTTCCTCAATATGTTTTGAAGACCAATTGTGAACCTGAGGGTGAACTGAAATGGGTCGAAACATGTAGTTCTATATAATAAATATAATTTAGCTGTGTTTGGGCAGATACTGATTCAATTTTTATACTATTGACAACACAACGGGATGACGTTGTTTACAATTAACTACTTCTCCTAAACAGTGCATGTGTGATGCTTCTATCGTACGTTCTTCTCTTTGTGATGACGTCAAACAGTGTTACTGGTACCATATGGTTCATAACGTCATAAATCTTACGCACAGTTTCCATCTTTACTTTCACAAAAATGTTATGACCTTAACACACAGCTTGCGTCACCTGGATATCTTGTAATATCACATTAACATCAAGGTTATCATTAATTTAATCTATCATTGGTATCTGGTCGGCTGAAACTGCCGTGGAAGTTTGGCACCACTGTGTCCAGGAGCCTCTAATTGAAATCCCCATCAGTAAAGACCAAAGACCTTTCGAAGTAATCAGCTATGTTCTCAAAAGTCACTGGAGTCGGGTCATGGCTATCTTCTGGGGTGTGAGGGGGGGATGGGGGTCATTAGGTGAACCTGTCCAGAGTGCGCATCACAAAGAAACTAGTATAATAATGTTACTCGGAGTTACATAAAGTTCTTACACAATTCAGCGGAAAGCCGTCGCAGTAACAGAAGAGGGAGTAGAGAGATTTTTATGTGCATCGGCAGTGGGACTTGCTTATATCGCAAGCCCAGAGCAAATCAAAGTGGCGCTGCGATTTGAAGACACACACATCGGGCTGTCTGTGACCCAGTTTAAGCTTTAGCTCGGGAGGAAGTAGCATACTTGTGAGAGTTTCATTTCGTCTCCAAATATCAAAGCATAGAGTAGCAAGCTTGCAGCAATCGGAGACACTAACACCGACAATGTGCGAGGCAATCATGACTGTCGGTGAATCCTGTTTCGAGTCGAACAACGCTGAGAGCTGATAGGATGGATCACAAAACTGATGCAGGATTGTGGGGAAAGAAGACAGACCAAGGGAGATAAGAGCGGGGCGGAAACGATGAATGGTTTGTATCGAATTTTGAAAATTCCATCCATTAAAACAGCGTTTAAAGGTTTTCCGATATAAAACTCCGTATGAATCGAATATGCAATGTTTGCCACTGAACACTGGTTCCTTGTTTGCAGCGTTATTAGCTATTTGGTTGGAACTGTTTGTGTGAGTGCGTCTTTCGTTTGAAGGGCCAATCAGGAGCGCTGGGACTGCTAAACCTGCCTGGTTCAGTGATTTGGATTGTAGAACATTTCATTGGGCAGACCTGTTACTTGAATCATACGACTCAGTTAGTTTCCAATAATGGATACTTGTGAACAGTAATGAAAACCCCGGCTGTTATCAAAACATGTAAATTTATTTTGTAGCTGAGGGAATATTAGCTTGTCGTGAAGGGTCGTTCCATACTTATCAGAATAGAAACTAAGACAAAGAAGTGAAGTATGAAGTTCACTGCACTCTAAGCTATGTGTCTAAATGAGCTTCACGTTTGTCGCGTTAAATCAGAAAGTGTTTCATGTTCAGGCTATGAAACTTCAAAGAAAGTTATTTAATTTTAAGTGCAGCGTTTATTTTCACAACCTTCCCGACAAGAAACTACAAGTTTTTAGAAACGTACTTACCATCTCCCTTGGAAATCTTATTAAAATGTGATAACACAGGAAAACAATCTTCTTTTACATGTAAGAAATTCTTTATGTTTTTAAACACGTTCAATTAACTCTAAAGTAAAATGAATTAAATAAATTCTTGGAAATATTTTGCAATTTCCAAAGACATGGAATTACTAAAGTGTGTTTGCCGTGCCATGGCTCAGGCGGTAAGTCGCCGGCCTCTCACCGCGGAGTCCCGGGTTCAATCCCGGGTCGGTCCATGTGGGATTTGTGGTGGACAAAATTGCAATGTGACAGGATTTTCTTCGAGTGCTTCGGTTTTCCCCTGTCAATTTCATTCCACCGGTGGTCCATTAAAATAAAAAATCAGGAAAAACCTCATCTTCATCACAGGGTTGCACAATAAGCCTTCAAGGCTGAGGTGCGTTCGTAGCATCTGCTGCGGGGTCCTTTAATAAAAGAAAAAGTGTGTTACTTTACAATGTATAAATTTCTGAAGGTTCAGCTTAGCTTCTTTCCAAACACTAGGATGCTCTTGTCAGTTTCAAGATTCCCATTGCAGGGAAAATGTCCTCATTTCTTCCGTCTGGACGAAAAAAAAAATTAGAACGTCATTTGAGGTAACAATGATGTACATGTCCCAAAGTCTTTGTGTGGCATTTCAAGTAGAGTCTTATTGGAAACAGTAAAACCACTGTGCACCTCTCGTCAATGCGCACTCATATTACGTAATGTAATGGGCTTGTAAAAATGTAAAATTATACCGGTGCACGCCAAACGAGCATATGGGGGAGGGAAGGAATAGCTCCACTCATTCTTAACCTCGGCACTAGAGGGAGGTACATAGGCAGCTTTACTTCAAAGCCACTTTACCCAGGGGAATAATCCCTTTATGAACATAGAACAGGAGGTTGTGTGGCCCCCAGACCCAGTCTGGTCGCTTTGAAGAAGAGATAAATCTCTTGCCCTTGCCACAAATCGAGCTACGTTTCCTCGGTCGTCCAGCGCGTAGACCTGTTAATACACGGACTGCGCTAGTCCAACTCCTGATTTTCTTATAACAATTTATAGTGAGTCAAATAAGAATAACACAAGATTTAAGGAGGAATTTCTTCCTGTCTTTGTGAGATTATTTAAGTGTTTTTTGCAAAAAAGTTCATTAATTGAAACAGGTTATCAAAATTAGATTGGAAATGCAATCAGCATTGGGTAAATGGTATGTGTACAGAAAGTGGATAGTTCTCTCGCCCTTTCGACCAGTCCTTAGTTTTCTGAATAGGCACCATTTGACGGAAGTGTAAGACACGTAGCTTTTTACCTAATGTCCATTTCCCATTTATCCCATTTTCCTTAAATTCCCGACCCTACTCTTACGACCTGTCTTTTTCAGTACACATATTATATCTCAGAACATATTCCGATGATATTTGGTACAGGAGAAATCTACACTTAAAGATGCCGGGTCTTATATGTACTTAAGAGGGAACTTTATAAATAATTACATAAATGGCTCAATTTAAAAATATTTACATCAAAACATGCATGTCACACTGAGATCTAAAACTTACACTCAAAATATCTTACGTTGTAGTAAACATTTAACAAAAGATAAGGAAACAATTTCTGACTATACATTGTGTGAAGAGGGTTGAAGTAATAAATTTACTTTATTTATTTATTTTTTTGTTTATTTATTTATTGAGTTGTGGTTCATTGTTTATATCAATCTGTGCCCATGTGACACCAGAAGCACATTCGTTAAATGCACACCTTTTTACATTTGTCCACTTTCTCATTTCCTACTCAATACTCTTACTATCATTATTACCATTGTTACTACTATTAACTAACTAACTAACTAACTCCATGGAGCAGAGTCCTTCTTGAGAAGCTAGCAGGTCGCCAGCTAGTCTTGATACTCCCCGCGTTTTATGGAACCAGAAGGTTCATTACCGCACCCACAAGAGCCCGCCACCTGTCCCTATCCTGAGGCATATATTGTTACTACTATTACTCTATCTTTAGTCTTTCTTGTCCTCTCAAATAACTTAATTTTCCGTTCTACTCCAACACGGTCTCCAATAAGGGCTGCGTCTTCCTGACTTTATTTTCACATTTACATATATATGTATATATAGGTGTATAACAATATTTATCTTACCGACACTTGTGCAATTTAATATTTTCCTACATACAAGTTCTAATTCATTTCATTTTTTCTATTTTATCGCTATAAAATGCATAGTAGCTAAAATATGGGAATGTCTTTATGAAAAGTGTAATGAATCAGATACTGAAATAAAATAGACATTATTGTTGGTAACCGAAACAGAAAGAAACCTTTCTTGCAGTTTCTGTGCTAACGGGACAAGACTTTACACACATTAGCGCTGCAGGACGATAGGGTACGCTGAACTACATCGCAATAAAGTCAGCTAAAACTGTTCGGTAACTAGATCTGTAAATTGTCCCAGTGCTATTTTTGCCATCACGAACCTCATACAAACTATCCTGGGATCAAACTCAGGCCTGTCGCTGTAAGAGGCAGACATTTAACAGTCTGAGCCATGGCACGGCCTCGTATGATCACTGAACTCTCTGATGTAAGCAGATGTCAGGAAGAAATCCATATTGCTTTACGTTGCAAGAAGAAGGAATTCAAGATATTTGTACTCGCTTGACCAAATTGGAGGGTAGGCAAATTTTATTGGATAGACGTCACTGACATTGTCGTCATTCCTTGCGTTAACCGGAAGCTCCACAACAAACAATTTGGTCGCTTCCGGAAAAACCCAGGAGGCAATAAATGCTCCTTTGGTATAAAGTTAGGATTACAGAATATTAAGCGCGAATTCCTGCAGTTGTGCAGAAGGATTGTAAGTGTTCAAATTCCACATAATTTTCATACAGTTATATGATTTCGGGAAAATTACGGTCAAGAAATCCTACTTCGTATTTGAAGGAGCCAAATTTCAAACCTTCATTAGGAGAAGAATTATCCTGACAGCATTTCGTGGCTTCCCTCAGTACCTCCAGCCAAATTCCGAAGTTGCCTTGGATTAGGCCAAGACCGTTTCCTTTCAAATTACTTCCAATTTATTAACCACTAAGGATCATAACTCTTGACATTGTACTTAGGCTATAGTCTGAGATGATTATATTGTCGATATTTAAGTTATAAATAAGCAAAAAAATCTTTCCCTCTCCGTCTCAGAAAGGCATGTAGAGGGAATTGAGGTATAGCTCCACTTAGTCTTAACACTGATATTAGATGGAGTTGTGTTGTTAACTTCAAGCCCGGGCCGATTTATTCCCTGGAATAAACCCCAGTGCCCACTAAATAGGAGGCTCTTTGGGCCTCACAGTCGATATGGACGTGCTGAAGAGGAGAAAAATTTCTTGCCCCTATCGCGTTTCGAACCCGGAATCAAACAAGCCGTAACCGAGTCGCTGCACCGACTACGATACCCGGCTCCTAAAATGAACAAATAAAGTTTTATTATGTTTACAATAAATGTAATAATGTTTGTCAACAACCGCTGATGTAAAATAAAGTTATGGAGGAAACAGCTTTAGTAGATGTAATATTCAAAAAGTGTTATTGAACTTACCGTTTATTGTCTGTACAACAGAAATTATTCTTGAAGAATCTTAATTTGATGTAAAACAATTCCAAATAAGACACTAAGATTGTATACGTAGTATCTGCACATTCGTGTCATTTGAGCACAGGTATTGTTTTAAGCTAAATTCGTTCACTGGGCCTGTTATACTCAGGTACTTGTCTTGTGTTGAGGTTTAACAACTGCTTAACGAAAATTATGTATTTACAAGTTTCGTACTATACATTAGGCTGCGTGGGCTACAGGTGATTACTTACAGGGTGCTTGCATATTTCTGAAACTTATGTCACGTGTAATGCCCAAGCCAGAAGCTTCTAGAGGGTATTCTGGGAGGAGTATACGGGTATAAAAAAACTGACTCGTTTAAATTCCTACACTTTCCAATTTTCTTATTTAAAATTTTATTTTCCAGTGTTTTCTCACGAATTTTGTTATAGTCCTACCTTATACCTTTCCAGTATTAATTACTAAACAGTATTATGATTGTTAGTGTATATCAATTTTAATTTTGTAATTGGCTATTGGCTGTTGTCAGCACGTAAAGAAACAAGAGTTAAATTATTATTATTATTATTATTATTGGTGGTGGTAGTAGTAGTATCAGTAGTAGTAGTATCAGTAGTAGTAGTAGTAGTAGTAGTAGTAGTAGTAGTAGTAGTAGTAGTAGTAGTAGTAGTAGTAGTAATAATAGCGGCAGTGGTATTCAAAAAACAAAATGCTCACCATGAAAATTAGCTCAAGAACGCCGTTCAGAAATATTTTAAGTTTTACACGTGAAGTTCGCCTAAACGACACATAGAAATTTAGTTTCTTGGCACAGTAAATGCACTGTGCCTTTATTACACGAAACATTCTGTCATTGTTCGTTGGGAAACTAAACTGACTGTGTGCAAACATTAAGACATTTCTAATGTTAAAGCAGTTACTATGGTCCTAGAAAGGATTCTGCAGAGGAAACGCCTTCAAGGTCGGGCATACTGTTACGCTTGACTGGCTTGTCAGAGAAGATGCCGCACAGGCAAGGCGAAATGCCTGGAGCAAATATTTGTCAAATGAAATGAATAGATGTTTATAACAGCTGAAGTATCTGGCCACGTGATCTTAGTCTACTCATGTGGAAAGGTCGTTAATTTCTAATCCAGGCCAGAACGTAACTGTTTGGTCTTCGTTTTCCGTCATGACGTGATGGCAGGGAAGCTGCGATCGGCTCAGAATGAAGGAATCCTACACACTAACTGTTATACTCTACAGGCTAGATTGTGTGAGTCTTGAAGGCCGAAGAACTGGTAGATTTATCATATAACAAATGGGCACCATAGCGACAAACAAGGTTATGCGCCCAGCCTATCCTCGCTTTTATCAACTTAGTAGTCACAGCTAAGGAAGCAACGGCGTTAGAGGGCATGATTTACAGACTAATTGAAACTGGAAAGTGTTGTGGAATGGAAAAGGATGTGAAAAAAGCTAACGTAATGAAATTCGCAAGGCAACTGTCCCCAGTACAGAATATGATAAATCAAAAACAACCGAAGAATGTGGAATATTTCAAATATTTGGGTAGCATGATAACAAATGATGCAAGGTGGACACGCGAAATTAAATCCAGGATAGCCATGGCGAAAGCGACATTCAACAACAAGGAGGCTCTCTCCACCAGCAAATTTGAATTAAATTTAAGGAAGAAACTAGTAAAGTGCTACATTTGGAGCACAGCTTTCTATGGTCATGAAATTTGGACACTTCGGAAAGTAGATCAGAAATAATTGGAAAGTTTTAAAATTTGGTGCTGGAGAAGGATAGAGAAGATCAGTTGGACCGATCGTGTGAGAAATGAAGAAGTATTAGATAGAGTCAAGGAGGAGAGCAATATGCTACATACAATAAAAAGAAGAAAGGCTAACTGGATTGGTCACATCTTGCGTAGAAACTGCTTTCTAAAACACGAGATTGAAGGAAAACTAGAGAAAAGGACAAAAGTGATGGGAAGACGAGGAAGAAGACATAAGAAGCTACTGGATGACCTTAAGGAAAAGAGAGGCTTCTGGAAATTGAAAGAGGAAGTAGTAGATCGCATTGTGTGGAGAAATCGATTTGGACCTGTCGTAAGACAGACTACAGAATTAAATGAGTAGTCAAAGATTAAAGTGTTCTGGGATATTCTTGTGTGTCTTTGGACGATAATTCCCGAAGTCTCGAAAAATTTACTGCCTTCATCTTCAAGATTCTTAAAAGCACAGGAACTATTTACCAGTATACACAGGGCAATTTCTCACAAGACTTGAATCGTCAGCAATACCGCTTTGAGAACCTCAAATCTCGCTCCCCAGTCGTTTCAACGTACCCATTCAAATCTGAGACTCTATGTAACATCTTGTAACATCCTGTTTTCTTACAGTGAGTTGTTCATCACCCAACGAAAAGAATCTCGAATATGGAAGATCAGTCGACTGACCGCGATTCCTTATGCATTACATCCATACATATTTCCCATTTCCGGAAGCCACATCCTCCAACCGCCACATCAGGATGCGTCGTGCCGCTGTGACATAGGAATTTCAAAAGATGGGTATAAGTTTATATATCATATTTTGTTGAAAGCAATAGGTGGTTCGGGAGATAAAAAGAGTATAGATAGAAGGGCAACTCTTTTCTATTATGAATTGCGTCTACAATATGAAGTTCTAAATTATAAAATGTAGGGTTAAATATGCCCTGTATTTAATTAACAACAGCGCCATGAATGCTGTATCAGGGATAGAAGGCGTACCTCCAGTGTTCCTATGAACAAGTGTGCATCCGTACACTCCTACGGTCTTACGCCCGAGGAGGGAGCATTCTAATGTAGGAGCGAAGTTTGCGTGGGCCGCAGAAACAATAAAGAACAGAAAAAATCCGATGCCTCTGCAGGGAATCGAACCATGACCCTTCGGCCGTACTCTGCTCTCTACACCGAAAGCGCTACCGGGCTTACTTTGAAATTATAGCACAATAGCACAATTTCATTATATCTGTTACTGCTAGACGACACAATTAACTCCCAGAAACCGAACGGCGGTGTGTTGCTTTTTACTGTAACGGACTGGCAGGTTACATATTGTGTTACTGTAACTGGAAAACTATGACGTCCCTCAGTCCTTCCACACGAAAATTGGAGTATTATAAGTCGGATGGTAGTAGATCAGGCCTGTCTTTCACAGTTATATGACCATAAGTTAACTCCACGTAGCATTGCACTATTTTAAGAAGCAGAAAATCAAGAAACATTCTACCTCTTATGAAGTCCGAAGTGACATTACCGTCTTCAAGAAAGCCCGCCACTGAACCTTATACTTAGACTCATCTAGTATTCACCTTCACATTCTATTTAAGATCCATTTCAATATTATCTTAAAAACCTACACATCGGTATCCCCAGTTGCTTCCTTCAAACGTTTTTCCCGACTAAAGATTTTCTATTTAATTTCAGCCCCCCCCCCCATTCATGATGCACGCTACTGACGTCGTTGGGTTTATCAATGTAGTAACGCAAATGGAAAGTTGTCCTGTGCACGATATGAAAACGTATGTGACAGTAGATTTATAACTCCACTCTTTCCTAACTTCGACATTAGATCGAGATGAGTAGTCAGCTTCACGCTTCGGCCAATTTATCCCTGAAAAAAAGAGCCCTCGCTATCCATTGAATAGGGGGCTGAGTGGGTTCCACAGCCGGTCTGAACATTACAGGGAGAGAAAAAAGTTTCTTAACCCTATCGAGAATCGAGCCACGATTCCTCGGTTTTCCAACCCGTAGCATAGTCGCTACAGAGACTGAGCTATCCCGGCTCTGTTCACCATAATAACAGACAATTAGTGAAACTGAAGCTCCTCATTAAGTACCTTTTTCCAAACCCCTTGTCGCTCTTTCTCACTTACATCAGAGTATTCATCGAAATCCCTCTCCGAATACACCCGATCAATGCTGTTCTCTCAGGGTGACAGGCCAAGTTTCATACCCCTTGAAACGATATGTACTTAAACTTACTGTTTTGTGATATTTTAATTTTTAAATTCATGGAGAGAATACGGGAAGACGAAAATATTTTTAAACTGGTATGTACCTAGAATTCCGCAAATGTAACCTAGTCTCATTTCATCCGAAAATATTTGATTTGAGATATCACATAGCGCCGTTTTAAAGGGGTGAACGTGAAATAAATGAATCGATTCCACGCGAAATTGCAGGAGAATTACCACATACCACATACCACTCAGTAACAATTTAATGCCTCGTTATAATGCGCTCAGCTGTAAAATTCCAAAGCAGACAATTCGAGTGACGCAATGCATCAACAAACAGAATTTTCATAGAATCTATAAGGCTGATTTCCACGGTACAAAAGTGTGTGTGATATGGAAACATCGAATTTATTCACAGCTGTGGAGAATACGTAGCACGTTAACACATGTCTGTTGCAAAGTACGACTTTCAGTCGTCAAACGGTTCTCTGTTCCTCTAGGGCACACATGTTAAGGGTATTAGCTACGACGTTGATATTGCTGTTTAATAAATTTTACAACAAGGCTTATTTTGGATTCAAAAAAGAGTTCTCGAGATGCATTTTTAGAGTATATGGCTGAGGAAGTAAGCCCAAGTCTTGAAGATCCAATCATGACTAAAAGTGTGGCCGTATTTTTATTGTTGTAAATAAATATATGTACTATATATATAAATATATATATATATAACCATATTCCTTCACATCCTTTGCGTTGCGAGTAAAACTCTTTCATCCAGACACCAGCAAATATTGTTCGAATCCCGCAGAAATATCGCGAGTCAATTCTAAATCTGCAACTCTACAAAATAACGTATAGTTTTTCCTAAAATTACTCATAATATTCAAATAACAAAATTTTCTTGAGGAAGGTCAGAATGATCGAGACATTGTAGCCTGAAAACCAAAAAGAAAGAGAACTCTTTCGAGGTTCGGGCGTGGAAGGAATATGCGTCTTAAAAGGAATTGTATGTGGACTAGATTACCTACATCAGGATAGGGTCAATCGGGGAGCTTTTATGAACACTCAAATTAATGCACGTCAATCAGCATGAAAACATTCGGGTCGAAGTCCAGTATGATTTCCCAGTGACGTTACAAGGACCCAAAAGTGTAGCAATTTAACTTGCTATAGAGAGTGATATCGATAAGATGTTGGGATGTTAATTGAATTACAGTAGCGAAAGTTCGAACTCCATAAAAGGTGATGATTTATCGCTCATCTGAAATACTGCCCTTTAGGATTTAAAAAAGACGAAGGCCACAGTGGGGTACTGATGCAGAAACACGGGTATTTCAAAATACGGGTGCTCCTATTCAAGGTCTTCGCTTGGAGATAGCAACCTCCTTAGAGATCGGTGACAGCTCACGTTACGTAACATCCCATCTCTTACGTGTTTGCGGTCACAAAGCACTTGGCACACTGCTAATGACTCTAACGGGTCGGCGAAGTTTGTCCCACAGAGAGAAATCAGGACAAGCAAAACAGCTATGCCCCAAGGTAGTGTAAGAGACACCCCTGAGAGTGTCAAAGCATATACCCACTCACGCCGATCCCAGAGGCCACGCGGTCTAAGGCGTGGGTCTGCGGCCTTTCGCTTGCTGGGATTGTGGGTTCGAATCGCCGATCCCAGTGGCCGTGCGGTCTAAGGCGTGGGTCTGCGGCCGCTCGCTTACTAGGATCGTGGGTTCGAATCCCACCAGGAGCATGGATGTTTGTGTTGTGTTATACGGTAGTATGGAACATAAGTGACATGAAGGACGAAAAGGATTTAATACAGTACAAAAATGGATCAAAGGGGAAAAACCCCGCGACAGACAAAAAAAAAAAAGATCCCGCAGGAGACATGGATGTCTGTCTCTTGTGAGTGTTGTGTGTTGTCAGGTAGAAGTTTCTGCGGCAGGCTGATCGCTCTTCCAGAGGAGTCCTACCGAGTGTGGTGTGTCTGAGTGTGAGCGTTAAGCCTCGATAATGAGGTCCTGGCCCACTATGTGGTGTTGCGCCAAGGGGAAAAAAATACACGCTCACACACAAAAATAATTTACAACATATCAAATGTTTATATTATATTTGAATCGCTACGAATTACTTTAGACCGGCGTTTTAAACACTTCTGTAAATCAAGGGTCAACGCTCCTTCTTACAACAAAAATATTCTTTTGAGGTAGGTGTTAGTCCCCTTTCGGTATTGCATTGATTTACATGAAATAAACAAGTCAGGAAAGGTCTGCATGGCGTAACACTTCTGACGCATTCGCTCTGTTCTACTCCCTGCTATTTTTGTTTCTGCTTATCCTGATACTTTCAACACAGTGTAATTCTAATCACCACTTTCCTTTTTTTACGCTGTGATAAGTTGTGTCTTCATGGTCAGCTCTCTCTCTCCTGGACTGTATTCCGTAATATCGAGACAACATAGTTCTTGTAATTCTGTCCTGAAAGAAGAAATGTTTGGTTCGTCAATTGTGTATATGGTCTCAGGCCTCAGTTCGTTCCTCACAGACAAACACAGTTGTCTCCACTATAAAAAAAATCACATAAATGTAGGTAGAGCTTCATGTAAAGTGTTTTATTTTTATACGATTTGACCCAAATTCAGAATGCGTCGATTGTGCAAACATAATGAGGCGACCGGCAATAGAATTCTGAGGGTTTATCACGTAACTGACAACTCAAAATCGAAACTTCATTTTACTAAAGAAACACTTTTATTTAGCATTTGGGAGATTCGAATTTCAAATATCTGCTCTAAGATAGGCTATGTGAAATAACGACTGATTCTTGCCTCAACGTTGGGAAATTTACCTTCCGAAAAAATCCCTCTGTTGAAAAGAAAACCTAAGTCAAAGGGGTAGAGTCATTCTTAAAAACTTATAATCAGTTAATTAGTAATAAATTATACGTCGTAATGAACTCTAAGTCTTATTGCCGTGTTCAAAAGAACACGCTACTGGGCCCTATGTGAATCCAGTCGAAAAACTCACAGCGCATTCTTGACGTATAGTTTTCTCCCATGGCATGTTTCGAGGATTTCTAAACACTGTTCCTCGTGCTCGATCCTCAGGCTGTATTCGGTGCATTACACAAGCACATTGATACACGCAAAGAGTTCTCTGCGTCCTTGAAACAGATCGCAGCAAGTGAGAAAGTTCCCCGTGTTTATATTTATTTTTCCATAACTGAATGAGATTATGTACAGGCTACTAATAGTAGGGTTTTGTCCACTAATGTGTCTTACTGCTGACCGAAATATAACAGTTACATATTTAGGCCTAAATTAGCGTAGCATTTGTAGCATGAAATACAGTTACCTCTAGTGAAATCAAGAAAACTTGAACGCATTCAGCGGAAGTTTGTCGCTCTTCGCTATAATCAATTCTCTTCCCCTGACAATAATAGCTACAATTATGCTAATGCTCTTAAACTTCCTAATTTACGCACTTTTCTTGAGAGAAGATGCGAATTTGACGCGATTCTTGTTATTAATATATTTCTTTCGGGCTCTAATTCCTATCCATCTTCCATGGGCATTATTAGTTTTCGAATTCCCAATCGGAACCTCCAAGAACTTCCTTTGTTTCATGTTAGCACATCCTTCAAAAACTGTCCCTCGGTCAGGTGTGCCACTCTGCCAAATTCAATTTGTAGTAATTTTTATGTCTTTAGAATGCAAAGTATCACACTAAGTCAGATTTAATATTATTTTTAATTTTATAACATTACGTGTCCTAATTAATTATTTAAGTATTTTTGTTTTTTGTGTTTGTTTTATGAGTGTCCTGTTTATTTTCCTTTGGTATTTGCGTTTGCATGGCGTACTTCCTCTTTTATAGGCCACTTCGCTGTTGACTCAGCAGATTAATACTAATAATTGACATTATCCATATTCCTTGCAAAAAACTAGTTCATAAAATTTATTCCAACAACTGCATAATAATAAAAAGACAAGAGCTGAGTACTCAATTATCCATCGTGACATAAAACAGCTACTTTCGACACAGGGATATAGCCCTGAACAACAAGATGGGTACTTTGACATATATATTTGTTTGCATCTGAATATATAAAGTATCACGATACTTACGAATACATATAACCTATTTCCAAGCTTTAAAGATTTTATCACGTATTTTGTTTAACACATATATTTTAACATTATAACTGCACATCTGTAACATAATTAGCCACTTATCTTTCCTTTGGTAACCACCTCCCTGAAGATGGCCAAGTTCGGTCGAAACATGTAGGAGGAGTGTCATATATTTATAAAATATTTTATTTTTATTGTTGTGCAGTTGTTGGATTAAATATTGTGAAAAACAATTGAACATTATTATCGTATCTAGGGAAACAATCTATGTTTACCGTGAAAAACTTACGAAATACGTAAATACATAATACGGACAAAATGCAGTTTTTTTAATGTTACAGAAGTTAATACACATAGATACAACCGGGTTTTAAACAGTTACGGGAAGTTTGATCGATAAAAGATATCTGCCAAGTTTCCATATTAAATACGTTTTTCAAAGCACACGCTTGCATAACACCTGGGTGCGAGCAATTACTGCACGCTGCAGTAGACACTCGCTAGTTTGGTGACCTGACCTGTTTACTTTGATGTGAAGGACTACGGAACAAAAGCAGCAGCCTATTGCCTTGAGCTTTAGGCGACACATTCCTTAGCGTTTCAAAATAAAAGACAGTTGCAAATGTTGGAATATGAGTTAAATATGAATCAGGTGTAGAGAACAGTTATAAAACAGGCTGCAGCATCAGTAGTGTTACAGAGTAAAATTCTTTATTGTATCAAGTATTGACATAATTGTATTAACATGACAGTCTATGGGGAAGTAATCATGCTTCATACTTGGAAGGTCTAGAGTTCATATCTTGACATAAGAACCAACTATCCTGAATAAGGCATATTACGTTTGTTCTCACTTTCTTCAGGAAAACGTCGATAAAGTGCCTAAAATTAAATCGTTTCTGCCTCCTTACATCTCCTTCCCAATTTATTTATCACTCATCTTATCACTAAAAGCTACTCGTTCTGAGATCCTGATAACTTGCTTCCTTTGGTGTCGAAATTCAATGGCCGGGGGTATTCTGAAGAAGCCGGTAATTTAAATGACTGCCATTACTGTGCATGTTACTGGCGACGACTTTAGCCGATTTGTTATTCTGAACCGCACACTGCTGCTGAATGTGGCCAACGTTCGGCGAAAAGGGTTAAATAAAAAGGTAATAATCGTTCAGCTAGCGAAGAAACCCCTCACCACCAATGCAGTCAAAATTTTGAAATGTAAAATCACTTTAAGTAAATTTTCTACTGATATAAACGTGACTAATATTTTGGAAATGTCTTACCGTACAGCTAGACAACAGAATCGTCCGAAACGCCGGTAAATATACACAACAGCACACACGGCGCTAAATCTTAAAAGGATGGTTAATAAACCTAGAAAAAGATGATGTTCAAAGTAATAGCCAAACTCGCCA
The DNA here is from genome assembly GCA_021186555.1 of Reticulitermes speratus. NCBI lineage: Eukaryota > Metazoa > Arthropoda > Insecta > Blattodea > Rhinotermitidae > Reticulitermes > Reticulitermes speratus. Next base: position 17,877,480 of record JAJKFL010000008.1, on the reverse strand, counting down.
TATTGTGCACACAACTGCCCGCTGCTAGGCATTGCCTTGAGACGGTTCAATCTAGTCGACACCCTCACTCTCATTTCTCTAAGCTATATCTTTTTATTTTCCCAGCATCTATGCCTAAGACTTCCACGCACATTTTCTTCCTTCGCCTTATTAGTTAGCTACTCACACAAAGTTTTTTTTTTCCATGGCGCAACAGCCCCTAGTGGGCCAGGTCCTCATTATCGAGGCTTTACGATCACACTCGGTAGGACTCCTCTGGCCGAGTGATCAGCCCAACGCAGAGACCTCTACCAGACAACACACAACAGTCACAAAAGACAGACATCCATGCCCCCAGCAAGAGACCGGCCGCAGAACCACGCCTTAGACCGCTCGGCCACAGGGATCGGCTCATACAAAGGTTAAGAGATTTAGAATCCTCACAGCTCCATTGACGAAGATTCAAGTCATATACGACATAGCGCTGTATGTACTGTTATATATAATCACCGACGTTTCCTAGAACCTTGAAGCTTCCATCTTCAGGGTGAAGATGATTAAACCGTAGAGCCAGAAGACTTTAGTCTTCACCCACAGGGAATTCAACAACTTTGTATCAGCGACAGAAATTGTTTGGCTTGGATCTTCAGTGAGATGACTAACTTTGCATAGTATGCATATGAACTATGGGGAGTAGTTCTGTTTTAATGTTAAATCATCATGCTCTCCCAATAAAAGGTTTCCAAAGAAAGAACTGATGCCTCTCAACATACAGATTTCGAAATAGAATTGTGCTAAGCTGCTTGTTCCACCGTTACAGATTAATGATTCTGGTTCTTCAAGTATGGCCGATCACAGGTATATCGTTTGAACAAAAAGCATATCGCAACAATTCCTGCAATCTGTTTTAAAACTAAATTGTTTTCTGTGTCATTTCATGCATCCGCCGTCGTGTAAACGAGATCTTCGCTCTTTTGGAAAGTTACGCAGCGTTAATTTGTAGTTAGTTACCGACGTTTCGGGACAGATAGGCTGTCCTGAATTGTCAGTAACTACCAATCGCCGCTGTGTAACATCCCAGAAGAGCGAAGACCTAAATTGTTCTCCATTGCTTTCAATGCCCACGAATTATTTATTAGTCTGTCCAATAAAACCGTAACATTTGTTTGTGCTACGTATTTACACTGCCTTACGTAAAAGTATCCGAAATATTCACATCCTTCTTAGGATCCTCATCAGGGCCGTTCCAGAATATGATGATCCTAATAAGGACTAAAAACTTCTCGTACTTTTACATAACGCAATGCAAATAAGCTTACAAATAAATGTTACATTTCTGGTAGGCAATAGAAGGATCAGGCTAAGGACATTCGAGGACATGTTAGTTGATTCCTGGCAGGAATAAGAATTTTTTCGTTCCTTCAAACGGCCAAGATCGGTTCTGGTGCTCACCCAGCCTCTATTCAATGGAAACGGGAGGGGCGCTTCCCCGGAGAATTAAGCGGCCCGGAGAGGAGGATAAACACTTCAATGCAGTGCCGAGGTTAAGAATGGGTGGAGTTATATCTACATTCCCACTAACGTCTGAATGGCGTACACAAGAAAAATTTATCTTCAATTTACCTCCCAGACGGATTGAAAAAAATTCTTTCACATGAATTTAGACTACATCGCCCGACGTGAAGCAGCAGTCCGTTTCTTCCATTGTCAGCAATCTCACATCACTCACAAATAAGTTTTGGTCTGCTCTTTATTCCCCCTGGCCTAGCATCGTCATCTCACTTGCTACAATGGAATGCCAGACACTCGCGAGGTCATATGTAAATATGACCATCCGAATATCACGTACGATTAACATCTGACAGGCTTAGCGACATCATGTACATTGGAAACGTCATTCATTAACTGTATTTGTTTTCGTATACAATGCAGTGTGTGAAAATGCGTACTAAATTTCTCAAAATTATTTTATGTCAACAGAATATAATATTTCTCGTTGTGTGTTTTATTTATTACAATGTATTATGCCTCCTATGTGTTTCAGCCATTACTTTCGTCCTCAGGGAAGTCACTTAATCTCAATTAACTCAATTTCCTGTAGATGAACTTTTTTCCATGGAGTAAGAGTCCCTAGTGGGCTAGTGCCTCCTTATTATCGAGGTTTCACTATCACACTCAGACACACCACACTCGGTAGGACTCTTCTGGACGAGTGATCAGCCCGACGCAGAAACCTCTACCTGACAACACAGCACTCACAAGATACAGACATCCGTGCCCCTGGCGGGATTCGAACCCACAACCCCAGCAAGCGAGCGGCCGTAGACCCAAGCCTTAGACAGCAAGGCCACTGTGATCGGCTGAAGATGAATATACTGATAGAAATATAGCAAGTATAGGCCTACATTTAGTTATGTTAAACATTTCGTAACATGTTTTTTATAAATTACCAACTACCTTTATCACATTTATTTATGATATAGGAAAACCCCGTTTCGACGATTTTATTAGTGTCTCTGTCAGTCTCTTCTGCAAAGGCAGGTTAGGGTTATCTTTACAGAGGGCATGGACTATGACGGAAAAACAAGCGCTGAAACCTTTTCCTTAAGCATAACAACAACTGTGATAGAGGCAGTTAGTACCCTAAAACAACATAGAGCAAGTTACTACTAGTACGTAAGTTACGTACATAAGTCATACGGAATGAACAACATAAAATCTCTTAAAATATTAATTTTTCATGGTGAGGAGCTTTTAGCCAATCGCCCAGCCCCCAATCTGGATAACTTACCCTTGTCAGCAGTTTTCGACTGCTTATTCAACATATTTGCAGCTGCTGTCCATATATGGGGGTCTCCTGCTGCAGCCGCAACCTGCAGATGCGCCATGTCATTGTGACGGGGACTTAGAAAGCATATGTAAATAAGCATGTACAACATGGAACCAACAAGATAGGTAATGTACGTATAACGTAACAGAGTGGCGCCCTGGGCAGTGTTTCTAAATCCTTGGATATCCGAACAACCTGGTATCATTTCACTCGAAGAGAACGCTTTTATGACGATTTAATGTCTGCGGCAACAATGAAACTTACTTAGGTCTTCATGTAAAGTACGCGATATTTTTGCCCGATTTTAACCAAATTTGGACTTTCTATACAGATTTTCATAAAAATCCCCAATATCTAATTTCACCTAAATCCGTCCAGCGGGAGCCGCGCTGATACATGCGGACGGACGGACGCACGCACGCACATGATGCAGCTAATAGGCGCTTTTTCGCAACTACGCGAACACGGCTAAAATAGGCGCAATATAACGGTTTGGAAGTATTTTATGAGACTGAATATTTGTAAACTCTACGACAATGAACTGTTTTAAAATACACACATTTTACCTGCCGTTGGTTTAAGGATGCTATCAGCAGCTCAGAGAGTTTAGTGTTGAATGATTGGACGAACAATGAGTAATGACTTGGAAAGGATGTGGAAGGAGACGGTCTTGACTTAATTTGCAGTTCTATCCCGGACTATGTCCGGAAAAACTGAAACCACGAGAAACGTAAATTAGGACAGCCGGTCTACGGACAGATATTTCAACTCAGGAACTCGCGATTACAAAGGAGTACTAACAAACGGCCTGTGAGTTGGGGATATCCATATAGGATTTTGGTACAAAGGGAAAGATGCCATTTTGAATACCTAAGCATAGATGGAATAATAATATTGAACTGGATCCTACATTAAAACACGGTGTGAACAGATTGAAGTGACTTTTGTTGAGACACTAATGAACCTTCGATTTCGTAAGTGGTGGTGAATTTATTCACTGATTGACAGGAAGGAATCCATTTCATGGGGTTTGTTAAATTGTACCATGCGCGCTACACGCTCCGCCTATTTCATCCTCCCTGATTTGATAAACATAATAATTGTTGGCGTAAGGTTTCATTTATAAAGATCCTCATAATGCAGTTTCTAGTAAACACCGGCTTTAGGAAATACATTATGATCTCATGTAGATGATCCGAACTTCTTGCGGTAGAATGCAACTGGAACCTATCCTTAAAGGCACGTTGACTTTACCACTGCTAGTGGACGGATGCTTTCACTGTTACGATCTCACTTCTGTACCAATAACATGACAAAAGATCCACTAACAAACGTAGAAACACGTCCTGTTCATTGTCAGATGAATTCTGCCTTTGAACAATCACGTACTGTTTATGTCAGCGCTTTATTAATTACATTGTACGTATTGCAATTCATATCACGCCTCGCCTATGAATATTTCATCCATACAGATGCAAGTAAACACGTTTTAATTGAATTTCATCCGCCTGCCATTTCAGCAACCATAAATAATTTCTCACAGGACCTAGGTCCTCTGATTCTTATGACTGGTCCCTCAGAGTACATAAAAAGGCGAATTTGTTCCTGTGCTTAATTAAGTAGTACACCTTGCAGGCGCATAAAGGAGTGAAGATATGGCTCCACATACCATGTGCAAGTGAGTGATCAGCTTCAGCAGTTCCTTGCCCCTGCCGGGAATCGAAACACGATTCTTCGGTTCTCCTGTCTGTAGCCTAGCTACTGCATCGGCTGAGCTACTGAGGCTCGGCTGAAGGAAGAACGCTTATTAAATTCATCTAAGAAATTATGTGTTATTTGTTAAAATATACAGCAAAATTGAAGTAAATATTAGGAGGAAGTACAGCCCAAGGGGTAAACAACATACACGATGCACTCATTCTTTGTCACTCACACACACACACTCACACACACATACACAAATAAGGTACTAAGGAATAAAATTCGATTTCACTACAGACGGGAGATTCAACCTTGAATGTAACACCTACTTGCAAAAAATTTCAGCACTGGAGAAGCAGTAAATAGAACTGAACAAGTATGCTTCAGAAGACTAGCAATTACTTCATCAATGTAAATACATTAATAATCTTTTCATGTTCAAAAATGTTGTGCAAAGAAAGAGAGAAATGTTTCTCTTGCGCAGTGACATTGCACCAATAATCCAATGAAGTAATAGAACAGCGTGCACTACAAAATATTTCACTTACACTAATTGTTTAATTCCTAGTGTTTTATTTGTTAAGGCCCTCCCTTCAAATCCCAGTCTCGCTACTGTGCAAATTAACAGAGGCATTGACTGTTTGGACGAATCATAAATCACTTAGGGGGCACACTAATTGCGAGACTTTATGCGACAATTATAAATGATGTAGCTCCTCGGAACCCAGACCACATCGTATGTTATGAAACAAATTATTATCATTATTTATTCTTTTATTTTATTTACGTTTGTTTCGTATGCGGGTACTCGATGTGGCAGTTGTTTGAGGCACTGCGCTATAAGCCGAAAGGTCGTGGGTTCGATTCCCAATGGGGTGAGTTTTTTCATTGACTTAATTCTTCCGGCCGCAGTATGGCCCTTGGGTCGACTCAGCCTCTAACAGAAATGAGTACCAGGGCTATCTCCTGGGGTATAAAGGCGGCCGATGTGTAGGGCTGACAAACTTACCACATTCATGTGCCCATTATCCAGATATTTTTGGGGCCTCAACCTCCTGGAGCCCTAAGGCCCAGTCCAATTCTCTAATGTTTCGTATGTCTCCCTTTATTGTCCTTTGTAACTTACGTTTGTATGTTGTGCTCTTTCTGTTATTGGCCACTTAGCTGTTGAGCCAGCACGTTAATACAAAACAGTTGCAATGAATTATTATTCTGAAAATAATAACAGATTTTTCAAATCACGAAGAAAAGGTGAAATTGATACGAAGCATGCGCGAGGAATATCAGTTGTGTTTACAAATCATAATGTGAGAGTCTGACATGAAAACGTAGGATAGGAGAGTAAGTTGTAGAAGGAAAGTGTTATTAAACTGGAAATAAAAATTGATGGCAACAGCTTATGGATTCGATTGGGTCAATATAGGATTTAACATCATCACGGTAATTATCATCACCATCATCTTCTTCTTCTTCGTAATGATCATGAATACAGTCTGCAATTCGACACGATCAAGCCAAGAAGTCCTTGTCGATGAGGAAGTGAGTTCGTATCTCTATCAGATGACCAGCTATCATGCCTGAAGCTTTTCGTACACTAATGCTGGATAGTAACCGAAATTAGGCTCTGTCCGCTTCCTCTCAGCCGCCCATCATTTCGTAATTCATTAAAAGTCCCACTAGTCGAAGGTAGGTATTTTCAGAGATGCTAATAGCGCTGTAAAATAAATAACAAATGTGTAAAATGAATGAATAAATAATAAATAAATAAATATGCACCATCCAAAATTCATTGTAGAAAAAAATGTCTTTAACCTTCAATTACATAAATATCCTACTCTCCCAGTTCATTATATCAACATCCCATCTTCAAAGTCCATTAAATATAAATGCCCCATCCTCACATTCCATTTAGAAAATCGCAACCTCACAATCCTTTATGTAACGCGGGCCTACTCCGCAGGTACACTCCTGAGTAAGACCACGACAAAGGTGTATACAAAACTGTATACCTGGTAGCTGCCACCAACAGTAACTCCGTACTGTAATTCGTTAACTAAACATTTTAACATACTGGGGATTTTCTAATTTCTTTACTGCAAACAAAGCACATTTAAACCATTCAATTTATTAACAAAACTATATCTAAACAAATAATAACATTACTAATACAACATATTACTCCTGTTAAACAAAACAACAAATATTACTCTACCTATTAAATTTCCTTCTACATATATGTTCCCCAGTTATTAATCAATATCTCAATCTCTGTTAAATTCCCTTAATTAACGTTGTTGGACTCACACAATTTGCAGTTAGTCTCACATTAGCATCGCCCTAGTAGGAATATTGCGTTTCCCTTTTACATTTCATAATAATGAGTTTGCACCAGTCTCACGTTGAATTAAGATTAATCCAATCATCTTTGATCTCTCCAACACAACAAATAATATTGGTCCTCTCTTTAGTGACGCAGTTAGCACTAATAATTTACACCGTTTCCCGCTTTTCTTTACTTCACGCGGTTTCATTTATTTTCTTATTTACTTTTCACTTTATCACACCGTTGATAAACAATCACCGTACCGTTCCTTTTCCTATAATTTTAAGTAAATGATCAAAACTTCTTTTAGGTGTTTACTTAAATGTTACTGAAACTGTTAACATTTTGCGGCTACTTTCTAAGAATTATACGCCGACTTTTCACTTTTTCACAAGTTAGTGAGAAACTTTATATCTTCAAATTTTAACAGGTTATTAATTTCGAATTACTCCTTCCAAAATCTGAAGCCGAAATGCCTCGAGGCATTATGTCAACTCACTATTTAATACCTCGGTTCCACACTTAAATCATACGTCACATAATGGCTGCTCTAAACTCATTCTCCAATCAAACTTCTTTTTACAATTCCTCCCACATATCGATCAACCAATTAAAACACATTGTTCTAGTTCCCAACGCTTCCTAACTATTTGCTGACCTGCAGTTCTCATAGCCTTGGTGTTTCTCCTGAGTGTGTAAGTCTCACGTAAATCATCTCAACCTAATACCTTAGCTATACAACTGGAATATTCCAACATTGTTACATAAAGCATATAAATCATGAATAAAAATTAAAAAAAAAAAATTTACCCTTGTCCCAATATTCACTACATTTACATCAACATCCAATCCCCACATTCCATTTAAAAATCGCAACCTCACAAACCATTACATCAACATCCCATACTCACATTCAATTTAAAAAAATCGCAACCTCACAATCCATTACATCAACATCCCATCCCCACATTCCATTTAAAAAATCGCAACCTCACAATCCATTACATCAACATCCCATCCCCACATTCCATTTAAAAAATCGCAACCTCACAATCCATTACATCAATATCCCATCCCCATATTCCATTTAAAAAATCGCAACCTCACAATCCATTACATCAACATCCCATCCCCACATTCCATTTAAAAAATCGCAACCTCACAATCTATTACATCAACATCCCATCCCCACATTCCATTTAAAAAATCGCAACCTCACAATCTATTACATCAACATCCCATCCCCACATTCCATTTAAAAAATCGCAACCTCACAATCCATTACATCAAAATCCCATCCCCACATTCCATTTAAAAAATCGCAACCTCACAATCCATTACATCAACATCCCATCCCCACATTCCATTTAAAAAATCGCAACCTCACAATCCATTACATCAACATTCCATCCTCACATTCCATTTCCATTACCATTCCTCACTTCACAAAAAATCCCGAAGACCCTGTTAAGGTCATCGTCTTTATTAACATCACTATTACCATCATTACCACCATTTCCATCATCATTATCGTACTGCGAATTGTCTGACGTAAATGATGCGACCTGATCTTTGCCCACTTCTCAGACACTTGGCACCTCTCTCCCATCACCTTGACAAGAGTTACAACCAGCGGGGCAGTGCACAGTGCGCGTGGGATCAGTATGTGTCGTGTATAAGTCGGCTGCAGCAACTTCGCATGTGCCAGTGGGCCTGTCTGAGTGTGGCGTCGGGACAGACATTCAGATGTTCTGACAAAGACAGTTTCTGAAGGCTCAGGTAAGTTTCGCGGTGTGACTCTAGTGACAGAAACTGTTTGGGAATTGCGAGATTTATCTCCACTTTTTTTCACAAACACATACTGCACGCACTGCTGTTGTACCGCTAATCCATCGTGTGTTAAGTCTCAAAATGCTCTCATTTCGTGGAATAAATACACACTATACCTCACAAGTAAACCGATAACACAGCAAGTGCGACTTGTGCAAGAGTATTAATTTCATCAGATTAAAATATACATTAAAATAGAATCACAGTACTACGTAATTTACATGTATAAAGCAACATTAGCTCTTCCGTTGTTAGGACATCAAAACTAGACTGATAGGTAAAGGGTTATTATTATTATTATTATTATTATTATTATTAATGTACAAAAGACTACCTCATAACCTCATCTAAAAGTGAGGATAGATGCTGTTTATGCATTTAAAATAATATTTCAATTTGTTTTAATTTAAGGTATATTTTAATCTGATGATAGCAATACGTGTACATATAACGTCGTTGCAGACTGACTGGTTTAATTACGATATATATATATATATATATATATATATATATTTCCCGCCTGATGAAGGCCACGCTGAACCAAAACATGCAGTGGTCTGACTGATACAGAAAGAAGTATACTGGATATTGGTGAAACGATTGGAAAGAAATAAGATTAGGGAGATGTTTATATGAAACATATCTTGTTTATGTGGAGCACACCAAGCTTATATGTAACACATGGTGTTTATGTGGAGCACACCAAGCTTATATGTAACACATGGTGTTTATGTGGAGCACACCAAGCTTATATGTAACACATGGTGTTTATGTGAGGCAGAGCAGATTTGTAACATCGTGTTTATGTGGAGTGCATCATGCTTGTGTGGATAATATCTTGCTTTCTCTACTTGTCTTACCACAAACCTGACAAATATAGGGGAAGTTGTATCTCAGAGCATAGTCTGTGGATTATGATAGTTTGTGGACTTAAAATTCTTCTATTAATTCAATTTTAGGCTCCATGAATTCAGTAAAAGTTTTGCATAAAGAGTGCATAAAATTTAATCAAACTCTTACAGAATCATTTGGCATTCGAAAATAAAACACAGTATATAATTAAGATAAATATATTTCGTGAAAAACGCCTTTCAATATAGCGAATATATAACAGAGTAAAGGAATCAGCTGCAAAATTCCCTGTGTTGATTACCCTTGAAGCAGAAGATTTTATCTGCAATAAATGAACACTAACACTAATCAGCTAGAAAGATGAAAAGACGCGTTTAAACTCAAAGCTTATTTGGTCCCCTCCCCCCCCCCGATAATGTGGTGTACTTCAGTCATAATCTTTGATATCCGGTAAGGTTATGAAAGTTACCTCCACCGTAAAACGCCCACACCGGATTCGGCCCCCTCCCCCCAGCTCCTTATTGAATAGGTACGGGCAGTCCTCTCTTCGAGGTAAAGAGGCGAAGGGGTAAAGCTGACCACTTATCTCCACATAGTACTTAGTTTAACACTGAGTGGAGCTATACCTCTATTTCCCATATGCCTTTATGGCGCGCACAAGGCCAGACTGACCTCCATTTAACTTTCGCTTGCATTATAATGGCAGAGAAGGTTGTAAAACTACTGCAAGACCTAAGCGAATATTTGAACATATCTTACAATGTTTTCACATTCTAAAAACACTTATTTTATGAATAAGTAAGATACTTCCGCTTCAAAAAATCTGAAATTGAATTGTAATAGAATTTTTAACAGATTTGTGGCATAATATTTTTTGGATTTCCGGATATTTGGCGAAGCAAATAATTTTTTTGTGTTATGCAGTCCGTGCATTCATAATGACTAGTGTACAAAAATTCACCAACAATAGCACAATCGTTTTATTTATAGAGTTATATTACATTAAAACATTAAAAACTCCTACATGTTTCGATCCCTGTGGGATCATTATCAGGGAGTCTGTACATCAAATGGTCTTGTATAATATATTAAATAACTAATTTATAATTTCTCAGTAGACCTACTAGTATAGTGCCAGGTTTCGTCGTACAAACCAGCTGCCCAAAACACTGTGTATCAAAGTTCCATATTCTCTTATATACATCTGATCTGCGCGGAGCAACCTACAATTTACTTCTCAATTCTTCTACATGACGTACAAGATATCAGAAATTAACAAATTATAAATTATTTATTTAATGTTTTATACAAGATCTTTCGATGTACAGACTTCCTAATGACAATCCCACGGGGATCAAAACGTGTTCGAGTGTTTAATGTTGTAATGTAATATAACTGTGTAAATACAAAGATTGCGCATTTGTTGGTGAATGATTATAAATAAACAATTTTTTTCTAAACTATTTTCATAAATATCTTTGCACGGTACTTCCAATGGTACTTATGTTCTATATTTGTGACTAATATAATATCTACATGGAGTAAAGACGTCTTGAGAAGCTGCTAGTCGAACAGCTGATAAATTCCCCTTCTTCTATAGAAACTTTTTAAGTTTCATTATTATGGATTATAGAGCCTTAGACTAAATTCTAGATGGGGTAAACGGTCTGGTTCACTTCCGAGGAAAGAGCCCCCAGCACCCATTAATTATGGGTCTGGTTGGGCTCCAGAGCTGGTCTGGAAACTTTGAAGAGAAGAAAAATCGCTTACTGCCGCTGGGAATCAAACTATGATTACTCGGACGTGCAGCGAGAGTCTAATCACTATGCCGACTGAGCTATCCCGGAAATGTTTTAATGCTTTCTTAACACAGGTGTTTAAATGGGAAGGTAATAGTGAAATTCTCCATGTGCTTAATTCAGCACCTCCTGTGAAGAAGTATGCGGGAGTGGAGACAGAGCTCCATTCATTCTTAATCTTGGCATAGTTAAAGTTAAATAAAACCCTCTAGTTGCATTTTCAGCACTCCTGACACCAACGACATGTCGGGTGAAGTTTGCGATGATTTTGTGGCTGGTCAGTTGTTCAAATTCAACGACGGCAACAAATAAGTTTGGAAATAAAATAGAGCGATATTGGGCCGCCGAAAATCGAAAAAAGTACTCAAAAAAGGTATTCAAAAGCAACTGTAGCTATGTCGGTATTGAAATAATTGGAATGAAACAAAAATGCATTATTTTACTGCGGCCCTGTCCTGACCTCACTCAACAGGCAGTTTAAGCAAATCAAAACACGTACAGCTTCTGAAAGCAACTGGTTCTTGTCTTTAAAACCGGCACTACCAAAGGTGCATTAAAAATAAGTGATCTGGTTCATGATAAGGTCCAGTGGTGGGATCGTGTAACAGAGATAATAAATTATTGAGTTACATAAGGAGTACGGAGTTTCATGATCATTTGAATAACTGCTCTGCTTCGTCATGGGTTTAGTAAAACTTAAGGCAAATCGAGAAACATTATGCAGACGGAAATAATTTCCCTTTGTATATCTCTGTAATGCCGATCCCAGTGGCCGAGTCGTCTAAGGCGTGGGATTGTGGGTTCGAATCCCGCTGAGGTATGGATGTCTGTCTCTTGTAATTGTTGTGTATTGTCAGGTAGAGGTCTCTGCGCCTGCTTCATCACTCATCCAGAGGAGTCCTACCGATTGTGTGTGTCTGAGTGTGATCGTGAAGCCTCGATATTGGGGAGGTCCTGGCCCACTAAGGGCTGTTGCGCCATGGAACAAGAAATACATCTGGATAACAATCTGAGTCTAAATACGCACATTAGTTAACCCTTTAAAGACTAATTCCAAGTCAAAATAATGCTGCAATTGACTGTCAGTCCGTTTCTCCCAACGCCTTGGCATCGAGCCCCGCCTCCTTACGTCTAGTGACTACACCTCATTAAATAACGAATCTGATCACAACACTCACAGTCGCCCATGGGATTGTTCCCTGAAGAAAGGAAGCGTCTGTATTGTGTCCAATGTCTTGACCTTTGTCAAATTTATGCGTTTTGAGAGTAAGCAAAGGAAGTACTACGAGTATAACAATAGGTACAGATATGCATTATATAGGCCTCTCAATACGGAATCTGTCAAGCAGTTTGAAGACTAAATACGGAAGGAGCCTCAGCATAAAGCTCAACAACTCGAAGACTAGAAGAAGAAGTAGGGTATGTAGTGAGACGCAGTACTTTTAACAGAGAGAACAGAAAATTGATTGTTCTGAATTTTCCTAGACTAAGCGCGCTCTTCCTTCTGGAGAATGTGGGCGGGAGGCAGGATGTGGACTGTTTGGGTATGCAGTAGTGGAAAGAAGTTGAATACTTAGGCTCAATTTGAATTTTGCTGAATTTGGGACTTGGAGGGCTGGATTATGATGAAATTGTAATAACGTTGGAAGGGCTGCTTTGGGCGAAAACGTTTATGTTACTGTTGGCAGAACTGCAAGAAGAGCATAGAGGGCAACTTGGATTTTGAGCATCAAGGCTCTAAGGCCGAGGAAAATCATGGCAAACCTTGATATAACTTTCCAGTCGCAGGATCTTTCAGATGCATAATGACTTCTAAACAGCAGCCGGCATTCAAACGTGCGAATGATCGCGTCAGTTCCTACAGTGCAGTTGCTTCTTTAAAAATAATTACAAATATGTTACACGGATTTTCGTGTCTCTTTCAATCCATAAAAAACGCTTTGATTTACAGACAAGAGCGGTAGCTAGAATATGAGAAAATTTTTAAACTTTGAAGATTAAAATTAATTTGGATGTTATTTAAATATACCGTTCCTACTGCCAATTAAACACCCTTTTCCAGTACAAAGAACAATTAGTAATGCATAGAAAAATAATCACTGTTTACTGTGAGAGTGACACGAAAAATAATTACTTCTGCGTGCATAAAGCAGATTCCTTGAAAGTTTGAACGTTCAAGTCTGATGGCACATACAGTAATCAAGAGGCTTTTGGAGCTTAAAATAAAAGTTTTAATTACATATACATTAAGTTTTGATTTGTGTTCATTTGAAATATCAAGCCTGTATTTAAATGAAATTTACAGAAACATTTCTTTAACCCGACTGCAGATAATACGTGAATCCTGACAATCCAGCACTTGAGGAGAATAGTCCCAAAAACGAAAATTTTGCTTTTTACCATAAAAAAGCTTCATCAATGAAACAGGCAGATCTCAGGGACATGTTCAAAAAGGCCTACATGAGTACATGACTCTACATCAACCGTTGCGATATCTCCTGATACCTGCTCTCCTACTCCATTGACGTCTTCAGCTATGAATACTACATAAAAGACAGAATAGGACCCTGATGACCCTCAACCAGCAGATGAAAGAGATGACCAGATGGAACACTCTTCTGATCAGTTGTACAGCCGAACTACAGGAGCAGTAAAAAAAATTACGCGTAAGAATTTAAGTCAGTATAGGCACTGTCTGATAATTCGAAATATTCGACAATTCGGCAACTGTCCGGTCCCGCACAAGTCGAATTTAACGGAATTTTGCTTTATTTTGAAAAAAACGGAATGATTCGAAAAGAGAAGTACAGCAACAACTCACATGCGTGGAGAAGAACCTTTAGGTTGCGAAGCAGTTTACTTCATATCTTGTTCGTTACGCTGGCATCCAATAACTTTTCCTTAAACAGATTCATTGTACGAGTATTCTTTTAAAACAGGTTTCAACTTTCACAAGAGGAAAAATTATCGCTGCTCCCACTGACTGATCAACATTAGACAGTACAATGAACTGTATGTTGCAGACTCAGCCCTATTTCGAAACAAGGAAGACGCCTGGTTGCTCTCAACACCATTTCGTAAAATCTTCCACATAACTGTTCATGGACTGGGTGCAGTCACACACAAAATTCGGAACGTGTATATTTCGCTGTTATACTCGTATCTTACGAGCGGCTCCTAATATCTAAAAATATATTATTGTAACACAAGCTGTAAAACGTTTTATGCAATCTGATTCGCTAGATATGCTGTCAATACACGCGTGAAATTCTTTGTTAGCCGGAAAAGGACACAAACGTTGTATAAAAAGAGGTATATGCATAAATTAATATTAAACAAATACTTTAGGGGACTTAAAATTTTAAAATATATTCACCGTTTAGCCCACGTCAGGAACGGTGTAAATACAATTAATCATATAATTTATAACTTGAAAAAAAGTTACTAAATATACATTCAATTATTTTCGCGTACCTGACAATCGGAAGACCTTCAATTATGATTCCGATTCGTCAGAAGCAGTCACGAAAATTCGAAACAATGGCATTAAAATGGGTGACCACGAACGGTCGAAATCCTGAACACGGAAGTTCACAAACTTTGCGACTTCATTTCGTTCTGTTTTTATTTGCTTGGAGTACGGTAGGTTCTAGTGCTTGCTGTCCTATGGAATGTGCTAGTTTCTCTTCATTTATGCCAGGGGTGCCCAACCCGCTGCACGCCATGTCGTGCTGTGCGGCCCGCGACCAAAGCTTTAAATTTTATGCACACTATAAAATTACTCAATCATTGAGGCGGTTAGGTATACCACTTAAGGACTCAATAAATGTAATGGTGTACATAATACTATCGCTATAGTTTTAAAAAATTGAATAATTCAACAGTAAATTAAAGTTTTCTCTGTGCACTTTGTGAATACACACAAGGGAGTAGAACTACAGCTCCACTTATTCTTAAACTAGGAACCAGATAAAGATAAGTGGTTAGATTCACGTCCCGGCCGCTTTAACCCACAGGGACAGAGCCTCAGGTAATCACTGAATATGAGGCAGTGTGGACAACACGATCAGTGTGAAGACTCAGAAGAGCCGGGATTACACCACGATGCCTTGTCCACAACGTAGCCTCGTCACTATACCGACTAAACTACTATCGCGGTTTCCAATAGACAATACGAACCTCTAGAAGGTCTCCATAGGCCTCCGAGCTTATAGACTCTGTCCGTATCTTAGTGTATACATTTGGAAGAGTATTGTGCTGATTATGAGGCTTTGGAAATAAGCCTCGTGCGTGTTGAACGCGACGGCAATAGAAGCTTTCTTTTTCTGCCTACTGTTTTATACCTATCCGGACCCTCGTGACTTACGTTAACCAGCCCAAAGCACTTGCAAGTGACGACAATTATCACATGTTTACCAATATCAACATTCATGTGAACGTAATACCTACAAGAGTAGAAGAGAATGTAGGGCCGTAAGCTGAAGAAGAAAGTGAAACATTAAGAAGTAGAAATCAGTCAGAGAATTGTTTTATTTGGCGACGCTGTCAGTTGCTAAGTTGGTAGCAGATGAAGGAAACGTGGTATGGAGCATTGTTCTTTATGATATTGACAGGATAAAACCGATGTATTGGAAGAAATACTTGTCCCAGTGCTACTTTATCTTCAACAAATCCCAGAAGGACGGGCCTAGAATGGAACCCGGGCCTCCGCAATGACAGATTTGCACCTAACCGCCTCAGCCGTGGCATGGCTTCGAGGGAAAAATAGAGGAGATTTTGTCCACGGGATTTCTTTCCGTAGTCTCAGTACAGTGAGGAAAATGTTGGAAAACGTGTGACGGAAGCTATAGTGGCCATATTTGGTGTTCTAGTTTGGAAAATTTCTGGCAGGAAAGAAATCCAGAAAGAGGTTCCATGAGGATAACCGGTGGTCGGCCCGAGATTTCAACAAGTGGTATCCAGGTTACGAACCAGAGTTTCTACCAACTGCAGAGCGACGTTTGATATTACCGTTTCCTTTTTTGTGACGATATCAGATAGGAATACAAACAGTATATAATAATGAAAAGCATTAGTTATCAGATGATACTGAAAAGCCAAGCTCAGCGTTTTGAAGTACGCATGAATACAGACCTTTGAAATCGACAGTGGTTCAAGCCAACAACATTTTTTGAATATATTACTGACACAATCTCATAACCAACTACACTGTTATTAATTCCGGTAAAAAGTAATGCAAAACAGGATTACATCAAAGCAATTTTCACAGGCTTTATTTAGGGGTTTAACGGATGACTACAGCGACTTGTAATTCACAGGACGTTTGTCAGGTCGATGACTCTCCCTCCTAATTCTAATACTGTTGTAGCCACAGCAACTTTAAAGTACAGTCAGCTCCGATGTGCAAGTAACACAGTTCCGAATCGGGCAATACAAAGTTCTTTTTGGTGGGTCCTGCAGCAGTGGCTCTCCCTATGCTTCAGACAAAGTGGTGGTGGACAAAACGGCGCTGGCACGGATGTTTTTGTGAATGTTTAGATTTTCCTCTCTCACTATCGTCCCACGAATGCAACATAGTCATATTACATTCAAATATCGCAGACGCTACTTGCTATCAAGAATTGAAAGCTTCGTTAAACTAAAATCTTCACTTTTCTGATAAACAAAGATTTGCTAATGCAACATAAGAAAGTAAAAACTTCTCCGGACGTGTTTACTTTTTCATACTTCATGCATTATTTTATTTGAATGAGTCTATTACTTTTTTTTGTTTGAAAGAATATTTTGTGTACTAGTGGATAAACATAGACAATTCAACGGGGAATATTTTCTTGTGTATTTTCAGTTTTAGTCCACTTGTTTTCTTTCATACTTTCCATATTTCATCTTCTTTCTTCCTATGTATCATCTTTAGGTCAAAACAAAGAATTAAGTCGCATTCCTGTCCATCAAATGGCATAGCGTAGATTTAAACATTTTTCCATCAAAACTATTCACACAGTGAATGGCGAACCATCTCCACAATTCAGACTTATGTATGAGTAGAAATATCATTTTACGTCGATATTTCAGCATTTATCGAAAGCACGTTACCCATGTGCTTTTGGTTGTTTGTCCATTCTCTCCAACATTACATTGCTCTGACACAGTCTATATAATGGGTTGGTGCCCACTCCAAAGAATTCTGCGGAAAACGCAGCCCAGCTGAGTTGTCAAGACGAATAAAAACGGTGTGAAAGTGAAGTGCAATTAAAATGGCACTTTTAACTTCAAATGATGGTAAAATTACTATTCGTTACGAATCCATCCGTTAATCCTATTGGACCCATGGCTTCCCCTTTTATGGGCATCTAAATCCTTAATTATCCGTTAACAGTGTCAAATCAACTGACAAGACCTGTCGTAGTGATAACACTAACAGTTCTGAGCATAAAGAGGACAGTAGACGTAATTTGCATGCTGAATGGAAAACAGTAATTCTGAC
The DNA here is from genome assembly GCA_021186555.1 of Reticulitermes speratus. Taxonomy (NCBI): domain Eukaryota; kingdom Metazoa; phylum Arthropoda; class Insecta; order Blattodea; family Rhinotermitidae; genus Reticulitermes; species Reticulitermes speratus. The sequence continues at coordinate 17,859,682 of JAJKFL010000008.1, read as the reverse complement.
TGTTGTTTTGCATGGTTTTAATTATGCCTTTTTGCTTTTAGGGAATATAAATTTAAAATGTTCTGAATCAAATACTCAGAAAAATATTTGGGCCAGGGAGAGATAATATAAGTGAGCGTTTGGTCTTAAAATGTGTAACAGGCTAGTACCTGATTTGCTTTAAGATAGCTAAAACCAAGAGCTGGACATGTGGTAAGGATGTGGGAGTCAAGAAATGCTTTCAAAATTTTGGAGGGGAAGCCTGTTGGAAAACAGCCACATTGATTACTAAGTAAGAGCTAGGAAATAGGAGGGGGGACCTAACCTTAAGACAGATTGTAGGTAAATTGGTTTTGAGGACGAGATGTTGATTAAGCCAATTCGCGATGATGTTTTATGGCGAAGTTCGGTATTACCAGTTTTCACTGAAACAACACAGAAACAAAAGAGGCGTAAATTGAAATCCCGCACACTGCGGTACTGTGTAATAAAAAACGTTTTAACAAATTACAAGAACCATTTGTTAAAGGCGAGTGAGTGTACGCTGCAACCAGCTGAAAATGTCTCGTTCCCAGAACTATGCTTTTTAACCACACCATTAACGAGTACCCGTAGCTTTTCTAAACTCAAATTAAGTTCCATTCCCTGCCGATAGTTTTGGCCATCAGTAATTGCTATGAAACACGAAGTAACCCAAAAAACTGCATGTTTCACTCTGTTGCGTCAAGCCACGGAAAGGAAAATTTTGTTAATGGGCTATGATGATTGAGAATACCGACAACCAGAGCGGTCCAGGTCGAAGGTGCCATGTTCCGCTTAACACTGGAGCAGCGTCATCGCACTTGAAATCTTTATAGCCTAGTGGTTACTATACGTGCCTCCAGACTTCAAGTTCACAACTTTCTCGTTCTGCCCACAGACTGTGTGTCCGGGACATTACCTCAAATCACGATCATTTATTTCGACTTCTCAACAATTCACTCACTGATCCTGCTACATTTGAACATTGTAAAACCTGAGCTAGTAACAGCAAAGTCAAATAAACAATTATTAATATTATTATTATTATTATTACATTAACTTCCCCTTCACGTATTCGACAAATTTGGATGCATACCTCACGTCACACGCGCCTTACCTGTCGCGCACATTTACAAGGAATACAAAGCATAAAGATCATTATCATTCACCTCTCTCCCTCCTCCTATTGTTTCTCTTCTTATGTTCTCATATATCCCTCCTCTCAAAAGTTTGTTTTGTAACACCACTCTATGCTGTTTCCACAGGCCGAAAGACTAAATTTTAGGCCTATAGAAAAGCTGGTGAAGTTATAATTACTTTGGTATTTTAAGTAAAAATCTGTGACAATTTATTGTTCTGAGCAGGTTTGTCGCAAGATGAAGTGAAGTTCAATCTGAAATGTATGAAGTCTCAAGGCCATCTAAATAACATTTAAACACTGTGTTCCTACAGTACAGAATACATATAGCATCTCAACTACAAAGGCCAACATGGCAAATTTGTATACAAGGAAATAAACTCTGTTTATTCCGAAAATCATAAGCAACAAGTAGATAGCATGTACTATGTGGGGTAAAAGCAGTAATCGAAAGACAAAGTAGATGGTATACATATACGCATATATGTATTCAAACGAATTGACGCGGCTGTGCGCCCGAGAAGACTATATTGCATATACGCATATAGTTACCACAGTGTGAAGGATGCATATTACGTAACACTGATCTTCGACTCTTTGCATCCTGGACCCTGATTAGGTGGTCATAGCATTGAATCCACTGTGGTTAAGCTACCTGTTGCTTTTCGCAATTGTAAATATACAGTCATTCCCCGCTTTCGTCCGGGTTATATTCTAAGACCCCTTGTGAAAAGCGAAAATTTTCGAATAATTATCGCCCCCACAAAAAAAAAATATTTGTCATTTTTAGTGTTTTTCTTTATAATAATGTATTTTCATGTTTCTTTTATCCTTAAGTCCCTTTTAGTCATTTAACCATAAAATGACGAACATGAAAAATGAAAACATTCTGTTTAATTTCACACACATTTATTGTTATTTTACGACTGGTTCATTTTCGCTGGTCGGAGTTTTTCTCTTTGCAGAAACATTCTGATGGGAGTTGCTTGTTCTTTTGCTTCAGCTCTCTGAACATCATGCTTGAAGCTTCTAGAACCTCTTACAATGTTCTGGAAAGTTCACGGAATTTTTATTCTTATTCTCGATGCAACCCCGCGAATTTGCCAAACAGCGAAGTACAAACCTGTAAAAGCGTAGGATGACTGTACTGTAGAATGTGAGTACTATTACTGTGGTCTGTTGCTATATTTCTTTGAAGGGCTTATTATTTATGTCTTACAATTATGTTGCTTATGTTAAGTTTATAGGTCATATATAACCTAAAATTTTTACCCTCTCGGAATATTTTGAATCTGCTGGCTTAGAAGCAATATCCGTATACCAGTTGCGGGTATATTCATAATCTGTCTATGTACCAAATTTATTTTTCTTAGACGTAATAAATGAATGTCAAATATTATGCTTGCATGTTTAGCCTTAATTATGCATCATATAAATCGCATGTAAAAAGAGACGGTAACTGCAAAGGAACGTGACGTGACGACACGAATACGGCGTTACTGTAGCCTTGCGTCACAACACAAGTTGTTTTAGCTAACTGTTTCTTTTGATTATTTTTATGTTTGTAAATATCTAGTAAAGAGGCATAATTTCAGAGAAAATGTACTTGATATGAAATATAGGTTCTGATTTCTTTACAATTTTTCTCTGAAACGTTTCTCAACCAGATTAATTCAGCGAGGCATAATCATTAATTTGCTTTTTCATGTAAAATTCCTGTTATTCTTTAAGACTTTGTCCAAAGTTTAACTTTATCGAAGAAGTTTTCTATAACCTTCCAATGTAACATTTCACGAAATCCGTTTAGCCGGAGCATATTGTTTATTCCATGTGGACAGACAGACAGACAGAGACAAAACGAAGGTAAGAGTCGCTTGTCGGGACTCTGTGATCACGCCTAAAAATTAGGTTTCCACATCAGAGAAAAATTACCTTGTTCACCATAAAATACCCAATTGATTATGTCGTGAGCAAAGAAGTGGTAGGCTTATTCACGCTGAGAATTGTAAGGCACACATGCCTAAACTGTGTGGTGAAATAAGATAATTTCATAATGTTAGAGCAGGAGGTACATATAATTACCACTGGCCTTTAAACGGTTAATATTTATGTTTCAGGCAGTGCTTCCGATGCTGCAGGAAGACAAAAGTGTTGACAGCTTTAAGAGTCTGCAGTCTTTGCTAGAATAGTAATGGAACCAAGGTTAATTCTCCGCTTCTTACTAGCAGTAGCATCACTAAACACCACACACGCACAGCAGTCCCTACTGGACAGTGTACTGGGGTTAATTCGTGGCGGCCTTCAAAACCCTGAAGGAATACCTTACGACACCAGAGTCTTCAAAACAGAATACGATTTCATCGTGGTCGGAGCCGGCTCTGGTGGCTCTGTTGTAGCCAACAGGCTAACAGAAGTGCCAGGATGGTCTGTTTTACTATTGGAGGCAGGTGGTGACGAAAATTTTGTAACAGATATACCCCTCATGGCGAGTTATGCACAGTTTTTGGGGATTAACTGGGGCTACAGAACCGAACCCGATGAAAATTATTGTCGGGGAATGGAGGGGAAGAGGTGCAGATGGCCCCGTGGGAAAGTGATGGGAGGAACAAGTGTCATTAATTATATGGTGTATACCAGAGGCAATCGACGTGACTATGATCTTTGGGAGGAACTTGGAAATACAGGCTGGGGGTATAACAGTGTTCTGCCTTATTTCTTGAAATCTGAAGATATTGGTATACCAGAGCTAATGAATTCATCGTATCATTCATCTGGAGGATATTTAAATGTCCAGGAAGCCCCGTGGAGAACACCGCTTGCCCCAGCTTTTTTGGAAGCTGGTCGGGAATTGGGTTACGACGTGAGAGATCCAAGTTCAGAATCGCAGCTTGGTTTCTCATACGTGCACGCTACACTCAGGAACGGTACGCGATGCAGCGCGTCTAAAGCTTTCCTTCGAAAAATAAGGAACCGTCCTAATCTTCATATTGCAAAGCAGGCAAGAGTTACAAAAGTATTAATAAATTCCAAAACCAATAAAGCTTTTGGAGTTCAGTTCTTGAAGAACAGACGCACACACATAGTGCGAGCCAAAAAAGAAATAATCCTGTCAGCTGGTGTGTTCAACTCGGCCCAGCTTCTCATGTTATCTGGAGTGGGACCCCGTCAGCACCTTGAAGAACTGGGAATTCCTGTCATCAAAGATTTGAAAGTCGGTTATAATCTCCAGGATCACGTGTCCATGGCTGCTGTTGCGTTTCTTGTCAACGACACTGTTAGTCTCATTGAGGAACGACTTCTGTCCAATCTTTCTTTCGGTCTCGATTATATTATTAACAGAAATGGTCCTTTAACGATTCCAGGAGGTGCTGAAGGCATAGCATTCATCCAAACTAAATACAGCAATGGTAGCAGGCCTGAAGATCCGGACTATGGTTGGCCAGACCTGGAGATAGTGTATGGGCCAGGAACTCTCACAGGAGACACTGCTGGCAGTCTGAGAAGAGGGTTGGGCATTACAGAAAAGGTGTACCGACAAGTGTTTGGTCCCGTCGCTGGGCGAGATGCATATGCTTTGGTACCGATTATTCTGAGGCCGCGAAGTCGTGGACGGGTGAAGCTTCGTTCAAAGGATCCATTTCATTCACCTCTGCTCTATGCCAATTACTTCGCAGATGATTACGATCTTCACGTCCTGGTGGAAGGGGTCAAATATGTAAGTATCGATGCATACATGTGGGCACATTTGGAAAAAAGGTACAAAGTGAAATTTGAGATTCTTTATAGAGGCGTTTTCGAGGAGTCAGATATTCTGGGAAGTTATGACATATCGACTGGTAAGTGTTTATCGAAGGTTGAGGGTCAAGCAGTCAAAGAAATTCCTGGAATGAACCCTGGAGATGAACAAAATATGATACATCGAAACGTGGGCAACTATGTATCAGTCGATACGGCGTAACACCGAAGACGTCTTGCATCTTCAAAGGGTAAGGGTGTGTGCATATGTAAAACCCTCTGTGAAACATGCAGCATTTCGCATGTTCGTTTTCGATACTACGCATTGGCAGCAAATGGAGATTGTATACACCCAGTTTATAATAAAAAATCTAATGAATAAAATACACAAACCATAAACGTGTTGTATCGTATGGTTATAAAATTTGGTTTTTCAACATAATGAAATTTGCGAATGAGGGGTTCGATATCGGAATGCGGAGGAAAATATTTGTGCTTAGAACGGAGAAGTAAAGGGAGTTGGAGAAAGCTACGTAATACGGGCTTTGTAATTTGTACTCTTCACAAAATACCAACAGTGTGACCAAAAAGGGATCGGATGAGCAGGACATGTAGCATAATTTGTATTTTATTTTTACAGAATTTTATTAGGCAAATATAGTTCGAATGTGGGCTAGGACAACACCTACCGTGAAGTTAATGTGTTTTATTCAGATCATGAAGGCTAATGTGCAAACTAATTCTTGAAACAAGCCACAACAAATGGCGTATTTACCTGCCGTATATGATCATTTGCTTATTCCATTCAGTATTCTTTAACTTACGAAGTTGGAAGGTAATATTAGATCTCTTTTCACTACAAGGGCGTAGACTTGTGTGACCTTTGAGTCCTCATTCCTTAGAATCATTCTGTGAAAGTAACGTGTCAAAGTTCATCGTGTTTAGTACAATTCAGTCTGTACGTCTTGTGCAAGTACTTCATACAATTACAAACCACTGGTACAAATGCACGCCACTAGATACGATTCTGAAAAAATTCTACTTCCCACCCTCACAGTCTCTTTTGCAAAGTTCTTCCCAACTCTAAATTCCCGTCTTTCGTTCACCCCTCCAACTAGTTTACGCAACAAAATTCTTCAATTGTAAGACTTAGTTTGTGTTAGTACATAACGCTCTTACGAATTCCTAATATTACACAAAATACAGCTCTTCCTTAAAGGAATGTATGTATCTGTATACGCAAGAAGAATCCTGGCGTTTCTGATGCTGAATATAGAAGAGAATTCGAAACATGCTGAATAAACGCCACCCATTGTTCTATCCGTTACCTAGCAACGGAAGGGCTTTAAGAATTTCAAATGGAATTCTAGTGACTTGTTGGCTTAGTAGAAAAAAAGTAAACAGACAGCCGGACACGAATTTCTAGAAGGCGTGCTATACAATGCTATGTACAAAGAATGTCCAATAACTGTCATCAATCACGGTGCCAATATCAAGGAAAAGCCCCTGAAATTTCGGCTCTGGTCTACATTGACATCATGGAGTTTAGTTCGGGAAGTGTGACGTCACTGGTTATCGTCATTGCTTCTACGTTATTAATATTACCTTGAAATAGGCCACGATTACGTTTTCCCCACTACGTCACTTTCATAGCAAATAACATTACAGGCTGTATAAAGCTTACTAATAACATTGTATCGTTAAATAATGTAAGAACAAATTATCAAAGAAAACATAGGTCCTATCTCTCGTGCGGAGAAATTATTCTATAGACACATTAAATCCAGGCATTTAAATAAGTGTTTTTTAAATTCAGGACTCTGTAGGAGCCTGCATATTCATTCACTTCAGACAATGGGTAATAAATACATTAATCTTGCTTTGTTATATACATCTTACATAAAAAAATACTTCAAATAGAAATACTGCTTCTGATAGTTATGGATTTAGGACGTTTCTTGATATAAAATTATAAATGCCTACCTAAACTTCCTATATAAGGTACTGTGGTTAGGCATAATACATCCTATGCCAAAAAGTAAAACATCTTGTACGTTCTTCAAGCAATTTCGGGACACCAAACACGTGTATCGATGTACATTCTATCCCAAACTTGTAGCTCCTTTACTCTCTTCCTTTAAAGAGTGATTTCAAATGATTAAGGAATGCTAAACTCCGGATCATCATTATAAAGGGAAAACTTTCACATTCTTGTTTTGTTATAATTTATTGGTAGGTCAAGAAGTCGATATGTTGTGTAAACACCAACACTGCTACGTCAGGTTCCTTTTTACTGAATGCATCTGCTTTATGCAATGCATTGTTTCATCTGAGTTAGTAGGTGAGTTCCATACCAAGGTATAATCTTTATCTGTCAGTTTGCCCTTACCTGGAAATCTTATAACCAAGTAATGGATTCTCGTAAAACGTGGTAGGAATGTTAACCAACTAGAGACCACGGCAATAATTTACGTCATTTTGTAAAACGAATAATGAACATAACAATGAGGTCATACAAACTTCCAAGGAGGAAGCCCAAAACTACTACATTTAATAAGGATCCAGACATTTTGTGCAATAATGGACTTTGAAAAACTTTCAACTTTTGGTAAGACAACCATTTGGCATAGTGCAAAACAAAACAGTGGCTTTGCGAGATCTGTACTTATGTTTCTATATGGTAAAAATTAGTTTAAAATTTAATTAATTAAAGAAACAACGAGGCCTATGTTGAATGTTCTGTGACACTTATACGTTATGAATGTGCTTACAATTTGTATGTGAAATATATTTGACGTAGTAACAATTACAAATACGGCGACTGTGCAAACGTTGGAAATACTAGTATATAAATTTAATATACTTGGAACGTGTAGAATTAGACGTCTCCTACTCTGTCGGTAGTGGACATTTACACGGGGTAAAGCAGAAGGAACGTTAAGCTGCCAAGATTAAGGATGGGCGAAACTATACGTCCACTCTCATTAATGCCTTTGTGGCCTTCAAAAGGAAAATTTTACCTTCATCTTTCCACGCGTTAGCAGAAATAGGCAGAAAAGTAAAACATTAATTTGTATAAACATTAATGTAATTATAATTGCAACCTTCACATAATAAACTGACGTAATTAAAGGAAGGTAGGCGTAATAACTGTTTCACTAGTCGTGTTGAATGACTATTCGGTAAAGACAAAGGGAACGCATGTTGTAGGTTACCCGCCACATATTCAATCTCTATGAACGGTTTTTAAGGTTGAACCCGCTAGACAACTTCCAAATTTGCAACCGGTTACGAATACATGGACTATTCCATGTCCAGAAAAGTCTTGACCTTATATCTCGTGCACTTTCACTCAACTGAACTGACCTACATAAAAGTACAGAATTATGTAACGCGCAGCGGCCTTGAACATCCGTTACAGAACTACTTAGAAACCAGTTTTGATGCGATGTGTGCCAAGTTAAAGTTATCGCCTGTTAATGTCATCTAACGAGTACAACATTTTGTTAATACATAAGGTAAAATTAAACACAAACATTACGGTGTGCTGGACACAAACACTCCCTCCTGACAACGCATAATGACCGTCGTTAGTAGCCGCTTACCCAGTTAAACCAAGGATAAACATTAAAATAATAAATGTTAGTAGAACAGTTCTGCCATGCTTTGCTCTGCGGACCCAGGTTCGATCTCAGGCAAATATGTGTAAGTAAAATTGCTAGCGGGGCAGGTTTTTGTCCAAGTACTTCAATTTTCAATCAATCAAATAAATCAATCTATCAGTGGTCCATAATCATTTTCCATTAACCTATCGCCGACGCTGTATAATCGTAGAAACCGATAGTGTCATTAATTACATCACTTCTCTCCTTCATAATATTTTGGGGAAGTACCAAAAACGGCCGAGCTATACCGGAAAGCTTTCGTTCGCCTTGGGAAGACGAGACAATTGCAATCAGTCTCAGGATGCTTCGTAATGCAACACGGGCTCGAACCTGGCATTGAAGCAGGAAAATGCGTCTCTTTCTCCTGTATGCGAAATATTTTAAGCTGTTTAGTTGTCCCGCAAAGCTCGTTCCATGATATTATAAAGAGGTGGCCCAGTTTACGTTACAAATATCGCTGCATAGATTTTCCCCATAAACACCATCAGCAAAATGATGAACGATGCTATTGTTTACTGAAGTGACATTTTTATATAGGGGGATACATTAACGTAAACTGTGTAATTCGGGTCACATAGGTCTATTTCGAAGCTGTGAAGTGTTTTCTTGCTCAGTTTATTACCGAAGGCAGCCCTTGTGCTATGTAAGAGTGGACAATTAACGAGTAAATTAAAACTCAACCCCAAACACCACCAACACAACTGTAATCACAGAACGTAACAGACCACTTTTATCCATAGTGGTGCTGGCTTCTGGACTGGTTAAAGGTTTGCTGAAAATCTCTGAAGGTAAAACTTCCGAATGGGTAAGATTATAGGGCTAGTGGATAGATACACACATACATACATATATGTACACACGCACACATATACACACATACATACATATGTTCACACACATACACATATACACACATATATATGCACACACGTACACATATACACACATACATACATATATGCAAACACGTACACATATACATATATATATATGCACACACGTACACATATACACACATACATATATACATATACACATGCGCCTGTATAATACAGATACACATGCATATACACACATACATAGGCACATAATTACATGCATACACACATACGTATATACATACATACACACATATATACATGCATACATATATACACATACATACATGCACGAATGCATGCATACATACATACATACATATATACATTCATACATTCATACATACATACATGTATGTATGTATACATACACGCACACATACATATACATACAAGCATACATACATACATATATACATATATTCGTACATGCATACATATATACATACAGACGTAAATGCATTCATACATACATGTATGGATACATATACGCATGCATACATATATGCATATATGCATACATACATGAATGCATACATACACACATGCATAAATACTTGCGTGCATACACGCATGCATATATGTATGTATATATACAAACACGCATATATATATACACACACATATACACATACATGCATGCATATAGACATACACGCATACATATATATTCATACATACATGCACACATACGTGTATATATACACGCATGCATACATGCATGTATATGTACACGCATACATACATACATACATATATACATACATACGTACGTGCAAACATATATACATACGTACTTACGTACATACATACATACATACGTACGTACGTACCTAAATATATACATATATAATACATACATATATAATACGTACATATACACACAGCTAGATACCGCACGTCAATTCATGCCTATCCAGCTCACATACGTACGTACATAATTACATTCATATAAACAGTGGCAATGTTATGCCGGGTCACGGTCTGGTCTTCGACGACGACCTGATATATTTTTGAACGTAAATTCGAAGTTTTTGGTGTAATTGTACTGCCAAAGTCCCTAAGTTGTATAACAATAAATTCTGGCCAGCGATATTACCGTGCCACCGAATGGGCGAACAGTCAATAGGAGGTGTGCACTTTGTGCAGCCACGCCACTATTCCCCTGTCATGCAAACTAAATAATCGAAATTTCACTCTTTACATAGTTAAATACTTTATTGTGTAAAACAATTTTTTGCTATTATGTGTTCTGTTTCTTCGAAACTTTATTGTGTAAAACAATTTTTTGCTATTACGTGTTCTGTTTCTTCGAAACTTTATTGCGTCCTTTTTAGTGAAAACTGTCGAATTGTGTTTGCGAGTTGCAGCAAATTGCACAATTTATAAATGATTCTATTCTGTACCGACGACCACAAAATAGAAAAGCCATTTAAAACGGTTTCACAGAAAATACCACGGATCAACATACGAATATGTACGCTCGCGGAAAAGGCTATTGGTGCTCGCAAGAATTTAAAAATTCAGACAATAATTTCTTAATTCATGGCTATTTCCACACAGCACGTGGTGCGTACCGTAGAATAAATTTATTGTCTGTACAATAGGAAGGAACTGTTTAGACTTATTGAGGCCCCTCGGCTAGATGTGTTCTTAATCTCTTAGCTCTAGTAAGCCAAGTTGAGTAAGTGTTCCCCAAATTTGTACTTGACGTACGGTTTCCGAAATAATGTATTCGTTCTTGTAAATGTTTAAACAAAGGACGATGGGCAGACTCCAGTAGCAAAGTTATGTAATGTGATATAGCATCGTCAGAAAACCTATATAATTAAATAATTTGTACAATCTTTTAGCTAAGCCCCTAAGTCTTAATACATGTTCGGTACTGTAAACCTAAATATTAAAATCGTTGTCTTTGTAGCAAAATAAAACATTTTAATTTTAATAAAGACAGTGTATTTATTAAAATTAAACGGAATGGTAAAAAGGGCGCTATTCTCGTTAGTACAGTAAGGGATTTTTCCCTTCAACATTGGGTCTGATTGGATTCATGTCGGCCCCCTCTCGTAATCTAAGTTTTGTGGCTGGGACTTTTCCAGGGTTGAAGCTGTCAATGCGTGGAGCAGACCACTCACTTCCACACAGCACTTAGTTTAACAATGCATACACATACATATACACATACATATACACATACACATACACATACACATCCATGTCCATTCCCCCATACATCCTTATGACGTGAAACTTAGACACATTTCTATATTTGAATTTTTTTTTCTCCACCAGGCAATTGCCCTGAGCCAGACCAAAGCATTCCAGAAGTTTGACAGTAAACTTCATCGTATCCCATTCCCGGGGTGTGAACACATAACCTTTGGGTCAGATGAATACTGGGAATGTGCCGCACGTACTGTAACCACGACCTTGCAACACCAGGTGGGTACGTGCAAGATGGGACCGGACTCAGATCCTGACGCTGTGGTAGACCCAGAACTGCGCGTTAAAGGAGTTGAAGGGCTTCGCGTTGTAGATGCTTCCATCATGCCAGTGATCCCTGCCAGCCACACGATGGCGCCTGTCTATATGATCGGTGAGAAGGCAGCGGACATGATAAAATTGAGATGGAGGAAAAGTACTTAGTTCTAGAAGACTGAAGCTCTGTTGTATGCTTCAGAATAGTCGGGAATGTGCTTGCTGTGAGAGTCCAAATAGTTTAATAAAATACTCGTGAGGTAATGGCTGAGAAGCTGATGACATACGGTGTAATTCTTACATGTAACAATGTGTAAATGTTAAAAGGTACAAGCAGACATTTACATGCTTTTGGCTGACAGCACACTGTTAGAGGTAAGTGGAACTGGGTCAGAAAATAAGACCACGACACAATACAGAGCTGTCGAGATGAGGCGTCTACACACGGATAGAGCGAGACTGTGCAAGTTTGAGTACAATCAGAAGAATTAAAATCATTATTACAATTATTCTCTACATTAAAGAAAGCACTGATTGACACGTACAAAGAATAGATAAAGCACAGGATAAGGGACATTAAAATAGATAACCAAAAGCCAAAGAATTTTTAAAAATCTAAAGAAACGTTTTGTTGATATAATGTAGATAATACTGCGTATTTAATGAAGTGTACAAGAGAAAGAGGCAATAGCAGAAGAGGCGAAGGTTAAAGATGGACTGTAGCGCCAATAGAAGAACAATGAGGAGAAGGAGAAGAAGAAGAAGAAAAATAAGAAGATTATGATGATGGTTAAGAAGCCCAACACTATGTAACCGAATCATAGCAAGCTCTCAGAAAGCAGTGTTGCTGTGGTCCTGAGCAGCCTAACACAATCAGAACAGACCTGTTTTGCTTTACCGTCGTAAGTCATGTCGCCAGTAAGAAGTGTGGCCTTGGGCATAACTCCTCATCTCCGCCTTGTACGTAGCTTAATAATGCATAGATATGTAAGCCCCGTATCCACTGCCCCATAAGGCTTTTTGGTGTTATACTCAGATATCAGTATTATTGTGGGGCGTTGAGAAAAAACGGCTCGCTAGGGCTGAACCAGTCACAGTTGCCAATGTGAGGTGATTATGAACGTGGGAAGTAAACAAGTGTTGTGAATGAAGCAGTGAAATAATTAAATACGCAAATTACACTGCATTCTCCAACTGCTCAATGCAATTTACCTTATTACACAGTACACAATCCGTTCGTGGAACAAGTCGCTCTGCAGAAGTGCTATTGAAAGGCTTCTTGCATTAACATGACAAACTACAGTTTTTAACGAAATAGACTTTTTCACTCTTCGACAGGTTTAATATAGATTTACTTTGATGCCTAAGGTAAAACGCATGATTGATGAACAATATCATATATAACGTTTGTGTTATCGAACAGAACGGTGACTTATAGAATTTAATAAAACTAAAATATATGCTTCCTGTAAAACTGAAATGGTATAGCTTTTCATGTTAGTGCAACAAACACATTAATTACATCAAAAGATCCAAAAGTGTAATTATTTACTGAGTTTTAAAATAGTTACACCCTATATAATAATATATAATAACCATGGCTCAACAGCCCTGTATGGGCCCGGGCCTCCTCTTGCCTCCTCTTTTCGAGGTTACTAAGTCGTGCGCATTCGTGGCAGTTGGTGACTGGTAAACTGGCCGCGCTAGTGTTCTATCGATCCTGATGTGCCCGCCAGAGCCATCTGGCAGGCAGTCAGGAGACTTGGGTGAGAAATGGAGGCAATTTGGCTTACGCAACATTTTTATTCATGCCCGTAAGGTTCTTTTACATGCCGTAAATCTACGACATGGGACCGACGGCTTTACTTCCCCTCCGAAGGAAGTGGTGCTCCGGATTTTTATCACCCTTAAAAATCCATCGACCTCGGTCGGGATCGAACCCGCGAACCTTGGGACACCCTATATATAAAACTATATTAATTTGGAACAATTATTAAAATGGAATACCTACTGATAGAGTATTTAGCTTATCTTCATTAAGATGAAGATGTAGTTGGTTTAATAACTTCTTCTAATTATTTGGTTTTATTTGGTCAATAGATTTCAAATATTATTTCCGTTAAATTTAATTCTGTATTAGAAATTCAAAAGCTTAGTTTATATACTTGGTATACTATCGTTGATTCTCTGCTAGAAAAGGCTTATTCCTAGGGGGGGGGACAAGAGATGCACAAGATATTTTACTCGGAAACATTAAATGGCAAATGCCACTAGGAAGACCTCGGTGCAGTTGGATGAAATATAAAGGCCTTGCGAGAAGGGGGATAGAATTCAGCTGGATCCATATAGGGTCAAGTGGGGTGCTCTTGTGAAAAGAGATAACCTATAAATTCGTAAGGGGGTGGAGGGGGAGAATTTATTCCTCAGATAAGATATGCTCAGCCGCTAAAGAAGAAGAGTGTCGCATGGAATTGTCAGAAAAAATGGGCGTTAATTGAGATTATTTTAGGGCCTTAATAACATAATAAATCATGGAGTCAACTATCCGAATTTCTAGTGGATATTGAAGTGAAGAGTTGACAGTACGCTTCCATGAACGTAGAACATTACTCAAATATTTCAGTCAGAAGAGACATATTCTGTCTTAAATCCTACCCTGGAGACCTTATGCGACGTTTGAATTTTAACCACCAGTCACTTCTACAAACGAAAATATCCAACATATAAACATGTATGATTACCACAGGGGAAAATAAGTTACATTTTTATCTGAAAGTTGAATAAACATCCAGTTTGAAGATGTAATTTTTATACAGGCTATTCAATTTCGAAATGCTACTATCAGATAGTTAAACAAATCTTTTTCATCTTTAACACTAAGCACAAAAGAGACTCACCCTCTCGGTAGTGTGTCCCTCGCAAATGCTGGCCTTGAGGCTGTTGTGTCCTAGATGCACTCGAAGTGTGACATCCGAGCGCGTGACCCGGGACCCAGAGTGCAGGAAGCTGGAGTGCCTTACTGCAGCGCGGTATATCAGCGCATACAGTGCCAGGATGACGGCAGCCGGCAGGTAGAACGATCCGCACGCCGAGAATATGACGTATCCCAGCTGCTTGTTGACATGACACTCCGTGTCACTGGACTCCTCTTCCCCAGGATGTGGTTCTTCCCTCCAGCCCAGAGGTGGCGCAATGCTGATGGCCAGAGCTAGTGTCCATATGCCAGCAATCAACCCTCTTGCACGTCTGTTGGTCAAGATCCGCGTGTAAGCGAGAGGTCTCGAGACTCCAATATATCGATCTACAGATATCACACAGAGAGACAGAATTGACGCAGTGCAGCAAAGAACGTCCAGGGCTGTCCATATGGCGCACAGACTAGAGCCCATAAGCCATAATCCTGACAGTTCTCGTATTGCTGATAAAGGCAACACAGTGACGCCCAGAAGCAGGTCGGCGACAGCCAGGTTCACGATCAGAGAGTGTGTTGGTGAACGCAGACTAGGGTTCGTCACCACTGCAACAATCACGAGCAGATTGCCACCAATCGTCAGCAAGATCATGACTCCCAGAGCTACAGCTTCCAAAACAACCAATGGTTGCGACAGAACGGGATTTGTTGCGCTTGTAGAGATTTCGAGGTGTGCTCTCGTTGAATTGCAGTACATCTCGAGCAGGCGAAGTGGCGCACCAACTACACTAATGTCAGTTGGTACAAATGAAATATTTTCTAGCAAGTTGGAATATGAAGCGTTCACTTCCAGTCTTTTTGTAAGACAATCCTGAGTTAACATTGGCATATAATCGTCACTTGTGTTCATTATCACTGGCTTTTATATTACATTACACAAAATTTATATGAAATAACTAGTTTCTTTAAGCTCATGTTATCCAATAATTGTCACGTTTTGCACACAGTTTGCACGGTTTATAACTCTATTCCGCTAGAATATATGTCGTACATGGTATTCAACACTGTGAGGAAATACAGTTTCGTACATGACTGTCACTGAAGTGTAACTGAAGATTTGCAAAGCGGTTATCTGTCTTTTGTACGTTAGACAGAAATGTACAAAGATCTACAAGAGATTTTCTGTGGTTTTATTCTTGAAATTTTAGTTTCATATTCGTTTCTGATGTCAGTATTCTTGTGCACAATACAACATTGTTGACTCTCTCACAGTTTCATCTCCGTCATCTCAATATCAACTCACGCCGAGTAATTACTACGAAGCAGTACACTAAGCAATTAGATCAGTTCTTACTAAATAGGTTTAATAAAGCCAGACAAGGAAGTTCTGCAGACATCAGCTGCAGATGGCTGCAGAGAAAATTACATCCCTAAAATCGACTGTCACTGCAGTGCACAGTAACACTGTGTTCATATTGTATCAATGACTTCAAATTACTGGTACTGGAACCTCGCATTATGTTATAGTTAGCTAAAGCAGACACCTGGCAAGAGGAAAGCGAACACCTTTCTCTTTACTGATGTCCTTTTTCGTCTTCAAAACCTGTAAACACAACCACTAGTAATTAAAATTAACTTAACAATTTTTCTAAAATATTTATTGTATCCAAACAGATACACATCTTATAACCACCCTCTTCTATAAAACAAATTTCAATATTATTAAATAACAAGGAAAGCGTGTGTTCTTTGCCATTAGGTCCTTAAAATAAACTGCATTCAAGCAATAAAATTGCTTATCTATCACTGAATATTCTCGTCGACCAATTTCCACTATTGACCGCCGCAGCCCCGCATGGATACTGTTCTATTAATTACATGGATGCCAAGCAACATCACGGAAGTGGGTACAAACCGCTGCAAGTGCTGTGCAACGTACACGATGTCTTAAAACCGTCAGGCAGAAAGGACGAAAAGACACGGGAGACAGGGAATAATGTTATAAAGCACATTGGGTATATAAAGCTTCTACTTTACATACTGAAGCCCGCCATTTTCAATTGGGATAGACTAAGCTGGCTGTGGCGTACTTGACACCTACTTCTAGGCTCCTTTATTAAAAAGTAAAAGGTGAAGTTGTCCATGTACACAACACGAAGGCATACAGAGAGTGGAGATATAACTCCACTCATTCTTAACCTCGGAACTAGATAGAGGTGAAAGTTTAGATTGACCTTCCGGCCACTTTTTCCTTGTGAAAAGAGTCCCTCGTACCCATTCAATAGGAGGCTGGTTGGGCTCCACAGCTAGTCTGGAAACTTGGGAGAAGAGAAAAATCTGTTGTTCTTGTTGGAAATCGAGCTACGGTTTCTACGTTCCCCAGCCCATAGCCTTGTCACTACACCGACAACACTATAGCGATTCCCTCTGTTATGACGAAATACTGAGGAGAACTCTGTGAAAAGCCTCACCTTACTAGATAGATATAAAATAAAATTTTGACACTGTCTGTTACAAACGTTCAGTAGAAATTTTCAATTATTTTCAGCATTATTATTATTATTATTATTATTATTATTATTAGTGTCCTCTTGTACTAATCAAAATGTCCTATAAAATCCGACAAAGGGTGTTACAAGTACTCTCTTTGAACATTTTGAGTTACATTGTAACTAAATTACTCACAAAGGTCATCCTTAGGAAGCCGATATTCATTCAGCTGATTAAGAAACGACCTGCCCTTCACTGAATTCAAAATTTCGTTAGGGTTCACAAAACCACAACCAGTTGAGTCTTCCCAGAATGTTATAACATCTACTTTAAACAACAGAGAATACGAAAGTAGCAGCTGTGAACAGTGTGGCTGCGTTTCGTTTTCCCTCTTGTAAAGTAAAGGTGAGACAGGAGCAAAGCACGTAACGGATTCTTACTCCGATCTCTCGTCTTTCTGGTGGAAGGAGCGTTGAGAAATATTTTATTTCGGTAAAAGCAAATATAACAAATAAAGTGTAAATATTTTTGTGATATATATATATGACCGTGTACGTGTGTAAATGATATAAAATACAACAAAGGGCACCAAGTCAGAGATATTACATTCTGCGGCTAGCCGCTATCGTCAAGGATCATACTTCATCATACAAAACATTGTCAAAGAATATAAAACCGATTAAGTTAAAAATAAAATTTAAAATTAAAATACCAACTTCAAAAATATAAAGGTTGTCCATTACATGTAAGTTATATACCCGTTTATTTAAATATTCTTAAGTAATTGTTAACACTAGGGACATGTAATAATGTATGAGAATATCTGATATGCACACTAAATGCAGGTAAATTCGCCCCATTATGCACAATAGGCTGTTTAGTGCCATGTGATATATCAGCTGTTGTTTCTGCGGTGTACTTCAATTTCCTCCTGTACATCACAGTTAAATATACACTTTGGGTCAGTGCTGTTTGTGACGTTGGCTTCTACTGTGACGATGACTTCTAGCCGAGGAATGTAGGACCTCTGACTTAGAATAAATCTGTTTCTTGTGGTGTACTTTGTTGGTACTTCCACATAAAATATAAATATATCAACGTTATTAAGATAAAGTGTTTTGTTCTTCATTTATAAGGTTCATTAGCAAGTTTCAGGTTGTTAGTCTGTAATACCGTTAGAACCTGACTTAAGATACTACACGACATTTTTGCAAATATTTCTTATACTGCAAGCTGAAGAAATTGAAAGTAAGTAATGAATATAAGTAGGTTAATAAAGGAAATATATTTTCATAACACGGTCTCATGCCTCGGTTATATGGTAAAGAACAATACAGAAATATTACCACGTGATGGTCTTTCGAGAACTTTAGCAGGCGCACTAGACGACGGTAGGAACTGTTGAGTTGTGCGCTACTGTTAGCATTTGCAGTAGGATATGTTGAGTTGTGCGCTACTGTTAGCATTTGCAGTAGGAACTGTTGAGTTGTGCGCTACTGTTAGCATTTGCAGTAGGAACTGTTGAGTTGTGCGCTACTGTTAGCATTTGCAGTAGGAACTGTTGAGTTGTGCGCTACTGTTAGCATTTGCAGTAGGAACTGTTGAGTTGTGCGCTACTGTTAGCATTTGCAGTAGGAACTGTTGAGTTGTGCGCTACTGTTAGCATTTGCAGTAGGAACTGTTGATTTGTGCGCTACTGTTAGCATTTGCAGTAGGAACTGTTGATTTGTGCGCTACTGTTAGCATTTGCAGTAGGAACTGTTGAGTTGTGCGCTACTGTTAGCATTTGCAGTAGGAACTGTTGAATTGTGCGCTACTGTTAGCATTTGCAGTAGGAACTGTTGAGTTGAGCGCTACTGTTTGCATTTGCAGTAGGAACTGTTGAGTTGTGCGCTACTGTTAGCATTTACAGTAGGAACTGTTGAGTTTTGCGCTACTGTTAGCATTTGCAGTAGGAACTGTTGAGTTGTGCGCTACTGTTAGCATTTGCAGTAGGAACTGTTGAGTTGTGCGCTACTGTTAGCATTTGCAGTAGGAACTGTTGAGTTGTGCGCTACTGTTAGCATTTGCAGTAGGAACTGTTGAGTTGTGCGCTACTGTTAGCATCTGCAGTAGGAACTGTTGAGTTGTGCGCTACTGTTAGCATTTGCAGTAGTAACTGTTGAGTTGTGCGCTACTGTTAGCATTTGCAAACTCATTAACATGTGGGTCACATTACAGTCATTCTACTCCTTAGTAATCTATATGCAGTCCATCGAATAATAATACTAAACGAAAAGAACATGAACAAATAAAAACTCATTAAAACTTAAGAAAACTTATAATTAGAAATACCGTAAAACCTCTAAAGTTCAAGTACGTTTGATGCTGTCTTGTTTCATCAGGAGAAAAGAAAAAATGTAGATTGGTAATAGGAGACGTCTTAATGGTACAAAGATTTATAGCCTAAAAAAGGATAAGAATGACGACATTCGAAGAAAGGATCTCTGCAAGAATAAAAAGTCTAATAAAGATGGTAAATGTCAAGAACAACCCTTTAAATTTTTAGGTGAGAAAGAAGTAGGGCCATTATTACATGTATTTAAGTTTTCAAAGCCCAGTGGTGAATATATAAACCACAAGGTTCAGCACTGAAAAGCTTTTCACTTTTCGTGTACGACGTACGAATATTTATGTTTGATAGAATTCTCAGAATAAACAGAGATTATTTCCCTATGCAATAGCATCCCGTTACTTTACGTAATGAATAAGCAATTAGTCCCATGTGAGGTCGGAAATAAATTATTAAATACAACTCAAATTTTAGCCACTAAAGATATATTATATTAATACACGCGTGGTGTGCAGGGTGATTCTAAAATAAATGCAAACGGTTAAATGCCTGTACGTCCTAAACGAAACGGCTTAACACTTTTGTAATATTCGTCGTTGTGTTTTTACTTTCCTGCACATGGATAAACGGTTTGTACTGGACGCCATTGCTGTGACACCTTCTTGTAGTTTTGTAGATAGGTAACATACTGCCTCCATCTTCAGGTCTTCTCGACTCTTAAAGAAGGAGACGTCAATTTTCCTAAAAAAACTCGTACCTAACTACCAAACAACACGGTGTCACATCCCAGGAATTAGAAATCTGCATCGTCGTCGCCACGAAGACATCACAATTAATACCTCCCTCCTTACAGTTTCACTGTCATTACGTCAGCTGATATTGCTCATACTTTCCTCTGCTCTAGGCCTAAACAGACGAGAAACTGCTGAAAGCTTACTTAATCCTAATCCGTGTGCTCTTATACATAAGGAAAATTGCTGCAACTGTAAAAGCTAAAGTCCCTGTATAGTTCATTAAGGCATTTGGGGAAGTGGAGGTACAGCTCCACTAATTTTTAGCCTCGGCTTTAGATGGGAGTTGGTGGTCAGCGTCACAAAGCGGCTGATTTACGCCCTGGGAAAGGGCCACCAGTATTCATTCCATAGGGGGCTCGGTGTACCCCAGAGTTGGTCCGGTCGGTTTGCAGAGAAGAAAAGTCTCTTGCCTTACGGCGGATCGAACGAGGATTTCTCCACTGCCCAGATCACATCCTAGTCACCATACCGACTGAAATATTCAGGTTCGATTTTTTACTGTAAATCATCAACGCGTATATTTTTAATTTCAGTCAAATAAATATTTTATATTATAAACAGATGCAATTATAAATGAGATAACGAGGTTAGCACGGCATGTCTAGAACATAAGAGTATTCTAGGCTGTGACGTCATGTACTTTTAGCCAGAAATTGAGAATAACTTTTTTCTTTCAAACCCAACGCTATACGTGTCTCTCACCCCCAAACCATTTTCCCTGAGGACGGAAACAGATCAAGTTCCCGAAAAGTTGTGTACTGTCCGTAACACTAGACCTTGGACAAAGGCCAGAGACAGAGTTATTCTGAGCTGGATCCAGTTTCTAGTAGCTGTATGATGCTGTGATCCCTCTGTAAAGCGCTGTATTTATATGGACATAAAGTGGTGGCAGCCCGTTTACAGATATACATAGGTGTAATGATGTTATAAACCACAGATTATATAAAATCAAAAATCCTAAAATTCCGAAATATTCTGTGCAAATTAATGTGTGCCGGAAGGAGAACGAGACACCATGAAGAGCATTAACAATAATTGTATGTTACTATGGATGTGAAACTTAGTCTGTGGCACTGACGGAGGAACATAGGCTGAGCATGTTTGAAAATATGGTGCTGAGGAAGATTTTTGGGACCAAGAGGGGGCACGGTAAGGGGCGACTGAAAGAGACTGCACAGTGAGGAGCTTCATGATCTGAACTGCACACTAGATATTATTCGAAGGATCAAATCAAGAGGAATGAGATGGGCGGGGTATCTAGTACGCATGTGGGAGAGAAGATGTGCATACAGGGTTTTGGTGGGGAAACGTGAGGGAAAGAGACCGATTGGAAGACCTATGCGCAGATGCAAGGATAAAGTTAAAATAGATCTACAAGAAATAAGATGGGGGAAGTTGGACTGTATTCATCTAGCTCAGGATAGGAAGAGTTGGCGGGCTGTTGTGAATGCGGTAATGAATAATCAGGTTGCATAAAATGCAGGGAATTTCTTGACTAGCTGAGGAAGTATTAGTTTTTCAAGAAGGAAAATATTTCATGAAGTTACTTAGTTAGTTTAGTTTAGTTAGTTGGTTAGTTAGTTTGTTTGTTTGTTAGGTATCTAAAATGAGAACCGTAAAACCATACAAATGCACTCTGTGGGCAGAATTTTGAATTTTGAACGATAAGCGCAGGGGAATATGCAGCAAAATTGGCCCTTAAAGTGTGAATGCTTTACCTATACAGCAGTAACCCTTTAAAGCGTAGCGGTCACTTTACTGAACACCAGGTTTGACAATAAGAAATTCTGCGTTATACTAGTATTTGCAGAGTGCATTTAAGTGCTTTGTATGGTTCACATAACAACAGCTATTATTTCCCTACACAGCATAACTGGTTTTTATAGCCGATATGGAATGTGTTTACTACGCGGTACGAACTAAATCCTTATATACGATACAGATTAATTTTCGTCTTTAAAGTATTAACTGATGAGATTTTGTAATCGAGACGGAGAAAGTTCAATGCGAAGTGTGATCTGGAGTTTTGGATAGAGTCTATTTTAATTCTTTTCTTTAAAGGCTTAACTTGTGACACGATACCGCTCTGCTCTTCTGTTTATTTGTCGACTTTTTATGCCTACACGAGAAAATCGTAGTGTTTCAGAATCATAAATGTGTGTTCTATGGTAGAGGCAATCTTGTTTCATGTGAAGGTCTAAACAACATGACACAATGACAGTTTCTATACCCATAAATAATTCATCATATGAAAATATTTAGTCAAAACTGCTTATGTATGAAAGGATTTACAAAATTCAACGCCTTTATACAGGCAAACAGGAAAGTCAAATATTCTTCGCTAAAAGTTACCAAGTTGTCGTTTATGTGTAGATGAAGGAATATGTTGAGATACGTACAGGAGGATGAGAGTGACACCTCGTTTAAATAAACGATAATCACAACACTGTATTGCTGTAAATCGATGGCTGTGTATCGCGCATTTTGTTCCCGTATGATCGTGACAGAATTAAAATGATCATCAATCATTCTGCTTAGGAAAGCAATAACCTGACTGACAATACTGAATTTAATTGCTGATCTATATAAACTTTGAGAACGCCGATAATTAAGCTGCGTCAGGTATGGGATATTATGTAATTCGCTGTTTTGATGTTCAAATAAGCAGCAGGGGTTAACTACAATACACTTGCAGGATTCCCTAGAAATAAGGGGTAATGACCGGTGAAAAGAGAGGAAGGTAGTAGGCTTCATAATTTAGGGTGTTAATTGATACTTCCTGTTAGTGTGACAGGAGCTAGACGAAATTGGAAGATCAGTCTATCTTTACATTGTTACAAAGAAACAATCTGAAACGGGAAAACCGGAGTAGGTAGAAGAGGACGACTAAAAAAAAAAACAAAGAAACAATTATATAGAAATCGTTCCCACATTTCATAAACTAAATTCTGAAAAAAAGGAAACTTTTTTGAATACGATATTAGATTTTCAGTGGAATATCGGAAAGTCTAAAACACCTTATTATATTAATTTTATCACGTTTGTCAGTACTAAATATCTCACTCAGAACATCACTATTCATTAGTTCATGAAAAGTTGTTTATATCCAGCTACGTGTTTCGGATTTGTATCAAGCCACCATCAAAATAAATTGTATAATGCCAAATGAAAAATTATATCAATTACAATACGATAGTTTTAAAAACCTTAGAATGGTAAAACGTATACACATGTAGAAGTAAAAATATGGTACATTCGTAATCTTATAATGTATAATACACGCAGGAAAACCGTAAAAACATCTTCACAACAGATCTTAAAATATTGTCAAATTTTTGTAAGTGATGTATTCCAAAGAAAGTATTATGCAAAAAAAAAGGATTTCACTTTTTTTAAAAAGTGATGATACTGTATTGATATAATTATTACTCACATAACTGTACCAAATTGTATTCGCACTGTCACTTGTACAAATATTCACCGCTTATCCATTTCCCAGCGACTTCTGGTAAATGTGACAGAAGCCTAAAGGATCTCCAATGTTTATTCTATAACTGAAGCCCGGACATGTTGCTCTACACCGTTCATTTGTACAGTGGCCTTAACTGTAAGGTATTGTTCGACCCTTCCTGTCGCCTAGATCGTCATGCAGAACTTGACTGAATTAATGACCCGCCTACGACAGCGCGTTCGCAAAGATGAAATGTCAAAACGCTCCTTGAACAATGCACAGTTACTGGCGAAGTTGTCAGATATACCAGACGTGGGAAAACGGCTTTAGTCTGATGGCTTAATAAACTATCGAACTATGTGGGTGAACATAAATTTATTTTGATTAACTAATAAATTACGTCGCGCTAATAATTGTTTGGTATTTAATCAAACTACTGATTTTAATTAGACTAGGCACACAATACGCCCATATTAGGAGTGTTACAGGCGACTGTCGTTGAAGATCTCAAAAAAAGGAAACTGGTTCTTGCTGCACGATAATGCTCCTTCCCACAACTCAAATATCGTCAAGCAGTTTCTCGCAAAGAAAAGCGTTACTGTTCTTTATCACCCCCCTTACTCGCCAGATTTGGCAACTGCGGACTACTTTCTATGTTTCTATTCCCTAAAGTGAAATCCAACCTTAAGGGACGCCTTTTCGATACCATTTCAGACATCCAGAACAACGTGACGAGTGAACTGAAGAGTATTCCGGCAGCTGAGTTCTACGAAGGCATTCAGAAGCTTTACAACGTGCCAATAGGTGTATAGAGTTAGGACGGAGGCATGTTGAAGGCTAAGGAATAAAAGTTTTTTATTCAGATTTAGATTTTTTATGAATCTAGTCCTAAAACTTTATAGACGCAATGTGCATACACATATTGGCGCTTATGTTTTAATTCGTTTTGAGGCACCTTACTTAGAAGCCTAAATATTCTTTGGGCGCATGTCCATAAGTATTCACTTAAGAGAAGACAAAAGTAACAAAGATCAGACACGAGGTAAGACGTACCACAGTATCACCTTGCATGCTGGATACTGAGCTGACCGGGTCCTCGTTGTGACTACAGCCAAACAAACTCACAGCTGACCGGGTCCTCGTTGTGACTACAGCCAAACAAACTCACAGCTGACCGGGTTCTCTTTGTGACTACAGCCAAACAAACTCACAGCTGACCGGGTCCTCGTTGTGACTACAGCCAAACAAACTCACAGCTGACCGGGTCCTCGTTGTGACTACAGCCAAACAAACTCACAGCTGACCGGGTCCTCGTTCTGACTACAGCCAAACAAACTCACAGCTGACCGGGTCCTCGTTGTGACTACAGCCAAACAAACTCACAGCTGACCGGGTCCTCGTTGTGACTACAGCCAAACAAACTCACAGCTGACCGGGTCCTCGTTCTGACTACAGCCAAACAAACTCACAGCTGACCGGGTCCTCTTTGTGACTACAGCCAAACAAACTCACAGCTGATCGGGTCCTCGTTGTGACTACAGCCAAACAAACTCACAGCTGACCGGGTCCTCGTTGTGACTACAGCCAAACAAACTCACAGCTGACCGGGTCCTCGTTCTGACTACAGCCAAACAAACTCACAGCTGACCGGGTCCTCGTTGTGACTACAGCCAAACAAACTCACAGCTCTTAGGTGCATTTATAGTTAAAATATTTTCATGTAAAATTTCGGGTTTACATATGCAGGTTTTCAAAGTAGCGGCATCTGAACCTAGCCACAGAGAAAGAACTTCAGTTGCATTTGGAATCACGTTATGCGCTTTGTCCGTCTTCTAGTGTTGCAAGTAATAATAAATTATATTGTTAAATCCCACTCAGCTTGGCCCGATCGTTACAGCTATTCCATCCAGCAGACCCACAGTCTGAGAACAGTTTTACTTATCATTTCCAACCTTGTTTTTAGTCTGAAGACGGAAACGGATCCTGTCCCCGATACGTAGTGTCATATTTTTATTATTATTTTTGCACAAGACGAATGACGAAGTCCACAAAGTATATAATTCCAAACGTGGTATGTTATCGTCTGTCGCATACTGCTTCAGTTAGTTATGTTAGGTATGTTAAGTATGTTATCGTCTGTCGCATACTGCTTCAGTTAGTTATGTTAGGTATGTTAAGTATGTTATCGTCTGTCGCATACTGCTTCAGTTAGTTATGTTAGGTATGTTAAGTATGTTATCGTCTGTCGCATACTGCTTCAGTTAGTTATGTTAGGTATGTTAAGTATGTTATCGTCTGTCGCATACTGCTTCAGTTAGTTATGTTAGGTATGTTAAGTATGTTATCGTTTGTCGCATACTGCTTCAGTTAGTTATGTTAGGTATGTTAAGTATGTTATCGTCTGTCGCATACTGCTTCAGTTAGTTATGTTAGGTATGTTAAGTATGTTATCGTCTGTCGCATACTGCTTCAGTTAGTTATGTTAGGTATGTTAAGTATGTTATCGTCTGTCGCATACTGCCTCAGTTATTTATGCTAGGTATGTTAAGTATGTTATCGTCTGTCGCATACTGCTTCAGTTAGTTATGTTAAGTATGTTATCGTCTGTCGCATACTGCTTCAGTTAGTTATGTTAAGTATGTTAAGTATGTTATCGTCTGTCGCATAGTGCTTCAGTTAGTTATGTTAGGTATGTTATCGTCTGTCGCGTACTGCTGCAGTTAGTTATGTTAGGTATGTTAAGTATGTTATCGTCTGTCGCATAGTGCTTCAGTTAGTTATGTTAGGTATGTTATCGTCTGTCGCGTACTGCTTCAGTTAGTTATGTTAGGTATGTTATCGTCTGTCGCGTACTGCTTCAGTTAGTTATGTTAGGTATGTTATCGTCTGTCGCGTACTGCTTCAGTTAGTTATGTTAGGTATGTTATCGTCTGTCGCGTACTGCTTCAGTTAGTTCCTCAACTTCTTTATAGATCCCAATTCTACACGGTTCTACTGGAGCAAGTTAGGTGTTCCGCATGGGAAGATACAAAATATGACGTTCAAAGGAAAACAACCTATGAACCAAAAGTAAGCCGACGGCATATGTAACACCACGCCCTCTTCTATAACGTGTGACCATGCTCGATTTTCACTCATTGCGACCATTCTTGTATCTCAAAATTGACTTTAGACGAAGAAACAGGAAAATCAAAGCCCCCACATAAAACTATTGTTTTACAAATAAGTCATGGGAAAGCAAAGTTTCATATTCTATTTCTGGAAATCTTATGTGCAGGATAGGGTGTCATATCACAAGGGATGCACATACTGTGCCAAGAGTCACCCTACGGTACAGGCATGAATGTAACTACATTTACGCCTGTAATGAAAGTACGACTTCCCCTGTGCCGATTTTCACAAAAACAATTAATTTATTGTACCAAATTCCACTTAACTCGGACAACAAATGTGGGAAACACGGACAGCAATTTGTTTACACCACGAAATCAGGTAGCTCAGTCGGTTTAGTGTCTAAGCTGTGGAGTGGACGGCTGGATCTGGCGCCCACCCAGCCTTCTATTCACTGGGTATTGGGTTTTTGTCCTGGAGGTAAAGCTACCGGAGCGTGGAGTTGATCACTCACCTCCACCTAGCCCCGAGGTTAAGAATAAATGGAACTATACTTCTGCCCCCCTTATACGCCTTCATGGCGGTGACAGGGACAACTTTACGAATTAAATTATGCCTTTCATTGCGCTGATTTTCACGGAACTCGCAAATAGTATGTTTCTGTGCACATCTTCTGTACCAAATTGTATCAAAATAGGACGACACGAATATAAAATACAGGAAGAATTTCATTTACACCCATAAGTAAAGTATGACTTCCACTTGAGTCATTTCATAAAACTCACAGTGCCTCAGTGGCGTTATGTAAAAATATTTGTACAGGGTTTTGCTAAAATTGGAGAAGAAACATGGAAAGCACAGGTAGAAATTAATTTACGCCCTTAAGTACAGTAAGGTTGTCAGTGAGCCGATTTCCACAAAATTCGCGGCAACTCGACGACTTCCAACAAAAGTTTCTAATACTGAATTTTATTAAAATCCGACAAAAGTTTTAGTCACTGATACCAGGTCGCCGACAGACGGACAGACGGATATACATGGTGTCCATATAAGGCTTTCTTTAAGTTCCGCTTAATTTAATCTACAAACACACAGAAATTTGCGACTTCCGTGTCAGGCTACAATGAGTTGTTCTTCAGGAAAAGAACAGCAGGCTTGTGGGTTTATAATCTGTTGGCTACACACAAAATAATTTTATCCTAATTACACTATCAAAATCAAATGGCGGGTCTGATAGCAGGGCGCTGTTTCTTATTTTATTGGGCGCCAATCGGATGTTCCGGATGTCATTGTGCAACGCCTTCCTGGCTGACACTATCGGCAGCACAGGGCATGACTTCTCCTACCAACATGTTCAAGCAGTAATTCTCTTCGCCAATCCAAACAAGGAAGACAGACATTCCAAATGAATTACTCTTACAAAAAGAAGTTCGCCTAGTTGCTTAAGTTACATGCGCCGTTTTTGCATAGACACTGAATTCACTTCCTTTGTAAGGTGAAAGAAATATCTATAAATTTTGTTCGTATACTGTATAGGCACTCTACGGATATACCGTTCCAACTGCATGATTATAAGAGAGCTGCTTCTGTAATTCTGTAGCGAACTCACTGAAATCACTGGCTGTGAGATGGAAGAACTCGTTTCGATTTGCAGCATGGGCATGAATTTTCTCTTGGTCACGTTGACTACAGTCCGGCTCTCAGGCTAAGACTCCTTTCTTATATACGCATATACAGAAGCCCTTTTCCTCGGGGGTAATTTGGCCGGAGCGAAAAGCTAAGCACTCATTTCCACGTAGTGGCGAAGTTAAGAATAAATCTTCTAAATGCGATGCTTATGCACAGAAACAATTTTACTTATTATTATTATTATTATTATTATTTTCCAATTCTATGGCACTTCGGCCTGTTTTCAGGCCATGGCCTCTCCTTACCCGGGGTTTCGCGATAATTTAATTTTTACGAGGTGAGGATGTCAGCCCCATGCCCAACCCCAAACCTGGAGGGCCAGGGTATCTCCCTTTTTGCGGCACCTCACTCGAAACCTCTCCGGCATGGGGGTCTTAACAGCAAGTATGCTACAGCCGGCCTAGCTTCACAGTTGACTGTGAATGCAAGCTCCCTCGCCCGGCTAAATGTGCCTTCGACAAAGTGGAGATACCATCAAGCTTTTGCTTTATGCAGTACTGAAAACTGTAATGATGTCTTAAGGTTTCAAGGATAGCAATGCTGTCATTTGCTTCATCCAATTGTGAAGAAATGTCCTGCACTCAGATAATGGTCTTTCATGATACGAAAAGAGCTACTAATAAATGAAACAGAATGTGGAGAGAGCATGCACAGAAAGGAACATAAATGAACATCTCACATTAATAACTTTACTCTCACAAGTACGAGACACTGAAATAATTAAATGCAAATGAAAGAGCTCGTGTTAGATACTGTGTTTAATTTCACGGATATTCAATTACTTTCCAGCACTGTGAACATAGCCTGTTTCGGTAAAGCTAATAGAGAATTTAAAATAATTTCATTTCGAACTTATAAAGTATTAAATGTCGGTATGATTTGTTTAAGCTCACTGCATGATTAAGAGGAACGGGAAATACCTACTGCATCTACAAATGTTTTCAATACATTTTCAACAAATCATGTACAGAACCAATTTAATATGAGAGAGAAATGTCCAATTAGCTTAGCGGGTTATTGCAAAGGTGGACAGTTGTATTCCAATAGAATAAAGTTTGTTAAAACATGTTATTGACAATTTTGCTTTCATAAATTAATTTCATGTACACGTATTGTCAGTATATTATGGTTCTCACACAGCCAGTCACAATAATGATACCACAGAGCATAGAATCACCAATTGCGTGTCTTTGTATGTCGTCATATGTCCCCCATACTGAAAAAGTTAAAGTATAAATGTTACCTTTCTAACCATTTGACATGCCTTGAAATCAATCTCAACTTGTACATGTATACTTCTACATAACAACTGTGCATATTGATTAACATACACCAACAAATGCACCAAAACAAGTTTGTCACTGATTTCTTTATTAAAAGATTTCCCCAATACGCATTTCGGCACTTCTATATTGCCATCATCAGGGGGATCGTTGGAGTTTGTACGTAGACCAATGTACTTACGTTACATCAGAACAGTTGTGTGTTATTAAACCATATTGCTGCAGGAGTTTCGTAA
The DNA here is from genome assembly GCA_021186555.1 of Reticulitermes speratus. NCBI lineage: Eukaryota > Metazoa > Arthropoda > Insecta > Blattodea > Rhinotermitidae > Reticulitermes > Reticulitermes speratus. The sequence goes on along the minus strand of JAJKFL010000008.1, from coordinate 17,829,491 downwards.
CACTACGTACATAAGCCAAACACTAGAAAATGAATTAATCATTTCATTCCAACAAATGCACTACACTGTTTTAGTGTTTTCTGTTCCTATATATGTTTCGGCACTACCTGTGCCATCATCAGGGGTGTCGTCGAGATTTCACAATCCTCAATGCATCCAGTCCACTTTTACAACATATAAATTTTGTAAGTCACTATCACTGAATATCACTTATCTTCTTGTTCATAGTGGTTAATTTATCTTCTTTGATGCTATTAAAATGAATCATTAAGATTTTGATTTGAAGATAGTCGTAGTATAAAATACTAAAAGTTATTAAAATTGTGTTCGACAACTCGCTATGTATATTAGTTGTGCGATCGTATTTGATCCTGTCCTTGTGCTATGTTGTTGAAGATCCTGTAGTGTATTGTGTACTGCCAAGATAAGTGATATTCAGTGATAGTGACTTACAAAAATTATATGTTGTGAAAGTGAACTGGATGCATTGAGGATTGTGAACTCTCGATGACACCCCTGATGATGGTACAGGTAGTGCCGAAACATATGTAGGGACACAAAACACTAAAACAGTGTAGTGCATTTGTTGGAATGAAATAATTAATTAATTATTAAAATGCACGGTATATATAATATAAAGTTACTAGAAAATGAATTGGCTGTATAAAGTGTTGAGAGTGCTTTCTAACGTGATTTAAATGAGAAAGCTGTGATCCCGTGTTTACACAGAAACATCTCCGCGCTGCACAGTTCATCTGACGACATTCGAACACTGATTTATATTCTGCCTCCAACTACTGTTGAGAAAGTTTAGGACTCCAGTCTGCATTTCTATGTAAATTTACGTCTGGTTTAGTAATGTAGAACTGCAAATATCAGACCCGAAAAAGGCAACTTGTTACAACTCTATCTTTTCTACCGAGCGATAAATCAAACAAACACGAATTGCCCTCGAGGCCAGAGAACTGGGCTTCCCTTCATTAGCAATACCATTTAGACTAATGTGTCACTTTCATGCGCACCCACGATTAACCTCCGGTTACACAACCCAAGGGGTTTTATTTGCATATTAAATTAAATTTTCGCGATATACCCTACGTGGCACCATTAACAGTTACATTTACATTACATTGAAGGACTGGTTATAAAATATTTTTGTGGCAACTGAAGAATGTATCTATTGCAGTATTTATAATGTGCTCATAAGGTGTGTTCCAGGACATTTCTTAATGTGCTCATAAGGTGTGTTCCAGGATACACGTCATTTCTTCTGAAAGGTGAAGGAGCAGGATTGAAGAGTCATGTTGCAAGAATAAAAACTCTGCACGCAAAACCGTCACAAAAGACAGTCTGTACATTAATACTGAGGGACAGCCTATAGACTGGCCTATTGAAAAGCGTCGATAAATAGGGAAACAACAATAGTAACATCCTATAAAATTTGCAGAAATTTGGCCTTTTACGACCGTCAGATAAAGCACTGTTTATTTGTCGATCTCTACATTACGCCTGACGTACTTCAAACCAACGTTTCTTTATCAAGGGCTCCGTGTTTTGGCTAATTATTGGAATTTCTTTCCGATCTCGGTGGCCATGCGGTCTAAGGCATATGTCTGCGGCCGCTTGATTGCTGGGATCGCGGGTTCGAATCCCGCTGAGGGCATGGATCTTCGTCTCTTGTGTTTGTTGTGTATTGTGTAGGCAGCGGCTTCTTCCACGAGTTGATCACTCGTTCAGAGGAGTTCTACCGTCTGTGTGTGTCTGTATGTGTGTGTGTGTGTGTGCGTGCCTAATTTTATGTGATCTAAAAACCTCAATAAAGGCGGCGTATGCACCATTTGGGCTGTAGCGCCACAGCAAAAACAAAATGCAATTTTTGTACAGCACACCACTTGGTATACATTACTGGTCCGTTTTAAATAGGCTACAATTTTGTACAAAAATTTTAGAATATACATACTTGTCTAATAACATAAACGCGTAAATTAAAACTCCTTTATTAGAAGAAATCTTCTCGGGCTGATAGAAGCGTCAAGTGTTTCAAAACAACGGACGTTTCGACGACTGACTACAATCTCATTATTAGGGTTCTTGGTGGTAAATATCTAGTACATGCAGTTACGTTAGATACAACTTCTCAATCAAATTATTTGTATTGTAGTCTGAAGCTTTACCACTGCAAACATTTCCTTGCATATCTGTAAACTGTTACAGAGTGTAGCACGAACATCAGCGACAGGACACTTCAATCACATGCCTTTGCGTATAGAACCCTACCGCCTCGCTGCGCTGTTTCCTCTTTTTTTTTAACAGTATTAGTTTCTCTGTGATTGTGCCCACACATGGGTTCAAAATTTAAAAATAATTCCCTGTTTAAATTCTGATACATACAGAAGCAGATATGCCTACGCATCACAAACACACACACACACACACACACATACAGGTATATTTGCAATAAAACTCCACTTGTTCAAATATCTGCAAACCCTCAAGCGTATAGAATATAACGTTTGCTGTTACACAAAAAATCCAAACATATCACATACAAAACGTTTAATGACATGCACTGTTATACATCCTCTATAAATAAAAAAAGGTATGTTGTTTAGCCTTCTACTTGGAGCACAAATATACGATGATACTTCCCGTTAATATATTCGGACGTAATAATCTGTTCTTACCATGTACTTCTGGATCTGCCCATGTCTACTTTTCAGTATAGGTGTGAAACTTCGTCTCTTACCCCAAGGCAGGTATAGTCATGTTTACTCGCACTGCGATTTTTCCCTTACACGTTTCGATCTGAAATACACCCTTTAGCGAGGTCATTCAATACCATCAAAAGTGAAAAACAGAATTTCTTTGCAACGTAATTTTCTTTTTGTGGCGCGACAGCCCTACTCGGGGCAAGACCGCCTTATTTTCTAGCTTTCATGATCACACTCAGTAGGACTCCCCTGGGCGAGAGATGGGCCATTCGCAGACAATTCTACATGACAACACACAACATTCACAACAGACACACATCCATGCTCCCGGTGGAATTCGTACCCGCAGTCCCAGCAAGCGAGTGGATGCAGACCTACGCCTTAGACGGCGCGGCCACCGGGATCGGCAGATAAATATCATAAAACCTATATTTTTGTCTGATAATATGCGTGGTTCATATTATATTAAAAAATACACTAAAAGTCTTAAAATTAAAATATTTTTAAAGCTATTGTTTTTAACTTGTGTTTTATAATGCGATAATTAGTGCCTATTGTATTAGCCAACGTCATGTTCTTTCTCCTGATAATACTGGGTGAAATGTTAACCGGTGTACTTTAATAGTATTCGTTGTCAGGTTTATACTTTTTTTTTATGGCTCGACAGCCCTATATGGGCCTGGGTCTCCTCGTTTCGTCGAGGTTTCATGGTCACACACATTTGAGACACACCACAGTCGGTAGGACTCCTCTGGACGAGGGACCAGCTCGTCGCAGAGACCTCTACCTGACAACACACAACACTCACAAGAGACAGACATCCATGCCCCCGGTGGGATTCGAACCCACGATCCTAGTAAGCGAGCGGCCGAAGCAGGTTTATACTAGGATTTTAAAATTATGTTTTAATTCCAATTGTTATCAGTACACGCGTTGAAAATCAGCATTTCAAAGTATATTGTGTTTGAAATCTGAGTGCTGAAGATTGTGTCTGATGTAAGAGAGGGGGAAAACAGCACGCTGGGGAAAATCAAACACTGAGGAGTTCCGATTTTTCACCCAGTATTCTTAGGACGTTCAACTCAATTAGAGTGACATGATGTGGACATGTAGCACGAACAGAGAACATGAGACACGCGTACAGAATTTTTGTCGGGAAACCTAAAAGATGACAGTATATGGGAGAATAATTGTAGGAGAACATCATTAAGATAAATTGAAAGATATAGGAAATTTGGTTTAAAAAGACATACCTGGCGTTGGCATTATCGAAACTCTGTGGAAATACTGACCAATAAAGGTACTGGTCACGTGGTACGTAATTGTAGAATATCTACTTCCAATAAAATTCAGTATTTTCATTTGTTTCAACTCACCAGTTTAAACATCTCTAAGCCAGATTTTAATTAAATACAATTAACACAAATTTCAAGAAATAACGAGCAGAAAATTTTCCGACAGTAATGTTACCGGTCACAACATGTACTGGGGCTCAATGCAATGCAGGAAAACGGATTTCTCCCTCTTTTGCCACTAATTTAGCCCGCAGAAGCTGCTTAATCTCTTAACCAAAAGATAAGCTGACAATTTACTTTCATCCAGACCAATGTTAAAAATGCAAGGGGCTTTACTTTCACTCCTCCATACATCGTCACGGCGTCGCGCTGAGACACATGTGCAGGATAACCAAAATATTTTTAAATTTATTCCTCTATATTTGAGTGTTTGGTTCTCATGACCAACGGGATGCAGCGGTCCATCAGTTCGCAATTTTGCCTCTAATTGAGGAGGCCCCAGACTCTAAACTCGACCCAGATACCAGCTGTCTTAACTGAAAGTTTCATAGTTTCCTTCAATTCATTTAGGCAATATATTAGATATCTCAGACGAAAACCACCTCTTTCGGAATTCTTACCACTGCATCATTCAAAAATTCCAAACCATTGGAGGATATTTAAATATTGGCGTTAAAAAAAAGAGTCGTTAATAAATAAACTATGAAATTTTATTAAGCCTATGAAGTAGGAATTTCTTCTAAACATTTTTTTAAAAGATCAGTTTCAACCTCGAAGAAAATACGTATCTTTACCATTACACACATAAAAAAATGCTGTTTCGGGAAATACCAGCTGTTTATATAGATTCAGGCTGTCTGGATATGACGCTATCTGTTGGTAGATATTTATCGATGTTTCGAAGGAAATTGCTGCCTCTGTTTTCAAGGTCTAGGCAGTCCAATCAGGAATATCGGATCCCTTAAAAAGTGTCTACTATAATTTAAAGGGCAAAAATAATCACTTTAACCGTAAAGATGTATAAAAGTTCTCCTGGTTTTCTTGCTCACTTTGAAAGGATGTCAGGCTGTTAATTTCTGTTACAGACATGCACGGACGTTGCGACAATGACAATATCCACGTCTTTGTGATAAAACGGAAATAAATATGGTCTACGAATTCTGAGACCCTTAAGAAATTTAGAATTTACAGCGACACGGTACCATTTAATTAAAATACACCAAGCAGCAGACAGCTCGTTCCGAAGGTCTGTTCACACCTTCAGCCTGGAACAAGTGAATGCGAGTGAAAACTGCATAGAACGGACGGCGTTACGCGTGCAGCGCTGACTTGTCAACACACTACATTGCAGCGCTGACTTGTCAACACACTACATTGCAGCGCTGACTTGTCAACACACTACATTGCAGCGCTGACTTGTCAACACACTACATTGCAGCGCTGACTTGTCAACACACTACATTGCAGCGCTGACTTGTCAACACACTACATTACAGCGCTGACTTGTCAACACACTACATTGCAGCGCTGACTTGTCAACACACAACATTGCAGCGCTGACTTGTCAACACACTACATTGCAGCGCTGACTTGTCAACACACTACATTGCAGCGCTAACTTGTCAACACACTACATTGCAGCGCTGACTTGTCAACACACTACATTGCAGCGCTGACTTGTCAACACACTACATTGCAGCGCTGACTTGTCAACACACTACATTGTAGCGCTGACTTGTCAACACATTACATTGCAGCGCTGACTTGTCAACACATTACATTGCAGCGCTGACTTGTCAACACACTACATTGCAGCGCTGACTTATCAACACACTACATTGCAGCACTGACTTGTCAACACACTACATTGCAGCGCTGACTTGTCAACACACTACATTGCAGCGCTAACTTGTCAACACGCTACATTGCAGCGCTGACTTGTCAACACGCTACATTGCAGCGCTGACTTATCAACACACAACATTGCAGCGCTGACTTGTCAACACACTACATTGCAGCGCTGACTTGTCAACACACTACATTGCAGCACTGACTTGTCAACACACAACATTGCAGCACTGACTTGTCAACACACTACATTGCAGCACTGACTTGTCGACACACTACATTGCAGCGCTGACTTGTCAACACAGTACATTGCAGCGCTGACTTGTCAACACACTACATTGCAGCGCTGACTTGTCAACATACAATATTGCAGCACTGACTTGTCAACACACTACATTGCAGTACTGACTTGTCAACACACTATATTGCAGCACTGACTTGTCAACACACTACATTGCAGCACTGACTTGTCAACACACTACATGGCAGCACTGACTTGTCAACACACTACATTGCAGCACTGACTTGTCAACACACTACATGGCAGCACTGACTTGTCAAGACACTACATTGCAGCACTGACTTGTCAAGACACTACATTGCAGCACTGATTTGTCAACAGACTACATTGCAGCACTGACTTGTCAACACACTACATTGCAGCACTGACTTGTCAACACACTACATGGCAGCACTGACTTGTCAAGGCACTACATTGCAGCACTGACTTGTCAACACACTACATGGCAGCACTGACTTGTCAAGACACTACATTGCAGCACTGACTTGTCAAGACACTACATTGCAGCACTGATTTGTCAAGACACTACATTGCAGCACTGACTTGTCAAGACACTACATTGCAGCACTGATTTGTCAACAGACTACATTGCAGCACTGACTTGTCAAGACACTACATTTCAGCATCGTGTAAATTTAAATTCCAATTCCTTAGCCGTTCTTGGTGCAATAAATTACCATAAAGTTAAAAGATCCATAGCCTCAAGCCTCATAATTATCAGTGCTCGTAACTACTACCTTACCATGACGCTCAGGTTCTGAACACACTAACCAAATACAGTCTGACTCACTAAAATACTGCAAAGGTAAATACATTAAATCTTTTATACAGACCAAGCCACGTGCCGGTCATATAAAGTGCCGCCAGAATACTCATGCCCCTCCACCGAAACATTGCAGCCATCGATAATAATCGACAGCAATCGATGCAGATCGCTTATACTAGTAATAGATAATAAAGGTTACAAATCGAGTCTTATTGATAGTAATCGACAATAATCTATGCCAATAGATAGATAATTGGCAAATATCGATTACTGCCGATTACTGATAATAATCAACCCAGGATGTGACTCACGCAATCAAACCAAGCATATTATAAAGCAGATCCATCTTTACTTCTGTGATAATAAAATGGTCGAGTAAAACTTCAGTAAGACTTGATGATTCGACTCGACTGTTATCCTTTGAGTTACGTATTTGTGCTAGCAGCATTAATGAGACCTCAGCATAAAATATCTGATGTCTTGTAATAACTATCCAATTAAGTAATTCCAAGGAAGAGATTTGCCGAAAGTCGCTTAAATGTTCTAAAAATCCCCTGCATTGCATTTACCCGCATGCAAGACGTCTATTTTGAAAACGATTTCCCCACCTTATGAATAATTTTGAACGAGCAACACTTAACAGGTACTTTAAAATCCGCCATTTCCATTAGAAATAGCCTTCTGCTCTATCAAATTTTGCAAATCCTTATCGTCCATTCAGTATCGCACAAGCTTTTTTCGTAAAATGAATGCAAATCTCACTCTGAGGCATGGCTGTTACTGTATTAAGTTCCAATTAGAATGATAGCTACAGACGTATAACGAAAATATGAATGATTTAGCGATAGGACTTCCGTGTCATATACACGTGACAGAGCAAAGTGCTTTGTACTTATACGGTCAAAGCTTCACCGTCCTGAAAGGAGCGTGGTTATTGAGAGGATATGCAGAGAGGTAGAGGATGGATACTATAAAATCGTGTTTTAATTTAAATTGGGTAGGTTATCCAAACACACGCAAGGCGTAATAATGTTGGGATCTGAGAAAGACTACAGGTAAAGGGAAGTAGAACACTCCACAGCATGCTAGTACATATATAAAACTGTTTCTAATATTATTGTGTTGTAAAATAAGGAATTTGTTTTATAATTTAATACTTCATTATTGAAATAAAAAAAGGTGCAGTGAAGCCTGTCTAAAGCTAAAGAAGAACAGAAGAGAAAATTGCCTTTGTAGAAAATTCTATCCGGTTTCGGGAATATAGTGACAAAGTGGTAGGGAACGAAAGAAAATTGTGTAAAGTAAAAAGTGGGAATAAAAGCAAAATTTCGTTTACAGGAATATCTATTGGCCTCTGATCCTATAATTTTGCTCTCTACCAAACTTCCTGAAATGTGCCTCAGAAGTAATATTCCTGTTACAAATGAGAACGATGAAAAATATGTGCAGCATAATTTAAAGAACTAATGAGGAAGTCAAAAGAGAAACATGGAAAGAAGGACCTCAAAAAGAAAATACGACAAAGAGACAGATACAAAGAAAGAGGGGAGAGAAAGTCAGGAGGTGACTCGAGTTTTCGATAACGGGGAAGTGTGCATAAAAATTTGCGGTAGAGTTTATGGCTTATGTTTCTTTTTATCATAATTACAGAAAAGCATGCACTGTGCAGTAATATTTCGTGCACACAATATAACGCAAGTACGTAAAATGACTGTGTTAGGCTGAAAAGTCTCTGAACGTGAAGAACGCTCAAGAACCCTTGAAGATCTATTACATCTATGTTTCACTGTAATGCGCTCTCATCTGTCATAAACATCAAAGAGCTTCCCCAACAAGCCAATAAACCTTGCACAAGAGACACAGTACGTTTTATTGTTAGTTCTCCCAGTCGCAATCATGGTTAACTCTTCTTCCGAGTTTCTGAAACTTCTTTGTAACAACCCGATACAACTTCTTGAAAAATGACAACTTACAAGATGTCCCAAAAAGCTGGACACATATACTCAAACAATCAAATAGCATTTTTAATAAACAGAAAGATTATGCGCCTCAGCACTGCCACTTTACGGAGGGGCCGGGATAATTTAGCCGGCATAGCGACTAGCTACGAGGTGGTCGGTTCGGGGCTCGAGCCCCTGTGACGGTAACAGATTTTCTCTTCTCCGCAGCCTTCCAGAATAGCCCTATGGGTACCGGAACTTTTTCCCGGCGGTAAAATGGCTGGAGCTTAGCAATGACCACCCACCACTTAAGAATGAGTAGAGCTATACCTCTAGTCCCCCTCCATGCCTAAACGGCATGTTATGGGGTTACCTTTACCTTTACTGGCACGTATTGAATTAGCGAATCTAGTGCGGGGTTTCAAAATGACAACTGACAGCGATGGGCGACTGACTGACAAGTGGCCACCAAATCTGTCCTGATGCCTACGCAAGACTGCTCAATTTCCTGCTGAATCTCTTGAGGTAATGCTGCCTTTGTTCTGTACACAGCATGCTTCACGCCATCCCACAAGAAAAATTCAGATTGGGTTAAATCAGGCTACCGTGGGGTAGCAGACACATCCCCTACGTCCTAACCATCAGCCCCGCCTTGTTGGTGCTGCTGGTTCTGATCTCCATACAGGTGACCAATGGGGTTAATATTTAGTATTAAGATGTATATACATATTTGGCAGTGTTCTGTACATTATTATATATCAAATCAGCACAAGGAAAAGGAAACGGGAGAGACTTTTCTGCTTTTCTATTTAATGACTGTGTCAATATCTAAGATTATGCGGTATTTATGTTAGATGAATGAAATGTGAACACGGAACGCAGGTGGAAAAATAGCGACAGGGTAAAACTGAAAGACTCTGAGATACATCTGCCCCAGTACCACTTGGTCCAACAGAAGTCATACTTAGAATGTCTGGAATCGAACACGGAACTGCACGATATACATGAGTCCCTAAACGCAAAATTTTAAATATAAAATACAAAGGTAAGGTATCACATGTAGTACCTAGTCTAGATGTGGGATACTGTTTCAGTGGATTTTAATTAAATAATATGTGACAATACTGACTGGACTAAACTGACTCAGGATGTGTTTAATTGTCAGTTGTTGTGAAGGTGGTTTTTCTAAAAAGGTGTGGAATGTTGAACCAGTTTAGCAACAATCAGCTTCTCAATTACTCTATCATGGAATTGCTTGGTCTATGGAAACAGCATACAACAATGCATTTAGTAACAATTGTGAAAATAACCACCCGTTACTCTGCAAACGACACGAGTTGCGAGCCCACATTTTCCACAGATTAGGTGATACCAGCGTGTTCTAATGATTCCTGTTACATTTAGTTTTATTGTTAATCAATGTCAATTGCAGGAATTTTTAGAATAATGATTTAACTAAGATAAAACGTACGTTTAGGGTATCTCTCGCTTTGTTTCTAAAGTTTCGGCTGTTGTAGAATACACATTTGTTAAGTTTATGGTATTTCGAATTTTCCGCATCATTTAGGCTAAATAAAGAAGCGGCCTGCGACCCCATGGTTGCTTACCAATGTTACAGCTTACAGTTAAAAGTCCTCTTCAGACGGTAATGTATGGTAGGCCTATTCATAGAACAGCCGGCAACAATTTGATATGGTAGCCTTGTCACGACTGAGTTTGACGGAAAGAGAAGCACTGCAAGACTGCCTGTGGGCCTCTACCGTCATCAGTATCATCATAGGAAGCTCTGCAAGACTGCCTGTGGGCCTCTACTGTCATCAGTATCATCATAGGAAGCACTGCAAGACTGCCTGTGGGCCTCTACTGTCATCAGTATCATCATAGGAAGCACTGCAAGACTGCCTGTGGGCCTCTACTGTCATCAGTATCATCATAGGAAGCACTGCAAGACTACCTGTGGGCCTCTACTGTCATCAGTATCATCATAGGAAGCACTGCAAGACTGCCTGTGGGCCTCTACTGTCATCAGTATCATCATAGGAAAAGGAAGCTGAAAATATGTTGAAGTTATTATGACTGTGATAAATCACCTGTTTGGGACGAGGTGCGGCAGTAGTCTACACGGCGTATACCTACATACATACATACATTACATACATACGTAGGTACATACATTACATACATACATTACATACATTACATACATACGTAGGTACATACATTACATACATACATTACATACATACATACATACATACACACATACATACATACATACATACATACATACATACATACATACGTACGTACATACAATACATACATATATACATATATACATACATACATACATACGTACGTACATACATTACATACATATATACATATATACATACATACATACATACGTACGTACGTACATACATACATACATACATACATACATACATACATACATAAATACCTTATTGAAAATATAAGATCACAGCTAAGAATACTAGAGACGGATAATTGGACGATACACTTCAGATGGTTCAAGGGTCATGCAGGCATCTATGGAAATGAAATAGCCGACCGTTTGGCAAAGGAAGCAGCAGAAAAAGAAAACACAATAATATATTCAAAAGTCCCGAGGAATATAATAAAAAGCGAAATTCGAAAAACAAACATAGAAAAGTGGCAAAGGGAATGGGATACATCAATCAAAGGACAAGAAACCAAAAATTTTTTTCCAAATATCATCGATAGATTGAAAACGAAAATTCCAATAACATCCAACTTCACAACTATGGTGACCGGACATGGCAAACTTAAGAGCTACTATTACAGATTTCATATAATACATGATCCAGGATGCACATGCAACCAGGGCGATCAAACAGTGGAACATTTACTACTGCATTGTACAAAACTGGATCAGCAACGTAACGTTTTAAGAACAAGTATCATAAAAAAGGAGGAATTTGGCCACCACAAAAACATGAGTGTATAAGTAAATATTTAATAGAATTTTGTAAATTTGTAAATAGTATAGACTGAAAATATTGGACAATAATAACTCAAGTATTAACCACATTTTTTTTTCAGTATTGTAAGCCATCACCTATAGTGTAAATTTTGTAAAATATTGATGTATTATGTATAACATTTATGTAAATCTGAATGTCAATAGCATGTAATATTACTACTGTAATGGGGCATGCTGTAATAAATAAAAAAAACATACATACATACATTACATAATTACGTAGGTACATACATTACATACATACGAACATACATACATATATACATACATTACATACATTACATACATACATACATACATACGTACATACATTACATACATACATATATACATATATACATACATACATACAGACATACATACGTACATACATACATACATACATACATACATACATACATACATACATACATACATACATTACATACATTACATACATACGTAGGTACATACATTACATACATACGTACATACATACATACATACATACATTACATACATTACATACACACATACATAGATACATACATACATACGTACATACATTATATATATATATACATACATACATACAGACGTACATACATACACACATACATACATACATTACATACACACATACATAGATACATACATACATACGTACATACATTATATATATATATATACATACATACATACAGACGTACATACATACACACATACATACACACACACACACACACACATACACACACATACACACACACGCACACACGCACATACGCACACACGCACACACGCACACACGCACATACGCACATACGCATATACGCACATACATACATACATACATACATACATACATAATTAATTCTTACTACCCTACGCTTCATTAACTCCGTCTCATATAGTAAAAAGTCCTGCGCTCAGACTTACGAACATGCGAAATCACGCAACGACTTATCTGCAATTGCGATCTGTTTATACGCATTGTACTTTAATGAAGGCCACGAGCACAAGAACGTTCTTTTGTTTCGATCCATTGTTTAGAAGTAAATGTGCAAAGGGCGTGTGAATTAGTCGAAACACTGTTTCTTTTATAACTGGCACTAATAGTCTGTATAATTCTTTTCGTTGAGTCCAAGTAACGAGATATTTGAGTAAACGCTGTTTCTATCAGTCTATGAGAACAACTGTGGCGGTTATTTTAATTTCATGAATAACCTCGAAGCTAATAGAAAAGTAATAGAAAAGTATTTCATTTGGCATGAAATATTATCTTTACAGTATTAAAAAATGTGCAGTTCACGAGGATTTATTTATGCATGTACCTAGAAATTTTGTAGATAATATTGGTTTTATGTCTACAATAACAAAATAGTTGGAAGAGGTAAAATCGGCGGTCTTGACCGATAAATTTAAAACAGTACAAAACTAAGTGGACATATCAAGATAAGGGAACAGAAAGCGCCCCAGTATTGCGTTATATATTAACTTCCCATTTTGTTTATTTTTAAATCTACGACTAGGTAACAACGAAAATGCAAATAGATTCATAAGTTTTAATAAGCTGTCAATATTCTATATCATTGTTATGAGATTGCTACAAATTTATTTATTTTTAATTTCGAGATTACGGAAAGAAAAGCTTATGAGCGTTTCAACCATGCAACTTGTCACGTTTTCAACGTTAACTGCTAAGAACATTATGAAATTTGGCGATCAATTGAGATTTATTGCTGTCCTCTTTATAGTTGCGTATTAAAGTACTGTAGAAATGGAAAGCAATTAGTGTCTTCCGGTAAGCCCCAGGTTTCTTGAGCGCTTGAAAAAATTTTCAAAGGGATAATTTTGTAGATCTGCCCATCTTTAGCAAAAAAATATATAAAACTAGTCAAACTAAAATCTCTGGAACGAATGTGGCTAACTTGTCTAAAAGTGGAAGTTCTATATATAAACATGAAACTAAGATGTCAAGTCTTCCGCGAAATTAAAAGTTTTTTTTTGCGTGGTGAAGGGCCCCGCAGCAGATGCTACGGACGCACCGCAGCCTTAAGGCTTCTTGTGCAACCCCTGTGATGAAGATGAGCAGTTTTTTTACCAAGTTTAACAATTAATGGAGCACCAGTGGAATGAAATTGACAGGGGAAAACCGACAACTCGGAGAAAAACCTGTCCCAGTGCCACTTTGTCCACCACAAATCTCACATGGACTGACCCGGGATCGAACCCGGGCCTCTGCGGTGAGAGGCCGGCGACTAACCGCCTGAGCCATGGCACGGCCGTCAAATTAAAAGTTAGTGATCCGTATTGGTAATGATCAAGTTGCCTATCTTATCGGTAAAGGAGAAACATCAGAACAGATAAATTTCACAGTATTACCACCGTGCATTTTTTAATCAAATAATAAAACCAACGAATGCACTATTTCGACCACTTTTATTATGGCCTATGTCCCCTCACCCTACACGTGTTTCAGAACCTTATAGTTCCATCCTCAGGGGTTTGCCATGTGCTACCATATTGTACCAATTGTACATATTGTGTATTTGTTTTGATATGTGAGTAATTGGTAGCACATGGCAAACCCCTGAGGATGGAACTATAAGGTTCTGAAACACGTGTAGGGTGAGGGGACATAGGCCATAATAAAAGTGGTCAAAATAGTGCATTCGTTGGTTTTATTATTTGATCAGAACAGATGTTCTGATGACGGCATATCTTGCAGAAGAAGCCTGAACTTTTGGTAGAACTCTACGAAAACATGAAACGTAATCGTAATCCTGCATGTGGTCTCTGCATCTGCAGTCAGCATACTTAGCAGTGCAACGTCATAGCTACTAAATATCTTCTTTAAAAAGATCTAAGCCAAGACATGCCTACTACGAACCAGATAGCTAACAGTCAGTACTGTTCCTAGGCTTCTAAGAGAATGACTGACGAACCGGGTTCGATTCTCTGCAGAGGCAGAAATTGCTTCCTTTCCAGAGGGGCCACATCGGCTAGCCCACACCCTCCTACACAGGGCACCGGAGCTCATTTCGTGGGCGTAAAGCAGCTGAGACGTGAAACTCAGCACTAACATTCATCTAGTGCTGAGGTTAAGCATATGTAAAGGTATACTTCTACACCATCACACCTGTTCATGGCGCGATGCTCAATCACACGGACACCGTCATATTTACCTTCAAAACAGATTATAGCAGGCTATGTAACGTTAGACGAAACTGTGCTGAAATTTAAGACATAAACTGTCATGTGTTCAAGCGGAAAGATATTACACAACGTGCCGTAAAGCAATAGAAGTGTATGTGGTTGCGTCGCAAATTGTAGTAGGGTATACATGTATTATCGTAAGGCTTTCTTTAGTATTATCTACATCTCGTTGCTTTTGATGTTTGTTTGTATTAGATACAATACGAATGTAGCTTATCTACACACATTAGACACACCACACTCGGTAGGACTCCTCTGGACGAGGGACCAGCTCGTCACAGAGACCTCTACCTGACAACACACAACACTTACAACAGACAGACATCCATGCCCCCGGTGAGATTCGAACCCACAATCCCAGTAAGCGAGCGGCCGCAGACCCACGCCTTAGACCGCACGGCCACTGGGATCGGCTTGGAAAATGTTACATCGGTGAAGAAAGGACATTAACATAAACGTGCAAAGTTGTATTATAATTAATGAGAAAATCAAATGACATTTTGGAAACTCTGTGACAGCTGACACAAATTAAGACTTCATAACATCACTTCAAAAGCAGCTCTGTTTTATGGTAGCGAAACCTTGACCAAAAACAGGAGAGTTGCCCAAGAAATGGAACCGGCACAAATGAGGGTTTTAAGACCGCTGTTGGGGATTAAAATACAGGGCTACGAAAATAATTGTAACATCCAAAACAGAACGACGATAGACAACACAGTAGAAGATTTGACATCGTACAGAGAAACTGGTTAGATCACATGAAAACAATGGACATGGCCCATCGGCCCATCTACCAAGATTGGCTGTCCAGTACCATCCCAAGGGACGACGGGACATCGGACAACCTAGAGCAAGATGGAAAGACCAAGAATTTCTTGAGCCTTAAAGGAACAGGTTTTAGGCCCTAAACCTGACACAGGTTCACGACGACGACGACCGTCATGATGATAATAATGATGATGATGTGTCGAAAACCTTTAGAATAAAATTTATTGATATTTAAAATGCCTCACATTCTGAGTCATCTATAGGTCGTTCGTTATTTTTTTCGGCCGGTGGAATTTTCAAGGGGAAGGCTAGGAGCGCGTAACTAATACAGAGATAGCGACAGCGTACAGACTGATGACAAAACAAGTACTGTGGCACCTCACGTACAGAACAGACCGATACACCAGCTCCAACAAGTTCTTCACCAGCCAAAACCTAACGAATGATCTGTACCCGCTCTTTGTATTATCAGCTGATTTGGACACAACTGATAAAGATAACTTGAATGACCTATGACTTACAGGGCTATATAGTATTGATAGAAACCAAAATTAAATGCCCCCTGGACACTGGGACACACAGCCATTACTAAACTGAATCGAAATCAGGTCGTTAGATTCAGAGAAGAAACAAAGGTACTGACTCAAATTGCATGTTTATTTGTACACCGCACACAAAGGCCTCTAAAATTATTCCACTTTCGTACTTCAGGATTAATTAAGGTGTGTGTTAAGGATGTCTATTCTCAACGTATTTAAGTATAAAATTCGTCTAATTATTATATACAAAACGAAGTTCCTACCTCATAGTAAACACAATACGTGCCCATTACAAAGAAACAATCTGTTAGTCATTTATAAAACCAACTGCATGCACAAGTTACAAACATATTTAAAATATGGTCTTTCACTACTCCTACATGTTTCGGCACGTCTGTGCCATCCTCAGGGAGTTCGTACACCAAACTTAAAACTTGCTGGTATATAAGAGATTACATCCGTAGTACTCATTATATACAGCATTCAGCAACTAAACTCTAGGTGAAGGATGGTTAATACATAAACATATTATAACACACTATAAAAATGTAGCATGCACATCATATTGATTTCTCCAGTTGATGTAGAATATATACACTACACTACGTACACTACACAGAACGTAATACAGGGACAAGGTCCATAACGGATCGAACGCTACACTAGACATTTGCATACGGAGACGAATGCCGCAACAATGCAAAGAACATAGAACTTTAACCATTCCCTGTGATTTTGTACTTTTTATATACTTTACATCAACTGGTAGAATCAAAATGATAAGTATGTAATGCTTTCAAACGTGTTATAATATGATTATACATTAACCAGCCTGCACCTAGAGTTTAGCTGCTGAGTGCTGTATTTAATGAATATCACATGTAATCTGTTATATACGAGCAAGTTTTAAATTTGGTGTACGAACTCCCTGAGGACGGCACAGACGTGCCGAAACATGTAGGAGTGGTGAAAGACCATAGTTTTAAATGTGTTTGTGACCTGTACATTAAGTTGGTTTTATAAATAAATATTAAGCAAAATGGACGGAATGAATAATTTCAAAATCGTCTAATGTACAGAAAAAAAAAGTCGCCGTTTACTGTGAGAATCATACGCAACAATAGACAGTGTGGACACATAGCAGAGGTCTAATGTTGAATCAGGCGTTGCGTGGAGTAACCAGTAGACTTAAAAGTTTTAAATTCCCCCTATTCCTCTTCCTATTTCTACTCTTAAAAGTGTTTGGTGCAGTGGAGAGCGATAGCTAGCCAGTGTATCTGGTGGTGGCTCTCAGACTTTGCTCTGCCGCACCGCATCACGAGATGATGTGCTATAGAGGTACCGTCTGTAATCTTCGAGCTACAAGCGCTTCCCGCTGCTCGCAGCAGACAGATTAGCATCTATCGTGCACGGTAGATTTGCCTTAGCTGAACGCTCCGATAGGCTTTGCACTGCTGAGGTTTAAATGCCGCGAGGGGCAGTTTTAACCCAGAATCTGACATTTGTAATTACGACCTTGCTTCTTGTTCGTCTCCCATGTTATTATCAAGGCACGTGGGGTAATGCAAGCACTTTTTTATGCACAAACCATATTGGAGTCTGGTAAAATGTCGCCAAATTGAAACAAATGCACAGAAAAGTAAAGCAACTGCGCAGTGCTCGGCAGCCCTACCGTGTAACTGAAACTAGTGGCAGGAACAAAATGTAAAAAGGTAGTCGCCCCACCATACGCCTATGCAGACACAGTGAGGAGGCGGAGGTACAGTTCCAACCCATTCGCAAACCGTCAGTAGAAGGAGGAGGGTGTTCAGCACAAAGCTGCGGCCGCTTTACCCCGGGAAAGACCCTGCACCCATTGTACAGGAGGCTGGGTGGGCCTCGGGGCCCGTCTGAAGGCACGGAAAATCTCGCTGTCACCGAGATTGGATCCCCGGACAGCAGGGAGTCGCTATACCTACTACGCCATCCCGGCCGCCATACATAAAACGTATATAATATAAAATGTTATTCTTACCACAGATCTTTCCTCTTTTACCCCTGCCAGTTGTCATTTTACCAATGCTCTATAATCATCTATCATGGACTAATGCAGCAGGCCCAATTGAGGCCTCAGGACCTGGGGATTGAGTCTCACTCCACTCCTAACCTAATTAAACGCAGAAGAGTCAACACTCGAATATCCATAAGGCTATGAGAAACTCCATTATAACTCTGTAAACAGTATATTCTCTCTCGCATTTTGCGATGCAACCCGCACTTACTCGCTAGTTTCGGAAGAATAATTTGTCTTCTACATGGCGGCCAGGGTTAAGTTCCTGCTCCTAAGGCGATAATGGCAGTTGGTTAAAGGAACAACAGTTGACTAATGCTTGTATTTTTTATTGATGTAAATTGGTACTGTCAATAAAGCTTTTAATAAAAGAAGAGAATAATTCCATTCTTCGGTTTGCACTTTGCTTCATAAACAGGAATTCGAGCGACAAGCATCGGAACAGTGGGTTAGTTTACCAAAACTACAGAAATGTATATTGGAATTTGAAAATGAATTTACTGCCGCAGAACTCTGGATTTCATTTCATCTCCTCTGTGCCTGCAGTCCTTTCGAGCGCAACAGTTGGCGACCCTAGAGAGTCAGGTCGGGTTCGAGTTTCTTATCGCTTTGTCCTTTTTTAGGCGCGTTCGCACAGTCACGAAAAGCGCTTATTGCCTTCGTCGTGTCCGTCTGTCTGTCCGCAAATATCAGCGCGGTTTCAACTGAACGGATTTATGTAAAATTTGATATTGGGGACTCTTTATGAAAGTCTTCCTGAGAAATCTCAAATTTGGTTACAATCGGGCAAATACATCGCGCACTTTGCATGAAGATCTAATTGTGCTTTATCGTTGCTGGCGACATTCAGCCACACAAGCGCTCTCTTCTTCCTTTCTTAGTCTGACCTCTGTCTACCTACTCATTGTGGCTGTAGAGGTCTATTGTTGCACGTGATCACAATGGCACACATGCTGGGTAGGACTCCCCTAGACGAATGATCGGCCCGTCGCAGAGACCTCTACATGACAACACAACAATCACAAGAGACAGACATCTAAGCCCCTGCGGAATTCGAACCCGCAATCCCAGCAAACCAGCGGCCGCCGACCCACGCCTTAGACCTCGCAGCCACTGCGATACAAGCGGTCTCTTCGAGTGAAACGCTATCAGGTTGTGAGGATACCCGAGGAAGTATAAATATTACGTTAAAACGCCGTAATGTTACGCTATACGTACACTGCCTATCTTGTTGCATTTTTAATTGTCGATCATTCCGGACTCCTCAACACTGAAGATGAAGGTACAAAAACCCTTCGAAACGTCGGTAGCTATATACCAGTCGACAGGGCTGAACATCCCAAAAGACTTCGACTCTTTATGGATATTCGCACTAAGTTTCGCCCTTCACTTCAGGCACTCTCTTCTGTCTAATGTACTCTAACACAAGCGAGGTAAGGTAGAGCGCAACTGTATCATTATGCCAAAGAACTGTCCATTGAGAGCAAGAAGGTAGCGTGCAGTCACAGTTCCATGCTTTCATGTCCTAGACACTAGATGGAGTAAGGGGTCACGTTCACGTCACGGCCGCTTTATCCCCGCACAAGAAATCACCGGTACCTACCGAACTGGGAGCTGGGGGACCCCACAGCCGGTATGGACATGGAGGTGAAAAGAAAACCTTTATCCAGTACAGGGAATCTAATCCCAGTTGTCCAGCCTTTAGCCAGTCATTTTACTGACTGGGGTATCAGGGCCCATCTGCTGCACAATTACTACAGTTATTATTATTATTATTATTATTATTATTATTATTCATTATCACCTCCATGCAGGGTGTTTACAATTATATACTTGAAGAAACATGATTCTAAGGTATGTAATTTTGCAGCTATTCTGTATGTACAATTTATACCGCATGTAATGCAATTTCCCACGTTGAACGTTCTGTACATTTGCATCAGTACATTCCGCAGTATGTGTGCAGTGCCCAGTATGACTGTTCTCTGTAGTTCCTTGATGTCGTGCTTTCCCGGTATGTTGCTCAGGTATTTTCTGAATGATTCTGAGATGGTTCCAGCTTCTCCTATTATTATTGGTATCACTTTTGTTTTTACATTCCACATGCGCTGTGTTTGTATTGTAAGGTCTTCATATTTTAGAATCTTCTCGGCTTCTTTTTGATCACATTTCTGTCTCCTGAAATTGCAACATCTATTACCATACATGTTCCTTTTTTATTATGGACTATGATGTCCGGTTTATTGTCAGGGATGGTTCTGTCGATTTTCACTTGTTGATTCCATAATATGTGTACCTCGCCTTCATGACTTGTTTCTACTAATTTCGGTACATGTTCATAGCAGTGTTCGTTGTCTAATTTTGCCACTACTTCCTTGCGTATGTTAAAGTGCAGTTGATCACACACTGTACAGTCAATCTTTATGTATTGTTATTTTGCCAATATTGGGCATGCTGATGGAATGCGTTCTGCTCTCTCACCAAATTGATTACAGAATCTGCTTTTGCTATCTGTTTCTCTTTGTAATATTTTCTTGCATTATTATTTTTATTATTATTACTACTAGTATTATTATTAGTTTTATTTTTTTTCTTGGGGAGCCTGAATAGCGAAGTCCGTATAGCTACTAGTTTTCGGACTGGACAAAAAAGGAGTCGTGTTTCGATTCCCGGAATATTATTTTCTCTAAATCGTCAGGACGGATTTCGGTGTCCACCTAGCCTCCTACTCAATGGGTTCCGGGGGCGTTTTCCAGGAATTAAAGCGTCCAGGGCGTCAAGCTGACCACTCAACTCCATTTAGTGCCGAACGTAAGAATGTGTGGAGCTGTACCTACATTTCCCCACATGCCATTATTGCCTGCATAGTAACAACTTTGACCTTCATTCTTATTTTCTTCTTAGTGAAGGAAAGAGAAATTTGTTTTTTCGATTCAAAGGCCTGGACATTAAAAGGATCGCTGAGCAAATAAATTTAGCGAAATTCGACAATGAATTCACCATTATTATAATAGCATATTACTAGTATTACTCAGTTTTTGTTTCACTAACTCAAAACCTGAAATTCAAGCATGAAGTTTGAGTAACGTTCATGTAAAGCAAGTGCCACTCTTGGATAATACGACGTCATTCGTGAACCTTGGCACAGAAACTTAGTGTGCACTTGTGTGTTGTTTTTTTAGCCAAGTAGACACGACAGCTGCTGACAACTGTGCGATAGTATTCAACGCTCATCCTCCATCTCAAACCTCCATTTAGTTGACAGATACCAACTGTTTTGACCAACTATAAACCTTTACAGACGAAAAGTAAACTGTTTTATTTACAGACCCAGTTCGTACCGCTCAGTAAACACTTTTCATCTCGGTTATAAAAACAATTAGTTTATGACATATAGGGCACAAGTTGCTGTTTGTTCAGCGATAAATACAAAACATAAATACAGCGTGGGCAGAATGTACATATTTTTGAATGTTAAACCTGTTGGTGCATCAAGGAACCAGTAGGCCTTAAAAGGTTAAGCCTCATCCTAAATGCAGCTGAATCTGACTGGCCAAATTTTTGGGTCATTAACTCTGCCGTTACCAAGAAACACATCAGCGACCTCCTCTGAAATTGAGATTCTAGAATATTTGTGCTAAGTACGTCTGTCTTACTGAGAATATTTTGCAAAATATAAAACTTACTGCATAAAAAAGTGTGACATTTGAGGTTCTCATAATGGATCTGATGGTGGTATAGGATTTCTACGACACAAAGTTATCAAAGTTTAGGACGGGCTTTTGCCTCCATCTTCAAGGTCTCTGCAATCTAAGTAAAGGCCACTCTTCTTGGAGTGTGTAATTTAATTCATTTCAGTCAAGTTTATTAATGGGCAGGCACAAGGGCTCAGGGCCAATTACGAAACAAGCGCACATACGTAACTACCCAAATACACGGGTACAGCACAATTACACAAAAGCAAAACACACGCAATGTGAGGAAATATAAGCGCTGAATGAAAGTCCTATTAAAATATCGTCAGGTTCCAATACAATTAAATTCTTCAATACAAGTCAAAATAGTAAACTGGAACAAAACAATTGCACAACGAATCAAAAATAAAAAAGGAGAGAGAAAGATAGGAAGAAAATAAAGAGGGTTTAGGTCGTGAGTGGGCATTCAAAGAAAAATTTACCAAATTACATTGCAAAAACACAAAAGCGTGAGTGCAGTTTGTGACCGAATAATAATAATAATAATAATATGCAAGAAAACAGGGGTACCATTAGAAAGGAACACTGGTAAGAGCACGTACCAAAATCGGTAGGAACAAGTTGTGAAGGGAAGTTAAACATATTTTGGAATTACAAAGTGCAAACAGAGCCATTCCTAACAATAAACCGGACGTCGTAACCCGTAATAGTGAAAAACGTATGTGTGTGTTAACAGACATGGCAATTTCAGGAGCTAGAAATGTGAACAAAGAAGAAGCCGAAAATATTTCAAAATATAGTGACCTTACAATAGAAATACAGGGCATGTGGAATGTAAAAAAGTTATACCAGTAATAATAGAGGCAACTCTAGCCATTTCGAAATCATTGAGAAATTACGTTAGCAACATACCGGGAAAGCACGAAATCAAGAACTACAATAAACATATTGGGCAATGCATACATGCTTCGTAAAGTACGCCTACTAAAATAAAAGTACAAAACATTTATCATGGGAAGTAGCATTAAATGTAACATAAATTGTAACCACAAACAGCTGTGACATTACATACCCTAGGAACATAGACTGTTTCAGGTATATAATTGTAAATATCTTGCATAAAGGTGATAATAATACACCATTATTTCACTGCATGGATCCTGAAAGTGTAGTAAATAATCTCCTCCAAAAGATTATTTACCAATTGATATAACGTCATATCCCAGAAGACTTGCATCTTCATAGCGAAAGGTGATGATTGGAACTGATAATGAGTTGGGAATGAAACAAAGGTAGTAAAGAAAATAACCTGCTTTTATGACGTCCAGACCTTAAACTAACAGGAAGTCTGGTAATAAGTAATGCAATGGTGCCAACTTTCTTACAAACGCTCAGCCTGTAGTGTGGCTAAGGACCTAGAAACCGTAAATTACATAATCTTAAGGTCGCCGGCTATGTTTAGTTAATTGAATGTGTTAACACCACGTAGCACAACATTGATGGTTAAGCCACACTGACTAGACATAACAATCCACTGCTTCAGTCGAACATGCCTAAAGTCTCTTAGAAATCGACCCCTCATTGGTGGAAAGAAACAAAATATTTTATGTCAGTCGTTACAGTGATGCCGCCTGATTCAGGTTAAGATATTGTTTTGCCTTTAGTTTGGGACTGGCTTACGCTTTATCCAAAGTGTAACAGAAAATTTTGAGTGCATCCTATGTGTCTTAAGGGAAAGGCAAATACTGCGACTTTGTTGTTGTTGGAGTAATTCCGACAATATGAAACCGGGTTATACAGCTATACAGCATGGCGAAGGAAACTTTGAAGCATTAACTAGAACACGCTGGTCCCGCCATCAACAGAAAGGATACAAATTCTCGAACACGTACTACCAAGAAGAGATGGTCATGGTCACACTAAGGCAATTCTTATTCACATTATTTAATGCCTCAAGGTGAAGTAACAAAAACATCATGTTGGAATATAGACACAGTATTTTATTATTATTCCACAAAATTGCATTAATTAATTTAAAGGAAGACAAAATACTTAAGTATTTAATAGTACCCGCATCTTTTGTGGAGAAGGGCCCCATAGCAGAAGCTATGGATGCACGGCAACTCTGTGATGAAGATGAAGAGAAAGATGACCAATTTTGTTTCATTTTTCAAAGTAATGGAGCACCGGTGGAATGAAGTTGACAGGGGAAAACCGAAGTACTCGGGGAAAAACCTGTCTCAGTGCCACTTTGTCCACCACAAATCCCACATGGACTGACCTGGGATTTTTTTTTTTTTTGCCTGTCCGGGGTGTTTCCCTTTTTGATCCATTTTTGTACTGTATTAAATCCTTTTGTCCTTCATGTCACTTTACGTTCCATATAAGTCCTTATACAACAAACACAACACAAACATCCATGCCCCCGTAATTAATTTAATGTATTAATTCCTGGGTTTTCCCCTTTGATCCATTTGTACTGTTGAAGTCCTTTTTGTCCTGCATGTCACCTTATGTTTCATGCTATCGTCCATACATCTAACACAACACAAACATCCATGCCCCCGGTGGGATTCGAACCCACGATCCTAGCAAGCGAGCGGCCGAAGACCCACGCCTTAGACCGCACGGCCACTGGATCGGCGAAAACCTGTCCCAGTGCCAGTTTGTCCACCACAAATCCCACATGGACTGACCTGGGATCGAACCCGGGCCTCCGCGGCAGGAGGCCGGCGACTAACCGCCTGAGCCATGACACGGCCCTACCCGCTCTTACTTTCTGGTGGAAAGCTGCCTGTGTAATGTAACGTTATCGAAAAAGTCCCCCTTGTGTGAGCTGTATTAGCTAGTTGCATGTATGAATAGTACTGGCATGCTGGAATGTGAGAAATGTCTTGGCATCACACTCTTCTGCGTTCAACAATTTAAGTGCTGAAAGACATAATCATTTTTTGTTGACTAAATGTTATTAGATTGGAACTGCTAAACCAAGAACGGCCAATTTTACTATACAAATTTTGCAGACAATGGAATTTAGAATCCGAACACTCATATGTCAGTCCCATTCTTCTGTCAGATGTGGTATTGAAAACGGTAGAGTGACCTCGAGTTTGTTTATCCACTGCGTTGGACAGTTTATGCAACATCTAGAGGACGTATAATATCTGCAATCAAAAGCGCACCATCCTGTGTGAAGCCCCTCGGCCATTTTACGTTCTTCCCCATTAAAACCCCAAACAACTCGAATGTTGCTCTACAGATAATGTTTCGTGGCTGAATCAGACGACAACTGCTGTTACGCAGAGAAGCCAGCAGAACTATATTTATATCAGATCTTGTCTCATATTCCGACGCTCATGAGCATTGTGTCTACAACTTTGAATAGCACAGTTTTTCACATAAGCTATCTGTTTGCAGTTTACAAATTACAAACTGAGAATTTCATGAGGCAGAGATTGGCTTTAATTAATTGCAAGTGCTTCCCATACCATTCTGCGGCGTGAATGCTGACATGTTGCTGTGCACAGTTTGTTTCATTATCGGCTAGAAATACGATATTCTGCACAGACATTCAAACACAACTCACCCACTCGTTCACTCACAAACTAACACTCTACCTTCGCATTTAAATGCTAAGTTAGATCTCAAAAGCAGCATAAGTCTCATTTTTATTATATTTTAAAGCCTTGAAAGTACTATATTCTGGACATAGCAAATTTTGTTAAACGAGAGGATTACATACCAAAGCAATAAAATTAAGTTTATGACATCATTTCTTGTAGTTATATTGTTAGCCGTTTCAAAGATTACCTATTTTTCTAACATCTATAATAAGATCTTACGATAGCAAGAGTCTTTAAAAAGGAACACAATTTTAAGTTCCTTAAGGTAAAAAATAAAATCAGCTGAAATGTTAAGAGTTTGTATATTTTTAAGCCTTGGATATAACCATCCAGAATTTCTTATATTCAAAAGGTTTCATTAAAACTGACAGCTTATGAAATTGTGAAAATACTATATAACAGAAGTACTTATTTAAAATCTGACGCTACCTGGTATGAGTTCCACAGGTATTTGAAGTTCAACGAGGAACGTATAAATTTCACACTGTTGACACCGTGCATCTTCGTCACATTAAATTAAGTTATAGACCAACTGATGCACACTAAAACCACTTTTTATGTAGCTTTATTATTAAAATTGTTAAAATTGTACCCCTACACGTGTTTCGATCCTAGGATCATCGTCAGGGGGTTTTTTGCTAAAAGCTACAGTCACTTCAAACACATGATTTTAAATATTCTATTGGCACTTTAAAACTTATATATTATAAGTTAAAATCTTGTAAAAAGACTCGTTAAAAGTTGTAAAATTGTAAAAGTACTGTAGATAGTAGATTGCGGAAGTGCTGGCGTGTGGGATCGTGGTATTAAAGGCATGTGATATGTTTTTGTACCATGGTACTCTTCACCGTACAACAGGCAGTACACTTCGCTCCCCACAAAAACATATCACATGCCTTTAATACCACGATCCCACACGCCAGCACTTCCGCAATCTACTATCTACAGTACTTTTACAATTTTACAACTTTTAACGAGTCTTTTTACAAGATTTTAACTTATAATATATAAGTTTTAAAGTGCCGATAGAATATTTAAAATCATGTGTTTGAAGTGACTGTAGCTTTTAGCAAAAAACCCCCTGACGATGATCCTAGGAACGAAACACGTGTAGGGGTACAATTTTAACAATTTTAATAATAAAGCTACATAAAAAGTGGTTTTAGTGTGCATCAGTTGGTCTGTAACTTAATTTAAGAGGAACGTATAATTTAATTTTTACTCCTTTATCTCGAAATAATAAGCAAAAGAAATTGTATACTGAAGAAAAGTTGATTGATCAGTAAGAAAGTAATGGAGAAGGGAAAATAAACAGCGATATGTGGAGCACAATAGCTGCACTTGCAACGTCAAGTGAAGGCAGGCAAGCACACTCAATTCTGAAAGCACAATAATATTCATTCCGTTGTTACGCAAACCGTATCGGAAGTACCGGTGACCTTGAAGGTCGGCAAGGACGCAGTTGTTTATAATTCTTTAGAAGACCGACACATCTGACTCTCCTTTTGCAATGCCAAGACTAACAGTGTTACTTGGTGACTTAATGAAGAATGTTGCCTACCTTGTAACTCCCCTATCTTACGGGTGGCCGAAAGATATTCCGAATAACACAGAGTTCACCTTTCCCTCAGGTGAATGTTTTGACGGTGGGAAAATGTCTTGTGACCCTCAGTATCCAACAATATTTCAAACAACAGCTATGGACATTGATAGTTTAGTCCTACATATTTGAGATAATGTTCCGTTTTTTTTAAATGGGCCTTTTTTAATGAAGTGAAAGTTTTGAATTTAGGTTCCGTGTAAATTTGGTGTTATCTGGGACCATTCAGTAAACTACGCTACACTTCATGAAGCGGTATGACAGCGCAGAGTCAAGAAACACACATTTGTAATTGTGTCACTAAATAAAGGTAAATATTTACCATCATGCTTCAGCTAATTTATGCTCGGGGAGTCGGTCTGGTAACCACAGCATACATCGTAGCCAGCCGGGTGAGCCCCAGCGCCGAGAAGAAAATGCATGCCCTTGCCCAAAATCAAAACCGGTCGTCCAACCCACAGCCAATCATTACAATAAATAACTTTCGGTTCTTACATTTAATAAATCTACCAACAAAATGTACTGTATATAGGCAAAATACATAATGGTCCTTACAACATAAACTCCAGCATATTTAATTCATATTCCGTGCGATAGATTGATTATACAGTATTTTATCCAACAAAGTGCACAGTCAATAAGAAATAATTTGTCAGTTACGTTCTTTCTCTCATAAGGAAATCTAATATTCCATACATTAGAGGTGCGATTTCAGGAATTCCTATGATTTCTACTTACGAAAGAAAAGGGAATATATGTTGTTGGATTTTATTTAGTTATAGAAAATGTTTAACAGACACGCTGCTAAATTAAGAACTGAAAAACAGAAGCAAGTTTCCTGTAATGCACGGAGCGCTACTGCAAACTTTGCATTATACATACTTGGTTTCTAAACTTCTTCTATAGTGTTCCTCAAGGCACTAAGAAAAACCTTTAAAACCCCTTTCCCCCCTACAATCAAGCATAAAAGACAAAAGCGTTACAGCTTGAGCCAATTTGCTGATCAGTAAGAGAATTAAATGTAAATTTCTAGTGTACATAAAATATAGTAACATCTTTTTTGTAATATAGACGGAGTTGGTGAGCTAATTCTGAAAAGAACAGCAACTAAAAATTATTCACACAGGACATGAATTTGTGACTGCAGGGACATGAACACTGTAAATGTACTGGAGGTCCATTATTTCGCCTATACTGAGGCACAGGTGCGGGCCAATACTTCTTTCTTCTCCTTCCTCTTTCTCTTTCCTTTTGTCCTCTGTACCTTCACTTTTAACCCTACTGCAGCCGGCTCTTCCATGTACTCAAATCGCTTGAGCGGTGTTACGACAGGAAGCAAAGCTTAACAGGATATTACGCACGTCCCTTCTGCACTGAGGTCAGAGGACGTGATTCTTTATTAAATGACTGTTTTGTTTACCTTCCTGCAAACGATAATACAAGAATGACGTAAACTAATGTCTCTGAACAGAATACAAAATTTAGAATTCCATTTTGGACTGATACATCTCTATTTATAACATGAATCACGTGACTGCACGCTGCGTGTTCCTGCCACATCAAGCGATGTGGAAAAATCTGTGGTTGAAGTCGCTTCGCACTGCGACCGCAAAACGGCTTAGACACCCGGCGTGTGTGGTTAAGCTTGATACAACTCTGACCTGAAGGAATACACGTCACTACAAACTTTATTGTCTACCACGAATGTAACACCACCACACACCGTGCAACACACTTCGACATCAAAGGTATATCTTCAAGGGTTACTTATATTTGGAAATTGCAAACACAAGCTATAAAATCAACCAACACTTAAAATGTATGTACCACAGAAAGAACACGTGATATACAGGGTATACACAAAATAATGGTGCGGTTTCAATAGTGAAAACTATTGAAACCGCACCATTCTTTTGTGTATATCCTGTATAGACAAATTTAGTGCAATATTACCTAAGACGCAGGAGGCACAGAATTGAAAAACAAACGTATTTTGGTAGGTTATATGGTAAACTTCTTGTGACGTACACTCACAGTTTCTATTTGGGCACCGTGAGTTGCCTGGCTTATATCATATCCGTATTCAAGTTCAGTCGACACATTTGTAAGTACAGGGTTAGTAACTGCAGAAGAAACAGCTCGTATCTTCCAGGCAATTTCCAATAAAGCGGTGGGGAATTGCGGAAAGTAAAGAGATTTTTTTATCTCGAAAACAAGAAATAAACTGGTGTAAGGTTAGAGGATCGAGGTGGTCAAGTGATATTTTATTCAAATAGTCCCGAAATACAAGGTAAAAATTTGGTAAAATGTCATGTCATTTGGGCCCTCTTCTTCGAAAATCGAATCGGCATAATAAACTCCTCAAACATGTCTAGCTACACTCCATCAATCACAGCGCTGTTAGAAAAAAAAGCCCGAAAACGTCTTGGCTAGAACACAAAAGATATTGAACTTGGGACTGTCCCTTGTACCTTTTTTCACTACATGTGCATTGTTGCTCCCCCTACTTTTAAAGTTATGTTAACATGCCCGGACGTATGTAAAGTGGCGTCGTCACTATTTTGGCTCTAAGAATTTCGTCTTTTTCAGGTTTTGAACGAACATCACAGCAAAATGTGTAACGAACGTATTTGGCTTTAACTGTTACATTTGGCAACAATCGGTATTTATGACGTTTAAATCTCTGAGGATTTCACAGAATTTTACGCAGTGTTTGTTGTGGCATGCTTAACTGTAGAACAGTTTGTCTTGCATTCCTTGGGATGTGAACAGGATTCATTCAAATTTCACAAACATAAGCCTAGCAACTGGTCGCTTAGGGCCTGCCATGGCTCAGGCGGTTAGTCCATGTGGAATTTGTGGTGGACAAAGTGGCACTAGGACAGGTTTTTCCCCAAGTACTTCGGTTTTCCCCTGTCAATTGCATTCCACAGGTGCCCTGTTACTTGGAAAAATGAAAAAAACTGATCATCTTTCTTTTCATCTTCATCACAGGGTTGCACAATAAGCCTCAAAGCTGCGGTGCGTCCGTAGCTTCTGCTGCGGGGCCCTTCACCACAAAACAAAAATGGGCGCTTAACCGGGCTAGATGGGTACACTGTTTGGTGGTTCCCTATAAATCCCCGTAGGAAATGTCTTTGCACTGTAACCACAGACTAAGATTCGTGATACCGGAAACCCCACTTAAGCTTCCTGCAATTTAGATGCCATCTTTAAGAACTGCAATGTTTGAACCACTGGTGGCAAAACTTGGAAACTCAAGTAAAGCGATTTAAAAACTTTATCATGTTACGTATTTGAATAAGTTTATTTTAGTGCCTGTGTTTGTTAGTTTGTTAGAAATACTGCAATTGTCTACGTTCCACGTTTTCATTCCGTGCAAGTACCGTTTACTTTCACATTAAAACAATCCCGCTTCTTCCATACAGGGTGTATTTATGTCTTTCAAATAATTTTTAGAATAAACATGTTTTATTTCCCTAACAGCATCAATTATTGTCTTTTAATAAAGGCGTACTGTGCATACTGTGACTTAACAAATTTTTAAATATTATCAAGGTGGATTTCATTATTCAAATCGTTTAATTACTAACATCCTTTTCGCTTCCTTATTTTCAATATTTACATTTAATAAGGGCGAAAGTAAGCTGAAAAGGTTTGTCCAACTTTTACGTTTTACCGCAGCCGTTTGCACCTTTTCAGTGGTAGCAAATATTCGATGAGAAAGAGAAGTTTCAGATATTTTCCCACTTTCTTTTACACATAGTAGCAGGACTGTAAAACGTGAGCAAGTGAAGAACAGTTTGCAGTTTTGTCACATTAGGCAGGGTTTTACGGAAGACGCTTGTGACTCAGCTCATATTTTCCGCTTTGATCTACTTCGAGATATTTACGTTACATTATTCTGTGCTACACGATGAACACTGATACTGGCTCTCCCACGTATCGAGGAGACGGCGTGCTCGGAATAATTAAACGAACGACACGCTTACAGTAAGTGCAGAATTGAGTATGGTGCGCATGCAACCGTGGGATGAGCTAGCGCGTGATTTATACTCATGAAATTAGAATGGAAACACAGGCTTACAGAACAATGCTGGTTGTAAGCGCAAACAAAAATGTGTAGGATTTTGTATCTAAATGGTTACGTTTTATGACATCGAATAGGATTGTAACACTATTGGCAGATATGCCATTTGTCGGGGTTCACGGTATCAGCCTCACGACCCTAGAAGAAACGGGATAGAAAGATATTGCTATGAAGCAAAGGGGTTCCATCATGAAAAAATAACCCACAGCATACTTGATTTATGAAGGTATATAACAAAACCAAGTACTGCTAACACATTTCCGAGGACGCCCGCGGAAACCACGTTCGGTAACGGCAGAATTGCAGAAGGTATCGTGGCAAGAGTGGTATTTGTCACTGGCGTCACCTGTACAAAATAGCCCTCCCGAATGTAACGATGAGAAAGAATCATTTTTCATAATTTCGGAATTCGTCAAGAATTTCGGCTTCAGAGAAACTAAGAATCTACAACCCATGTCACTTTGCAAACACATTTTGTGTGGAACCTTAAAAACCTACAGTTGTCATTTACTATAAAATATTGATATGTTTATAAGGCTGTATAAAATACGTTCTGTATATTTATATTCGCTTATACTTTATGTTGTGCACAGTGCTGAAAGCATATTATGAGCTTTTTATATGAATAGGTGTGAGGGCGTGGAATGGATTCAGCTGGCTCAATAAAGGTTCCATTGATGGGCTCTTGCATATATGATAATAAAACGTCCGATTCTATAAAAAGGCGGGAATATCACGAAGAGAAAAGCAAACATCAGCTTCTCAAAAAAAGACTCCATTCCGTGGAATTACTACGTTAGAAGAAGTAGCTCTGACCTCACATTTGTACGTCTCAGGACTACGACTACGTGCCACTGTTGTACGAACTACCAAATACGTGTAATTCCTGATGCTAAAACGACGCTACAAATCCGCGAGAATCTGAAAGGAAACCTTGTAACTGCTTGGGAATTTGTCTCAGATTTTGCGAAGTTCAAACACGTGTTAGCACAAGGAGGATTTGCCTGTACAATCGACACTCATAGAGCTGCTGAACAAATTCCGTGTAGCTATTGAACCCAAAGCTTCACAGACTAATCCACATTAATTATTAATCCCGTCTATGTCGAGGTTTCCTTTCTGAAGGCATTACGTTTTTGCATAAATCTATGATAATCTGTAAATAAAGGTATAGTGCGGTTTTTCAGGTCTTCTTGGCCGTTGTTCAAATGATGGTGGATTTTGGATTTTCACGCCGTATAATTTTCTTTGTTTGTTCTGAAGTTTGGGGCGAAAAATCACAATTAATTTACAGTGATCACCTACGAACATTAAATCTCTATCCCGGATCTCGAAAGATATGTTCTATAGAGAGACAAGAAAGATATAGTATTCTAATATCAAAATATTATTACCAAAAATGTACAATGAAATCAAATCCTATTTTTATGTCGCCTTAAGATGTAAGATTCCGTCGAAAGCTTTCTATCGCTCCCTTTCGTCACAACAAACGGACACTAATTTTAAGTGCTTAGTGCACTTACAGGAAGAGCCAGCAAGGCACCTCACACTACAACACACTGATACCAACAGAGATCCTAATTTCTTGTGTCCTTAGTGTCTCTGTCCACACTAATCATGTCAATTACTTAAATTGTCCGCTTTTCCCCCACCCATCAATACATGGTAGAGTACTTTTAACATAGCACTTAAATCACAGCACCGTCCCCACCATCTCATTCTGTCATTTACGCGTCAGTCTCAAGCAGGTTTCGACTCCACATACATGTTTTGAATGATGTTCCTCTAGGCCTGTCTTTATACACTATTTATATTCTAGTGAAGTGTAGGTTTGGAGCGGTCTGCCACTGCCCATTCTGTTCAAAAGAACCCGGCATTTACCGCTGTAATGTCTATTCTTTTTTTTTTCCTATGGCTCGACAGCCCTTAGGGGGCCTAGGCCCCGACATTTTACGACGCTTCACGATCACACACTTTAGACACACCACACTCGGTAGGACTCCTCTGGACGAGGGACCAGCCCGTCGCAGAGACCTCTACCTGACAACACACAACACTGACAAGAGACAGACATCCATGCCCCCGGTGGGATTCGAACCCACGATCCTAGCAAGCGAGCGGCCGAAGACCCACGCCTTAGAACGCGCGGTCACTGGGATCGGCAATGTCTATTCCTACAACTACAAAATAAACATTTAGTTTCTTCCTTGTAACGAGAAGCTTTCTGTTACACTCCAAGGGTGAACAAACCCCGAATACCAAGATAGACGAAGACATCAGAATTGGTCACATCATTTTGAGCTGTAAAAGTGCAGGAAATAAATAGCTCGAATATCTAACAGCAAGTAGATTAGAGGATGCAATTCATATACAGCGTGTGAGGAAATTAGCTGTATTTACATAAATCAAGATAATTTACAGTGGTAGGCTCTTGTAAATGTAGTAATGAACCTTTGGTTTTCTAAAAGTCTGTTATTTTGTCAGTCTATAAATTGGGCCTCTCAAGATAAATCTCCTCTTCTATGTTATTTTTACAAAGACTATCAAACTGTAAACGAATTGAAGCGCAAGAATTCACACTCATATTCGCATTCCTTCAGACCTGAAAATGTCGATTACATCAATTTATGCAATAAAATATATATCGAATAAATAAATTATAAATAAAACTTGATCATCACCATACCATAATTAACACGTTAAAATTGAAGCTTATCTAAATTATACACAATAAGATAGGGACGGTAGGCATAAACGTAACATTGAGGCGCGTTAGCGTAACCATTTTTGCTGTCGAAAAGCAGTAAGTGTTACATATTCTCCAGATAATATTTAATGTGCCACCGACAGTTTCCCACAGCGCTGCACGAGTCTATACAAATCAAATTAAATGAATTATATTCGTTGAGTTTCAAGTACATTTCTTTGGCTGTGACTAGTAACGTCAAGTGTTGGCCAATACAGTCCGTACAATTAGCACCAGCAATAACTAGCAGAAGAAAGCACAAAAAACCACAATAAGGAAAGTACACGTGTAGATTCAAACCTTCTGCAGGGTTATTCCCTGTCGGCTGGTAAGTAGATATTTCTTCATTTTCAGCGTGAAGCAGTCTTAGGATAGAACTGGTTGAACCTGAAGATAAAGGCATGACGACTTTTTGAAACGTGTGTAACTGTTTGCTATTGGCAGAGCGTAACGCCCACAAGGCTTGGATCTTCAGTAACACGGCTGCGAGAACTGTAAATCTCGGAAAGTATACTTAGTTTCCAGCTCTTCCCTACATACCTGGTTCATAACGGAAACTAATTTATAAGTATCTGAAAATAATCATACATAACACTTGTATGTAGCCCATTGATGAAAATACGGTACACAACTTAGACATTCAAGGAAACGAATGCACAACTCTAGGCACATTTGCATGATTTTCTATTAAATGCACTCGTTTGTTTCGTTTCTTTCAATTGTCCCTCTTGACAACATTCAGGGATTTATTTTTAATTTCCTACTGTGATGGACATACCACCTTACTTGTGGTCGGGAGAAATTTTGCCTCTCCATGTTCATACAGTTAAGACCTTGCAAAAGCCAGACTCCCACGACGGGTATATTTGAAAATAGCTCAATAACTCTACGTTGTACAAGGAGTCTGTTGACTAACAAATTTGCGCTACAGCGCTATCGTAGGCGGATAAGTAAGTCCGCCGATTTCGATACCCAACTGACAGGCAGTGGCAAACAATATTTGCCGGATAATGACCCTATAAAAATGAGCCTTGCGAAGCAACAAATTTGTACCAATCATTAGTGATTCCTTTGGCTTTGTCAAATTTATTGACTACATTCAGTGGGAAAACGGGCAATGGCCCGTATTTTCACGAGGGCACCCTTTCCAACACGTTGCAAATGTCCAAAAGTGACGACTGTCATGGGACCCGACGTAGAGCATGCAGACGTGATGAGCTTAGGTTCCAGACTCGAATTAAAAATATTTGATTATCCGATTCATTTTTAATAGCCCAACAAAATTGTGCATACATAAGCCAGGGTGCTTAAAATTCCAGTTTCCACTTGGGAGATTAATATCCGGTTTATACATTGGATGATCGCATTGGTACAAAATCGGCTGAATGTTGTAACCGATTTTTCATCTGAACAGGATACCGTAAAGCATTATTTCCACGCCTAATTGAAGATAATAAGTAGCTTCATCTTTGATTTGGTATAAAACAAAATATGTCACTTAAAAATGTCATTTTAAAGTTCATCTTATGAGCTTAGAAATCCTCGCGTAGCTGAATATAAAGATCGCTATCTTCTGAGATGTAGTGCTGCGTACTTTGTTTACTGCCACGTATAAACTGACCTACACGGAGCCATATACCTGCGTAGTTTGTTTACTGCCACGTATAAACTGACCTACACGAAGCCATATACCTGCGTAGTTTGTTTACTGCCACGTATAAACTGACCTACACGAAGCCATATACCTGCGTAGTTTGTTTACTGCCACGTATAAACTGACCTACATGAAGCCATATACCTGCGTAGTTTGTTTACTGTCACGTATAAACTGACCTACACGGAGCCATATACAATTCATTATCATTCTTAATAGTATATGCACTGTTCTACTTTTCTGGTCTCTAAGATAGATTATGATCACCGATGTTATATTATGGCATATGCAATCTATATAAGCTTCTGCTCTGGTTATAACATCAAACGAACTTAATCTGCCGCCACGGCGATAAATAAAAAAACAGGTTGTTCAACGGATATAAATATTCATGTAATTAAGTCCATGGAGGAGTCAGCTAGTCAATTCTCCGCATGTTACAAAGGCCGAAGGTACATTAAGGTGTTCAAAAACGTTATATTATCGTAAGAAATCAGTGATTTCAATATTCCAGTACTCCTTATTCTAAGAAATACCCGTGTGATATACACTCAATAATTACAGGCCTTTTATAAATGTTAAGATAATTTGTGACCTTCATAGTGCTGACTGTTTATAGAGGAGCTGCCACTCGCTGAGATGTTCAACAAAATTACGTTGTCCCGACAGTTCACAACCCTCGTCACAGCAGCCGGCCAGCGACACAGATAAACTTACTTCAAACCTCACATTCTTATTTGAGGTGAGTTATAGTACTATCGTCTTCAAATATTTATACGCTACATATACATTTTCAACCCTTGAATATGTTTTTATAACACGGTATTTCAAATTACAGACGTATTTTAACTACAGTGGATTGGAATCTTGCAGGAACAACACGGGAATATGCAGGCAATCCGCGTATTGAAATATCATTCAACGAAAAAAAAAAAAAAAGAAGTTAATCTTTTCCTCTTGTTGCTGAAAGTTCCGTGAATAAAAGACTCAGCCACTGAGCTTCTGTTGTTTGACAGATAAGAGGAAAGGAGTCGACATACCCTCAGAATTGATCTGAATTGAAGCGGATACAAGCACTTCTAACTCGAGCACAAAAACCTGACAAAAACATCGAAATAAAAGAGGAATAAAGAAGACTGAGGAAGTGGGTGGCAAGAAATGAACAAAAAGAACATAGCAGAAAACGTGAAACACACTTTTCACCGAAACACTGGCGTAGATAAAACCCCCGCAGACTCCGCTGTAGGGGGACCACAAACGAACGTAATACTAAAATGTGTCATGGTTCCTTCGTAATGGATCCCATTCTTCTGCTAGAAGGCAGTACGTATCCTGGATTCCTCTCTTAAGACCTGGGTGTAACTGCGCTAATAATTATAAGAAGTGCCCCCCCCCCGACTATCAATTCGCAACCACCCCCCCCCCCCCCCGGTTTCTACACCACTGCACCGAAAATTTCTTTGTGCATAGGGATACTATTAGAAATACGAGTAGGTAGTAGTAGTTGTGAAGCCCACAAAACCGTTGCGCCCAGTTTTCTACATCAATGGTCCATAATTGGTTTTGTGTTATGAAAACAACCAATCAGCACAGTCCTCTGTTTGCCTGGCAACAGATAAACGCTATGTGGTGCCACTAGCATAACCAATAGAACATTTTGTCAAAGAAAATATACATAATACTGCCATAATAATTGACTGATTGCAGTTTTAATTACGGGGATGTCAGACGAAATATGGATCTATAAATATGCCAGGTTTACTTCAATACCACCTTCACATATTCATGGTGTAATATTTCCGCTGAGGGCCCTCGCTTTAGTATTTTCCCTGTCTTTAAAGCATGCCCAAAAATCTTACGTAAAGGCGGATGAATATAGATAGAGGGTGTCCCAGCATCAAGGTGTAAGAAGAGTTTATCCACTTAAAGTTGTAAGTGGGCCAACCCTGGATTTCATACTTTGTAACTAACACTGTGTTAGAACACTCAGCACGTAACAAAAGTTCGCCACTGGACAGGATCATGAGGTGCAAAGTTTATGCCAGTATTTATTGTTCCAGATTCAGTTACGTGGATACTTCCGGAGGATCTAGGATCAAACACGATTTCATACACGTTTCCTAGAAACTCGGTTTGAATCGTGACTTTGAACATTTTATTCTGGCTGAGGTGTGCAGTGTTAT
Organism: Reticulitermes speratus; assembly: GCA_021186555.1. Taxonomy (NCBI): domain Eukaryota; kingdom Metazoa; phylum Arthropoda; class Insecta; order Blattodea; family Rhinotermitidae; genus Reticulitermes; species Reticulitermes speratus. The sequence continues at coordinate 17,791,456 of JAJKFL010000008.1, read as the reverse complement.
TTACTACCAGACGGGTAAGAATTACAAGATAGGCAATGCACGCAGAACGTAACATTTTGGCGCGTTCGCGTAACCACTTTTGCAATGGAAATGTAACGATGCCTTGTGTGTATTTCTGAGCTACACGTCAGTGTCAACAACATAATAATATTAAGTGTTCCACAAAACGCTTTTGTGGCGAATTTATGTCGCCGGCAACAATAAAACGTACTTAGGCCTTCATGTAAATTGTTTATATTTTTGTCCGATTTTAAACAAACTTGGAGTTTCTCGACAGAATTTCATAAATGTTCCCTATATCAAATTTCACAGAAACTCGTCCAGTGGGAGCCGCGCTGATGCATGCGGACTGATGGATAGACATGACGAAGCTCCCAGGCGCTTTTCGCGATTATACAAACTCACCTAAAAAGAAAGGTCTTATCAAGTGACTTTTAAACGCACCTAATAACCGACCTTGAATCTCTGTAGTGATTCCGAATAAGCTGGCTAAAGGGTAACAGTTCTGGCTTGAAGCTGGGACGTGTTTCTTTCGAACCTCAGCCGCTACGTTAAATATCCTGTTTCATGTCTTTCCTCAGTACTTCCAGGAAATACTGGAATAGTGCCTCAACCGACACACCGCTTCCTTCCCTCCCCGTACGACATACTTTCTATTTAATTGTTAACGAATATTGGTAATATTCAATGATTTAATTTCGAAGTCAAAGGTATTGAAAGAGTCATTAAATAGACTGTAGTAAAAAATGTACAGCGGTCAGACGTGGCTTAACCTGCCACTGTATGAGACATGTACATTCATTTCAGTAAGCACGTGACATAGGCTTGTTTCTTTTCCTTATAGAGATAAAGTGAAACAGAGCTTAACAAACCCATTCTAGATTTATTGAGTGTGACAAATACAAACGATAAAGTTTCTGTTTACTAGAACAGAACAGTAACTCCTGACATGATGGAATTGCTTCTACAAAAAAACTCTTTACCCCATGCTAGAGTAGTTGGATAGCACAAATTTTCTGGCGGGTGTAAACCATCTTATAGAGAGCCTTGCCATTAGTAATCAACATCAGGATATCAGCACATTAAACGTCTGGGCAGTGCTTATAAAACTGACTTCCCTGTTCGTAGACTTATAGGCCTAGAAATATTGCGCTGTTAGCACCTATTACATGTAAGTAATTAAAGTTTTTTTGAATGGCTCAACAGCCCCTTGGGGCCTAGGCCGCCTCATTTTTCGAGGCTTCACGATCACACACATTAGACACACCACACTCAGTAGGACTCCTCTGGACGAGTGATCAGCCCGTCGCAGAGACCTCTACCTGACAACACACAACACTCACAACAGACAGACATCCATGCCCCCGGTGGGATTCGAATCCACAATCCCACAATCCTAGGCCGCAGACCCACGCCTTAGACCGCGCGGCCACTGGGATCGGCAATTAAAGTTTAAAACACAAAAGTGTAATGTAAATTAACTGATGAGTTAGTTACAAGGGCTGTGCGTCTGCTATTTGAGACTTTCTTGCAGTTTAAACGTTTCACATAAATAATAATAACAATAATCTCATGTGAGTATCATAATACTTAACTACAGATTCTGTTTACATTAAATTTTTCAGATGTGACCTCAAGCTTCGAAGTGTAATGCCATTTTGTTTGCCCCAATTTCAAAACGACTCTCCGCCAAAAAAGAGATAAAGGAAAAACACAAAAATTAATAGATATTAAACCCGGAAATAATAAAGATTTATAATATATATAATAACATCCTGAAAGTCGCCACACTTCCGGGACACTCTGTACAATAAATATAATGTACCTGCAAATAGAAGTTTGTAATCGTTGCTACGTACAAACAAACATATTCATAAAAATGAGAAATATCTTGACAAGTACAGATATATTTAAAACTAAAAATCTAATAATTTCAGATAAGCAATTAACTTAATTGGTGCAAGCAGCAAATGAGACAAGTCACACTGCGTACGAGATGACACTGCATCACGTTGGGCTTAACAAAGAAATAACTCAACACGGTCAAGGTCACGTTAATTGGTTTCAAAATTAAATACCTCAATTAGTTTTAATTAAGGAGAGGGCAGTATTAAGAACAACAGTAAATTAAATAAATACAACAAAACCAGTAAAAATGAGAACACGAATGATAATTCCACTACTGTCAAAAGAAAACCATCTTATCCCCGAGTATAAAATTTAATTTAGTTATTCGTATATGTATGTTATGCCTCATAATTTTAAAATTTTTGTTTGTAACTTGAACACTTATTTTCTCTATATACACATTAAAAATTATGATGACCTGAATATCGCAAATTATCATGGCCGAAACACGTCCTCCGTATCTGTACGATATATAGAGTAACAAAAAAAATATTGTTCGGGTTTGGAATTGTCTCCCTTTTTCAAGCCTAAGTAACTGATATATCTTCTGAGCGTCAAGATAAATATAAACAGTAGCTGGGCAATATGTACAGCATCGTAATCTTATAACAGGTGGCAAATATTAGCAATGGGTATTAAAAGGTTAAAACTTGTCGTGAAGGTGTCTTTTGTTATGAAATATGCGATCATTTTAGGAAACTGTTTTGCTATTTAGTGCCGTATGTTGTGTTTCCTTTGTTTTGCAAATTTTTACCTTTTCTTTGCTATTAAAATTCCAGTGGATAGAGTATGTCACATTACCAGCAGGTTAACAAGAAAGTGTATGTTCCTTTTTTACTTCCGTGACATTACAAAGACGCATAAAATTTAGCGCTCTCTTGACACTTCTCACTTTTATCTCCGTCAGTGTGACAATGACAAAATAATTCACGAGTCGGTGGAACGGAAGCACCGACTGAATATACAGAATATGCCTGCAAAAACCCTACTATCTGTTCAGGTTTCAAATGTAGCCTGGATTTTAAAATTCAATTTCAAGACAAAAATGCTATTTAAAAGAAGCAGGATGTGTTCATTACTCTCCGATATTTCTCATATCTCATGTAGGTCTCCGTAATTCTGTGTCAATTGCTTTTGATTAAGTTCTATATCAAAATTCCCTCTGTGCCTAAACACACTGCCACACTTTCAAACGACTTTGACCATTTACGTTTGAAGATTTAGATAAATAAAAAATACGAAATACTAGGCTAACATTCTACGATTCGATAAAATCAATGTTTCATAAAATGTAAATTTTCTTTCAAATTAGGCTTAACCACTTGAAAGAAATGTTCTGAATTCATCTGTAGTTTATTTCTTGATGTTGTTAGTAATTCAGAAAATATAAAGTAGAATGACAAAATAGAGAATACTAAACTGGAAAGCATGTAGAAGGAACAGGTAGTGGCCTATTTTAAGATACTATGGCTGTACTTTCCGGGAGGGTACCGGGGAAGCCAAGAACAATTTTAGCCAAATAAGTCCAGGCGCTGACCCAGATTAGAAGCCGAGATCTTCTCAACACAATAAAAAAAACATTACCACTTGAGCCGATTTTGTAGGTGAAATATGTTGAAGTTTGTTGACACATGTCAGTACTGTAAACATGCAACTTAAAACCTTCGTAGTAGGGTAGGAGGCTATTACAAATGTAAGCATAAGAATGTGATGAGCCTACCATCTTTATTACTATTGGTTGTACATCTGAATGTCATTAGGTCATATGTGGTGGCGAAAGCAGGCTCAAAGCATTCTTAAACCCGTAACTAGATGTGAGTATCAGATTTACCTTGCGTCCGCTTTACCCCAGGCGTTAGGGACCCCGCTACTAATTGAATAAGAGGCTGGGTGGGCCCCAAGATTCGGTCTGGAAAAGACATTAACTTCTTGCTCCTGCTGGGAATCGAACATGCTTCCGTGGTTGTCCAGACCGTATCGTAGTCACTGTGTCCGTGGTTGTCCAGACCGTACCGTAGTCACTGTGTCCACTGAGCTCTTCCGGCTATCTTCAATTCCAATTGACTAGAAATCGTTGATTAGTTTAGAAAATCAAATCTACGTATGGGTTGACAATTTTGAAATTATTTTACATATCTAGTCATAATATGGCGTAAAAATAGCATACAAGTTAAACTACAATCGAAAATAAGCGAGGCGGACTCCAGGACCGCATAAATATGGAGAGTGTGGCAACGCTTGCATTGGTTTGTGGCAAACATATGCTAGAGGCTAAATATGCAGGGCGCGCATAAAGACGCTCTCGACGCTCTCTTCCGCCCTCACCGGTCATTATATTAGCAAAAATATTACAAGTAACATTTGCAGGTTTCGAGTGGGTCTTCTCCATGTACCAAACATTTTGTACCTCCAAGCCCATTTTTGATGAAGCAAGTGCAGCTCAGTTTCAGCTTAGTGTAAAGTTAGGTCATATTCAGCCCAAAGAGATCAAAATAAATCTCACCCTACAAATTCTATTACACCCCAATATCGAATTTCGAAATCCGCCGAGTAGTTCTTCAGGAGCAAACACAGAGTGTAAACGACCGGCGATATGGGTTTCCATTTTTTCAAGGTTGTATGCAGAACAGGGCAAAGCTTTGAACCCGTAAACAAATGCTCGACAAGGGAATTCCATCAGTACCATGAAAAAGACGCAACGTATTTTAAAACAGATTCGAGTCTGGCCTGAGATAAATTATGATTTAAATCACATTTGAGAGTGAAGTAGGCTCTGGACGCTTTGTGCGGGTTTTATCTTTCCCTTTTCAAATTATTTCCACTTACACGGAAACCGAATTCGTCTGACCTTCCGCAATGACCCTAATCAAGCTCCATACAGAACAAAAGCGAGTCCCACCCGGCTCTCTTTCAGAAATTTGTAACAATGTGGCTACAAACCATAATCCTAATTGCGCGTAATCGGCAGTATTCTAAAAATACTGGCCACAATCCACATTCATTTTTAGACTTGTGATGTCGGTAATGCGGACACTTCAGAAAGCAGATCAGAAATACCTGGAAAGTTTTGAAATGTGGTGCTGGAGAAGAATGGAGAAGATCAGTTAGACCGATCGTGTGAGAAATGAAGAAGTATTACACAGAGTCAAGGAGGAGAGGAATATCATACATACAATAAAAAGAAGAAAGGCTAACTAGATTGGTCACGTATTGCGTAGAAACTTCCTTCTAAAACACGTGATTGAAGGAAAGTTAGAAGGAAGGATAGAAATGACAGGAAGACGAGGAAGAAGCCGTAAGCATCTACTGGATGACCTTAAGGAAAAGAGGAGATACTGGAAATTGATAGAGGAAGCACTAGATCGCACACTGTTGAGAGCTCGTTTAAGGCCCGGTGCACACATCCGTTTTTCTAACGTGCGGTGACGCTGCGTTGCCGTAATTACGGTGTGGGATACACTGAAGTCAGTTGGGTAGTGCACACATACCTCCGTCGACGTTGTGTCACCGTACGTCCATCTATTGCGTTGGTTTGAATGAGTTGCTACGGCCCCGCAGCGGCAAAGCAGCGTCACCGCACGTTAGAAAAACGGATGTGTGCACCGGGCCTTAGAAGAGGCTACGGACCTGTCGTAAGACAGACTACAGAATGAATGATGTCGGTAAAGCACAGAGCTCAGGCGCCTCAATCTCCGGACGTGTTTCCTCCAATACTCTGATATCTATACTACTTCAAGATATGACATGAGAATTGCACGTATAATTTCAGATGGAAGAAGTGAAGGAATCCAACCATTTTCAGACCTAGTGTTTATTCAAACATAGTAATAAAAGAGGTTTTCAAATATGGAGTAAAGGGGTCTACAGGACTTATGTGGTTCAGGATAGAAAACGGCGACAGGTTGTTGTGACTACAGTAATAACTTTTTTATGTGGCACTTTTCGACCCGTTTTCGGGGCGTGGCTTTCCCCTTTCTCAGGGCTTCACGATCACACTCAGACAAACCACACGCGGTAGGGCCACTCTGGACGAGTGATCAGCCCGACGCACAGACCTCTACATGACAACACACAATACTCATAAGAGACATCCATGTCTCCGGCGGGATTCGAACCCACAATCCCAGTAAGCGAACGGCCGAAGACCCACGCCTTAGACCACACGGCCACTGGGATCGACACAATACTAAATTACCTCAATTTATTGAAGTTCTCAATGGCTATAAAGTTATACAATGGACTTTTCTCCACGGATTTATTTCCATTATTTAGTGGGTTCTTTAATAATGCTCATCAGAAGATGTTTTTTGTAAAGCGTAAGAATCTTAAGGCAGTCTTCCAGTTAATGAGATCTTGCAATTTGGTGAGCGAGCACTAAAGTTTCAGGGAAACTTGATGAAGAAGTAGGCAATCTGAGTGAACAAAACTGCTTTATTTACATCATTGAAAGTTCCTGTGCTAGATAATTACTATGTCACACAAGGCGTCACGCAGCTCGAAATTTAAAATCCAGGAATTGTGAGCAGAAAATAACTACACAAGACTAAAAATGTCGTTTGAAGAATCGAAAAAATACCATTAAATAAAGGTGTAAGTAAACAAAGAAAATCGGAAACTGCTACGTAAAGCAGAATTAAATTTATGTAATATAAGTATTAGCAGAGACGAAGTGCATGACACCTGTAATAACGCGTTGTTAAAACATGTAACCTAGCAGATGAAACGAAAGCCTTCAAGCCTGTTAGGCTAATAAAGCAAATTTATTGCTTCATAAATAATGCGGTGCGTGGACGCCAATATAATAGTTTCTTCATTTATAGGCAATCCACTTAAAAGCCAAACCCACATACTCCTCTCTGTGGTCGGCATCTATATGACTCATTCCTCGTATCTTTATTGCCGCGTGCTCGTTACAGCAAGTGTATTCTTAGTGAAAGTCTAGGTTCATATACTGGATGTATGAGACGTACATTTTGTTTTCATTTTGCAATTGCATGTCAAGTTCAATATAGACCTTTGTTATTGTGAAGGAAATTAATGTATTTGTTTGTGAATATGTAGTGCAGAAGAATACATCGGGGTTTTGTAATTGTGAAAATCTATGTAAGGAAGAAATACTACAAGAATGTCGTAGAACATTTATAGATCGTTTATCGACGTTTTGGTTCCTTCCAAATCAACAATATACCGACTGGTGAAAACATTCAGAACATTCCTTGTTAAAGAAAAACCTAGAGCGATCACTAAGTATTGCATCTGAAGAAACATTAGAATATACTGGAGAAAGTTCAGAAGAATTTTCACGACAATCTGCAAGACGCTTAGTCCAGAAACTCCACCTGTACGCTAAGCCACAAAATTGCTTCTTTTAAAAACGCACGATTTTACAGATGCGCAAGTACTGCAGTCTTTGTTGTGACAGTACGGTTTTGTAACTGGTTGTGTGAAACAGTGCGTAGTGGTCAAGTTGAGCAATTGCTAGCTTATTTCACAGATCAGATTACTTAACGGTCAAGTAAATACTAGGAATCACATATACTGGTTAGCATATATTCCACATACGGAGAAGGGATTGAAAACACGTTATGACGCAAAAAGTATCGGCTATTTCAAAACAAGAGCCTCAAAAAAATGTTTAATAAGTATTTCTCCAGGTTTCTAGCATATCTGAGAGTTGAGTGAAGTCATCACGAACACCTGCTCTAGCACGCGGTATGTTATAACATGCAGATTATTAATGCAGATTTCATGAGCGGATTATGCTTTCGGCTAGACACCCTGTACTACAGTGTTCGCCTGGAGGGACTGTATTCAAGTGTAGATTCCTAGAAGTTCAGAGTCTTCTGAAGTATGATACTGTCTATATTCATTAAACACCAACTAATGCACATAAACTTTATTCACAATAGTTTATTCTCAAAATTCCCTTATACGTATTTCGGTGGTTAAACCACCATCTTCAGGGGGTCGCAGAGATTATTTTTCATTTTATTTAGCATTAAACCACCGAAATACGTATAGGGGAATTTTAAGAATAAACTATTGTGAATAAAGTTTATGTGCATTAGTTGGTGTTTAATTAATATATCTTAATTGAAAAAAATGCACGGTAAATACAATGTTATGATACTGTGTAGTTTGGCAAATAAGTGTTGAAGTTTTAGAGGAAACTGCTGAAGATGGAGGCAGCATATTGGTCCAAAAATTAGGTATCTATCTACAACATTACACAGTGATTTCCTTAGTCACAGGGGTGATAACCTAAACTCTCCGCCAGAAATTCTAACTTTTGCATTCTATTTGTTGAAAGCAGCCTGCTGCATTACAGATTCATTAGTGCTGTGGTCATCCCATAATAGGTCAAAACGGTGCAAAGCATAATTAATGATTAATTTAACAGTGTTTTCGCCGGTCGTTTTTTACCTAAAACACAACACGTGTTTCCGAAGTGTTTAAAAGCAATTAACACAATTTCCGCTATAAGTCGACTTTCTACACTGAATAATGAATTAGTTTAACTACCAGAGGCAGTGTCATGCTTGTATACGTTCAATAGGACAAATCTTCACGCCGTCTGATTGACACGTGATACGGCGAGAAATAACCGAATGTTGTGAAATTTTTCTTTTGAAGAAACCCAACTTCCTTGTTTACAAACCAAAAATTATTGTAACAGATCTCAAGTCATTGCTCAACCACAGTGTCATATTTTGACATATGACAAGGAATTGTAATAATTGCAACTTTTCTAAAAAAAATACGAAATACCTCATTTAAATACATATTGAAATTATGAAGTAGTATTTAGTGTAAAAATTAGAATAAGTCCAATGAATGAGACGTATAGCTAATCATGACATAATTTTGACATATGAGAAATAAATGTAATGTTTCTAATTTCTTCTAAAGAAAATCACGAAGTACCAAAGCTAGGAAAACTACTTACGGTTCTGGAGATTTGTCTTTCGTTTATTCAAATGCGAGTAAATTTTATCCCGTTAACTTTAAAAGTGTTTGTAGAAAACCCTGTTTCAGCGTTGCTGTTTCCGCCATAAGTCCCACATGGACTTTTGTGATCAAACCCGGACCTTCGTCGTGACAAGTCGTTTGGGCTGTGCCTAGGCCAAAAGCTGACTTACACCGAACGTTAAAATAGAAAGCACCTTAACATTCGGCATCTTCTTCGGCACACGTGCATTGCGTATAGTCTAAACATAAGACTGCAGGCAAATTGAATGTCATAAAACATGCACGTCACACGCGTAGCTAAAACATTCCAGGCAGTTACTTCCGATTTAGAACTAAGAAAATGATTTAAAATAAACTTATATAAGTTTCATTTTAAATCTAAAAATAAGATATTATTGCGTCTCTCTCAAGAAGTTGTAACTAGACACGTCGCTATAATGTGATGATTACAAGGATAGCAATTATTATTATTATTATTATTATTATTTTATTATTCACATTAAAATATTTACTAGTATAAAATCTAATAAACATGAAGTCAATACAAGCTAAGTTAACCCTGTCGGTACTACCAAGATACATGGGGAAGTAGAAGAATAGCTCCACTCATTCCTAACCTCGGCACTAGATGGGGGTTAGTGGCCAGCTTAAGGCCCCAGCCACTTCAATTTCTGCAAAATGGTCCACAGCACACATTGAAATGTAATATCATTATGTATTTAACGATGCCGTACGAACTGCTGGTGTCATTTAGTACCGCATAACATGGCAGCGTAATCTGTGTGTGTGGTAAACTGAAAATGACTGGACACGAAGAAATCGTGGAACTCCTCAGTCACTTATATGGACAAAACGTGGAAAACTACGAAAATATTAATTAAAATCCTTTGTCCAGTCGAGCTAAGAACAGGGGATCTCCCGGTTAAAGTCAGAGCATTGCCACCTGAAGCACTCTCTGTGTGTAATTTCCCTTACAGAGTCAATGCGCAATATTTGAAATCCTCAGTGAAAATGAGCCTTGTCTTTGAGCGCAGATGCACACGACTGATGGTAGAGAAACACATGTTTAGCTGCATACGTTGCTGTCTCACGGGGCCCTTGCGATGATCATTTTGCATGCAAATTTATTATCCAGGAAAATCTAATACTTATTACTAATCATAAGTTAAATGTTCAGGACAATAAAATTACTTCCTAGGGAGTGTGTTTGACACACGGAACCTTTTAAATCATGAAACTGATTTTAGCAAAATTTATAAAATAGATCACCCTTATCAAGAGCATTCAAAGTCTTTCTCGTTTGTTTCAGAGAGCCAGCAAATTTAAAAATAGGATTCCAGACTTTCGAGAGAAGAGATTTCTACCACGCGTTCTCCGAATTCATATTATGAATTCTAGTGATACAGGATCAGACTCAGCAGTAGATTATTTCTATTTGTGTGTTTATATATATATATATATAAATATATATGTGTGTGTGTGTGTGTGTGTGAATTTAGAGGCTTCAAGTGCTGTATCAAAATTAATTTTAAAGTTTGTATAAAAATAAAATTAAAATATAAAACTAAAGGTCAGAATCGAGTTATTAAGACGCGTGATTCATATCTATTTAAAGTTCTCGGGTTCAAAGCCACAACCCAGTTGTCCTGATTTACTTCTTGTTGTCTTCATCAGTCCGCCTTGGCAAATGCTAGAGTGTTGCCTCAAAAGAGGACTCAACAGCTTCCCGTCACATCCTTTCCAATTAATTATTCACTAGACATCTAACGTTATATACTCGTACATAGTCGAAGACACTGTCATCGTCATTAAACAAAACCATAAATAAATAAAAATCTAAAAAGGTGGAGTTAAATAATATATATATATATATATATATATATATTGGGGTATGTCCTGAGCGTTGGTGTGTGTGTATGCCTCACATACAAGTGTGGGCGCGAGTGTGTGTGTGCGTGCTGCTGTTCGTGGGTGGGGCGTGCGTGCGTGCTGCTGTTCGTGGGTGGGGGCGTGCGTGTCAGATTATAGAGGGGTATGGCCGTCAAGGTCAGAGTCAAACTGTTGGGGTATTTACAATGTTGTTTAACACTAAAAGGCAAACATTCCATGCTGTATAGACAACAGCCACTGGGGAACTAATAACGACGCAATTACAATGGCAAGAGCACAGACACGCCTGGAGTTCATCGGAAAAAAAACACAAAATTCCATGTTTTTCAATAACATGAAAAAATATGAATTAAATTAAATCGCGGCTTATGTCTGTTTAATAATATCTGTTCACACAAACCCTGTCGTTCGTTATTAATTTTCAATACATTTGAAAATAGAAACGAATTTTTATCTTTCTAATTACCTTACACGTATATTGATCCTTTTACGAGTAAGTACAAATATATACGTTGACGATTAGAAGTCATATATTTCACTATAAAAAACTTCGAAATTAAAACACGAAAATGTTTTTATCCTTCGTTCTTTATGGGTAGAAAGTGCATTATCCCATCTAAGCGAAGAACACTCCAGGTGTGTAAGAGTCTAGTAATATGGAAAATATCTGGAAATAAAAAGATGGGACTAATATGAGGTTGTAGAAACTTTTGCGTCATATACAATCAATTGTTAGAATAAAATAAATATGTTACAAACCGCCAAGTATTTTCTTTTAAACCCATTTTCTCTTTCTGTTACATTTCACTTTTTACGATATTTCACTTTCTCTAAAATACGTCGCTTAGATGATCACTGTGTCGTTGAATGCTTGGTCACACGCGTATTTAGATTCCCTGTATCAATTCCCGAAATTTTCGAATTCTTGGAATTCCTCATTTAGCTTAGCTAAATCTGCTAGCTGACCTACTACACGCTTCACCCTTAAAGCACCCCCACAGATAAAAGCAGGGACAGTTAGGTCTGTTGAACAAGGAGGTCAGAGCACATGTAAATGACAAATTGAGCACTCCGGGAATACATTTGGAACCTCAGCCACACTATTTATTTCCGTGAGGATCGTAGATTGATTCATCTTGCTGAAAACACAGACGTCCATGTCATATAACGTTCTCTACTCTCACAGCAAGCACAACATTTCAGTCATGTACGCAGAGCCATGCTGCGTAAAAGTGACGGCTTGGCCTTCTTAAAATTCGTATAAATAACGTCCAGCTTTCGCAGTAAACGACACCGCACGCCTGACAGTAAATTTCGGGACACAGAGGGGGACATTCGTGGAGTCCCTGCAGATTTTCAGTGGCTCATTTTCGAGATGTGTGTTTATAAAATGCGCCAGAGAAGTAAAATTGTGTTTACTTCGCTAATTACGATGTCGTTCTGACACGCCTTGACAACCAGACATCAAATACAAAAATAACGAAATTGCAAGGAGAGCCTCTATGGCAGTATCACTGAACTGTTGCAGAGGGTGAATTTTATAGCAGTGTAATGTCAAGTCACTATGAAATGTACGTCGCTTACACTCTTGTCAGACATGCGTAAACCCAGATCGTGTTTCTGTGCTGCTTTGTGGGAGTGCGGTCGAGAGATGCTGCGGCTCACGCAATATCTCGGGCGTGCAACCCGATTAAAGTCTGCCAGAACCTTCTTCACGTTCCTATCTGACCGATTGGCAGAGTTTAGAGACGGGGTTTCGCATCAGTTAAACTCGTGTCTAAATCCTCTTTGTGATTCTGTAATTCACCGTTGGAATTAAATTTCTATAGCAGACATGTTCTCACGCTCTTCAGCGCTCCGTGAGAAACAGCTAGAAAGGCATTAAAATAGACGCTTCAGAATACTGTGTCATATCCGAAAGGGAAAATTAGACTTTTAAACTGCATTAAATGGCAATCAGGAACTTCATAATTTGTGTCAAACTGCGGAGAATAGAGTGGCCAGGGCTTGGAGAATGTGTGAGAGAGATGGGAAATTTATATGAAATTTTATTTGAAAAACTTGAAAAGCGTTTTGGGCTCAAAGAATATATGGGAGGTAGTTATTATGGAAGGGCTCTTCAAGAAATTGGTTTTGAGGGTGTAAATTGCATTTACGTCACTAGACACTAAGATGTCCTTATTAAAACTGCAACTAAATTTGGGTTCCATAAAATATACGAATTATTTTTTACCACGTCAGCGATTTGCAGTTTCTCAAGCAGGACTCCGTTTCACGAAGCCGATCGGTAAGGTCAATAAAGCCCGCCTCTTCATAAATAACGTAAGAAACTTATTTTTAAAGGAAATCTTCGATCACTGAAAATTACGTCGCTTTACTGTGTTATTTATGTAACAGAATAGCGTCTGGCTTGCAAAGGAGAAATTTCGGCCAAGAGTTCTTACAAACTTACGCCGATACTTGAAGTGCCTATCACGATTACGACTATCGTTCTCCTGCACACAAGAGGCAAAACCTGGCTCGCCTCTCTACTGTTCTCCACCTGTTCAAGTACTGTTTTATGAGGAGCGGAATGCACGAGTAACTGCAGGTGACATGGCACGATACGACAAGTCAGCAGCACTTTATTGATACTGAGGGCTAAAGACGATACAGTAACTGCAGGTGGCATGGCACGATACGACAAGAGTCAGCAGCACTTTATTGATACTGAGGGCTAAAGACGATACAGTAACTGCAGGTGGCATGGCACGATACGACAAGAGTCAGCAGCACTTTATTGATACTGAGGGCTAAAGACGATACAGTAACTGCAGGTGGCATGGCACGATACGACAAGAGTCAGCAGCACTTTATTGATACTGAGGGCTAAAGACGATACAGTAACTGCAGGTGGCATGGCACGATACGACAAGAGTCAGCAGCACTTTATTGATACTGAGGGCTAAAGACGATACAGTAACTGCAGGTGACATGGCACGATACGACAAGAGTCAGCAGCACTTTATTGATACTGAGGGCTAAAATGACACAGTAACTGCAGGTGACATGGCACGATACGACAAGAGTCAGCAGCACTTTATTGATACTGAGGGCTAAAGACGATACAGTAACTGCAGGTGACATGGCACGATACGACAAGTGTCAGCAGCACTTTATTGATACTGAGAGCTAAAGATGACACAGTAACTGCAGGTGACATGGCACGATACGACAAGAGTCAGCAGCACTTTATTGATACTGAGGGCTAAAGACGATACAGTAACTGCAGGTGACATGGCACGATACGACAAGAGTCAGCAGCACTTTATTGATACTGAGGGCTAAAATGACACAGTAACTGCAGGTGACATGGCACGATACGACAAGAGTCAGCAGCACTTTATTGATACTGAGGGCTAAAGACGATACAGTAACTGCAGGTGACATGGCACGATACGACAAGTGTCAGCAGCACTTTATTGATACTGAGAGCTAAAGATGACACAGTAACTGCAGGTGACATGGCACGATACGACAAGAGTCAGCAGCACTTTATTGATACTGAGGGCTAAAGACGATACAGTAACTGCAGGTGACATGGCACGATACGACAAGAGTCAGCAGCACTTTATTGATACTGAGGGCTAAAAATGATACAGTAACTGCAGGTGACATGGCACGATACGATAAGAGTCAGCAGCACTTTATTGATACTGAGGGCCAAAGACGATACAGTATTCCCTTGCTACAATCCTCTAGAAAGTTTCGTGTAACTTACTCGAGAGAGGAAGGAAAAGTATCTCCTTCAGTATACTGTACACTTACAGGTTTCCTCAAAAGCTGCTTTCTTATTTAAGCCAGTCAAGAGTGCAGTACTGTTTATAAAGTAATTATGAAAAATATGTTGGCTTGTAAACTGTAGGTTCAAAAGTATATTTTACTCTTATCAATCGTACAGTCACAGCCAACACACATACACTTGTAATACGTAATCAGGCTACCGGTTTCAGCTCAAAGAGCCATCATCAGGCTTATGGCAGAAAACTATGAAAATTAAAAACTCCGTACATTTGGTAAGAGGAAGATCTCCCTCTTTTACAATTACGTAAATAAAATGTACATCGATGTATATATGTACTGCCTAAGAGAAGGAGATGTTGAACTGTTAATATAAAAGATGTAAATATAAAAGTAATACATGTAAAAATGTAAATATACAAATGACGTCAGACCGTAATATATGGATGTATATGCGGCAGTACTAATGTACAAAACCAGTGTCAAACCTGTATATTACATGTGGATCTTCGTGCAGAGGGATAAATTGGTCCTTAAGGCAGATCACTTGCATGCATTTCCTTTCACTCTAGGTACTTTATGTAGTATCCACGTATGTTCGCAAACTAGGTTTTTGTTTTGTGTAGACCTTGCGGAAGTTTGAGTATTAAGGCACGTGTTTGCGCTCTGGTTTTTTTTTGCTTACTTTAACAGTACTGCTGTATTTACTGTCGTCTGTATTTATGGTGGAGAGTCGACCGTAAATACAGTAGTACTGTTATTAAAGTAAACGAAAAAATAGAGCAAACACGTGCCTTAATACTCAAAGTCCTGCAAGGTCTACACAAAACAAAAACCTAGTTTGCGAACATACGTGGATACTACATAAAGTACCTGGAGTGAAAGGAAATGCATGCAAGTGATCTTCCTTAAGGACCAATTTATCCCTCTGCACGAAGATCCACATGTAATGTACAGGTTTGACACTGGTTTTGTACATTAGTACTGCCGCATATACATCCATATATTACGGTCTGACGTCATTTTTATATTTACATTTTTATACTCACTTTTTTACATGTATTACTTTTATATTTACGTCTTAAAATCTACAGGGTTGGTGGGAAGTAAGTAGGCATTACATAACTGTCGAGGCACACGATACGTACGGTGTTAGAGAAAGACTTGAATTTTCGCCCGTGGAAACCCCATTACGTGCAGGAGCTGACACCTGAAGACTGTGACCGCAGAATGGAATATGGGCAGTTGATGCTGGGTTGGCACGAGGATTGGCCACAACTGTTTGAGAACAATCTCTGGAGCGACGAGGCCGTTTTCCATATCGGCGGTTTCGTCAAATCGACATAATTGCCATTACTGGGCGGTACACGATCCCGAAGTGACGGTGGAGGAGATGCAAAATCGTCCAAAAGTGACCGTGTGTTGCGGAATGACGGCCACTAGGGTCATCGGCCCATATCTTCTGCATGACACCATGAATGCCGACCGCTACCTTCAGATGCCGCCGGTGCCTACATTGAATTTTAAGCTATGCGTCCATATTCCCATTTAAGAAGGTACATGTAAAAATTATTTTCATTACCTTTGCATTGGAAAAATAGAGGTTATAACCATTTCTCAATGCCTACTTACTTCCCACCCACCCTGTACTTCTCTTAGGCAAATATTTATACATCGATATATACTCGTATGTAACGTAAAAGACGGAGCTCTTCCTCTTACCAAATGTATGGAGTTTTTAATTCCCATAGTTTTCTGTCATGGCCTGATGATGGCTCTTTGAGCTGAAACCGGTAGCCTGATTACGTATTACAAGTGTATGTGTGTGGCTGTGACTGTACGATTGATAAGAATAAAATATGCTTTGTATTTGCATACCACCGGGGATGTCTAGTATTAAAACTGCAGGTTAATTAAATATCGTACAAAATTCTACTTCAGCAGCGTGTTACATGAACACAAAAAATAAGTATAGAGTTTCATAAAGACCAAGTAGCACACACAAAAAATTAAAAACATATTTTTGTAAAGAGCAAGTATCGTAAATGTGACAAAACATAAAACATTGACTACTATGATGACACAGTGTTAAAACTCAGTTTAAAAGTGTTGTAAGTAAATGGATTCAAATTACTTTATACAAAATAAATCCGGCGTAATTTCTCAAATCAAATGGCAACAAATTCACTTTCGTTATAGAACATATTGGACAGAAGGTTTTAATGCATTGTTATTGTTCTTAACAATCCGGTTATTTAGTGACGCTCTAGCTGCATAAATTATTACACCGTGTTAAATAAAACAATCCGTATACCGCACTACATACAGTGCACTGCAGTAAGTTGGTGGACGAGCGTATACCTGCGAGCTTTCCGACAGGCATGTGGCATGGATGAGAACAGACATGAAAGGAATAAATATTTGGTTTTTTTTAAAGCGTACTTTCTTTCCTCACGAATAAAAATATAGGCTTACTAGATCAGCTTGCTGATGTGTGAGCAGGTCTATCGTCCAGTAAAACGTTTGAGTAATTTTTACAAAATATGGAATGAATATTGAACAAGACAATGTACATATAAACGGAATATTGAGGTGCGTTCGTGCAACCATTTTTGCCGTGAAAAAGCAATAAATATTACACATTCTGAGTGTGTGTCTGTAGCCTTAGTTATCCGGCATGCAAAGCGCCTGCGCTTATTATAATGTCATCTGTGGCCTGTCCGGCTTTACCATATTTTTCCACATTATCTCACAAAGGCACGATTTTCGGAAAAAAGGTATTTAACATAAAATGTGTGTTTTGATTTTCTGTACAAAGTTTGTCTGAAACATTTCTAATTCTAAGAAGAATTCAGCGAGATGTTATCATAAATGTACATAGGTCTTCATGTAAAGTACCCGTTATTCTTGTCATATTTTAACTAAACTTGAATTTTCGCGACAGACTTTCGAAAAATACTCAAATATCAAATTTCAAGAACATCTGTCCAGTGGGAGCCGAGTTCTTCCATGCTGACAGACAGACAGACAGACAGACAGACAGACAAGACGAAACTAATAGTCGCTTTTCACAATTTTGCATACAAGCCTAAAAACTGAAGTTACCACAATGCCGACACTTGCATTGTACGCCATTAAAAACCATTTGAATATTATCACAGTAGTCGTATCTCCCGGCACGGCTACTCTTCTTCGACTACTTGATATTTAAGATGAAGGCAATACGATCCTTGGAAAAGTTGGTAACCACTTACCAGTCGACATATTGTAAGATCTCAGAAGACTGTAATCTTCAGAAACACCGCTGTGAGAAGTTAAGTCTCACATATTGTCGAATTATTAAAGCGATTCAGCCTCACTTCTCTACAAGCAAATCAAACGTCATTCTGTCCTCATTAGGGGTCATTACAGACATGTGCAGCAGAGGTGAGATGATAATACTGGTAAATATGAACATCGATGATTTGAACTCGTGAGTTTATCTGAGCTGGACAGATTCACGTCTGAAATGATAATCCTAATTTAAAAAAAATAGTTAATATGGCATGTCGTTTTGTAATTCCGCGAATGGCTATGGCGGAGAATAACTGACTTTATTCAATTTGTTGCAATGGTGGCAGATGTCGCAGTAAAACGGCACAACAATTCTGACTCGGCAGCATTTATTCCTGTCAAACAAATAGTCATTTTAAAAACTCTTAACGAGCTACACACAACAGAAATTACGCGCCCAGAATTTAAAAAAAATTAAATAAACTAAAATTTAGAAACACCGACTGAAACTTTAATACAAGGCTTTAAGAGTTTAGCATAAAGACAACTTGTAGTTGTGAGTGTCTGTTTATGATCAAGTTCCCGTCATGCCGTTCTTTTCAGCAGCAATTATTGACTACAGGCCGACAAAGTATGATATTAAGTAAAATTACGAAGTCGTGAAATACTGAAGACTGAAATACGCAATTAGGTAACCTGCGAGGAAGGAGTCCCTTACAGACATCCGTGCTACTGATAGGCGTCCTGCCAATTTTAGAGGCAATTTAAAATTTCAATAAAAATGGGCACGTAAAATGTTTCCACGACTCCCAGTTGTATGATATTCTCACACCTAAGGGTTTTTTCTCTCAACGGATACTGCGCAATTGTGTTGATGAGGTATTCACAGCAAAATAATATCAAGTTTTAAAAATGGCGTAGTTCTAAAGCACGTCATGAAGCATGTTCTGAACACATGATTTCAGGTGAGTTTTAACTCTGTAACTCTTCCTCTTTTCATCAGTTACAAGTAAATAAATTTAATGCGTTGAGAGAAAACTCAAAAACCTTGCAAATACAAAAGGAATCACTCCATTGTGCACCAGTAAGGAAATTGCTCTACAAACGCAGAAAGAGCAAACTCTCTCTCTAACTTAGTTTGCGCAAATTATTAAGAGAATGTAAGACAAAGTGGTAATACAAACATAATTTAAAAACGTTTTGAGGAATACTGATCTTAAATCTGCCTGCATATAATACCCCTTTATATACAAAATAAGTTCTGAAAACCTGAAGTGACACTTACTTCCCCAATTCCGCTCTCAGGATTTTCTTTCAATCATGCCACGAAGTTTGCTTCTCATCTTTCTTCTAAGTTAAAAAAATCAACACCACAAGATTCTCGCTCAAAGCATTCCCTGGACTTAGTCTACACTAAAATCTACTGTTTATGTCTATCAGTCACATTCTTCCGAAATACAGAGACGTGGACGGAAACGTGTTAGTGTTTAGTGTTCAGTCTTAAGCTTTCTCGTGTCACCTGCACGTGCACTTACGGGATACGTTAAAATAATTTTTATTTTCACATGATATTGAATAGCTATAAGCAATGAACTGTTTAAAATTATTTAGACTGGTTTATTTAAAGTGATGGTCGGTTTTGCCTGAACAGCGTCAACTCCTGTACTAATACCACTTTGTCTGAGGTCAAGGTGTGTACTGTGTAACAACACAATTGTTGTATTGCAAATGACGACGGAACAATTAGCAACGATATATATATATATATTTCGAAAACTCGAAAATTTGAAGAAAGAGATGCAGAAGAACGCAGTGTCTGTGCTAGGTGTTAGTGAAGTGCGGTGGAAGGGTCAAGGTGAAATAAAAAGTGGTGATTATACAGTGTATTATTCCGGGGGTGACAGTGCTGAAAGAGGCGTAGCTATAGTAGTGCATAAAAGCGTAGTGAAAAGTGTTGTTAAGAAGAGTGTGTATAGTGACAGAATCATTGCTATTAAATTGCAGGCAGAACCGGTAAGTATTTTGATAGTGCAAGTGTACATGCCAACATCGGACTATGAAGATGACAAAGTGGAAGAGTTGTATGATATAATTGAAGAAATTCTTGAAGAGGATGGAAAGGGTGCGACAAACACGATTATAATGGGAGATTGGAACAGTGTGGTTGGAGATAAAGCACATCACAACACTGTTGGACCATATGGACTGGGAAGGAGGAATCAGAGAGGTCAAATGCTTATTGACTTCTGTGAAAGAAATGGACTTGTTATAACAAACACATGGTTCAAAAAACCTAAAAGAAGATTGTACACGTGGAAATCACCAGGAGATAGGAATCGATATCAGCTGGACTATGTACTAGTGAAACAGCGATTCAGGAACAGTGTGAAGGATGTGCAGACACTACCTGGAGCAGATATTGACTCTGACCACAATTTACTGGTTGCAAAGATCTGCACCAGATTGAAGAAGATCATGAGGTTCCACAAGAAAAAACCAAGATGGGATTTGGAGAAGCTATATGCTCAACGACAGGTAGTACACGATAGACTAGAAGAACAGCTTGGTGCAATCAAATGTGAAAGTGGGAATGTAGAAGTGCAGTGGAACAATATCAAGAAATGTGTGTTAGATACTATGAGTGGTTTGGTTGGAAAAGTCGAGAGGAGAGCAAGAAAGCCATGGATTACACAGGAGATGATCAGTAAAATGGATGAACGAAGGAAATGGAAGAATGTCAACAATGAAGAAGGAAGGAAGAACTACAGAAGACTGAGGAATGAATTGAAAAGAGCCACGGACAATGCCAAGAAGGAATATCTGGAGAGCATATGCGACGAGATCATAGAATTTCAAAGAATAGGACGTTATGATTTAATGTACATGAAGACAAAGGAACTAGGCTGGAAAGAAAACCATGGGATTCAAAACATTGGCATCGAAGACTCTCAAGGCAATATAATAATAAATCAGAGACGAGTATTGCAAATTTGGGAGAATTATATCACAGAGCTCTACGATCGAGCTAATCGACCAGAACATCTAGACGTCGAACCTGAAGATGAAGTAGATGAAGACGAGAAAGGCCCTTATATTTTGCAAAGTGAAGTGGAAAAAGCTATCAAGGAGATGAGGGATAAGAAGGCTACAGGAGATGATGATATACCTGGGGATGTACTCAAATTGTTGGGAGAAGGTGGTCTAAGGCTAATGACACAGATGATCAACAGCATATATGTAACTGGAGAATGGCCCAGAGATTTTATTGAAGTTACAATGATTGCCTTAAAGAAGAAGCCCAAAGCTACAAAATGCAGCGACCATCGCACAATCAGCATCATCGCTCATGCAGCAAAGATAGTAGCGAGGATACTTAGAAGAAGGATTGAGAGGAAAATTGAAGATGCACTTGGAGAAGATCAGTTTGGATTTAGAAGAGGAAAAGGAACTAGGGATGCAATTGGGATGCTGAGAATAATATCAGAACGAACCTTGGTCATAGATGAGGAATTGTGTGCTTGCTTCATAGACTGGCAGAAGGCATTTGACCGTGTCAACTGGACCAAATTAATGCAAATCCTAAAAGGAATTGGGATAGACTGGCGCGAAAGAAGATTGATCAGCAAATTGTACATGGAACAGAGTGTCAAAATACGACTGGACCAAGGGGAGACGAGAAGTGTGAAGATTGGAAGAGGAGTTAGACAAGGTTGCTGCTTGTCACCGATTCTGTTCAACTTATACAGCGAGTACCTTACCAAGGAAGCTCTTGAAGGGTTTGGAGACTTCAAAATAGGAGGACAAGTAATTCGCACTGTGAAATATGCAGATGACCTTGTGCTACTGGCTAGGGAAGAAAAGGTGCTACAGGGCATGATTGATAGACTAAGTGAAATTGGAAGACGCTATGGAATGGAAATGAATGTGGGAAAAACTAAAGTAATGAAAATCTCAAGGCAACCATCCCCAATGAAAATTATGATAGATCAAAGGCAATTGGAGAATGTGGAATATTTCAATTATTTGGGTAGCATGATAACAAGTGATGCAAGGTGTACACGTGAAATTAAATCCAGAATTGCCATGGCAAAAACAGCATTCAACAAGAAGAAAAATCTTTTCACCAGCAAACTGGAATTAAATTTAAGGAAGAAACTAGTAAAGTGCTACATTTGGAGCATAGCTTTGTATGGTGCTGAAACGTGGACACTCCGGAAAGTAGATCAGAAGTATCTGGAAAGTTTTGAAATGTGGTGCTGGAGAAGAATGGAGAAGATCAGTTGGACCGATCGTGTGAGAAATGAAGAAGTATTACACAGAGTCAAGGAGGAGAGGAATATACTACATACAATAAAAAGAAGAAAGGCTAACTGGATTGGTCACATCTTGCGTAGAAACTGTCTTCTGAAACACGTGATTGAAGGAAAGTTAGAAGGAAGGATAGAAATGACGGGACGACGAGGGAGAAGACGTAAGCAGCTACTGGATGACCTTAAGGAAAAGAAAAGATACTGGAAATTGAAAGAGGAAGCACTAGATCGCACCCTGTGGAGAACTCGCTTTGGAAGAGGCTACGGACCTGTCGTAAGACAGACTACAGAATGAAATGAATATTTCAGCGTTATATTCCGAAACTTACCTTGGAAGACCGAGGAACATTGTGGAAAATATCGATAGGCTAGTCGGTGTGCAGAAAATAAGAAATAGGTCGGTTGCCTTAAGACTGCAGGTCAGACACCTGGCATGCTAAAATTTATTCCTGTATCATCAAATCTACTGAGCGATATGTCCTACATGTTTGTGTCAAACGGAAGCTAAAAAAGGTACTTCATCTTTCACATGTATAACTCACAGCCTGTTCGTCCGTCGAGCCATCACGCCGTTTAGTTCGGAAACTAATAATAATAATAATAATAATAATAATAATGGGTAGGTGAAAAAGGTTTTTTTTTTAAATAAAATTTCGAAAAGTTGTTAATTTTGGTTTTACACGTATGGTATCGATACCAGATCAACGTTTTGCATATTATGTGGGCCGGGATAGCGCAGCCGGTATAGCGACTGGCTACGGGCTGGACGGTCAGAGGTTCAAACACGTGTGGAGGCAAGAGGCTTTCTTTTCTCCATACCCGCTCAGGCTGGGTCTGGCGCCCACACAGCCTCCCCCACATTGGATATCGCGGCTGTTTGGCTGGGTAAAGCGGCAGAGGCACGGCGTTGACTTACCACGCCCATCTGGCGCCGAGGTCATGGCAAGTTATAGGGTGGCCTCTACCTTTTTTTTTCCATGTTATATTTATCAACTCCTGTCACTTTCCGTAAAAGTCCAACGCTAGGGGCAAGCACGTACAGAAAAGTCTAATCACGCTCCTAGAAAACCCCATTACGGTAATTTTATAGGGTAGGTCTACGGGGAAAATCCGTAGACAGTTCCTACTACCCATGGGGAAAACCCACATTCGAAGGTATCGCCATTGTTAGGATATAGTTAAAGTACAATGCCCCTCTAGTATTATTTAATATTTAGTAATTTAATTCATTTATTTTCTTCTCTCATTATCCAATTACTTACCTATATACGCACGGCTACTTACTTCTCATTTGCTTACTCATCTGCCTTTATATTTACCGAATCAATAAACCCATCACCACTGTAACTCTTACATATTTACCTACTATATATTTCCTTCTTTCTTTGATTTATTGATTACGCCCCAAAAGGCTTGGGTCTTCAGCAATACCGTCTGAGGACCTCAATACCTGATAGAAATTTAATTAGAATAGACTTAATGTCTTGTAATGAACCTGCATGTCTCTGTCTTATAAATTTCAATAGCTATGGGCTGAACGAGAGCAGTTCGATTCCAGGAGAAGCAGTCATTTATTTCGTTGCTATAGCTGTAGTGGCCCGTGAGTGAAGCGTACTGCTCTCCCATATCGAGTGCTGAAGTTAAGTATACGTGGAGCATTACCTCCGATACCTCCGTACGTCATCATTTTATCTCAGTTTATATTTACTTAACAATACCAGTATCTCAAAATATATGGCGTCAAAGTTCAGGATGATTAGTAAATAATTAATTGAATGGTACGTGGAACGAAGTGGTCGTAGTCTAATTCAGGTACTATTGTGGAATTTAACTGAACAAAACCTTACCTGTGACGAAAGCAGTATAACTACGCTGTTCGCGAAGTTCAGATCAGGGAATAGTATTCAACCCTCCGCCCCCGCCACCACAAACAGAAACTCCCTTGCTCAAAACTGCTGCAGCCTGATCCATATTGTTCTTGAAGTGGCCTGGACAGCTATCTCATTTATTTCAAGCATCTTATTTTTAGGCATGTGTCCTAATTCGTTTATTCGAAATTATTTACTTCTGTGTTCACGCCTGCATGTGTCCTAATTCGTTTATTCGAAATTATTACTTCTGTGTTCACGCCTGCAGCTTACTACTAGAAAACAACCACGCTTATCGAAAGCTTCCTAAATTTATATAAAGAAGGGTGAGGGGCGTTGAATTCCGTGTTTTGACCCCAACTCCTTCCATGGAGCGGATCCTTTTGAGAAGCTTGCAAATTAGACTCCATTCAAAAAGGTCCCGCTTTTATGTAACCCCAAATTTCAGTGACGTACTGACAATAAACTGTGTTTCTGAACCAGATTAATCCCTTACAAAATTTTACACCTTATTCGCTTACACTTAATTTTAATTGGGTATACTCGTCACGAAGTGTGTCCTACGACAGGTCCACAGCCTCTTCTTAAGCGAGTTCTCCAATCATTGCGATCTAGAGTTTCCTATTTCAAGTTCCAGTACCGTCCCTTTCCCTTGAGGTCATCCAGTAGCTGTTTACGTCTTCTTCCTCGTGTTTTCTTCCCTTCTTTCTTAAAGTAACTTGTTTTAGAAGGCAGTTCCCACTCAAGAAGTGACTAATCCAGTTAGCTTACAACTAGATATTCCAAAAAATAATTTTCCCTTCACGTTTACCACTAACGTAATAGTGTGAAATATGCATTTTTATTTCCTCCGTGCGTGCTACATACCCTGCCCTTCTCAGCTCCTTTTAATGAATCATGCCAATAATATTTGGTGAAGAGTGCCGATCATAAACCTCCTCATTCCGTAGTTTTCTGCAACTTCCTGTCACATCCTTCCTCTCACGTCTAGAAATTCTCCTCAGCACACTTTTCCCGAACTCCCTCCACGCCTACACAATCTAACAGGACACACTATAGTGCCTACATTTCTAATCTTTTAATTTGTAGATATGAGACAAGAATAATATGTGGCCGATAAAGCATTTGGCGAATCTGCTGTGAACTCCGTGAATTCATTTGTTTTCGCTTTTTAAATTTATTTTTGCATCTGCGAAGATCGCCATGGCATTTAGCATCTCCTAGAGTAAATAATTATGTTTAGCGAGTTTTAAGGTTTTCGCAGCGGTGTGGTTGACGTATCAGTTCTTCAGAATTGTGATGCTGCATCAGTGGCTGTCTCGTTCCCGACGTTTCGAAAAACCGCATTGCAGATAAGAAGGTCCAGAACACTCCGCCTGGACAATCTACATACCCTAACAGAGCAAATTTATTTGGCTCTTTTAGCTTTTCGGCAGGCTTATAGTGCAAAACGAAAATTGGCACGCCTAGCATACATAATTACTTACATAATTACCAAAAAATTGCTTACACGTGATAGACAAGTATTTCTTCAAGAATAGCGGAAAGTAAATGTTATTAAATTTGGACATAAGAAGCCACAAAACAAGTTAATGAAACTTACTTTCCAATTGTATTGACTCGTTAGACATTTAACGATGTTTTTACACCAAACATTATTAAGCATAAAATATAATATAGCTGTGGTAATAACAAGGCAAAGCATGAGAAACCTCAGTTGAAGCTTATCACATAAGCTAATATTATTATATGTGTATAAAATAAAGGCTAGGATGCCGAACTTCAAGAACTGTGAGCAATAAGTTATAGATATTAGAGGCAAGACCTTATTTCTTAACCCTCACAGTCTACACTTTCTAATTACTTGATGGCCTTCGTACACTATATTCACATTGGCAATCATATTTAGCCTCACTGTTACACTGTCTATATGCGTGCTGCAAGGAGATGAAGTACGTCGGTCAATAGAGTGAACTAGTTACGGGATCGATGACCGTGAAACAAATTTACATTACCGGCAGGGGCAAGAGATCTCTGTCTTCTCTAAAGCGTCCAGACCGGTTCTGGGGAAAAAACGGACTCACATTCAGGGTATATAGGTGGCTCTTCCCCGGGGGATAAAGCGGCTGGGACGTGATAATGACCCCTCACCGCCATCCGTGCCAGAGTAGAGCAAAGATAAATGTATATCTCAACTGAGCTTGTGTTAGTAGCTTGACTCCTATTCAAGCACAGGCACTTTGAGGCACATATTCTCGTTTTATGTATTAAAATTCAAAGAAAATCCGTTTTAAGAAGGAGTAATGAAAGATAAAAATGTCAGGGAAGATAGGTCAAAACAGAAATGACTATTTCAAAAGTTCGCTTTGTAAATCACAGAAAGAATAGCTAAAAATGTTTAACAAATTTTTTGTATTATTAAAATAAAACAAACTTTACACTATCAGTCATTTCTTTTTATTTGAAATGTACGAATTTTCAGAAGCTAATACAATAACGTCCACTTCGTTTGATCCACATATGCCGCCAATCTCTACCTCTGATACCATTTAATGGACACAACAGACTAGTTTTCATACGTTTAACTGAAAACAGAGGTACAGAATTTTTGCAACGTGATGCATTTTAACCAAAACAATAGGATGGCAATGACAAACGTAGGTGCCAGTTTAATAAAAAAATAAGACAATTATTTAAAGGAATAGTCTAACAAAAAACCAAAAGAGGAGTTGTTGTCGCCGCTAAATTATATTGCAAAACATGTAAAAACAAATTGTAATTCATCATTAAGCTGCATATTTTCATGTCACATACTTCAGAAATCATGCGCAAGTAGTGCATAATTTATTTTGTAAAAAAAATAGCGCAGAAAGTAAACCGTTGTACCGCAGGTATGCAGGTGCCTGCTCTTGAGTTCAAGTTGACACACATTTGGTCAAGTACGTTGCCAACGTTAAAGTCTGGAATTTTAAATTAAGTGAAGGGATAAAGGTCAAGTGTAGTCGACAAGTGTACGCGCGAATAAAATTAGATTTCCAGTACAGAGAATCGAGAAACAGTGCCAAGTGGAGTAAAAGGAGCCTACAGCGTAAACACTGACTTTTGCAGAAGTAAGGTTACAATATAGAAGACGTATCCTCTTAACTTACGTGATGCTTTATATGTTTCTAGCTTTATTTGTATCCATTTAGGGACTCTTCTGCAACGAGCTGACTCAAACGAGAAAACTATGAACTGATTTTACCGTCGTTTTTATAAAAAAAACGTAACTACATTATAGACTAACAGAGCGAAAGAGACGAGGAAAATCTGATTTAGGGGAAAGTGGAGCCAATGCAATTATAAGCCGGTAAGAGGCACAGTCATCCGAACTTCAGACTATGCACATGTGGAGGTGGTGGTTAGCGTCGCGGTTCATTGCCGCTGAAAGCTTCTACGTTATAGTATGAAACTTATGTAACCCCAACAAATGAACTATTCTATATTTTATTCGTGCTATCCTTCACACAGCTCCTCCATGTTTTGGCGTTATTATCTCGCCATTTCTGGCAGAATGTAGGCGCCATGTAAAAGATAGTACGAATAAAATATAGAATAGTGCATTTGTTGGTGTTACGTAAGTTACTTACTTTGTCACAATGCACAGAATAAAGAACGTAGAACTTCTAGGGACAGGTGGCGGGCTCTTGTGAATGGGTAATGAACCTTCGGGTTGCATAAAACGCAGGAAATTTCTTGACTATCTGACGACATATTAGCTTCTCAAGAAGGACTCTGCTCCAAGGAGTTAGTTAGTTAGTTAGTTAGTTAGTTAGTTACTTAGAACTTCTAGGGTATATTCGGAGGCGCCTTGCCTCCGCCAGGAAACGGAAATCAGCTACACGTCTCACGGGCAGTCATTTTAATAACTGATCCACCCTGATAATGGCTAACAGAAGTGGTAGATGTAAGGTTTAGTACAGCTGTTACATTATCTTCTTTAAGATAAAATGTAGAAATCTGTTTATAATACGACATTCCTCGACCAACGCGGAGAATGAATGATCAAGGAATTTTGGACAAAACCGCTTTTCGCAAACTTCTTATGGGAACATAACGTTACTTGAGAGCGCTGTAGCTCAGCGAGTCAGTACCACGTTGCAACCGAAAGCGGTATAGAGACTTGGTTTGGATTGCTGATGCTGCCAGCTTCCGCGGCGGTCCAGGAAGTAACAGTTCCGTTTATTTGCCTGCTTTGAATTTGTCAGCGTCCTGCAAATCTTCCACTAACTAACTAACTAACTAACTAATCATGGGCAGATCTTCCACGTCCCTCAAAATATTTAATTACTTCCAAAGGGAGATAGTCAAAACCGCGCTGGACAAAACCGGGTTGGACGAGGGGGTTACTATACTGAACACTACCTAACTTTATCACTCCATCAATTCTCCATCATCTACCACCGACGCTATACAATCTTACATATTGACACCGCCGTTAAATGAAACATCTCCTGCCCTTATAAGGACTTCGTCTCGTCATAGCAGAAGATATCTATTTTATGATGTCAAAACGGCTAAGTGTGTCAGATGAATGTGGGCGAAGATTCCGCGAAAACCAGAACCTCTTCAAAATAAGAAAGGGACTGTATGACAATGTTATAACAAGCAGAACATGCTTTGCGACACACACAAACTTAGTGCCAGACAATGACGGTAACTCAAGCAATAATGTTAACAAATTATTTTGTAAATTACTAGGAGCCAGTGTCAAGTTTACACTGCCGCTAACGCGACAGAGTATTGTTACGTGCGGCTAATTCAATGAGGAGAGAAATACTTCGCTTTACATCATCAGATTTTGCTTAGTTTATAATCGTTCATCGCATTACGTAATTAATAACATGAAGCAAAGGCACAGAGCAGGTTGGCTCAGGCAGTAAAGTTTTGACTCTCATAAGGCAAACGGACCGGGTTGCTTGGTTCTTTTTTGTTTGGTTGGTTGATTGACTGTTGGTTGGTTGGTTGGTGGTCGGTCAGTTAGATGTATGGTTGGTTGCTTGTTGGTTTGGTTTCGTTTGGTTTGATTTGATTTGGTTAGTTGCTTGGTTGTGTGGTTGGTTTGTGTTGGTTTGTTTGTTGGTTGGTTGGTTGGTCGATCGTCCCATCGATCGGTTAGTTGGACTAAAATTCATCCCATTACGTTGGTTTGATCCTGTCTCCAAAATACTTGTAATCATTAACAGTCAAGAGTCAACTATCTGACAAATTAAATTGTGTCACTAGGCCTTGGCACAAGCGACCCGAATGTGCCGTGAAGCTTACTCTTTTCTGTTATGTGACACCGCAATACATCACTTCATAACGAACATCACTTGCTGCAGGAGCCCTATGCCTGAGAGTAATATATAAGACTAATTATAACAGAGCCTGAAGCGTACCAATTAGCATTGTCGTGTCTCTTTATACTAAAGAAACTCATCAGGCACATGCATAAGTCAAGTAAACATTGTACAATTTAGCACCAAAATTATAGTTCAAAATCTAATCACAAGAATCAGTAGCAAAGAATCTTGACATCACAGGTAGAAACCTGCGGCATTAAAGGTATATCTTTTCAGCAGGCTGTTCCGTAAAGGACGCTATCTAAACCGGTATTCCATCTTAAGCACTTTAATCCTCAACAAAGAGGAGGACAATGGCTTATAATTAACTTCATAACTAGTTTAACATTAATAGTACAAACACATCAAATAAAAGTAACGTAAAGATATATTATAAATCAGTACTGTGTCGAATAACTGACAGTGATTATTTTTAACTTTGCTTCATTTTATTGGGCCTACTTTTTATTTATTTATTCTCCGGATTAACCAGTGTTCGACTGACCTCCAGACAACTCGGTTCGGCTCAGACTGCTTCAGAAGCAGTCCGATAGTACTTGATACATAGAGTTTAGTATAGATGTAAAATTTAATCTCACACCCTAAGATTTCTACCCTCTTTGGCTTGGAAGAGGGGGACAAAACTGGTGTGTTTTGAAGTAACCGCGAGCCAGGGGGAGTTATAGAGAACAATTTGTATATAAGAATGTCAAATGAAATTACTTTTTATCCCTATCCGAGAATATGGATGTACTAAAACACATCATTATTACATCCTTAACAACGAACTAGGATAAAATAGCCTAAATTTTGACTTATGTTCAGAAGGTATTATTATTACGGACATTAAAGCCATTCTGGAGTGTGCCACTCAACTGGTTCGTAACCAGCAGTAGTATTACATATGTGTACCGGGGATTCAAAAATCTGAATTTCAGTAAACATTTAGATTTTAAGTAAAAAGTTTAAATTCTTGATAATAAGAAACCTCCGCCATAATGTTGGTGAAAATAAATGAACAATAATGTAATAACAATAAATGCTGCAAGCATTGCAGGCATACTAAATGCTCACAAATTTATCATTGCAAAACGCAAAGGAAATAGTCAGCTTGAAATAACTAGACACAGAAGGAAAAATAGTAAATTGGGTCATGTACAACTAAGATGCGAGGATGTGGAATGGTTCACCTGTTCCAGGATAGCGAATTGTAGCTGGCTGTTGTGAGCACGGAAACAAACTGGGTTCAATCAATGCGGAGAATTTCTTAACTACATGAGGACCGATTAGGACTCCCTTCCACGGAGTTAATTATAGCATAATAATGATAATAATAACCGGTCGAATTATTAATAACTGGACCCATTTTAATATTTGCTGGACCATTATAGGAAAAAAATAGGCTACCCTTACAAACAGAGTGTTGATGTTAAAACGTTCTATGATGATATCGCAATAGACAACGTCTAATGTAAATGTGGGGTAATTGTTATCATTTTTTATTTAAGGATACGCACCGTACATGACTGTAAAGCGATAAATGATAGGATGATTAGTGCATAATACAATATAAAGAATGTGGCAGCAAGCATTCATAGCTTAATTGAGCTACTACCCTAGAATTTGCCTGGAGGGACTGAGAAGACCACGAAAAACACAATTCGATATATACGGTACTCGGGCTGATATTTAAACCCAGGAAAATCCGAGTGCTATGCCCTACACAGCAACGTCCGGTATTGTGTAATTCCTAATTCTTATTGCGTATAACGTGATATTCTTCGACACACGTCTATTAAATTATGAAAACGTAACCCTGTTATACAAGGATTATATTCACAAAGTTCGCGTAACTTTGCGTAAAACCTTAAGCGCGAATCTCACAAGTCTTACGACCCTCCTACCTCAATCACATGATTGCAGCTGCTACGTAAGCAGATGAATACTTGCTCTGATTGCAAAAACACACTGATGTACGCGCACACGACTTCGCGCACTCTCCCTACTTGTGACATCAGCCTAGGCTCGCTAGAGTTAACTTCACCTGAAGCTGGAGACTGTGGAATTAATCCTGCCATATTGAAATAACACTCAGTATACTGTTTCTCCTCTACAGGCAGTTCTTAAACAATTTAGAACCTTTCAAGGTTTTCATTCTCTTTCAGCAACACAAATAAGTTTCGAGTGTTCTGGGATATGGCGCCGTGGCGATAGGTAAATATTTACCAAAACGTAAGAAGTGTAAGAAGCATTTTCTGCTTCCATCTTCAAGGTACAAGTGGTCACTACCTCTTCCAAAATGTTGGTAAATACTTTTCAGTCGAAACGGCGGCAAAACGAATACAAACACTTTCTGCCTCACGTAAATGCTGGGTCTCTCCGTGTGCAGAAAGAAGTAAAACATAGCTGTTTAATTTTAAAATTATTTTGTCTTTAAACTTGCTGAAGTTCAACCAGCTACACAATAGAAGGGCAAATTTAACTATGTTTCTGCAGTTGCATGGGTTATGTACAGCCGAATTTTACAATGATCTATGAAAACCGAATTGAAAAAAGTGGCCGTGGCCTGTTTAAAATAACGACTATCCGCGATTTTCGCCTGTAGGTACTGAGGAATACAATGGAAATATCATTGTTGGCTCAGCTTATTTCGAGATTTGTAAGCGGCGCCGTTGAAATCGAGGCTGCACCTTCTGACAACAAGGTCTTACTGAATGCCAGTAGCTTAATTATTAGAAAGAGTGCCAATAATGGGCGTGTGTGCTTTTTCAAGAACTTGCATAATTATTTCAATTAATTCTCTTTACTTAAAACATTTTAAGATTAATAATGCTCGTTCTTTTTAGTGAAACTGAAAAAGAAAATGTCACCAGTACGAAATTAAATAGAAAGTCGAGTATTATAGGAAATAAGAAGTGATTACAAAAACACATAAGACCATCCAACTGTGTGCGATGTATATAAAATAAATACACAGAATACAATGTGTACAGTTCGCAAAATTCACTTGACACCCTATGCTTAACACGTGGCCTATAGAGTTAAGTTGACTTTTGTGACATTCTGTACATTGCTTGCTTATAATATAGAGTGCTCTGAAAATGGAATCAGTGTGTCCTTCCGATATGGCGGTAATCTACATTCCGTCATAACAAAGAAGGCAAGAACTTACAAGATTTAAAATAACTTTCAAGTTGTTGTTCGTTAACAAGTTCCTTTCTGTATATTTCAGCAGTTTTCAGCTTATTATTACATGAAACATTACTTTTTGGAAAAGTGAGGTGCTTTTTCATATTAGAAAATTTAATAGGCAAAGGAAACCAGTGCTCTTGACCTGACAGTAAGTTAATATCCTAACACAAACACTTTTGTGTTTGTTGCTGTTAACTCAATTTTAAGAAAGGCAAAACGAACGTCACATTACGATGGGGAGAATTTGAACAACAGCTCAAGAAGAAAACGCGGCTGTCCTAAGCAAGCCGTCGGAGGAAAATGGCAGGAGTAAGGCCAATGAACCCTTTCTCCCCATTATAGAAAATATAAGTAATAAGTGTCAACCTAAAAGCAAAAGAGTCTTTTTGACGCTATGAATTTTTATAAAGGAGTGGAGATACAGCTCCATGCATTCCGAATCTCGGCACTACATGGAGGTGAGTAGTCAGCTTCACGTCTCCGTCAGTTTATCCCCAGAGATATAACCCATGTTGCCACTGGATATGGAGCTGGGTGGTCTCAGACCCGGTTTGGAAGCTCTACAGAAGAATTTCTTACCCGTGCTGGGAAATGTACCACAATTGCTCAGTATTTCAACCCGTTGTCTAGTCACTATATCAACTAATTAGTACATCAAGTAATAACTTATTTTCCTTGGCTCAACAGCCCTTGGGGGCCTAGGCCCGCCTCATTTTTCGAGGCTTTACGATCACACCTGTAGACCACCACAGTCGGTAGGACTCCTCTGGACGAGGGACCAGCCCGTCGCAAAGACCTCTACCTGACAACACACAACACTCACAAGAGACAGACATCCATGCCCTAGGCGGGATTTTTTTTTTTTTTTGCCTGTCCGGGGTTTTTTCCCTTTGATCCATTTTTGTACTGTTTAAATCCTTTCGTCCTTCATGTCACTTTACGTTCCATATTACAACAAACACAACACAAACATCAATGCCCCTGGCGGGATTCGAACCCACACTCCCAGCAACCGAACGGCCGCAGATCCACGCCTTAGACCGCACGGCCACTGGGATCGGCCATCAAGCAATAATACTAAACGGAATTACAAATGATAACATAATGCCAGAATATGTTACTAAGTTTATCTGTGTAAACACAAAAATTACTGGCCTCACAGTAATTCTTCATTAAGTATTCGCTCAATATCACATGACTAAACGTGCTTTCATATACAAACCGACTGTATTAGTGTAACAACTGCAATATGGAATGGAGGATTGGGGAGTCTGGGTTCTTTTCCTGGTAGGAGCATAGAATTTCCATCTCTGCACTGCAGCATCTAAACTGACACTGGGTTTCACCCAGGCTAGCCGAAGGGTATAGCAGGTCCTTTATCCAGGAATAAAAGGAAAGTCGCATAAAGCTGACGAATGGCTTAGTGATGCGGTTAATGCATGCGTGGAGCTATACGCCCACTCCCAATACGCTCCCACGGCGTGTGGCTTAAATAAGTACTGGAACAAATTTTACCGCACGTATATTAACGTATTCTGAGACTGCATAGACTGGCATTTCTTTTATGATTATTCTCTACAACTGGACATTTCGACCACAATATTTGTTATACGGATATTTGCCCTCCATTTATTTTTCTAAATCCAATAATAAAAATGTAGTCCTGCATGGTACTTCTGACTTTTCTCTCACGTAAAAAAAATTGGGCATTCGTTAAATAAGGTGACTAAGTAAATAATGTGAAATGTGCCTGTTAAACTTCAAACAAAATTTAATCGCAAGAATTAAACACTTAAATCCTAGTGGTTACTCTACGTACTACTAGGTTAAAATTAATCACTTATACGTTCTTGGCCGCAAAATGCAGTTGTGGGTTTTGTGTAAATCTCAGAGCAAACAGCAACTGTTTCCACTACACAGAATTGTCAGGTTTTTATAAGCGAGACGGAAAGTGTTTACTGCGCGGTACGAACTGGATCTTTAAAAATAATTCAGTTCAATTTTATTCTTTAAATGTAAGAGGAGTCAACACATGAGATATTCACTCTCGTTTCCCACCAATCAGGCTTGCCTTGCAGCCGTGGCTTAAGGATACGTCGATGTCATCTGGTACTTCGTATTTCGTTATGAAGTGGCAGATCTTTCACTAACGTAGAATGAGAATATGTGAAGAGAACTTAACGGATTTAAAAGTGACATGAATGAAATGCTGCGCGGTACTACCCTCAACATCAGTCCGGAGATTTTGAACAAGCACATAGAAAATTTATTTTATAACAGTTAACTCATCCGCAATTCTAAACGTGTACAGGATAATCAAAAAGCACGCAGCAGATGCACAAAATTTAATTTGGTGCCACAGAACTTGATAATAGTTTGTAGCTTATTGTCGGTTAGCAAGTTGAGGAATTAAGCGCAGACAACTCAGTTACTCTAGAAAACATCACTAATGAAACACGCGCTGAAGTTAGGGAGAAATTGAAATTCTTTTTAAAACCGGTTGAATGTGTATTTGTTAAAAAGATTATACTTTATGGGAATAAAACCTCTTATATTTCTTAGTGCTCTGATATCTTGAACAGCGTTGTAAGTGCAATGTGTTAATAAATACAGTCCTTTAAAAATTCAGCATATTTTTACCTTGTATATCACAAATACCATAAAATATGTTTCAACTACAAAGCCAGTCTTTATCCACTGTTTAATATCATTTCCTATTTGACACGTTAATGCATTTTCTGCATCCTGTATTTCATTACATATTCTCCTTAAATCTTTTATACGAAATATTTAAAAAAATGTTTCCTTTCTCAAAGACCCTTATCTGCAGGTTCGAAAGTTCTGTTGAAAGTAAGCAGGATTGGAACATTAACAAATCACAATCGGATGCTGATGGGACGCATTAAGGAATCCCAAAACATCGGTGAATGTTAATCAGTTGACACCGCGCAACAGGTCAGACGCACCACATTCTAATATGCAAAACGGCTAAAGCCTGAAATATCGTATCCCCAAAACAGTAACGAATAACGCTATATGACACAGTCTGTAAATGCTCCATTTTCCGAAATCACGCCAGACATTTTACCTCCAGCAAACGACAGCAGGCAGACAAATCACAGCAAACATTAGCCTACACTAGACACGCGCATAATTTCACTGACCGAGACCGATGACCTTGAACTTGAACTTGAAATTGTATCAACATATGGTCACACAGCAACATAGCCTATAGTCGAGCTTTGACAGCAGGTGGGAGTTCAGTGGAAAACGAATTAAACAAACACCCCTCTTATATACAAAAAAAAAACACATATTTACGTGCCCCTGAAATGATCGATCGTAACAGAACATGTGAACATAAATACAAAATTACCTTTTTCGTAAAGGGCCCCGCAGCAGATGCTACGATACACCGCAGCCTTGAGGCTTATTGTGCAACTTGTGATGCAGATAATTGAGATTTTCTTTCGTTTTTCCGTGTAATGGAGCACCGGTGGAATGAAATTGACAGGGGAGAACCGAAATACTCGGGGAAAAAACCTGCTCCAGTGCCACTTTGCCCACCACAAACCCCACATGGACTGACTCGGGATCGAACCCGGGCCTCCGCAGTTAGAGGCCGGCGACTAAGGCGCTGAGCCATGGCACGACCTTAAATTATCTTGACTGCAATAAATTGAGCGGGTCACATCGTAAGATGAATTCCAACAATTCACAAATCAGTATGAAAACCAAGAACAAGATGGAAGGAGGTCTTCCAGACGGATGCGTTGCAGGTCCTAGGAATACGAGGATGGAGAAGACGAGCTGGGGATACAGAAGAATGAAAGCGCTTTTTGAGGATGGCCAGGGCCCAGACGGAGGGGTGGTAATAAACTGAGCCACTTAATACGTCCACATGCCAACACTGTGTGCACATTCAAGGCCGGCCCAGCTAATGCTTTCAAAAAAAATAATTACATTAAAATGTCGCTACTAAGCTTCTGGCACGTCAAGTCGTGATTATGAATGTCTGTAAGGAGGGCAAGGTTCATTCATAAATCCCAAAGTAGAAGCTGAGAACGTCCG
Organism: Reticulitermes speratus; assembly: GCA_021186555.1. Taxonomy (NCBI): domain Eukaryota; kingdom Metazoa; phylum Arthropoda; class Insecta; order Blattodea; family Rhinotermitidae; genus Reticulitermes; species Reticulitermes speratus. The sequence goes on along the minus strand of JAJKFL010000008.1, from coordinate 17,754,832 downwards.
CAGAGCAAAACAATTCTGGCACATTCTCGTTAACAGTAGCAAACATAGAAATAGTGGTAACCCAGGTAAGCGTTTTAACAGTAACACCAATTGTAGGACTAACATTAGTAAAGAGAGAGTTATTTTGAGAGGCTTTAGCCAAAATTGGAAGGCTTCAAAAAAATTTTAGTAAAAATCACAAATATCAGTTTTCAAGAATATCCGCCCGGTGGGAGCCGAGATATTTCATTCGGAAACACGGAGGGATACGAACCTAATGTTCGCTCTTGGCAGCTGGTTTGGGAAAGCGCCTGCAATCGAAAATAACTCTGTGTTTTAACACTGATTTGTGACGGACAGACCATCTGCGGGAAGAATATATGCAACACACAAAGCAGATGAAAAACTCTGCAATACACGTAATCTGAAAATGTCACTACATAAGGTAAACTTACCCTTTGACCAGGCGTCAAAAATTTAATATGGCCAATTTCTGAGCGCGTCAAACTGTCGTCCGGATACTCCAGCCATCAGCCGAAGATGTGGTTACGCTCTTTAGGTGCTGGTTAAAATTAACTAAAATGAAATGCATATGGGTAGAGGAGGTGCAGTCATCCGTGGTCGACTGTTTAGAGAAACCTCTCATTTAAAGCGAAACGGCTTTGAAGGGGGAATTTCCACTCATTAGAAGCAATGTAATCTTGGGTTAATAGGGCACGGGTTGGTGTTCAGATACAGGACTTGGGTTAATAGGGCACGGGTTGGTGTGTTGATACCGCACTTGGGTTAATAGGGCACGGGTTGGTGTGTTGATACCGGACTTGGGTTAATAGGGCACGGGTTAGTGTTTAGATAGAGGACTTGGGTTAATAGGGCACGGGTTGGTGTGTTGATACCGGACTTGGGTTAATAGGGCACTGGTTGGTGTTAGATACAGGACTTGGGTTAATAGGGCACGGGTTGGTGTTTAGATACGGACTTGGGTTAATCAGGGCACGTGTTGGTGTTTAGATACAGGACTTGCGTTAATAGGGCAAGTGTTGGTGTGTAGATACAAGACTCTTACAGCTAAATAATAAGTCTTCTGTTCTTCTGGGATATTGCACACCACAAATGGATGATTTGTACCAGACGTTTCGGGACAGCATAATGGTCTTATCTTCAAGGGGGATGTTCCAATTAAGCTTCAGGCTCCAGCCACTTTACCCAATGAAAAACCCCTTCACCCGTTTTATAAAAGTCTGGGTAGGCCCCAGCACTCCACCATGTATGATTGGTGAAAACAAAAATATCTGCTTCTGGAGGGAATCGAACCCCAGTCGTGTAGCCAGTAGCCTGATACCAAGCTCCCTTTATATGTACATACATATAATATCCTGTCATATATATGTATACACGGTACAAACCCAGTCGACTAAAGTAGACCAGAAATGGAACGAAGATATCTTGAACTGGGTTTCATGTGGTTCTCCGATGGGCAAGACAAGTGACTCTTCACGCCATATTGTCAGAAGAACGCAATTAATTACAAATCCCTAAATCTAATTGGCAGAGAGTTTCCTGAGAAGCGGAAAGGCCACAGCTGATGAAGAATTTCCTCGCCCTTTATGGAATCTAAATGTCCACAAACACGTTCACAGAAATCGGGCACCCAACGCTATCCTGAGCTAATTGAATATAGTCAACATTCTCATATCCTGTCTTCTAAGAAGCACTTCAACATTATCTGCCCAACGGCAGGCTTTCGTGGCTAAACGTAATAAAATTCCAGATGGCTGGTACATTATATTTGCTACAGGAGCAACTACTGCTTGCCCAAGAAAAGACTCTGCACGTGGAGTTCCACTGTGAGTATCAATTAAAGAGGTTAGCACCGAAAAGGATTAAGTATGCATGCTGATCACATTCCCACAGAATATACTACAAATTATGAACCGATTGCAATCCCGTTTTATACAAAGTACACACCGTGATTATAGCCCACATGATGAAATACAATATGTAGTTGATGATACTCCCACAGGATGTGATATAAAGCTGTTGATCGTAGTCCTGCAGGAAATTATAGGAAGTATGCACGGTGATTATAGCTCTACAAGATATAACAGAAATTATACATGCTGATTATATTCCCATAGGACATAACACAAAGTATGGGGGCTGATTAAAGTTCCAAAGTTTGCAACACAAAGTATACGCGGTGATTACAGACCCACACGAAGGAATTAAATTATGTACGCTGATTATATTCATACAAGATGTAGCATAAAATAAGCTCCTTGACTGTAGTCCTGCAGGATATAATATGAAGTATGCAGGATGATTACACTCCCACATAATACAATACAAATTATGCAAGCCGATTATATTACCCCAGGCTGTAACATAAAGTAATATTGTTGTTAATACAACCACAGTACATAATATAAGCCTAATGTCAGGTTGGTGGTTATAGTCATATAGGGTATATCTTATAACGTATACGCGCTGATTTTAGTATCACATTATAAAGCACAAGATTCTTCTGTCTATCCAGGTCCTTCCCCCATATACAGCTTGGCACTGGTACAGACTAAACACGTTTAATGCACAAAGTGATGATGTTGGCATTTACAAGGCCTATCGCTTTGCGAAGCCAAGCAGTGAGTAATGCAAAAGATATATCATATAGACTTATAGTTTTATAACCTGAATTTAAGGATAAGAAAGATTAAATAAGTTTCGAGATTTGAGTTTCTCACGTAGAAAACACTGCGACTTGTGTATTTTAAAATGTGACGCCGTAAAGTCTGGTAGATGGCTTCAGGCATTGGAAGAAACCTGCTGCCTGATCTTCAGAGTACTGTGACCATGTATCCACCAACGTGATAGGAAATGTCAATAGTATACCCATATACGAGGCTATTCGACGTTACATTCCAGAATACTAGAGTTTGTCACGTTAAAAGCTATGATACTCTTTACACTGTTAGAAATTGTTAAATATATACAACACGGTTAATTTTATATACACGTAGGTTAATTGCAAGTAGAGTTTATGAAATTTCTGTGACGCATTTTATTAAATATTTGCGACACATTAAAGAACGCCACAATTTTAGTGCAGTTTATTTTAAAGAAAGGTTGGGCGCCCAGTACATAGTGTAGCTAGGGCACTGTAAGTGTAATCCATGTGACATCCAGTGGTATTCCACGTCATCAGCTGACCGCCGAAACAGAACAAGCTCTCGGGGGTTTTAGTAAACAGCACACTCGACCAGGGCAACATTTGTGCTTGAAACTTTGCCGCATTTAACATCCCAAATTTCTTATTTAAGAATACGGCCGAAACGTTATACTTAAAAAAAATAGTGAACATAATATAACTGAAATGCGTTCTTTACTATTTCAAATACCCCATTGTCCTTGGTGTTAAAATTAAAACCTGTTCTTTCAAAGGAATTCATGCTTAGAATTGTTAAATTAATTTCTATAATAAAGCGTGTTAGACAAATGTACATTTCCCCTTCCCAAGCAAAGACAGCACAATTGGGCTAACTTTCAGATCTTTTTGTGACTTTTTCTATACGATAACAATATCAGGAAAAAAATAATTACGACAGAAATTCAAACATGTTTCCTGTTGATATAAAAGCACGATAATAATAAAAACAAGTGCCATAAGAAGATAGAATATTAAATTCCAGCCAGTTCAACAATGGATAATATAAACCAATAATTCAATGCACAAAACAAATATTGAAAAATGAAAAATCTGAAAAGTAAATGAAAGATTAAAATATATCAAAATATAAGACCACAGTCTGCGCCATCAACAGCAAAAGCAAAAGTAATATATCCCTGTAATTATGTTAATACCCCAAATCAATTACTGAGATTGGAATCTTCATGGTTTTTTTGGTAAATTAAAAAATCAAAACAACTGCAAGATGGGGAATCAAAGCTTGTGCATACGTAGAACGCAAAAAAAAAACCAAAACAGATGACCGAGTATATTGCAGAAAATCAAAAAAACTGTTCTTTGATATCAATGCCCAATTTTTTTTTAGTAAAAAGCGAATATGTCAGACGAGAATATTCGTTTACAAAATACTAAAGATATCACAACGTGAGGCAATATCACATTTCACATTGCGTCACATTTGACCTTAAAGCTCCTGATAAATGTCAACAAGACTTACTTACGTTCAAAACCGCGCTGACCGTGCCGGCAACTTGCGACTTCTTTGCATCCTAAGGGTGATATACATCCGTCATCCACTGCGATACGAGAGGGTAGGAGCTTATGAAAGCGATGACGTCACTTCAAGTGTTCGTCTAGTTCGGGACGTTCCGCCAAGTGTCGTCCTTTACCCCCCGCTCCTGCGCACGTCATACCTAGTTACATCACATCAACCCTTTAAAAGTACAGTGGTTGATACTTTTACCGCCTGGTTTAACAGTATAAACTCCGCATTCTGCCCACACAGTACATTTGTGTGTTTCTTATGACTCTCAAAATAAACAGCTATTATTTCCCTATACAGCATTAAAACAATGGGCTTTCAAATGGAAGCACACTGTTCTCTGTAAGGTACGAACTGAATCTTTATATATCACGTGAATTCATTTTACTCTTTGTAGTGTTAAAGAGTGCACGTACGTCAACATGACTGCTAGAGCACGTGAAAAGTCGATGGGAGATGAATCACATATGAGTATGTAGCATTGGTGGAATGATACTGACAGGGGAATATTGAACAGAAGTACTTGGAGAGAAACCTGTCACGATGCCACTTTTTTCACCACAAATCCCACGAAACCAGACCTCCGCCGTCAGAAACCGGCGACTAATACCTAGACAACGGCAAAGAGTATCTGAAATGGTAAAGTTGTCCCTGCAATGCTACCCGGGTTCTCAGACCGCACTTGTATATTTGTGCCGTCCACATAATCCTGTTCCCCTACGTTCCCAATAATGTGTTCTTGGTTTAGTGTCGGGTGAGATATACATTTATAATCTTCACAAAATACTGTATTAGCTCAAACATAGGGCGGCTCCAAGTACAAGGCGAATCTCTGTTTCCTCTCTTGAAAATGAAAACAGAAAATTAGAATATGTAATAAAAACAGCAATAAAGTTTAACTAAAGCTTTCACTAGAATGCGTGCCCCTGACATGTTACTGGGAAATGCCGCAAGGCCTCGCTTATAAGGCGACCCCTGTTTTTCTGTTCGGTATTTCCGAAAAAAAAAATCCACTTGTGTTAGGGCCTGTATTATGTTATTGGTATGATCATACCAAGTAGGACGAGATATGTGGGGCTTGTTGAATGCATGAAGGAGATGCATAAAATACTTTATCAGGCAAATCTGATGAGAATGGAAAATTTTTAGAGACCTAGATGTAGATGCAATAATGATAATAGAAGAGATAATAAAGAAATGGGGTATGAAAGCGTGCATTTTATTCAACTAGCACACGGTATGGTTCAGCGATAGGATTTTCGTGAACACGGCAATGAACCTTCATAAAAGGCGGGGAATTTCTTGATTTAAAAGATTACTGAGTACTCGATTCTCAAGCGTCTGTTACATGCAGATACTTCAAGACTCTAAAACATATTGTGATTATTGGTTACCTAATAAATATGCTCCGGCGTTACCACTTACGACTAGAATAGGAGTAAGATTCGCAAAACCCACTTCGTCAGATAAACTTAAACAAAAGAAACATCTGAAACATGCACACACGCGGGTGATACATGGACAGACAGACGAGCATTCATACGTAAGCATGTGCGGTTTACTTTGTCATGCGAAACGGCACAAAAGAGCACGTCAAAATTGGTAAATATGTTTAGACAGCCTCTCTGAGGCTGAAGACTTTTGACTGAAACACAAAACAAACAAGATTCCTAGATGAAGCTCTGAGAAACAAAGCACGGTGTGCTTGCTCAGTCTTTCTATTGTGCTTTATAAAAACCAAGTTTCGTGTGAAGCATGTTTATTCAAATGCAGGTGCTGCTGCACCCGTCACGGCAGCATCATTGCATGTCTCTGTTCTGTTCTCCACATTCAGTGCCAATAAAAGTCAGCACCTCTGTGGAAATGAAACTGAGTCCCACTAGGATAAAGTTAACAGAAGAAAAAACTTTCAATTTCCTGCCGTCCCCGTGTTTGTAATTATCAGAATACAAGCAATATTCATAAAAAAATATTTTTATGATTGAGTGCTGTACAATATTTTGCATTCCTTATTTGTTACCGTCGAACCAAAAGCTAGATTCAGAATTTAATCGGCAGTTGTATTGTTATTGTACTTTGGTCACAAGAATTTCTGAAGAGAAACTGCATATTATTCCATGAATTACGAGCATAAAAAAATTCACAACCATACATTATGTGCCAATAGTTTTTCTCCCACATCCTACTTTATATAATGAACTTGGTTTGTGACTGAGTGAGTGACTGAGTGAGTGAATGAGTGAGTAATTAGATGAAGATATTTACGACAGATGGCAGTTTTCGTTACGGAGCAGTTAAGAGGACCCTTGTTTCTGTCGGCAGTGCAGAATCCATCATTTCACAGATCCTTCTAGGGCTATAATAGAGATACACGGAACTACTGGAGAACTATCTCTGGAAATCGTAGCTAGAGACGTCGTGGATTACCACGTATTGCGTTCACTCCTTCACAGGACGGTGCTGCGTCTAGTATTTACAATAATTGTAAGTATAGAAATACGACTGATAAGTTGAGCGAGATATTAATGTTTCAATATGCTAAAAATATTGTCTAAATACGGAACTGACATTTCCAAATCCCCATCTACACACTCATTAAAATAGCAATAAAATTTAAAAATTAAAAACCCACAATAACTTCATTCGTAACAGGCCTAATACTCATGTAACAATGCAGGTAAATCATTCAAAATGGAAACAGTAAAGCATAAATATAACTAGGCTTTCATATTTATGTTACTTCATTAAACAGGGTTTGTATTTGACGTGCGTATTTGGCTTCTCTTCCGTGAAAGTAATTAAATGCCATAGACAAACTTGCGGATTCAGTTTATAAAATGAATATTATTTTAATTCTGCTTGAATCAATGTACACTTTCAGGTTACGTTTGCAAATGTAGTTCATTATTACTGTGAACAGATTTTATAATAATAATAATAATAAATAATAACTTTAAACGTGACGTCAAAAGGCTTGTGTGAATGAAAACAGACATGCAAGGTGTAGGCTGTTCTGTTGTATTCTATTAAAGGTTTAGAATTGAGAAGCATAATTTTGTTACACTATAAGCATCATGCCTGATTATATTCTTATGTTCTCTGTATTGGTATTCTTTCCTTTAATTTTGTTTATTTATTCGACTTTCTTTTGTAAGGCTTAGAGACTTTTTATTCGACCTTTGTCACGATATTTACATAAAGTGTGTTCTGACGTTATGCGGTACGGTGACTTAAATAATATTTATACATTTGCCAATTCCAGGTTTTGTAGGGTGGAGACCCCTGGATGTAGTACCGAGATATTACCTAAGAATTAAACAACCGGGTACTACAGCCAGGGGTCTCCACCCTACAAAACCTGGAATTGGTTGACAGACAAATGCTTGGAGACAGATTTTATGTAGATTTTGTGTAATAACATACTGCATTTTAACATACGTAGTTTAAACTGTAAAATCAGTGACTAAGACATTTACCATTCACATACACGCTATACACTGCAAATGTCTATGTACGTTGACTCCCTGACAATGGCTGAAATAGATAGCCGAAACATGTAGGAGTGTAAAAATAAATTTATTGTGCAGTGGTTGGAGGTAAAAAACTTACATATGTAAAACAACTGCACGGAACACGTACAATATTAAGTATAGAACACACATTTAAATATCCGACTTAAGGGCTGTAATTCGAAACCAGGAACACGATTGGTAACCATTCTACCGCGATGTTCAACCACGTGTGTTGTGTGTGTCAAAGGAAGAAGGCCTAATGTTTGGCGTAATGAGTTAAGAGCCACTGTTAGCTTCTTATGAATAAATTCCATCAGCACAGAAGTGACAAAGTGCCTTGAAGGCCTTCCTGGGCAGGACCGTGCGGAAGAAAAATGCTGCTACACTGTCTTCCTGCGCTTAAATCGCAGTATATCTTGTTAGTAAACTGTTAATAGCGAAATAATTAACCACAAAGTGACTCGTTACAGATATAAGTTTCACAACGGTTGCTGGTTTCACTCATTACAGAAACATGAGCCGTACTAGGGGCAGGGAGGGAGCAGATAACAGCCTTCTACTACAGCAGTACTAGTGACAGTGCAGATAACAGGCCTTCTACTACAGCAGTACTAGGGCAGTGCAGATAACAGGCCTTCTACTACAGCAGTACTAGGGGCAGTGCAGATAACAGGCCTTCTACTACAGCAGTACTAGGGGCAGTGCAGATAACAGGCCTTCTACTACAGCAGTACTAGGGGCAGTGCAGATAACAGGCCTTCTACTACAGCAGTACTAGGGGCAGTGCAGATAACAGGCCTTGTACTACAGCAGTACTAGGGGCAGTGCAGATAACAGACCTTCTACTACAGCAGTACTAGGGGCAGTGCAGATAACAGGCCTTCTACTACAGCAGTACTAGGGGCAGTGCAGATAACAGGCCTTCTACTACAGCAGTACTAGGGGCAGTGCAGATAACAGGCCTTCTACTACAGCAGTACTAGGGGCAGTGCAGATAACAGGCCTTCTACTAAAGCAGTACTAGGGGCAGTGCAGATAACAGGCCTTCTGCTACAGCAGTACTAGGGGCAGTGCAGATAACAGGCCTTGTACTACAGCAGTACTAGGGGCAGTGCAGATAACAGACCTTCTACTACAGCAGTTCTAGGGGCAGTGCAGATAACAGGCCTTGTACTACAGCAGTACTAGGGGCAGTGCAGATAACAGGCCTTGTACTACAGCAGTACTAGGGGCAGTGCAGATAACAGGCCTTCTACTACAGCAGTACTAGGGCAGTGCAGATAACAGACCTTCTACTACACATACTAGGCAGTGAGATACAGGGACTACAGTTGGCAGCAGATAACAGGCCTTCTACTACAGCAGTACTAGGGGCAGTGCAGATAACAGGCCTTCTACTACAGCAGTACTAGGGCAGTGCAGATAACAGGCCTTCTACTACAGCAGTACTAGGGCAGTGCAGATAACAGGCCTTCTACTACAGCAGTACTAGGGGCAGTGCAGATAACAGGCCTTCTACTACAGCAGTACTAGGGGCAGTGCAGATAACAGGCCTTCTACTACAAGCAGTACTAGGGGCAGTGCAGATAACAGGCCTTCTGCTACAGCAGTACTAGGGGCAGTGCAGATAACAGGCCTTCTACTACAGCAGTACTAGGGGCAGTGCAGATAACAGGCCTTCTGCTACAGCAGTACTAGGGGCAGTGCAGATAACAGGCCTTCTACTACAGCAGTACTAGGGGCAGTGCAGATAACAGACCTTCTACTACAGCAGTACTAGGGGCAGTGCAGATAACAGGCCTTGTACTACAGCAGTACTAGGGGCAGTGCAGATAACAGGCCTTCTACTACAGCAGTACTAGGGGCAGTGCAGATAACAGGCCTTCTACTACAGCAGTACTAGGGCAGTGCAGATAACAGGCCTTCTACTACAGCAGTACTAGGGGCAGTGCAGATAACAGGCCTTCTACTACAGCAGTACTAGGGGCAGTGCAGATAACAGGCCTTCTACTACAGCAGTACTAGGGGCAGTGCAGATAACAGGCCTTCTACTACAGCAGTACTAGGGGCAGTGCAGATAACAGGCCTTCTACTACAGCAGTAAATAGGGGCAGTGCAGATAACAGGCCTTCTACTACAGCAGTACTAGGGGCAGTGCAGATAACAGGCCTTGTACTACAGCAGTACTAGGGGCAGTGCAGATAACAGGCCTTCTACAACAGCAGTAATAGGGGCAGTGCAGATAACAGGCCTTGTACTACAGCAGTACTAGGGGCAGTGCAGATAACAGGCCTTGTACTACAGCAGTACTAGGGGCAGTGCAGATAACAGGCCTTCTACTACAGCAGTACTAGGGGCAGTGCAGATAACAGGCCTTCTACTACAGCAGTATAGGGGCAGTGCAAATAACAGGCCTTCTACTACAGCAGTAATAGGGGCAGTGCAGATAACAGGCCTTCTACTACAGCAGTAATAGGGGCAGTGCAGATAACAGGCCTTTCTACTACAGCAGTAATAGGGGCAGTGCAGATAACAGGCCTTCTACTACAGCAGTACTAGGGGCAGTGCAGATAACAGGCCTTCTACTACAGCAGTATAGGGGCAGTGCAGATAACAGGCCTTGTACTACAGCAGTAACTAGGGGCAGTGCAGATAACAGGCCTTCTACTACAGCAGTACTAGGGGCAGTGCAGATAACAGGCCTTCTACTACAGCAGTACTAGGGGCAGTGCAGATAACAGGCCTTCTACTACAGCAGTAATAGGGGCAGTGCAGATAACAGGCCTTCTACTACAGCAGTACTAGGGGCAGTGCAGATAACAGGCCTTGTACTACAGCAGTACTAGGGGCAGTAAACAGGCCTTCTACACAGCATATAGGGCAGTGCAGTAAACAGCCTTACTACAGCAGTACTAGGGCAGTGCAGATAACAGGCCTTCTACTACAGCAGTACTAGGGGCAGTGCAGATAACAGGCCTTGCTACAGCTGTACTAGGCATGCAGATAACAGGCCTTCTACTACAGCATCTAGGGCAGTGCAATAACAGGCCTTCTCACAGCGTACTAGGCAGTGCAGATAACAGGCCATCTGACTACAGCATACTAGGCAATGCAGTACAGGCTTCTACACAGCCAGTACTAAGGGGCAGTGCAGATAAACAGGCCTTCTACTACAGCAGTACTAGGGGCAGTGCAGATAACAGGCCTTACTACAGCAGTACTAGGGGCAGTGCAGATAACAGGCCTTCTGCTACAGCAGTACTAGGGGCAGTGCAGATAACAGGCCTTCTACTACAGCAGTAATAGGGGCAGTGCAGATAACAGGCCTTGTACTACAGCAGTACTAGGGGCAGTGCAGATAACAGGCCTTCTCTACAGCAGTACTAGGGGCAGTGCAGATAACAGGCCTTCTACTACAGCAGTAATAGGGGCAGTGCAGATAACAGGCCTTCTACTACAGCAGTTACAATAGCAGGCAGATAACAAGCCTCAACTACAGCAGTACTAGGCAGTGCAGATAACGGCCTTCTACTACAGCATACTAAGGGCAGTGCAGATAACAGGCCTTCTACTACAGCAGTACTAGGGGCAGTGCAGATAACAGGCCTTCTACTACAGCAGAGTACTAGGGGCAGTGCAGATAACAGGCCTTCTACTACAGCAGTACTAGGCGGCAACAGGTCAGATAACAGGCATCATACAGCATACTAGGGCAGTGCAGAAACAGGCCTATGACTAACAGCATACTAAGGCAGGGCAGTGCAGATAACAGCCTTCTCTACAGCAGTACTAGGGGCAGTGCAGATAACAGCCTTCTACTACAGCAGTAAGAGGGCAGTGCAGATAACAGCCTTGGACAGCAGTACTAGGGCAGTGCAGATAACAGGCTTCTGCACAGCAGTACTTAGTGCAGTGCAGATAACAGGCTCTATACAGCAGTAATAGGGGCAGTGCAGATAACAGGCCTTCTGCTACAGCAGTACTAGGGGCAGTGCAGATAACAGGCCTTCTACTACAGCAGTACTAGGGGCAGTGCAGATAACAGCCTCTGCTACAGCATACTAGGGGCAGTGCAGATAACAGGCTCTGCTACAGCAGTAATAGGGGCAGTGCAGATAACAGGCCTTCTGCTACAGCAGTACTAGGGGCAGTGCAGATAACAGCCTTCTGCTACAGCAGTACTAGGGGCAGTGCAGATAACAGGCCTTCTCTACAGCAGTACTAGGGGCAGTGCAGATAACAGGCCTTCTCTACAGCAGTACTAGGGGCAGTGCAGATAACAGGCCTTCTGCTACAGCAGTAATAGGGGCAGTGCAGATAACAGGCCTTCTGCTACAGCAGTACTAGGGGCAGTGCAGATAACAGGCCTTCTGCTACAGCAGTACTAGGGCAGTGCAGATAACAGGCCTTCTGCTACAGCAGTAATAGGGCAGTGCAGATAACAGGCCTTCTGCTACAGCAGTATAGGGGCAGTGCAGATAACAGGCCTTCTGCTACAGCAGACTAGGGGCAGTGCAGATAACAGGCCTTCTACTACAGCAGTACTAGGGGCAGTGCAGATAACAGGCCTTCTGCTACAGCAGTACTAGGGCAGTGCAGATAACAGGCCTTCTGCTACAGCAGTAATAGGGGCAGTGCAGATAACAGGCCTTCTGCTACAGCAGTACTAGGGCAGTGCAGATAACAGGCCTTCTGCTACAGCAGTACTAGGGGCAGTGCAGATAACAGCCTTCTGCTACAGCAGTAATAGGGGCAGTGCAGATAACAGGCCTTCTGCTACAGCAGTACTAGGGGCAGTGCAGATAACAGGCCTTCTGCTACAGCAGTAATAGGGGCAGTGCAGATAACAGGCCTTCTGCTACAGCAGTACTAGGGGCATGCAGATAACAGGCCTTCTACTACAGCAGTACTAGGGGCAGTGCAGATAACAGGCCTTCTACTACAGCAGTACTAGGGGCAGTGCAGATAACAGGCCTTCTCTACAGCAGTACTAGGGGCAGTGCAGATAACAGGGCTTCTGCTACAGCAGTACTAGGGGCAGTGCAGATAACAGGCCTTCTGCTACAGCAGTACTAGGGGCAGTGCAGATAACAGGCCTTCTGCTACAGCAGTACTAGGGGCAGTGCAGATAACAGGCCTTCTGCTACAGCAGTACTAGGGGCAGTGCAGATAACAGGCCTTCTGCTACAGCAGTACTAGGGGCAGTGCAGATAACAGGCCTTCTGCTACAGCAGTACTAGGGGCAGTGCAGATAACAGGCCTTCTGCTACAGCAGTAATAGGGGCAGTGCAGATAACAGGCCTTCTGCTACAGCAGTACTAGGGGCAGTGCAGATAACAGGCCTTCTACTACAGCAGTAATAGGGGCAGTGCAGATAACAGGCCTTCTACTACAGCAGTAATAGGGGCAGTGCAGATAACAGGCCTTCTGCTACAGCAGTACTAGGGGCAGTGCAGATAACAGGCCTTCTGCTACAGCAGTAATAGGGGCAGTGCAGATAACAGGCCGTCTGCTACAGCAGTAATAGGGGCAGTGCAGATAACAGGCCTTCTGCTACAGCAGTACTAGGGGCAGTGCAGATAACAGGCCTTCTGCTACAGCAGTACTAGGGGCAGTGCAGATAACAGGCCTTCTACTACAGCAGTAATAGGGGCAGTGCAGATAACAGGCCTTCTACTACAGCAGTAATAGGGGCAGTGCAGATAACAGGCCTTCTGCTACAGCAGTACTAGGGGCAGTGCAGATAACAGGCCTTCTGCTACAGCAGTAATAGGGGCAGTGCAGATAACAGGCCTTCTGCTACAGCAATAATAGGGGCAGTGCAGATAACAGGCCTTCTGCTACAGCAGTACTAGGGGCAGTGCAGATAACAGGCCTTCTGCTACAGCAGTAATAGGGGCAGTGCAGATAACAGGCCTTCTGCTACAGCAGTACTAGGGGCAGTGCAGATAACAGGCCTTCTGCTACAGCAGTACTAGGGGCAGTGCAGATAACAGGCCTTCTGCTACAGCAGTACTAGGGGCAGTGCAGATAACAGGCCTTCTGCTACAGCAGTACTAGGGGCAGTGCAGATAACAGGCCTTCTGCTACAGCAGTACTAGGGGCAGTGCAGATAACAGGCCTTCTGCTACAGCAGTAATAGGGGCAGTGCAGATAACAGGCCTTCTGCTACAGCAGTAATAGGGGCAGTGCAGATAACAGGCCTTCTGCTACAGCAGTAATAGGGGCAGTGCAGATAACAGGCCTTCTGCTACAGCAGTAATAGGGGCAGTGCAGATAACAGGCCTTCTACTACAGCAGTACTAGGGGCAGTGCAGATAACAGGCCTTGTACTACAGCATTACTAGTGGCAGTGCAGATAACAGGCCTTGTACTACAGCATTACTAGTGGCAGTGCAGATAACAGGCCTTGTACTACAGCATTACTAGTGGCAGTGCAGATAACAGGCCTTCTACTAAAGCAGTACTAGGGGCAGTGCAGATAACAGGCCTTGTACTACAGCACTACTAGTGGCAGTGCAGATAACAGGCCTTCTACTAAAGCAGTACTAGGGGCAGTGCAGATAACAAGCCTTCTACTACAGCAGTACTAGGGGCAGTGCAGATAACAGGCCTTGTACTACAGCATTACTAGTGGCAGTGCAGATAACAGGCCTTCTACTAAAGCAGTACTAGGGGCAGTGCAGATAACAAGCCTTCTACTACAGCAGTACTAGGGGCAGTGCAGATAACAGGCCTTGTACTACAGCAGTACTAGGGGCAGTGCAGATAACAAGCCTTCTACTACAGCAGTACTAGGGGCAGTGCAGATAACAAGCCTTCTACTACAGCAGTACTAGGGGCAGTGCAGATAACAGGCCTTGTACTAAAGCAGTACTAGGGGCAGTGCAGATAACAAGCCTTCTACTACAGCAGTACTAGGGGCAGTGCAGATAACAGGCCTTGTACTACAGCAGTACTAGGGGCAGTGCAGATAACAGGCCTTGTACTACAGCACTACTAGTGGCAGTGCAGATAACAGGCCTTCTACTAAAGCAGTACTAGGGGCAGTGCAGATAACAGGCCTTCTACTACAGCAGTACTAGGGGCAGTGCAGATAACAGGCCTTGTACTACAGCAGTACTAGGGGCAGTGCAGATAACAAGCCTTCTACTACAGCAGTACTAGGGGCAGTGCAGATAACAGGCCTTCTACTACAGCATTACTAGTGGCAGTGCAGATAACAGGCCTTGTACTACAGCATTACTAGTGGCAGTGCAGATAACAGGCCTTGTACTACAGCATTACTAGTGGCAGTGCAGATAACAGGCCTTGTACTACAGCAGTACTAGGGGCAGTGCAGATAACAAGCCTTCTACTACAGCAGTACTAGGGGCAGTGCAGATAACAGGCCTTGTACTACAGCATTACTAGTGGCAGTGCAGATAACAGGCCTTGTACTACAGCATTACTAGTGGCAGTGCAGATAACAGGCCTTGTACTACAGCAGTACTAGGAGCATAAACATAAAACGTGTTTTGATTTTCTCTACAAAGTTTTTCTGAAACAGTCCTCACTCTAAGAATAATTCAGCGAGATATTGTACATGTACATAGGTCTTCATGTAAAGTACCCGTTATTCTTTTCAGACTTTAATAAAACTTCAATTTTCTCGAAGGAGCTTAAAAAATACTCAAATATCAAATTTCATGAAAATCCGTCTAGTGGAAGCCGAGTTGTTCCATACGGACGGGCGGACGGACAGTCAGACGGACAGACTTGAAGAAGCTAAAAGTCGAACGGCCTAAAAATGACAAAATACAATTTGTCTAATGTGAATACAGCAAGTGCCCTCCGGATGGAGTGACAGGTTCCTCTGACACGTCGGTATATAAGAACACTACACTGCGTCACATCCCAGAACACAGTAACATTTAGAGAAACGTGGTGTTAATGTTACACGAAAATTCAAATATACAGACAGAATGCGGGACAGAAACCAGAAACAGGGTCGTTGTTGGTTAATCTGCCACCTGTTGCGGTGATTTACACCATGCGAGCACCAAACTAAACACTTACTGGCCAGTGTAATAAAAGCAGCGAGTTTAATCACCACCATATAAGATACTAAATGGCAATGAGAGCAATTATCGAGTAACAGGCATAAAATCGCTCCTATCGATATATCGCCAATCTGTATTTTTCAAGTAGCCCTCGGTATTTAATTCAGCAGAACGGCAATCACTACATTATCTTTTCTACTTACACGATTCATCTTGTAGGCCTACTCAACATTCCACTACTGCCGTCTCACGTAAATAAAGGCTGTCCCGGTACATGTCAAGCAGGCACAAAAGGGAGGCAGACATATAGCTCTAACCATTCTCGACCCCGGCGCTAAAAGATGGTGGGTGTCAGCGCCAAGCCCCCGGCCCGCTTTACCCCAGGGAAAGAGAACCGATACCTATTGTACAGGAGACTGGATGAGCCTCGGGTCCGGTCTGGATGTGTCTGGAATATCTAGCTCCACCGGGGTTCGAACCCCGGACCCTCCAGCCCGTAGCTGTCTCGCATGAATACTTATTTTATCTTATTTTAATGAAGGCTTCGTCTACTGACATTGTTTTACAAAACTTACCACCCAAACGTAAATTAACACCTCTTTCATGAACGCCCAGTCTTTTAGAATTGTAACACTATCTCTCCCCTTCTCCCTGTCTCTCTCTCTCTCTCTCTCTGTCTCTGTAGGCTTCAAAGGGCCACAACGTGACGCTGTCCATTTTATCACTAAGAGTGACCACATGTTTTTTAACAGAAATCAAAGACTTGTGACCATGGTGTGACATCGAGGTGACACGTGTATTTGATTAACGATCACGTCTTCTGGGATCTTACACTGTGGAGCTGGTGAAAAGTTTCCTATTTGCCCAGCGACCCAGCATAGCATCCCAAAAGACTGAAATCTTATAACACCGCTGTGAAAGCGTCATACCTCGCAAAGCGTGTTCAGTTTTATCTTTTCATCCTCTCTTCTTTGTTAAAAACATGTTAACTCTCCCGGAAGCTGGTCCTGCTTTCGTCATGGGGTGAACTAAAACAGCCACAAAACGTGCTCTTGTGGATCCATTAGATAAAGTTAGTGTCTGTTATCGCACAAAAACGAGACGCTAGCAAAGACCAAATGTATGTACACGTCTGTGCAGTAAAAATTATAGGCTGAGCGTGGGACATCCCGTTGTGTTGAGTGAATAGGCAGTCAGTCACAACTGTACAACATGTGCTACATGTTTTGGCATTTTCATAAAGCCGTCATCAGGTACGAGTATACAAAGTGCAAGAGAGGTAAGCTCTTTATATGCAGAAGCATTAGTAGTTTTAAAAAAGTGAAATCTGAGGCTTACAATTTTCTTGCAAAGTAGGCCGGACCTGAGTTATGTTAAAATGCTAAAAATATATTCAAATATTATAATAAAATTAAGCGGTGTTGATGTAAGTCTTTAAGTATGTATAGAGGATTAATGTTTTAAAGTCCTTTTTTAAGGGTTAGAGTATCTGACTGCGAGAGATATTGCGCAAAATTCTCCAAGAAAAGTTCTAGATTTGACTTTAAATTTGAGGAACAATACATCCAGCCCAGGCGCTGTCACTCTGGTTTTAAAACGCCAGTATTCTTTAAACTACAACGAATGGGAGACAAATGATGACATCGTACAACGCAATACTCGTGTTCCTCTTGACACACACAAAGACGACTGTCCTTCACAGGAAGTGCGCGCTTCATCTGCGCCGCCGCTACTTTCTGGACGCGCCTTATATTTATATATTATCGACTTATGGAGCAAAGCAGAGTTCTTTTGAATAATATGAAAATCACACGGGTAATTAATAAGTAATACCAGAAGCTTAATTACATTGGTCAGATAAACTCTTCACTAAAACCTGTACTGAGTTGGACGAATCCATTCACACCTTCACACCCTATAAATTTAAGATGTATCTAATATTATCCTCCCATCTATGCCTAGGTTTTCCCAAACGATTTCCTCCGTATGTCCACATAGGCCTACCAATTTCATGAAAGTGTTGCAATTGATACAATCGAATACTTGAAGAAACTTTTCATATTTCATTGTCACTGCCAGTACAAATCTCCTAGCTATACCTCTCCAGTAATGGCGGACGCAGCTAATTCCGAACAAACACAGGGAAATGGACGTTGTAGAGTATGTGACCTTTTCGTTACAGGGAAGTGTAGAGTCTTGTGTCATATCAGAAGGTGCGCACTCACACAGCAATCCTATATAGCACATCTCGATTTCAGGCTTCCGCCGCGATGTTGATGAAGTCTGCGGTCTTCTGGGGTATTACGCGGCGTCGTGTGGTAATTGTTGACCGACGTTTCGGGACAACGTATCGGTCCCATCTTCACGGGTCAAGAGTCCGAGTAGGAAAAAATTACCACACGACGCCGCGTAACACCCCAGAAGACCGCAGATTTCATCTACGAGGTATATAGCAGATGTTATCTAATTCAATCACACAAAATGCTCATGGTGTGACAAAAAAAACCTCAAACACCACCTGTCCTGTCCTGATATGGATTTCGCACCTCACCAAATGAATTTGGCCTTTCAACCTTAGAAAGAACTTCTCCCGCTTCTCTTCTTATTCTCGTCTCCCTTACATCCTCATTTGACTTATGACCCCACCTAGCCTCATTCTTTCATGTAAAGCTACCAACACCTAAATAAAGCCCAGTTATAACTATATGTTGTAACATAAGAAATTCTGCATTTCGTCCACAGAGGATATTTATACAGAATGGTGCACAAGTCATTTGACACTCGATGTTTAACAACAGAGAGGCCGTGTCAAATGATTTTCGCGCCCCACTTCTGAGACTGTTTGACCGTTGAAGACGGGATTCATGTTGTCCTGAAACGTCGGTAGCCAACTACAAACCTAGGCCGCGTAACATCCCAGAAGAATGAAGACCTCTATTTATTAATTATTTAATGAAGTGATCGAGAGGGTTTGACAGCAGGGAATTACAAATTGTAACAATGTAATGGTCCACAAATATCATGGCATTCCTGTCAACTTTTACGAAATGCGGTCACCTGGTACAAAAGTTACTAACAGGATCAAAAGATCACACTTATGTGTGAGTAATGATAATATTTTCCTATAGAATGAAGAACACAAACAATGTAGCGTCATAATAAAGTAGAAAAATGCTGTCAAACGTTCTGATCTATCATGTAGTAAAACGTTTCAAAATATATTCCGCGTAAATTACTTTGAGACTTGGAATTTTTGAAATTAATTAAAGGTTACATTTCACCATCAATTCTGCTGCTGGTAAATATCCTTGACGAACAGAATTCTTACTAAAGTGAACAGTTTCTTAGAAACTTTATTCTTCCCCTCTTGCTATCTGAGAGCTTAAAGAAAGATTGAGAGACTACAAAGGATAACACATTGAGACGGAGGATAAGAATGTTCATGTAATATAAAACAATGCCTATAACACACTACGCTTTCTTGCAAACGAGAACGTTGGAGGTGGGAACCAAGGATTAAATCCCCTTCCTAATTACAGCCTACATTCAATCCTCGTCCCCATCCTCCCACTTCCATCTTCACTTTCTTCAACATTCCCACTTGTAACACGTAACAAGAGACGTTGATATCACCTTAAAAAGCTAATACATGTTTAATTTGCCGCGTTTAACCTTAAGTTACAAGTTCGGGGACTTTTCAAACTTTCAATATCGGCTTCGGTGCACTGTACAGAACTTTAATCCTTTACACGCTACAGGCCTCGGTGCAATACACGTTTGTGAATGCATTTAAAGGTATTACAAATTTAAAGCCGCGCCGTCCTGAACAGTAGTTAGGATTTAAATCCCACCATCATTGAAGGGTCAAGACACTGTGCCTCTTCCTGCATGGGTCTGAGGAGACCAAACAAAACCCGTCGTTACGATATTACATAGATTTATTGTAGGGATTCCTAAAGCAAACATATGATCGCTTGATGTGGTGACTTGTCAGAACTAGAACTGTAGTTTGATGCACTGCCCTGATGTCATAACTAATTTCCACCCCCCCCCCCCCCCGGCGCCTATAATTTCTAATTGTGGCATACCGAAGCACTGGTAGAGTAACATGAATAACCAGTAAGATCCATTGTCAGACAACAGTGTTGTGTACTTGTAGACGCGTGTATATATTGGACATGTAAACCGGGTTATTGTTTGATGCTGAATGTTATTAGTTATGGATCTAATTCTCCGCCTTCCACAGAATTCGAAACTTTATTACTGCACTCACTACAACCCACCGCAGGATAACGGAGATCGTGTGATGAATCCACTTAACAAGGCACACATATCAGATTATGCAAAGTGACATGGAAACCCTTTGCAAGTTTAATGAAGCTTAATCAATTTTATACTAATTTATTTAATGATAGCTTTTCATCGACTATATAGCGGAATATGAATAAATAATATGCAAGAACTGAGAAGCAGACAGTTGTGGCCTATTTTAAAGTACTATCCCCACTTAATACTCTCCATTTTCCGTGCATTACACAGTTTTATACAAGTCCAACGAAATGCGCTTGGGCTCTTTTCTTGTAAAAATTATTTGACAATTGAAAGGAGTTTTCCTTCCAAACTGTGCGCATAAAATGATGTATTGCTTTTATATTTGTTTAAATATTATTAAATGTAATGATGTTTTAGTGATGCATAATATTTCATTAGTGCGTATATTCACACAACGGTCTTTTGTATCTAGTGAAATTAGTGTACTTCTTCCATTTCATTGGAATCATATATATATATACATATATATATATAATACCATCCGAGCATTGGCGTCGAGAGACTAAGAAAACAAAATGTGTATGTCAGATATTTGGTCTGGTGACAGAGGTTCGAACCTGGTATCCCCAAAACAAAAATGTACTGAATTACCGGTACAGGAACCCCCAGGTATTGGTACAGTTACTGAAAGAAAAAGAGTAACAGATTATATAAAGCTTCGGATTCGCAAAGTTAACACTTAGATCCAAGTTTTATGCATAGGCAGATTAGTGCGACACAGTGAAGGAATGAGATGCTTGTTGCTTCGAGATTACAAGAATACCGTCTCAGACTGCTGCATACAGTTCACAAATGTATGTTTGTATAATATTCTGTCTTCCTCAAGATATTATTGGCCTGTTCTGTACGAAAAACCATCCAGTGAAAGGGAGCTTCATAATTAATGTCTTGATAATTTTAACTATGGTGTAAAATGTAAGCACAAAGTCACAGATCCAAGAAGATTCAGAATAACTGCACTAACCTCAAATAACTCATCTCTTGCCTCCAGCATCATTATAACAGACACGGCTTCTCGCACCGACCCTCTGGATTTCTCTAGCTTTGTTGTCTGCAAAGGTAAATTAAATTAAGAAATACTCGGTTCTCTTCCACCTGAATTCCAACAGTTTACAATTCAGCTGTAACTCACTTTACTCTCTGTCACTCAGTCACACACAGAATAGATTTTCACGGCGGTGCATTTGGAGCAGAATGAAGATAAAAAGCTGAAAGCCCAAAGACGTACAAACATGCATGTAAATAGGCCAGTCGTCTGCAGACGGTTTAATATCTGCGAAACCTTTGTGATAAATCTGAATTTTCGCGGAAACCTTGAACAGTAAAATATACTTTTTGGATGCAAAAAATGAAACAAAACTTTTTAAGTCTTAAATTTTCTTTGAAAAATAAAATATTCACGTCTATGAAAAATTAAAGTTTTTTTATCGGTGATTTATTCCGAAAATAAACCCAGTGTCGCTTATGCATAAGGGTGCGGAGGAAAATAAAAAGATATTAAAATTATCAGAATTGTAAATGATCCATAACCGTGCAATGAGCACTAAGGTATGATATTAAAATCAACACATGCACACAAGTGTATGCAAGTGTATTATACAGGTATAGTGTACAGTGTGTATAATACACTTTCATACACTTATGCTTATCTGTTGATTTTAATATCATACCTTATCAGAATTGTATTTACTAGTTTCATTATAAAGAAAGTGTAATTGTGGAATTCCTACCCGTGAAACCCCAGGTTTCCGCAGAACACTTTGAATACCAACGACATGGGCTATTAGAGATACAGATAAAGTTGTCACTATACAGGCCATGAAGGCGTATGGGGGAGTAGCGGTACAGTCTTACTAATTCTTAACCTCGACACTAGATGGAGGTGAGTTGTCAGTTTTACGCCCCGGCCGCTTTACACCGATAAAAGAGCCCTCGGTACCCACTGAATAGGATGTTGGTAGGCCCCACAGTCAGCCTCGACGCTTTGGAGAAAAGAAACATCTCTTGACCCTGCCGCAAATGCAGCCAAGATTCCTTGCTTGTCCAGATCATAGCCTCATCGTTATAATGACTGAGCTATCCAGCACACAAATAACATATCTACTGCAAAGTGAAAATATGCTAGAAGTAAAGAAATTTCAAACTGGAAAAAATATATAAATTCACCCTATGACAGACTATGAAGATCAAGACGAGTAGAGGTATAGCTCTACTCTTTCTTTAACTTCGGCGCTAGATGGAGGTGGGTGGTCAGCACCACGCCCCGGCAGCTTTACCCCCGGGAAAGAGGGAAAAAATTGTGTAACAGAATGAAATAAGTACTACAAAAATTATCCTACATATAAAATCCCGAAGGAGAGAGAGACTAGGAAAATAGAGAAGCACAAAGCAAGATGAGATTTAAAAACCTCTCAACACAGGAACGGGCATGTAGCACGCAATCATCTAGCTGCAAAAAAAATGCACACACACACACGCATTGAGTATAAATGTCGACAAAATACAAATCATAATCGACTGATCGGGAAACAGATCGGTTAGTAATTTAATTTAATCGATATAATCTGCTGCCTTCATGTAGATGGAAACAAGAAACCAGGTGAATGCATGTATCAAAACGTTTAACTTAAAACGCACTACACTGCAATTACACCCGCAAGACAATGGTGATTTACAGAAAAAGATTTTAAAACAATTTTACAGTGTGTATTTTGCTTTAGAGCTTGTAACGGATTCCATAAGCTTTGATCTGTGCGTTCCGTTTATGGCGTGCTGAAATGTGTCGCCATGGCAACAATAATTACTACGCACGAGAAGCCTGGCAATAACCTTTTTTATATTTTTAATTTTGTAGTTACTTAATAGCAAGCCAGGCATCACGTGACGGGCTGGCGTAATATGTACGCCCCAATCAACGGTACCTTTCATCATTGTGTCTTCATTCATGACGATTTACAAATGCATTACATTGTTTATTCAGTTATTATAATACTTTAAATATATCTGGATAAACTTATTCCTTAAATATGACGCTATTTAATTTCCCCCTTCAGTTCTTGGGCGCATTCCCAAAATTGCGAATAGCGGCTATTAGCTTCGTTATGTCTGTCCGTCCGCATGGAACAACTTGGCTCCCACTGGACGGATTTTCATGAAATTTTATATTTGAGTATTTTTCGAAAATCTGTTGATAAAATTCAAGTTTCTTTAAGATGTGACAAGAATAACGGGTACTTTACATGAAGACCTATGTACATTGATTATAATTTCTCGCTCAATTCTTCTTAGAATAAGAAATGTTTCAGGCAAAAGTTGTACAGAAAATCAAAACACATACTTTATACTCAATAACGTTTTCCGAAAATCATGCCGTTTAAGAGATAATATAGAAAAATATGGTAGAGCCGGACAGGCCACAGACGACAATATAATACAGTGCATACCATTGCACGCGGATAATTATGGCCAAAGACACACTCAGAATTTTTAATATTTATTGCTTTTCACGGCAAAAATTGTTCCGCAAACGCGCCTCAATGTTACGTCTATACGTTATTTCCTATCTTCTTACAGATATTTTTATATTCGTTAATCTTAACACTTTCTCTGAACGCTGCACTTACATTATTTTATTTGTTAACACCTTTCAAATATTTTCAACACTCTGTAAAAGTAACGCACTTACAAAAAGGAGAGATTCCAAAACAATTATGATCTTCAATCAACTACAACAATCCAATTAAATACAATAAAACGATATACGTCTATGTTTACTATCAATATAAAACACCAACATCCAATTGCAACAAAGGACTGCAACTTCTCATCAGTAATTAACATTTCCCTGAAGCTTACTTACTTAATAAAACACTTAATAAAACACCGAATTGCCAGTCACATCAAAGGCTTCCAACGTATTATCATCACAATTTAATGCCATAATAAAGATCAATAGCTCAAATAACCTCGTCATAAAGAATTCGCAAACACTCGCAAAAAAATGTTTTCTTAATTAGAGATGGGCGATATATATCGATGGCGGCTTATATCAACCAGACTATCGTAATCGTGGAAATCGATGGCTATGACGTCACCGCTTTTTATCGCCATATCCGTAGCCTTAATACGGCAGTGACTGGCTGTATAGCAACCACGAAACAGGTGGCTGTGACGTCACCGGAATTTTACTAAAAGTGCGAGAATTATTTCAACAAAAGAGCTCATAAATTAAACACGACCACGACTCATCAGACTATACAAGAATACTCATCGGCACCAAGAATGGATTATCATAATATGGAAGGTGCCCAGTTCAAACCTCAGCCGGCACACAGTCTATCCTGAGATTTCTCGTGGTTCTCCTCAATCCCTCCAGGCAAATTTCAGGACAATACCTCGAGTAGACAAGACAGCTTCCTTTCAAACCCCTTCCAATTCATCACGCGCTAGTTTATCTACATGAAGTTTCTTTCATCACCGCAGAGCGGGCATCGTCGTCGGTCGCTATGTACAGTGATGCTGTCCGCTCTGCGGTGACCAGTCCAGCTACAAAATAAACTCTCTGTACCAATCGACATATAGTCTGACTACTGTCAGCGTCCCAAAACAAACCACAAACCACTACCATAACATACTCTAGCAAGAAGCTCCTCATTAAGCAATTTTCTCACGCCTCCGCTACTTCCTCCTTTTCAGGTCCAATAGGTTCCTCACAATCCTATTATCTCGAACACCCTCAGCCTATATTCTTCCCTTACTGCGACAGACCAATTTCATATCAAAATAAAATAGGAAAAATTATTGTTTTGTATATTTTAATGCTTTAAACAGCATGCGGGAATTAAGGGAAATATGTTTTTGTAGCACTTAACGTATGACGGCATTCTAAACTACATCAAATATGTAAAAAAATATTCACCTATTCGCATGCATAAACATTAGTTTTGGCGTTCAGGTGTTAGTTTTGCATATACAGCGTAGTTACGCATGTCAGAAAGCCCTTTGTAAGGACCTTAAGGGCCTAATGTAACTTGTATTGCATGTTTTAGTGTTGCACAAACGTACAACGAAAAGAAAATGGAAAAGAATGTATAGGCGCGTAAACATTCTGAAGGTGAGATGTAATAGTTTTTCTTGCGGGATGACGATGATGATGATGATGGTGGTGCTGATGATGATGATAAACTGATAAGTGAGGAACTGACCGAGCAAACTGCCTTCAGCGTTGGCGCTTCTGACTTATTCCGCAAGTGCATGTTTCGAACTGGGGCATTGGCTATATTGACTGTGGTTTTCCTCAGTCTTTCCAGACAAATTCCGGAATAGCACAGTAGTTTGGCTACGACAAAGTATTTCACAATTTATTCAAAGTTATCAATAATTAATCGTCCAAATATTCGATGATATACAGCCTGGGATACTGACAAAAGAATAAAATAAATAACAACAAATAAATAAAATAATAATGAGAACAACGCTTAGACTGGCATTCTGGTAATTCTATCTGCGAAGACAGAACGTTGGCAATGAACTGTATATCAGGCCTAATAGTGTGCCCTGCTGAACTTCACCTAAATCTGTTCTTGGCTCGCTGTCCACAACGAAGCGACTGGGCTGTTCGTTGGTATTTTTGAAACTCGAATGGAGTTCGAGGGGAGGGGGGGGGGGGAGAGCAGTACATTTGTAATGGCGTATGCTGTAGCGTGTTTTTTAACGTCGCAGAATTTGTCTTAAAAACTTTTGTATGTTCTACAAAATCGAGACAGATTGCCGGTTTAGGAAAAATTGTTCTCTGTGAAAGAAATAACTACGAAAGCTCACCGATTCCGCATACATTTAAAAGTACATCTGCTTGATTTCCGTGCAACAGTACCGAAACTATGCCATTACTAGCTATTGTTGGAATGTAAGTAATATTTAGCATTATTGTGAAGAAGTCAACAATGTACATTGGATATGACAACGGACGATACTAGATAATACAACACACACCATTATCAAGTCATAATCTACTCTTCACAGTAAGTATTGACTATATGCTTTTATTTAAGAGGTTTTGACAGAGTAAGCCAATAGATCTCGGTGCAGACTTCATTCGATGCTACGAAGTCTATACAAATTTAATTAAATGAGAATTGTATACATATAAATCGTAGACAATGATTGATTATTAAGCATTTAAATATGATTTGGTAAATATCGTTTACCAGAAGTTTACAGATATTATGTCCAGATTAATTCCAAGGAACAGAACACTATGCAACAATACAGGTAACCAGCCCAATAATATCTCTTCCCTGATGTTGGTCTCGCTGATGCAAATAGAGAGAGCTAGATTTTATCCACAGCCTTAAAAATGTTTGTTATACGAAACACAAATGCATTTATTTTCAGTTCTTCAAGGCATTCCAAGAAGATTTATCAAGCTCTCGCATGAATCCTTTAATGTGAATGACACGTGCTATTTGAACTAAGGTCTATTTATTTCCATCAGGAAACAACACTGTTTTTCAAAGTCAGCTTCAGGAAATCGATAAATGCCTTCCATTCATTTGGATTACGTTCGCAAAGGGCTTCCACTTTATTAAAGTACACTAAATTACATTCCTGAAAGTGTTCTTTCGACACTCACACCATTTTCAAAACAAATTGTACTGAATAATAAACTGTACACTTAGAACAGAATACAGAAGGGCGGGCACCGCAGTGACCCGTGCACCTGGACTGCTATCGAACTTTTGTGCAGAAACTACACTTACTATGACTTATCGATATATATCCTCGCTGACCAACATTCTATTATTTATTATTGTGACATCACCACACAGTAAACATTTGCTACATTAAATAAGTCCTATGCAATTGTGAAACAACAAAATGGTAGTAGACAGACTTTTCTCACTATAAAACTAATTATGATTATTAGTAACACACCAAAGACAATTGAAAGAAGAACACTGAAAAAAAAAGAATTTTATGTAACATATAGCCGGATGTGACAACAATCTGGGTGATGATCTAAATTGCAGTTGGTCTCATTCCTTTATCACTTTGATAATTGTCATCCCATTGTGCTACCGGATATCATTATAACAGTCAAATTTGAGTCTTAAAAAGACATGTTTATGTTAGATTTTAGTGAACGTGAGATCTCACCTACGAGATGTACATTTTGGTATGCACTTTTACCTTTATTGTAAGAGTCTTTATACAAAGATCCTGATGATGGTCCTAAGGACCGAAACATGTAGCTAATATCTAATATAAAATATAAGTCGCTTTAAGAATAACATTAGATAATTTATTTTAATCCCATATGTCACTGTGTTTTGGACTTAAAAATAATGTGTAATACAACTGAAGCAAAATAATTAGTTTTCCAGGGTTTCTACACTGATCCGAGTTTATGGTCAGTCATGGTGGGAAATCCCTACCGCTACAGAGCAGCCCTGCAGCAGCTGGAGAACAGACATGCCACTGCAGGTATGAGGGGAGGCCTTACTGCGAAGTGCGTGTGATACCGTTGTTTTTGTCCCTCATTTTGGTAATGATACTGAACAAGGAGATTATAAACATTACCTACGCCCCAGAATATGCACACATTGATAATTAATTTAATGACGCTAGCTCGGAATATGAAGGACTGAATAGTAGGAAAATGGGTAGATAATGAATTGGTAAGAATGTGTACCAAAGCAGAGGTAGCCTGATTTAATAGATTATGCACAGAGTTGAATGGATGGACTTAGCAAAACCTTTAAAAACCTCAACCGCAATAGCAACCTCTATGCCTAGAACTGAACCACGGCTTTCTAAATATGAATGAATATTGCACGCTTAACCACTGTATTTGATACTGTGTAGCGCCATGTCTATGTTCGTTAAATACTTACATCAAGTTATGAAAATAGAAACCTTACATAGGGAGGTCAACAATTAAAAACAGCACAAATGAAATTTCTGAGATCACTTTTAGGACTGACAAGGTTAGACCATCAAAGGAGTACAAAAATTCGAGAAAACCTAAAAGTAGAACACATATTAGATGAAATCCAGAGTTATCAAAAGAATTGGCTACAACGTGTTAAAAGGATGGAACACTCACGAATACCCAGGACGGCGCTGGAAAACAAACCAAAAGCAAACGCGACATAGGTCGACCAAAAACAAGGTGGAGAGATCAACAGCATCTTCAAAATTGAGTTTCCACAGGACAGGACCCTGTTGTCCTATATCTGTGTAAGTTAATGATGATGATGATGATGATGATGAGAAACCTTACATTTACTAGAACGCCTTTAATAAAACGAGCACTGTTCATTGTTCTGTGACGAAGTACGTAATTTGACACATTGTAACTTGGTAACTATACACGGCAATCAGGATACTAAGCTGATACTTCAGAGTTGTAACGTTTGTGCCACAAAATTCAGAAGCTAATTTAATTTTCTTTCAAGACGTTGGTCATTAACACCCATTTATGGTCATCGATCCTAAAATGTATTACAACGAAATGTTTGTCGTCATTTATTGAGAGTTTCCAAAAAAAATTAATATCAGCAGAATCATTAAGCCAAACCTAAAATTAATGTGTGAGTATTTAAAATAAATCTGGGCCACTCTGCACCTACACATGAGCGCTTTTAAACGGGAACCTCACTTCGTGTTCAACACTCCAGTACAAGCACCACCACGTACATACAGTTCAACACTCCAGTACAAGCACCACCACGTACATACAGTTCAACACTCCAGTACAAGCACCACCACGTACATACAGTTCAACACTCCAGTACAAGCACCACCACGTACATACAGTTCAACACTCCAGTACAAGCACCACCACGTACATACAGTTCAACACTCCAGTACAAGCACCATCACGTACATACAGTTCAACACTCCAGTACAAGCACCACCACGTACATACAGTTCAACACTCCAGTACAAGCACCACCACGTACATACAGTTCAACACTCCAGTACAAGCACCACCACGTACATACAGTTCAAGCACTCCAGTACAAGCACCATCACGTACATACAGTTAACACTCCAGTACAAGCACCACCACGTACATACAGTTCAACACTCCAGTACAAGCACCATCCACGTACATACAGTTCAACACTCCAGTACAAGCACCATCACGTACATACAGTTCAACACTCAGTACAAGCACCACCACGTACATACAGTTCAACACTCCAGTACAAGCACCACCACGTACATACAGTTCAACACTCCAGTACAAGACACCCGTACATAAGTTTAACACCAGACAGCACCACAGTACATACAGTTCAACACTCCAGTACAAGCACCACCACGTACATACAGTTCACTCTCTACACGCCCTTTTACGTAGTTAGATCCAGTCACTGCTACGTTTTTAGGCGCGTTCGCAAAATTGCGAAAAGCGGCTATTAGCTTTGACATGTCTGTCCGTCCGCACGGAACAACTCGGCTCCCACTGGAGGATTTTCACGAAATTTGGTATCCGAGTATTTTTCGAAAATCTGTCAGAAATATTCAAGTTTTATTAAAGTCTGACAAGAATAACGGGTACTTTACATGGAGATGTATGTAAATTCATGATAATATATCGCTGAATTCTTCTTAGAATGAGAAATGTTTCAAACGTCGTACAGAAAATCAAACACACATTTTATGTTCAGTAACTTCGTTCCGAAAAAAGTACCTTTTGTGAGATAATGTGGAAAAATATGGTAGAGCCAGACAGGCCACAGATGACTAATAATACGGCGCATGCGCTTTGCATGCTGGATAACTAAAGCTACAGACACTCACTCAGAATATGTAATAATTATTGCTCTTCCACAGCAACAATGGTTAGGCGAACGCGCTTCAATGTTACGTTTATAAGTACATTGCTTCTGTCGTGTAATACTGCTCTACCAATAACCTAAAATTTCACAGTCATATAGGTAATAGTTAAGACTAGGTGGGGTTTTCCATCTTCAGTCCATTACCTGCTTAAAGAAATTGTTTTCCTGACATTTAGGTGGGTAACAAAACATTTCATTAGACAGTTTTAAACTGTAAATACGTATAGGGTCCTTTTGAGTTCGCATATTATGTATAAATGCAGACAGTGAATTACATACGTGCTGTCTTCCTTTCCCGCCACTTTTCTTTAATTAGTTGGCATACTTCCATTGAAAGAACCCGTCCTCTGCACATTGTGATGACGACATATAGTTCATATTGCTGAAGAGCCACAAATACTTTTTCAACTACCGAAACGCGGCAGGACATTTCTGTCACTGACGTTTCGTAAGGGCTAGTACATACCTGCAAACATTGTTTGCAAACTTTGATAAAACTTGTTTAAAAACAGTTTGCCGACCATGTCTGCGGACCGGCGGCAGTCGACGAACACTGTTTCGCGTCCACATATCCCACTGATCAGCCAGTTCAAAACATCATGTCTTAAAGTGAATGTGTGGCTGGAATTTGTGCTGCCTACGTATTTCTCTTAAATGAAAGACGCCGACGAACAAATCGGAGACGGTGGTGGACTTGACACTTTCTGACTGAAGAAACGTGGTATGGAGAACATCTTTTAGCAGACTGGCCCATAACCAAACCAAAGAGCCTTCTTCAGAGAACTCCCGCTTCTCTTGGAACCCACCAGTTTCTTGTGTTCCATGCGAAACTGCGTTTTCAACGCCTGTATTTTCTTCTCTACATCCACCGCACTAGCGCCGTATTTTGTAGCCAGAGTATCACACGCATCAACTTTCTTATTACGGGTTTTGTATTCCGCGGATTGCACATCCCACAAACAGGGCAAGGAATGTAAATCTTCAATAAGTTTCACAATGTTCTCACTTGTCCACATTCTGAGCTTTTGCATCGGCTGTAGCGCACGACGGACTGATCACGTGTTTGCAAACTGTACCTTATTTTCCATTTACAACGGGAGACAAGAAACACGGAATATTTGTGGACTCTGCGAAAATACCGCCAACAGTCCACAAACATGAACTGAACTTGTTTCCAAACTATTTACAAACACTCTTTGCCGGCAATGTTTGCAGGTGTGTACGAGCCCTAACATCAAATAACTGCATCACACAAAGAGAATTATGAGCATCAGTTGCAATTCTAAACCTCCCTTGTTTTGCAGGGTGTCTGTTAGCACTTTTGTTCCTCATTCCACTGGCAGCACGGCTGTACAGCATGGTCACCCTCATCTTGCTCGCTCTCGTCTATGTGACAGTTGTAGTGCCACTGGCAACAGGCTTCTACTCTGCTGGCTCTTTGTTTGCCAGAACGAGGTGCGTCTTCAAGCGGTGACACATACCCCTTGTACCACGAAGGTAACCAATCATCCTGGCCACACTTCGTACTTAGACGAAGTACACAGTACATAATTTTTCAGCATTACAAATCCTAAAATGAGTACGACAACCCATGACAAGTCGGTCCCCGTCACCACGGCATGGCGCGTCCTCAGGTTGCGGATGGAGGAACGGCCTCCAATATGGAAGGCAGCTGGGAATATATCAAATAAGCAGTCGCGGACAGCCGACAAATGGTGGTCCTCCAGCTTGCGGGTCGGGCGATGTGCTAACAACTCATCACCGTAAAAACTTATAATGTTACGAAACATTTCACAAGGACTTCTAGCGGGCTGTTGTGAATGCAGCGAAGAACCTTCGGGTTCCATAAAATGCAGGGAATTTCTTGACTAGCTGAGGGCCGGTTAGCTTCTCAGAAAAAAACTCTGCTCCATGGAGTTAAAATGAGTACGACTAACAGAATGTTAACTACTGGCATTTGTATGTTTCTTAGCCTCATTTTATGACACTTTTCAACTGTACAATTTAAATACTCCATAGCATCAAATGGAATTATTTTACATAAATCAAGCTAGAAAAAGGTTATCAAAACAAACAGCCTATAGCAGAGGTGGCCGTATAGTCGATCACGATCTACCACTCGAACGCGGCCGCTTTTTGGTCTCTATCAAAATTTATTTGCCGCCTCAGTGCGATCAATAGCTCTCGTTTGACAGCACTCTTTGGATCAACCTACCTTCTCCCACATTAAGATAATTAAATCATAATTATATGATGTGTCATGCATCAACTTCGCAGTGGGAGGGTTAAAGAAAAACACCTTTTAATTATGGTAAATTGTTTTAGTTTGAAAAGATCAATTTGTGATAAATGAAACAATTGTACATTGAAATGTTTGATGTTATTATGCTATTTTACATTTATCTGCCTAGTTGACCTAATATTAATACATTATATACTATGGTAGATCGCGAAAGATTTTCTCTCTTTAGAGTAGATCATTGAGTCCAAAAGTCTGGCCACCTCTGCCTTATAGTTTCAACATTTACTGTTGATTTAACAATAAATGTATGACAATGTATGGCTCTCGCATTAGTTTAGTCAATTTTTACTACAAGAAACATTTTTGTTCCTAACTGTTTATCTCCTTGGCATCAATCACATTACCCTAAGTTCTGGGCCCTAATAAACGCACACCAATTTTTGTGACTTCTTGCTACAATAAATGTTTCTCTATGCTGTGGCATTGAGACTCTTTCTGCTGAGGAAAACAGGAAAACATTTTGCTTCCCCAACTCCCAGCTCACCTAGCAAAATATTATTTATTTGTATTGCTGCTATATGACATGTCATTTAAGGAAACCCTAGTTTCCTGTTTCTGTTCCCTTAAAAACAAGTTAGAAAGTTTTTACTTCCCTATTTTCTTGGCAGACAAACTGTTCAGGAAATAGGGTGAAAGATACAGAGATCTGTGAATGTTTAATTACAGCATACACAGCCTGCTATGGTTAATGACATGTAACTGCATCTTGCTTCATTACTTTCAATATAGTAATTTTAAACCACAATAAACAGGATGCATAAATCTTGTTTCGGTGCAGGAATGTAGCTGCTGTCATGTGGAACACAGAAATGTTGCACTATGGTGCCAGACAGGCATGGGCCTTAATGCTGTGCTTGCACAGGTTGTACATGCATCTAGACAGCATCACACCACCACAAACCAGGTATGTAAAATGAGCAATGACTAGAGAATGAGTTTTCAGTTTTTGAACCAACCAATGCACCTTTTTTTTTATTTTCGTATTTCTGTGTAATTCACCCTACATATGTTTCGGCCGTGACTCAAAAACTGAAAATTAATGTCAAGCTGCACGGTGAACACAACGTGAAATTAGAGAGTGAGTGTTAGACATTGTTCCAGGTCAGTGGCAAATCCTGATGAGGGGGTCAGGCCTAGTGAAACAATACTTCCGCTAGACCTGACCTCTGGATCAGGATTTACCAATTTTCCAGGTGTTATCGCAACCACCGAGACTAATATCAAGAACAAAAATATCTGTCAATATGACAAGCAATCACCCTAAGACAGGATCAGAGTTAATTCCTGCAATAATGTGCAAAACAAATAACACTTTATGGAATGTCTGACAGCTTCCACATACTTGCAGAGATATTACCTCACCAATCAAACTGTGTGTCAGGTAAGAATAAGGAAGTGCATTAACTGAGGTCTGTAATATCAAACAAAGGCTGAGGTGACTCGTCTGTAAGGTTTGCAGGGCTGCAGCCCTCCCAGCAATTTTAAGAACAATTAAATTAAATATCTGAATAAACTTTTAGTTACGACTCCTAACGAAATCTTTTATTTAATAAACATTCTACACCTACACACTCTACTACACACATGACCAATAAACATTCTACACCTACACACTACTGCGCACATGATCATTAATAAACATTCTACACCTACACACTCTACTGCGCACATGATCATTAATAAACATTCTACACCTACACACTACTGCGCACATGATCATTAATAAACATTCTACACCTACACACTACTGCACACATGATCAATAAACATTCTACACCTACACACTCTACTGCGCACATGATCATTAATAAGCATTCTACACCTACACACTCTACTTGCACATGATCATTAATAAACATTCTACACCTACACACTACTGCACACATGATCAATAAACATTCTACACCTACACACTACTGCGCACATGATCATTAATAAACATTCTACACCTACACACTCTACTGCGCACATGATCATTAATAAACATTCTACACCTACACACTACTGCACACATGATCACTAATAAACATTCTACACCTACACACTACTGCGCACATGATCATTAATAAACATTCTACACCTACACACTCTACTGCGCACATGATCATTAATAAACACTCTACACCTACACACTCTACAACTTCCAATGACAGTTCCTCAGCTTCTGCTTTCTCAATGATAATTTGCTTAACAGGATGTAATTACAGTGACATGGTAGGAGCCAAACAGCTTGACGACCAAACTTCTAAACAGATCATCAGTCAAGTTAGTTGATGTCTTTACCTGTCTTGATTGTTCAGTTCTACTGAAGCATTCATCAGCACTTACATCAGCAGCTATTAATGAGTTTTCATAAGCCCATCTCTACAATTTTTCAAAATTCATCTCATTACAATGATTTCTGTTCTCTGATTTTGTCTTGAACATTAACAGAGTGCCAGCCATAAATTCGTTCTTAGTATAACCATGGACAATAATAAGCCGTTAGCCAGGACTGTCATTTGCCCATACACCAAATTCATCTCCACTTTGACAACATTTGCTGCAAAATTAAATGTCATGTAAATATGTGACTGGTTTATGATGATCAGATTGTCACAATGCAATCAGCGAAGGTATCTGACTGTCCAAGCAACATCATTCCTGTGTATGAACATGCAATGTAATTGAATTTATCAAATTAAATTTTCAGAAAGGACGGTTCTCTCTTCATTACACTTTTGTATTTTACTTTCTTCTTCAATCTCCATTGCTATTCCCTTTTATACACACCAGTGAGGGTTGCAGCCCCTTTTCATGGCATTTTAAATTCATCAACATTCTTCCCTTTATCACAAAACTTTATTAGACTGTTTTGTCTCAAGAAAGAACCTTACTTCACTGTTCTTAACAAGCAATATATCACTTTACATACATGCTGTACCATCATGTAAAACAA
The DNA here is from genome assembly GCA_021186555.1 of Reticulitermes speratus. Taxonomy (NCBI): domain Eukaryota; kingdom Metazoa; phylum Arthropoda; class Insecta; order Blattodea; family Rhinotermitidae; genus Reticulitermes; species Reticulitermes speratus. The sequence goes on along the minus strand of JAJKFL010000008.1, from coordinate 17,719,653 downwards.
AATCAGATTTCTTGACCATACACAGAGCACCACACTATAAAAGGTAAGGGATAGAAAGGGGGTACTTTTAATTTAAAGAGTGGCCAGATGAAAACTGTTTAAAGTAACGTATACAATACAAATTATAGTTAGTTTAAGACAGGATACAGAATATATTCCAAGGAGCCAGGGTAGCATAGTCAGTTTAGCAACTAGGCTATGAACTAGTCAGTCCGAAATTCAAAGCCCTGTAGGGGCAAGAGATGCTTCTCTGCTTCAAAAACTCCAGACAAGCTCTGAGGCCCATCCAGCCTCCTACTCAACAGGTATCAGGGTTCTTTCCTGGTGGTAAAATGGGTGGGGTAATAAGTTACCCACTCATCTCCAGGTAGTGCTGAGGTTAAGAATGAGTGGAGCTATACCTCTACTCCCCCTTTATACATTCATATGTGGACAGAGAAAATTTTACCTTTTTACAGAAAGCATTCCATGTCACTATGTGATCAAATGATTTGGAGGATATTTTGCTCTACAGAGGACAACAGACATACAAGCGTTTAATTTCCCTTCCAGGTGCTGTTCTTCCTTATGGCAGAAAAGATAATGTGTCCAGATCAGCGCCTTGCATGCCTGTACTGTCTGCTGTTCTACACTGTACTTGCATACCTGCAGCGTTCACTGCTTGTAAGCTCATATGGAACACAGAGCACTATATACCCACATTTTGCTTTTCAAGAAAGAAAAAAATCAGCAAGCCTGAAACTTAGATATAAATGATACAAACTTCAAAGGTAGAAACACACAAAAATGCTGACAGTTTCACAATTTAAAGCTATTGTCTGTCCATGATTTACATGGCTCAGATTACAGTGCAGGTGTGGACTCTTGCGAACATGGTAATGAACTTTCAATTTCCATAACAGTTCAAGAATTTCTTTATCAATAATCAGCTCCATAGAGTTAACTATGATAGTCATTATTCCATCAATATATCCTGCACATTTAATGACAGTGGTTTTGACCACATGTTATGAAGGGACAAAAAGATTCCTTTGACAGCATCAAAATAAAATACCAAACAACCATTGGAGACATCAAGGACTAAGTAAAAGAAGACATGCTAAAATATAGAAAAAGAAAAGTAGTGGTATCAGGGGAGAGTTTATGGGAGGGCAGAAATGCAAAGGCTTTATCATGAAACAGTCCACACTGGTTGAAACTTCAGTGCATTAATCTAACTTGTATCAATATCTGATGGCACAAGATTGTGTTGCAAATTGATATGTCTTCTTTTTACTTAAACTGGTTTTGAACAAATAAGTTCAGGTACAAAACACAGCAGCATGACAATCAGTTTCTTAACAATTCAGTCTCAGGAAGTTTTGCTGTTTGCAGACTCGTCACTGGTCACAGCTACTAAATGAACATTCAGCAGCAGACTTCATCAAACTTACTACAGCATTCATCATTGTTAGACTTGGCAAGGGTATGGCCATGAGCATGGTTGTGCTTACATTAACCCTGCAGTTCAACCACCTGGAGCCAACATATGGATATGTTGCACTCACACTTCTGTACTTCATCCTCTCTCAGTACAAAGGTACATTTTTCCATTCTTTTAATACTAAACCATTTACAATCAATCAGTCAATCCCTGGGTAGTCCTTGTGAGATATGTGATGGTAACAATTATGCAATGAAGGGTTATTCAGGGTACTTCACTCTTATCATCACCCATTGCACTGGTGCTCTGTATCTCTCTCTCTGCCAAACCTAAGACATGCAATAAGCCAGGCTTAACCTCTGACTTCGCACTTCAGTGGACTGACAATAAAGAAACATTCAAGTTATCTTTATCTTATAAAGAATTACTGGAGCTGTGACAGCATAGTCAGTACAGTGATTAGGCTATGGATTAAAAGATTGAGGAATTGCAGTTCAATTCTTGGCAGAGGTAAGAGATTTTTTGCTACTCAAAACCCTCAGACTGGCTCTGTGACCAACCCAGTCAGTTATTCAACAGGTGACAGGTGCTCTTACCACTGGGGTTAAGTGGCCAGGGCATGAAGCTTACAATGCACGGCCATATAGTGTTCAGTTTAAGAATGCATGGAGCTACAAGTCAAATCCTCCATTATGCTTTCATGGCATGCATAGACAACTTTATTTTACATTTATAGCAAATTAATGCCTTCTCTATGCATTTCATATTCAGCTGGTCATGGACATTTCCATTCTCATACAATCTGTATGTTCAACACACTCCAAACAAAATCCTGCCTCTTTTTCTACACTGAACCAGTTTAATATACTTCATTCTCTGGATCGATTTTATGAAAACTCAGCGTTTTGTGCTCAGTGTTGCATCTATTTCTTATTGCTTGCATTTTGTTGAATGTTTAATCCATCTCAAACTTTTAATATCTGTAACAGTCCTTGGTTATAAGCACAAATTATGCTGTTACTTCAGTAAATAATTTTCTCCATTTCTTGCTTAGTTCTTGCACCATAGGTCCGCTGTGTTAGCACAACATTATGCCTGAACTCTTTTTCCCATCAAAACCAAAACCCAAAGTTCTGCTTACCCAATCCAGTACTCAACACTATTATCAGAAAGGCTGCCATACCCCAATAATCTTGGGCCAGTTCAAATTGTTGCAGCTTGCTTCTTGTCTTTTGCTATGACCCTCCCTCACATTTCCAAGTCTTTATATGCACAAACAGTTTACAAATGTCTGGTTTCTGCCATTCAAGCTACATAACCTTCCCATCATAATCCCCTTGACAATTTTTCTAAGCCTCACTACCATACAGCATTCCATCTCAGAAGCCCAAATAGTTATGTTGGTACTACTGATGGTAGAGACATAATAATAATAAGACAGGCAACTGTTGCCGTAGAAAAGTAATATGTATTACACATTAACCTAATTTACCCAGCATGCAATGTGCTGCATTATATTGTCTGTGACCTGTCTGGCTCTACACGTTTCCACATTATCTCATAATCGGCATGATTGTCAGGAAAAAAGTTATTGAACATAAAATGTGTGTTTTGATCTCCTCCACAATTTTTGTCTGAAACATTTCACACTCTAAAAGGTGGGTGTGGGAGACAGAAAAATGGACATTATACCATGAGCCCACTTCTTTTTATGTCTGTTATTTATTGATACTGTCATTACATGGCATCAGTGACACATGAATTAATGAGTATGGAGCAATGGTGAAATGACATTGACAGGGGAAAACCGAATACTCAGAGAAGAACCAGTCCTAATGCCATTTTTATCCATTACAAATCCCACATGGACTGGCCTGGGATTGAACCCACGCCTTCAGTGAGAGTGTGGCAAGTTACCGCTTTCAGCCATGGCATGGCCTGTCTCTCTCTCCTTATAAGATACCTGAAATATGTTAGGAAGAGATTTTTGTTACATAAAAGTATGAAACATTTTCTTCAAAACAATGTGCAAGTAATTGCTACACTTACAGGAGCAGTTGGGGAAGAGACATTTATTGTCTCAGCCGTAAGAAGTTTAGAGCTCCAGGTGCTTGAAGGATTTGAAGAATTCTGGATTCCTCTCGCCATATATGGCAGCGCAGTTGCACTGTCAGCTACACTTGTACTGGCAGCAATATGGCAGTTAAATTACTGGACACTGTGCATCATTGTTGGGTAAGTTACCTATACACCTCCATACAGTAAACATCAATTGAAATGACATAACCCCATTACAGAGACTTTCATTAAAAACTTGCATATTCCTGTGCTTGGGGAACTGATGAAATATGCACTCCGTATGTAAATGTATTGATGTAAACTTAAGGCACTTGTATACCTGACTTTCTGAACTATTATCATACTTAGACTTTTAATATACAGTAAACACAAAGTGGATTTTCTACTTTTGATACACGTCGAACCATATAATTTTCTGTCTTGAAATACATACCAGAGTGAATTAGCCACTCACCACACGCTGAAACATTTTCAATGTGCAATGTGCCCTTTGTTTTGAGATATCAGAAAATCACAGATCATGTCAAGGCATATAACTCGTCACAAAGTTTTCCAAAAAAAATTTGAAATAGTAAGTTCCCAAGATAGTGAATTGAGATGGACAGAAATTCCTGGCCTTCTTGGTCACATAACTTGGCATTAACCAAGTTCTAGTTATGGGAATATGTTAAAGAAAATAGCAATCCAGCACCCTTACTAAGAGATTTTAATAAAACACATAACATTACAGAAGCCATAAAAAATTTATGGCTGACATTTTACAATGTGTGTGGCAGAATAATAAATATAACCATGACATCCGCCACATCACAGGACAGCCATATTAAAATCATCTTGTAGTCACTAATATTTAGTGTCATGTCTATATTACAGTAGGAGCCGGGGCAGCATAGTATAGCTGCTAGGTTACAAACTGGACAGTCCAGGGTTCAAATCCCTGCAGGGGCAAGTTTTTTCTTCTTCAGAACATCCAGACAAGCTCTGAGGCCTACCCAGCCTCCCAATCACTAGGTACTAAGGTTCTTTCCTCACAGTAAAGCAGCCAGAGTGAAGTTAAGCACTTACCTCACCTAATGTCAAGGTTATGAATGACTGAACTGTACCTCTACTCCCCCTATATGACTTCATGGCACAGACTGGGACTTTACTTTTTCTACCTATATTACAGTGGTATATAGGTACTATAGATTACATGTGTGAAAATCATACAGCTGCTTTGTGTTCACTGTGTATAATGCCATACCATAAGTTGCTATTTTTTACTTTTCTGTGACTAATTCTGGCAGAAGCTATCCCAGACCCGTGTTAATTACAGCATTTCAAATGTACAGAAAATCAAACACTTTTTAGAACATAAGAAACAAGTCATTAATTTATGTTTCTGTGTCAAAAGGTACACCAATGTCTATGTGTGTGGGCAGCAAGTACTGGACAGATACTGGCGTCCTCTTTCAACACAGAGAGCTGTAATTTCACTCTTCCCACTGGCCACACTGCAGCAGATGGCAGAACGAGGAGAAACAACCTGCCCCATCTGTCTTGATGACATGCGTCTCTTTGCTGTCCGCATCACCCCTTGCTCACACATCTTCCATGGGCAGTGTCTTCGCAAGTGCATCATTCAGTTTGCCCAGTGCCCACTCTGCAAACAACCATTATGACACCTATCTGCCTGTTTTAAGACATAAATGCAAAGGTCATGTGTCAAATGTAAAAATGGCAGAGTGGTCATGATAAAGACACATTACTGGCACTGTTAAGATATACACCAAACCTCAATACACTCTTACATGACTATCAAATACAACTTTTCTTTAACAGAATACATTTCACCTACTTCATAAGATACTTTCAGCACTTCTTCATTGTGATGTTTTCTAACCAAACTTTCCCATTCAACACTTCCACTGCCAGAAACACTGCTGTTGGCCTACCTGTCAGACCACCCACCTTTTGCAGCACACTAGCAGTTTGTGGTATGTCAATGTAAAAGAAACAAAGAACAGCAAACAACCTACACACATCCAAACAATCGCAAAAGGCACCCACATACATCATTTAGTGACAGATGAAAAACTACCTGCTTGAAGTGCATTCAGAGAGAAAATTATTTTGTCCTGGTCATGACATATTATTAGCCAGCCTTAGTCAGAAAAAGCAGTTAGGAAAAAGCACTAGAAAAAACGTCAACCCTGCATACAGGAATGGAAGGATTAAATGAAGAGGGCAGAAGAAGAGAACAACGTTAACTCATAGTAATTAACTTTAATATATATTTAACAATTTACAAACATATCTCCAACACATCATTTAGACAGAAGGTAGAAAATTTACTATATTAAATTTTTTACAATTGTCTGAATTGTCACTACAGCAGGGGTGCACAAATCCTTGACACCAAGATGCCTGGGTGACTAAATTTTACACAATGGCACTTAACAGTTGTGAGTCCCCAGTATGGAACTTGCTTCATGTCACTCTTACGGTGCCTAGAATTTTGACATGGTTCCTGCATTTTTGGAAAATTTGTTGACCTCTGCAATACAGCGAATTTAATACTAATGTTAGCATGTTTATAAATTCAATGGAGCACTGAGGATACAGTGACAAAGCAAAATTTAGATCTGCTTTTGTTTTATTTTTATTTTGTGCCTCAGTAACACCAATGCACTACCATTCAATATACAAGATGCAACTTCAAGAACTTTCAATATCATTACAGTCACCCACCTAAGTTCCATCATAAGTGGTTCTGAGACCCCAACGTTAGTCAATATGACGTAAGTCAAGACAGATTTTGGGGACAGTGGTGCCAGACAATGTTTTGACCAACAAAAAAGACATATTTGTACCTTTGTAAAACTTACAAAAAGTACGAAATCTTACAAACTAATGGCAATTTAAGACGGAGGCACTTCCTCTTCAACTGCAGGCAGGTCATCTGGATCATCACCACCAGTTCAGCAATACAGGTGGTGATGCACAAGTCCTTGATGATGACTTGAAGAAATCAAAAACTGAATTCTGGTGGGACAAAGATATCTTCTTCTCCTTCAGAATTTCATCTCCTTGTAGGAAGCAAGAATCCTCATAATTCCTTGTCTAGCTGTTGCTGCTGCTGTTCGTATGAATCAGTGTCCTCAAACACCTTGATGCCAGCTTAAATGAGTCCAAGCCCTTCATCAACTTCAAAAGCTGATAAATGTCCAGCCCATAGCTTGTCAATTGATTGAGCTAACACAGTTCATATGTGATATAATTGGCAAGGTATGCACTACATACAAATTTTCATACTAAACAACTTTCATTTGTATAATAAAAGTTATACATAAATCCTTCCAGTATGTGTCATACTGACATTTCCTTGAATATTATTGGATCACAGTGAAGACAAAAATCCCATTGATAATATTGAAGTATTTACATATAACAAATTTGTTGGGTATCTACAACTGTTTAAAAGTTTCCAACTGTGCTTTCTCTGGAACGAGTTTTAAGATCTCAGTGGCATTTCAGTGCAAGGAAAAGAGACACGGACAGCATGCAGATTACTCACCACTATTTTAACACATCACCTCCTCCCTGAAATTGAGGTTGCATGCATGCTGCAGTGTACTGCAGGAGATGCAGGTCCTGCAACAGTTGCGTTAATCTCTTGAAGTGGCGCTCTGTATAGGGTAAAGTTCCTTCTAATGTCCTGGAAAATCCTTGTATCTTGAGGGCCCCACTTGACAAGTCATCCAACAAGATAGAAATCACTAGCTGAAAAAGTCAATAGTTTCCTTTTCAAACTAAATGTCCATTTAAAACTTTTGTTGAGATATTTCAAACACAGTAGAATTCAATGGTCACATTAAAAAAATACATATGCCTACAACAGACAGGACACTGAAGCAATATTATGGTGGGGGTCTGTGCTACTAGCAGGTTAAGAAATGTTATCTTCACCTGTTGATAGGTTATTGTGTCACAACATGTCAGCACTTGACATATTTGTCTACATGTATGCCTGGAAGTTAATACATATATGGAATTTAGCTGGCATAAAAACCCCTCATATTGCCAGGAGTTCTATGTCTGTTCTCATTTTATGTGTGAACATTTGTGTGGAAAGAAGTTTCCCTTTGCATCAACATGTCTGCCACTGAGGCCACAAATTCCTTTTGACATTAAGAAATATACCAAAGGTATTGTTTATACCAGTAACTGAATATGAACTCTGAATATTTATTTCGTTTTATAGTCCTTTCACCATGTAACAACTTAGGCAATGACATTGCTTAGATCCCTAAGAATGACACACAAACAGGTTGGGGGTAAATGAGTTATAAACAATGGGAGAAGAAAGATTCTAATACCTCACTAAATTGCAATTTGAACATGTACTAAGCACTAGAGAGGCACATTTGTTTATAGACTCAACTTCTTTAAACAAAAATATTAATTACATACCTGCACCTCATTTTACACTTTCAAATAACTGAACACAGACATACATTTGTTTTAATTTCTGTAAGTTAATTTATTGTTATTTACTTACTTTTCTTTTTACTGGTTTCATTTAAACCCATTTCTATCATTTCCTTCCCTTGCCACGCTTCAATGAACAATTTTACAACCAATTAGCCACTATACTTAGTAAAAAAAAACCCTATACGTTACAAAAAACTAAAGCAAAAATGTGAATTTAATATTATTCATTCCGTGCATTGTGCTTGTAATTATTTACATACACCAACATACACACATAATAAAATTATAAGTTACATACACCTGAACCCTCCTACATGTTTCGGCAATAAATCGCCATTCTCAGGGAGACGTAATTACAAAGAAATATAATACACCAACACATCAATCTCACATATGCAGTGTTAAAACATATAAAATACAGAAAATAGCAGCTACAATTATAATAATGTGGATGCTATGGCTAGTATGAGGCTAAAACATTTCTGGTAAAGTTCGTGTCATTGTTTACAATGCAGTTACCTGTACAAAAACATCTAACGTCAATGTTTTCAATCCAGAAGGATCACGTCCCTCTGGCATGTATTGGTGTGTCCTGTGTAGGAAGGTTTCGTATAATGTGAAAATTGTACCAGTACCACAGTTACGAAACGTCTGCTCTAACGTTTTACTCAGCATGCTGCAGGATCCTACCAAACTCACCTGTGCAGGATGACAGTTCTTGCTATTGCAGTTCCACACTGTCACACACTTCAGCAGCATCTCCTTTTGGTCACACTCCAGCTGCCTTACTGTATCTTGCAAGCCTTCTTGGCCTTGCTTCAGCACCTCTGTAAAATCATAGTGATTTTTCTTGTATGACTTAGGTCTTCCACCTTTAAGATGGGGGGAGCAAGTTCCTCCAAAATGTTGGTAACAATATAGCAGACTAGATGGTATAACATACCACAAGATAGTAATATCTTCAGAAGAAAAAAGAAGGGAGAGGGGGTTGCAAAATAAGCACACAGTAATTTGAACAGAGAGATTCCTTTGAGAGCACCAAAGCACAGTACCAATAGACCACTAGAAGCACCAAGGAATCAGCACATAGAACAAACAAAGGAACATAAACATACTTGATGTTCACAGTTATATCAGCAACATAAACACCAAACTTAGCATTTCTCATTTTTTCAGAAATCCTTATAAATTAGGGGCAACAATTACAAATTCTCAAGGCTAATAGCTGTCTTTTACAGTTACATGGTAAATGCACCTCAAAACACACCCATGATGTGGAACAATTTGCCTGCTAACCTGTTCAAAATCAAAGTGACCTCAACACCAAAGTAAGCAATGCTGAACATTCGGACAGGCTACAGTGCTTAAACAACACACAAATAAATACTATCATCCACGTTGTTACAATTTTAATTTCTCATCATATTTTATCAACACTAATATGAACAAATCTGAGTATATGAAGAAAAATTTTCTGAGCTCATCACAGAAACACTCCAGTCTGTGTGAACTAATATTAATGGAACTTCCTTCAGACCATTCCTCATTCTAAAACAGCACTCACCTTGGATTATTCGAAGAACTTGCAGAGGTCGATCTAGAGACAGTGCCAGCTTCAGTGCTGCCAACAGCTGATCTGACTTCACCAGGTTTGCCAATTCCTGTTCTTGAAGTACTAATTTCTGTCTAGCTTCTTCAGCTTCATCTCGACGTTTCTCTGTCACGTCTCGCCACAAAACCAGATTGGAATCGGAACCTCCGCTAATCAGCAACGACTCGTCCTTACTAACTGTGCAGTAACTTGCAATGTATCAACAGCTTTGTTCCAGATAAATAAAAACCACTCTCTACTACTGTATTATATTTGTTCCTAGATTTCAGCTGTTCATATTAATAACCCACACTTATTTCTAATAAAAATGATTTTACAGAAAGCTCCCACTTTTCTTTTCATCTTGGTGCTACAGACTTCACATGCTGTAGACCCTCTTATGAACGGACTTCAGAAATAATGGATGAAATCTGTTGGTTTGGAAAATTTTGGTCTGCAATTGGACTATGTGGAATACGTAAGAATACCAACACAGGCTTGTCTCCTTAATTATCATTTATTTACATTCACTACAAGGTTAATTACATTTCTGTATTATGTGTATGCATTAGTGTTATTTATACGGTACTGCATTATTGTTTTGTCGACTTTGGCTACAAACACACACACACATAATTCAAAAGTACTGGACAATCGGCATTATTGAACCACCCACACCCACTATTAGTCCGTTTATAAGACAGTCTACAGTATAGTAAATACAAACTGAAACCAAAGACTTGCAAGTTGTCCCAAAATCAAATCCTCTGCCACATGTGGCTCATTACATAATTACATACAGCTGTGTGAGACTTTTTTCATAACCTATTGGCAACGAAATGCACTGCAGATACCAATTTAAGCTTTGCACCCAAATAGTATTCATCTGTGAAGCCGATATGTTAGTGACAGCTCCATTCTCTCCTCACACCATGATTCCCCCGGACACTGTCTAAGGTAGTACTGATGTGTATAATACATTGACTTCATTGTAGTCTTGTATTCAGATGTCTGCCACAGTGACAGACATTTTATAGAGTTTACTTTTGAGGTTAGTACATGTCAAGTCAGGATCAAACTCAGAATTATTTTCAACTAAACTTGTATGCTAATCATTTGGACAGCCATGGCTGCAGCCACTGATCATGAAAATAAAACACGATAAAAAAAAAGCTGTCAGTGTCATGATAAACAACACCTTTAGTGGAATTACCAGTAACTCTCCGAACATTGTACACATTAACCTTTAAACGACCAGGTTCACATTTAAATTTCAGCACATGGTTTATGAAAACATAACTCTTATTTGAAAAGAAAATGATAAAATTATGAAATAAACTGCAATCTGTGGAAAGTAAAACAGAGATTATGCAGCATGCCTTACGAATGCAATAAATTTTGTTGTTGCCTAAATATATAAAATAAATTTCTAGTGGTGTTTTTTACATTCATTAGTGTATGCAAACGCAGGTCATTTAAAAGTCAAATACACCTCCAACACACAAGAATGTCCAATATAACTGGTAACACATTTTAACACATTTACCACTGACATAAAACTATCAAATACAAACCTGTAAGGGCCCAGATTCTGCCATCATGATAATCGAATGTTGCTGTGCACTCACTTGTCTTGATATTCCACAATTTCAAAAGGCCATCAGCTCCAGCCGTTACCAGCTGCATACCTTGGCTAATGAACTCAGCTCGGAGAACAGAGGAGTCATGGCCTTCAAGAGTCTGCAATATTACCATTATTCCCATTCTTTAATCAACCACATTAATATGAGTATTCATAAGGTATATACAGTTTAAGTTGCCAATATGCCTGATTAAGTACCACACCATAAAAACATATAGGGGAGTGGAGTTATAGGTCCATGCATTCCTAACCTCAGCACCCACCAAAATGAGTATTCAGTCTCGTACACTGGTGCTTCATCCAGTAAAACTGCTACCATTGTCCACTGTATGTGAGTCTCGATGAGCTCCAAAGCTGGTATTAATGTGGTGTGGAAAAAAACTCCAGCCCCAGTCATCCATTTAAAATGCTAAATTTCTGGACTTTGTCCAGCAACCAGTGTTTAAAAATACAAAAAAGACTGAACGTTTCACAGAATGGAAACGTTTCCATCCTCAGGTAAAAAGGTGCAGAGACATCTACTCAGGTGAGCCCACCAGAAGCTATTGTCAATCTCCAGGCCAATCATCCCACCTACACCTGGTCACTACGTTGACTTTCCTACCTCACATCACATACAGACAACAATGTTCAAATTTAATGTCTCCATGTCTTCATAACTCAACTAATTTACAGCATTTACTGGAATCTCCCAAATATTAACATGATGTTGTATGACAGTTATTAAATGCACCAGTGGGGAAGGGGGAGAAAAAAAAAAAAAAATTATTATGAAGTTACATCTATGACAATTTTGAGTTTCAGGTAAAAAGGATCAGGATGGGTGCTTTTTAAAACTACCTTAACACAGGTAAGGTCCTCCACTGCCCATAACTTGATGCAGCAGTCGGCTGATGAAGACAGCAGTACTCGATCTACAGGTGAAAATTGCACACACCACACTCCACGTTTATGACCTCTTAGCACACCCAGTAGCGTCAATCCCTCTGCAGCCCACAGCTGAAACATCGACATGTGCTCTGTATAACCCGTTCATGTAATAATTTGTTTATGCAAGAACAACAGATTTTTCATGGGGTTACAAATCTTTAGAGAATAAGTCATTTAGCTGGTCAACAAATTCTCCATGTCTTATAACAACCAAAGCTTCATTACCACTTTAACATGAAACAAGCATCAGTCCTTATCCCCAAGTTGATGAATCCAGTGCATATACTCACATCAGACTTATGTAACATGCTTTTTAATAATATCCTTCCACTTTTGCCAAGGTCTCCCAAATCATCTCTACCCTGTTTTGTGTGGATGTAAAACTTGGTCTGTCACAGACTAACTATTTGAGAACAAAGTACTCATGAAGATAATACAACTGCAAAAAATTTCATATGACATACACTTGTACCATGCATGGGGAAAATGAGAAACACATAAAATTCTGGTCAGGATAGTTCAAGAGAATACACAAGCTGGAAGAACTAAAATGGAGGTTAAGAGTGAAATGGGATCTTTGACAAACAGGGTTTGATGGAGTGGACTGGATTCACCTGGGTCAGGTTTGGGACTGTGACCATGGTTACAAAACTTCAGGTTTGGGTCTGTCACCATTGTTACAAAACTTCGGGTTCCATTACAGCAAATATCACCTTATCACGGAGACTCTGTACAGTACATTAGTCAATCAATTAACTACATCTGTAAAGATATGCACTACAATGATAAATGGTACACATAACAGACACAACATGTACTGACAGCAAATGTACAGTACACTACAAAATCAAATATGCTCAATTTTTCCTACAGCAATGAAAATAATAAAAGATTCACTTGACAAATTTTTGTTTAGTTTTCTTCTGGCATTCTAAAGAAGAAAAATGTAAAAGTTACCATTTCATCAATCCTTAGTTTGTAACTACTGTATCATATTTTACAATCAAGAATTATGATCAGCAAATGAACTCACTTTGGCAGTCTTATCCTGCGATCCTGTAGCAATCAATTTGTCATTTGGAGAGACACTAACACTATTGATGTCCTTCTCATGTGCAATTTCTGTGAGATCCACATTCAAAATCTGTACTTCATCTGCAACATTAGCATTCAATATTTCACCTTTCACATGTGGCACAGTAAACACTGTTATTCATACACTGAAGTAATAAATGATTTCTATATTTTATTACACACCCATGAAATAACACAGGATTTTCCCTCATTAAAAATTCTGAGACAAATACAAATTTAAATTGTCAGCAATTAAATTCCGCTGGTCTGAAACACTTTATTAAAAATGTTATTGCACATACCAATTGTTATACATTTTTATGTATACTTAAAAAATGTTACATCATATATAACCATTTCCTGTTAATATCTGCATACATGATGACTTCATATTTAGGATGTCTGTAAAGTGTGTGGCATTATACAGTACAATTATAATTATATAAATCTGCCCCTGTAATGACACAATTCCATGCAACTGCACAGTTTGTAGTTTGGTTTTCCTAAACTGCCGTTCTTATTGTGGAACTGCTGTAGAAAACTTCATGGTCCACTATTATTTATATTCATTTCTTAACATTATTAGCTTCCAACTGCATAAACAGAAAGTTACATTGAAATTGAACACTGTCAAGTAATGCCATAAAATAATCCATAAAAAAATGTTACTGTTTTTAAGAGGGTAAAAAGTTTATTAGGTTTTAGTGTATTACAAAAGTAAAACAAAAATAGCATATGCAAAAAGTATGTAAATTTGTCCTGCAGCAGACAAATAATGCAGAACTTGTGTAAGTCTTGTATAAGCATGCACATATATATTGAAAAGGTGGGAGCAGGAATCTGTTCTAACATGCATCAATCAGTGCACAGAGACCATGAAAGGTCACAATGTCTGTTCAGTTTGTTGAATTCTCTTATTTTCAGAAACTGGTGCACCAGGATATCATTATTCAAAGAGTAAGCAAACAGGGGTTAAATCTCTAAATGTCTAAGAGCAGAGGGAACTTACTTCAAATGTGGTGCACAGTAAATTCTGCCATGATGACATGTGAATTTACACAACATATATAAACTTTTTGACTCTACCACATACCTAAGTATTACATGGTATTCTTTTTCCACAGGGAAATTGGTTATATCAAGACTGCATTATGCAGCCAACATTACATTATCCTTACACAATGAGTCTCCTTTTGTGTTACCTGCATTCAATTTCTTTGGTATTCTCCAAAGTTTCAGGCATAAATCTTGACTGACTGAAAGGAAAAAAGATGCAGACAGCTGACTGAAGGCAACAGAACCCACAGACAGAGTGTGTCTTGATCCGACACCAACACATTTTGCAATATAATTCACTGGATCCATAAGCCAAAGCGCACTGAGTTGTCCTGCAGACAGACAAAGACATTGCTTACATTTCAAGGCCAGATGCACATCCTTCAACATCCAGAAACCAGCACACTGAATCATGAGTCTTCAATAAACTTCACACATCCAAGGAAAGTATCTTAAAACAGCAATCCCACTTAAACAATGAATACCCATTCCCATAATTATCTCATTCACACAAGATTGAAGGTTCTCTTGGTAGTGATTACAAAGAGTACTATCTTCTGGAATGTGATGCCATGTTGTCCGATCATAATCTTACCAACATTTTGAGGAACCTTCTGTTTCCATGTACAGGGTAGAAGATATATGAATCTTATTGTTTCCACGTATCTTAAGTTTGTTTTTATTTAGCAGGTACTGGCCTGTGTATGAAACACAAGACCAGACATACTGACCAAACTTCTTTCATGACAGGAGAGGTTCAGAGTAAACTAGTATATATTCAAAGTTTTAAAATATAACTGTTCCCAATGAATTCATTTTTCCTGATACATTAATCCTCAACACAACATAATCTGTTTTATTCAAAGATCCAGTTCATACCACACAGTAAACACTCTAACTTCTGTTATAAAACCAATCAGTTAATGTTGGTATACAGCAAAAGTTTCTGTTTATTCTGTGATAGGTAAAAACATATTTGACACTCTGTGGGCAGAACACAGAATTTTTTAATGTTAAATGTGGTGGTACATATGGTAACCACTAGGTTTGAAAAGGTTAAACCTGTATATTATGAGTATCTACACCAACTGTGTTATACTGCACCTCCTTCCCAAAATGAAGTGCTCAAATTTCTTATGTTAAAGTTTTAATTCCAAGCTCTTTCAATGCCTTTAACAGCCATTTTCAAAATGGTCAATCAAACTTTTGTTGTGCCATGTTAAGTCTCGATATCAATAGGAGTTTCCGCCGCACGATACCTGCCACCCTTGACCTACATTTAGTTGGACCTTTCCCTTCCTGCCCTACTTCCCTTTGGTATGTAACCCGAGTTTACCTGGTTAGTTGTGTATTTTTCTCGAGCACTCAACAACCTGGCTTCGAGGGATGAGCATCTAAATTCTGTTTCGGCTTGTACATCAAAATTTCGTTTCGGCAAGATATATATATAAGAGTTGTTGAAGTCCTTGGTAGTGCCGGGGTCTGGGTGTGTTTCTCTGTATCGACACAGCACTACCAAGTATTCATTGAGACTGTGTAGAGCTGCTCATTAATATGTCATCGAGATTGTTTTTGATCTGTTGGTGTTGTATGTTTTTTTACTACGCTTTCTGTAAGTACTGGTTTTGTTGTTTGAATTTGTTTATAAAATAAATAGGTACATTTTGATTTGGTGTATTCCCATTTGGGGCACCTTTGGGTTAATGCTGGCTGCTCCGCCAGCTATAAACTGATCCACGGTAGTACACGGAGTACTGTAATGCTAATTTATATGGCCAAATCTTTGATTCATACTTGGAGAAGTTTCAATGTGCCTACAGTGAAATCTGCAAATAACTAAAACTGTAAACCATATAAACATGCTTCAACAATAAATAATAGTATGACAAACCTTTGCACCTGACAGAAGCAGTAACGGGTTGCTGGGAGTGGCTGCCAGAGTCAGCACTAGATCGGTGTGCCCTCGCAGCAATTGGCAGCCCATATCCTTCAAGTTATACAGCTTAATATCCACACTGTTGGTAGCTACCGCCAGGTGAGAACCATCTGCACCCAGTAGCACTACATCAAGAACTTCATCACTGAAGCCCACCAACTATAACAAAGTATTAAGTCTGACAGGGAAAAGAATGGCAAACAATCCAACTAGACAGCATATCTCTATGCTTCCAATGAATAACACAGCACAATTATGGTCATAGTCACAGTGTGCAAAGCTTTATCTAGCTCCACCATATTGAAATAAGACTGGGAAAGCAGGAAGAAAAGAGGGATGGAGGGAAGGGGGGATGGAAAACTTTCTGAGGGTAAGCCAAATATTGCCTATTGTTGATACAAACCATGCATTCCAGAAAACATGGTAACCATCTCCTTGGAGCAGACAGGTAGTAATTCGATTAACCAAGAAACTCCACCTCTCACAAAATCTGAAACGTCATTACCACGTCCACAACCTGCAAATGCACTCTAGCCTGAGCCAGATTAATCTACTCCAAAACCTTACCTCCTATTTCCCTAAGAACTATCTTAATAGTATCTGTCCATATACCCTAGACAGTCCATGTGGTCTCTTCTACTGCAGCTGTCTGACCAAAATTTTGTTCTTACTACCTACTTCTGAAATGTTCAACAAAGCTTCCACTGATCTAAGAATTTCACAGAGATATTGCAAGTGTTGCCATACTGCACAACACATGTACATGGCATCATGTGCAAATTTACACAAATCACTTCGAAATGTTACAAAGAAGTTTCAAATTAACTTTATGTTATTTTCACCGTACATTTTTAATGTATATAGTCTTATTCCGACAAATGTACACTTGTACATTTGTCGGAATAAGACTATATAAGTTTCAAATTAATAACACGTTTATTAAAATACCAGCTACAACCACATTTTACTAGATATTCCAAAATGAAACGTGATGGTACAAGGAGGAAAGAATAAAAAAATTCACATAATTGCACTCACACATTTTTGACTACATTTTTTCTAAGTTGTTGGAGTACAGATATGAATAAGCCCTCATTCACAATTTGGGGGAGCACCTTGTGTAGCATCAGACTTCAGATACTAATACAATGATATGAGGTGTACCACACCCAACTCAAAACTCCTTCAGGCATCATTCACCCATAAGATGAAAACAGCACTTCATGTGTTATAACACTGCACTTTAATGAAAAGTGACGTAAGCCCAAAGATTTGTGATGAGGGTGTGCTACTAAATTGGCACCTATAAGGGACATCTTCCTGCATCCCATTTTTCATTAAAACATTCTGGAAACTGGTTCTGCTTTCATCAGGTAAAATATAAAAATATGATCCCTACTCTGTTGGGTCAATTAATGTTTTTATTTCTTACCTGCATGATGAAAGCAGAATCAGCTTCAAAAACATTTCACAAGAAACTAGATTTAAAACGTCCAATACATATGTCCACTTACAAGGTGACGGGGTACATCTATAGAACCAATACCTGTTTCTCACATGCAAATGTTTCCAGTTGATGGATGATGATATTATGGTCAGCAGAGATGATGGCTAGTAGTGACCTCTCTGCATTAAACAACAACTCAACAACAGCCAGACCACCTTCCTCTGCTGCCTTTGACACCAGCGAGTTGGTCTGTGTAAACACTTCATGGCCCTCTGTAACTTCCCATATCCGCACCACTCCTGCAATATCATTCCATACAAATCCACTCACAATTACAAATCACTAAATAAAAGCCAAAAATCATGTCCTCACTGAGAAGTTGACAGTCAGTCAGCCGGTCAAGAAATTCCCCCATGTTCTATGGAGTCTGAGGTTCATTACTGAGTTTACTCCACTCCAGAACCAGATGAAACTAGACAACATTTTCACATATTTTTAAAATAAATTTTAATATTAACAAATACCTCTTTCACCTGCTGCAGCTATATGAATGCCTCCTTTTAAATTCTTCTTGTGGCCAGGAAGCCTGAACTTGTCAGGGAGCAGAACTAGGCCCTCCAGGCCTTCAAAAACAGGTAATGTACGTACTGTACTTCCAGACGAGAGGTCCCACAATATGATGACTCTATCACGACCACAACTGAAAATCAACAGAAGAACTGCAACAACAATTCGTTACTAGGGCAAGCAGTTAAGCATACAAATTCTAAACACTCATAACACATGTTCAAGAACTAATAGGCAAAACACAATTTTCAGGGAGTTTCCTTATGTGTGAGTAGCTTAATTCGTATTCTTTACCAAATGTTATTTGGGTGATCAAATCGAAATGGATGAGATATGTGGAACATGTAGCACAGTTTGAGAGATGAGGAATGCACACAAAACTTAATCACAAAACCTCAGGTAGAGAGACCACTTTGGAGAACTAGACATAAATGGAACAGTAATACTGAAACATATTTTAAATAAACTGAGCATGAGGATGCTTGGATTAATATGGCTCAGGTATCTACAATGCATCATAATAAGAATTAAAGTGAATGAAACACACATGCCGTAATACTCGTATCTTAAAGTGGCATGGATCAGTTTCAGCATAATCTGTCAAAAAACTCAGAACATAAATATGAAAGTATTTATGCCAAAAAGCAAAGCAGTTTTTAAAATGAATCAGATTGAACTATAATCAAAGTGACAAGGCAAAATTCAGTATAGGAGCACCATAGCAGCTGCATAGTTTGAAGGCCCTGTCACTGGGAAGCAGGCACCTAAAATGGGATCATGGGTTTTCATAACTAAGCATGCATCACTCACCTCAGCAACTGGTTTGTGTCCTCATGGAATACGAGAGCTGTGACCTTACTAAAATGCCCAGACAATGTCAACTTCTGCTGCCCAGTGTTGTGGTCCCAGGCTCGTATGGCAGCATCATCACCAGCAGCAAACACCAGATCATTGTTAAACTGCACCACACTGCAAGCACCAAAATTTGCAGTAAAAATTAGTACTGGTTTATGTAAAATTCGTGTATTCTCAGTTTAATTTCTACCAAACATCCTTTGAATTTCAGAGCAACTACACATTGTTTATAATAGTTACAGAATGGACATAACAAATGCAGGACAAGAAACAAGAAAATAATGGCCTCCCACTTGTGATGAAGTATACACAGTTTACCTCCTTCTTAAGTTTGTGTCCAATGACAGGTGTATCTGACAAATGTGAATAATTGTGGAATGTATGTACAAGACGCCAATCAACATAACAACATCCCTGCGAAAATACTGTTGTGGGCACATCAGTGAATCAGCCAAATTTTATGTGATAAGCTAGCTGACAGGAAGTGACGAATGGTACTTGCCAGATACAGGTTCTGTAAAAATAAGTCATGGTAATGCAAGAAGTCTACACTAACAATGGTGATTTCTTAGGTTTGTGTCCCATGTAACTGGCAGCTGGTTGGAAATGGCCAAGTGGCCAATATTTGTATGAGTACACTGTTCCCATGACATGGCAAATATTGACAAATGTTTGTCACATAGACCAGTGTTGGGACCCAACTTTAGAGCTGAGCAACAAGCAGAAATGAAGTATGCATGCAGTTAGAGTTTATGTGTCTTAACCTTTTAAAGACCTGCGTTCGCACATAATAAACATCCCTAGAAATTAATTTTATATATTTAGATAATAAGGAAATTTACTACATTTTGCAAATAATAAAGTAACATCAACATACACCAGTAGCTGAGGTGTTCTATTTAGTTACAGACACTCCTAACTAACTATTTTATCAATAACAATAACAAAGCCCACTGAATCAAACTCACACCATCACAGCCACAAATAACCCTCTTGCAGGACATTCACCCATAAACAATGTGCATACACATATTTCCCTAGGTGCACAAATAGCCCAAAAAATCTTTAAAAATATAGGCTCATCAACTTACAGCAACCTACTCTCACTCTGTTTAAAAAAGAACAAAGGTTATTAAAATTAAACAGTGAAATTACAAACCTGATAACCCCTTGAGCCCCTCGCAGGTTGTGAGTGCATGTCTGATGTTGAAGGTCCCAGATTCTAACATTGGAATCCGTGCCACCACTCGCCAGCAGCAAGCCATCTTTGCTTAAAGCAAGCTGTGACACTGGACCTTTGTGTACACTCTTCCACTGCTTTATCAGGCTTCCATCTGAAGAATGTTAAGCAGAAACAATTTGAAACTATATTGGCAAATGTAATCAACTCTTCTTTTTACTCCTGTAAGTTTCAAACATTTAAATCACTGTATAAGACAATTAAAAGCTGTCCCAGTGGTCTAAACACCATGCCATCAAGACATATGGAAACACAGATGAAGATTAATTCTAATTACTTCTCATTTGGAAGATGAACTTGAAAACTTAGTACTTGTGAATGCACAATATATGTAAATACTGCTAAGTTTAAATAAATGCCACACAAAAATAAATGTAAAAACACATAAAATAATAAGTGGTACAGCACCATTAGCCACAGAAATACAGTATCCTATAAAACAGACCCACAGTAATCTTGATCTCCATCATCTCTAGGAAGGCTTTCGAGCCACCTGGCCAGTCTCAAGGTGTAAAAAAAGACATGAATAGCTCAAACATGAATCCAACCCTTATCATTCTTCCAGTGCTGATGTGCTGAATGTATGGAATCTTGTCCACTTTCTTACCTATATACCTTCACATTACAAAACTTTATGTTGATACAACAGTCCAACTGTTAACTGTGTTATTACAAAAAGACACAATAAAATCACACACATCAAATATGTACTAAAGAAAGCAAAAAAAAATTAAAATAACTACAAATAAAAGCAAACACACCTCTCCATTTCCAGAGCTTGAAAAGTCCACTTCTGTGATTTGAGATAATTTGTTCATTGTCTGGACTCAACAAAAAGGTGTTAATAGTGTCCTCACTATCTTCTTCCTCTTCATTCACACCTACTGAAGCAATGACACGACCCTGTTCGATGTCCAACACTTTAACTAACCCTCCACACTGGCAGAGGAGCTGTTGTCCACTGCTGGTCCACTGTAAATGATAGCAGCAAAATAGTTTCAAGGGGCCCAACCAGCAAATGTATTTCAATGAATCATTGGTACATACGAGTTGGTGCAAACTATACATCAGTGATAAGGAGTGATAAGAATGTTAAGTTTCGCTTGTGCTTCATGCCATGAAGGATGGGGAAGGAGGTATAGCTACTCTCACTCTTAACCTCAGTACCATATGGAGATGAGTGGTCAGTTTCGCGCCCCCAGTCGCTGACAAGAGGAATTAGGCCTACACACAGTTTTCAGTCATTCTTACCTCAACTTGGCCGCCCGTGTAAAAAGCACCATATTTTGAATCAACTTCAAACCTATAAAAATAAAACAGTGCTTAGACACACGGAATTAATTACATATATCCGTAAATTCTAAAATGTGCGTAATGGAAAGGTATTTTGCTTACGGTAACTACCGAAAAAAATAACTATCCTCAATGGACTAATCATATGTGGGAACTACATTTCAAAACATATGCACCACAAATAGTGAAGTTATAATTAATACTCACGCTTCTTTTAGTTTTCGACTACCCATTTCTGCATCAGACACCGTAACACAGGTAACAATTCCCAAACAGCTCTCGTTTCAACTTCGAGCAGGCACGCACCACTCCATACCACATTCATACCTGCCGACATGTGCATACCTAACCTCGCCACAGACCCTAAACGAACATCGCCTTCTTTTGTTTCATAGCCTTCAGTTCCAGAACACGAACACACAGAGCGTCCATGCACACAGCCATCGTGTGAACCATGGACAACTCGTTGCTGTAGAATCCACTAGATGTCGTTGAATGCAAACTCACGATGCTCACGGTCCTTCAATTTTTGCAAGGCTGGTTTGTTACTTAATTCGTTTAATTTCATAAACGTAATATATTCAGTACTTTTTTATTAAATACTTTAAATCTTTCTTCTACCATCAGATTCACAGATCACGTTTGAACCCAGGCTGATATTGGCGTGGAGTGCTCTCACGCTGTCGGGGGGGGGGGGGGGGGGGGTGTCCTGCCAGGCTTTTAAGTGACAGTGGCTGGCCTCAGTCATTCAAGTTTACCTTCTGCACCCCCCCCCCCCCCAAGTAACTGTATATGGCAACTTTGACATGAACACAATAAAAAAAATCATAAGGCTTCAAATCTGGTGATGTTTGGAGGCCACTTGATCAGGACCACCCCATCTAGAGCCCACGCAACCACTCTAATGCATCAAAAACAATGTTGTTATTAGGTGACACTCTTCAACCTGGTGAAGTCTTCTTCCAGCTTTGGTAATGCCAAGTTCTCCAGTATATGAAGATGAATTGTGGCATCAGCAAAGAAAATATATCCTATGTTATATAGCAAGCTGCGCCCCACAATAAATCCAAACACAAAAAACACGTTACTTTGCAACTGGCCTAGACTTTTTGAGTTAACCTTCAGTTCAGTGCCTCTTTTAATATGTTAAATGGTTAACAAAATATATCCTTCTGAAGTGGTGGAATGACTTTCAATACTAACTGATTGAAGATATGTACTCTTTTTGCTCATGTTCAAAAATGTAAAGTTTCCATAAACAAATCTCATCTTCTGTTCTTGTTCTCCCCAAAATGTGGAAATCTGACTCCACAACTCAGTTACTCCCAGATCTTGTCTATCTTCTGATGGGGAACTTCTCCCCTCTGAACAAACCACCTTGATCACGACAGTATCAACTGTACTAATCACTCCTGCCTCAGTCTGTAATATGTCACAGACATGCCCTGAGTTACTACTTTTTTAACACAGGCAGATAGCTTGTTTTGATATATATCTTTAAAACATAGCATGGTATCATTAAC
The DNA here is from genome assembly GCA_021186555.1 of Reticulitermes speratus. Classification (NCBI taxonomy): domain Eukaryota; kingdom Metazoa; phylum Arthropoda; class Insecta; order Blattodea; family Rhinotermitidae; genus Reticulitermes; species Reticulitermes speratus. The sequence goes on along the minus strand of JAJKFL010000008.1, from coordinate 17,696,524 downwards.
AAACTCTACATTTCCTGCTGAGCTCAGTCCTTTATCTACAAAAAAAAAATATCACCCCCAAGTGTTCTGTAGCATTCCCTTTTGCATGTGAAAATATACTATACACTCAGCCAGTTCCATATCACCCTTTCCACATCAGATCTGTACCCCCAACCAATCCAAATCATACTTCTCACACCCATTTACCTCTCTTTCAGTCTTTGGATAATATGAGTCTTAAGGAAACAGGATGTGAGCATGTGGACTGGATTCATGTGGCTCAGGATAGAATCCAGAGGCAGAATATCTGTTAACATGGCAATGACCCACACAGCATTCTGATAATAGTATATTATGTTTAGGATGGAAGAGCAATGTACAAAGGAGTTCCATAACAAAATCCTTTGTACACTGTTCTCCATCCTTCCATTACTTCCCCTCTCTTAAGTCCAAACAGTATCTTCATCCAATCCCTCTCATCTACATGTTCATCCATCAGGGACGTTACCAAGAAATAGAGCATTAAAGTTACAATGTGACTGACACACATTAAAAGTCATTATTCACAAATAAACAACCTGCGGCATTTATAACCTTCACGTTTATTAACGTGTGGGACAGTAACGAGTTTCTTGTAATCGTGAGTCATTATTCAGTCACTGCCTGATTCATCAGACTCTTCATCAGCTTCTTCAAGCCACTGTACAAAAGGAGCTACCTGAAACATGGCAAAATATTAACTTATAGCTTACACACTCTGAGGACCAGTCAGCTGAGTGCTCACAGCATTTTAAAACAAAAGTTTTCAAGATTCCTAAATTTATACAGCAGTGATTTATGAACTACAGTGTACTTAAACAACCATAGAATATTCAACAGTATACAAAATATCATCATATTCTTATCACTATTACTACAACATAACCTTATATGGTAGGTCATTAGCTAATAGCTATGGCATTCTGTATGAGAACAATACTATTGGCACCACAAACTACTGACATATTTCACTGTCATCATTATCATATTTTCATCTAGATCACATTTACTGAAAGTTACATCCATTTACTTCAACAGGGTCATTAAAAGCTTCCATATTTGCTTGGCTTCAGACAAATTTCCATATTTCTGCTCTTACATGCCACAAAAACAGCGCATTCCCTTATGACAACTTTCAACAGTAACAGAAACCTAACACGCATCACATCAGTTTTCTACAATGTTAGGCCCTTGACATAAACTTACTAGCAAGGCCAGTCTTCAATGTGTCACAATAAAATCTTAATGGTAGGTTAAGCACAGACATACAGCATAGCATATTGTGTGTACTACGGAAGTACAATAAGTGCAGGATGGTTGGTTCATAGATTAACTAGAATACCTTTACTGAATAAGATGCATGGTGAATTAAAAAGAACGTCTGAAAAAGCAGACTTGGCCTGTATCACTGAATTATCCTGACATCATCCAGGAAGAAGTGAGGAAATCCATGATACCTCCTGTGGCCAACATATACTCGTATATAAACAAGGTACTTCACAAATGCAAATTGGCCTGTTATCACCTCAGCCAACCTGCTTGGTCAAATAGTTCCCAATCTGAATATATTAAAAATATATAATGTATGTATTAGGAGTGAAACAGGAGACCTATAAGGTATTTGGTCAGTCAGTCCAGTACTGCTGTGTTCAACAGCATTGAAAATACAAGAAGTTTAACAACATCAATAAGAATCACATCATGGGAACCCTGAGACGACAAAGCACACTGGGCCTTGATATGGGATCCACACAACAGTGAAGATAACAGAATGGTAGAACAGTGTGAAAAATGTGCACTGGGACTTTGGAACACAAGGTCAGCAGCTACACATACACCACCAGTTCAAAATAATCACTTTTCTACCTTTAGCAGAATATATAATTATGAAAAATCTGAAACCAGCAGTGAGTTGTGTTTGTTTGTTTGTTTGTTTCCAGTTATGACTGAGGTGTGGGGTTAGACGTGCATCAGCATCAAAGGCTACATCACTGAAAAAATCCTCAGTAGCAGAAAATATATTTCGTTTCTTTTCTTGTGTGAACAAGATAGCTGGATCCGCAGACAAGTTGAAGATGAATATAACAACAATCATCCAACAAAAAATTCAGTTACATATAGTCTGGTTAAAAAACTGTTCAAGGAGTTTAGAAAAACAGGCTTCGTGACACACAACATTTGGGTTGTCCTAGCACCTCACTAGTGTATCAAATTGTTAATAAAACTAGTAGTAGAACTAAACAGCCACAAAAGCACTGAACTGAACATATCTGCAAATTCATCAATGCAGATTGCTAATAAAAACATTCAAAGGAACATGCTGTTTAATTTGGAAACATGTATTTAGATAGACTATAGTCACGCTGGAAAAAATACTGTAAAATAAATGTGAAAAAAGTATTCTGCCATTAGTGTCAGATTCTTCAAACACCATATAGATATTACCTGTTTGCGAAGGGCAGTAGCAATTGACGATTCACCATGACCACTGTTATACCACTTCAAAATCACATCCTCCACTAAAATGTAATTTTGGTACAATAAATGCAGCAATTTCATTAATCCATCACGCAGCACGTCTGTTGAGGCTGCCATATCCTGCAATTTGCCCAGTGCATTATGTTACTATAGAAAAATGTGTACAGAGTAAAAATAATTGTGTAAAAAAACACAGACTCTTAAATAGATGCATAAAGCCTACTGCAGTGGCTTCCACCCGTACAGATGGGGTAGGTAGTTACACACTTATTGGTTGGGAGGAATCCACCACCTCCATCAGACCACAACTCAAGTTTATAAAGTACACACACTACTTTATTTTATTCTCCTTAATAATCACTGTTCAGACAGATCTCTTACAACAAAAACACCAGCATTCCTTGCATCTGTTCTTTACATGTTATTCTTCACCCTTTTAACAATAAATATGCTGCTTAACAATAAATTCCTAAGACATACCTCAAGGGCTTGCAAGCAGTCATGCTGGGAATCTGAATTGCGCACATAATTTTGCAGAATAGGCAAGAAGTCTCGAAGCACTTTGTTGAATTCCATTAAATACTTGGGAGTAGAGTCGACTGACCGAGCCTGTATTGGAAGGCTCAGCAGTGCTTTCATCACGAAATAGCTGACCTCACGTACGCTCACATTGTATGCATATCGTGATGAGTTGATTTCCAGGATCAGGTTGTCAGGGTGAAGCTTGTCATCATAACCTCGTGTCAGTGAATCCACTACCTCAGTGAAGAACACTGCACACAAATGACACAGAAATTTAAATCATATACAATGTGTGATAAATTATTCCAGACTAAATTTCATCTTACACTTAAAACACATTTAGTGACTATCACATTCTGGGCCATTCAAAGTAGTTTCTTTGCCAGCTGACATTATGCAACTGTTAGCAGTACTTATAGAAGTCTCATGTTTTAACTCTGCATGTGCACATGAGATTTGAGGTTCTTCTGACAATGACTATGAACACTAGTGTCTTCTGGAATGTTACAGCATACAGTCTGGTAGATGTGCACCAGTGTGTCAATGAAACCTATCACCAGGGGATGTCTACCTGATGACTGAAGCAGTAGGATCCTCTGAAACATACTCCCCAGACTACATGGTATCATGCCCTAGAAGACAGTTACCTTCCACAAGTGGGGCCCAAATTTTCTTTAATTGCAACGACATCAAAACTCTTTTTCCTCAAGTTCTAAATCTCTCTCTTCTTCCCTCCCTCACCCTTTGCTGCCACAACCACATGTATAACATGTTTTTCCTCAAGGTGCTTCCTTGGCCAGTACATGTCTAGCTACCCTGGGATAAACTGGGTTAGTATGTCAACGAATGGGGGAATAGAAATGTGACTTATGACCTAGGCTAAATAATGGCACACAACACACAAGTCTAATGTAGTCTACATTTACGTTAGTGTAAAGTGTGTGATGGGGTAAATATATCCACTTCACTCAGGATTTCCCATCAGACTACCCTTAAACATCCTCCCTGGTCTGTAAAAAGTCAACAGTCACTGAGAGAATTCTGGTCAGACCAACTGATTACCTCACTAATTTACTGAATGATTAACTGATCCATTGACTGATCACTCTGGCCATATAGTTAACTCTAGTCATTCACTGACCCTTACCAGCTAGACCAGCAAAACTGTTAGCTGAAACATGAGGTGCATGGTGCTAGGGTTCTGTATTGGCAACTACTGCATCATCATTCTAATACTGGTATGCACAGGCTGGAGGCTATACTCTAAGCTCAAGTGACAAAATGAATGAACAAGTTAATAAATGAATGAATGAATGACTCTCATCTTCAAAATCCCACCTCCTTACACAAGTATAACCCTGATGCTGTGTCCTGATACTTAACCTCTAGCGATTACATGAGTCTGCTATCACCACTCCAAGTTCTGCCAGGCGTTGTCACCAAGGCTTATATGTACAACAGCAGTCTCTGCCCCTTCACAACCCATACTCATTGAGAGTCTCATTTGTCATTACTGCCATCAGACTCCAACAGACAATTTTTCCCATGTTGTCCAAGTGTTTGATTTTCTGTTCAAAACTTTATAAATTACAAATCTTACCATTGGCACATTTCTGTTTTACTACTGCTTTCCTTCTTTGTGTCATAAATAGCAGTAAAGTATGAAGTTTTCCTTTTTTGTGTCACAGCAGTCAGTTTATGCTCAAAGCATGAATATCAATTCAGAGACTGGGATGGCATGTTTAATACTGAATAAAAGATGTACTCACAATGTGTGTCATCAGGAACAGGTGAAGCATGGTCAGACACCCCACTGCTGGCTGAGAACTCTTCCTCACTCTCACTCCCACTGTCTCCTCCACTTCTCTCTAACCAAAGTCCGTGCAAACAACGGGCTTGTCTCTCATCTTCAGAGTCAAATTCTGTTTGGTCCACAAGCAAACGGTACCCCTGTTCTCCCACTTTCTCTACTTTATAGACTGGAATGAAAGAAAGGAAATTCTAAAACTTCTTAATTGTCACCCATTAATAAAACAGAACATTCAGACAACCAAACAGAGTTAAAATTCCATGCACTGAGAACCAAGGGATGCAGAAATGTTTAGCCTTGTTGGATGACTGATCAATTTTTGGATTATTTTATGATACAGCTTCCCAGCATAAGAGTAATCTTGATGTTCATGAACTTCAATGTTTGGGACTTCTATCTTTCATAATCACCCATTTTAATACCACTGTTTTGACCTTTATAACTGGTTGCAATAAATTGGGAAGAGACCATGCTGCTCGCAAGTTGGCTTCATCCATTCCCCTGTCAATATCATTCCAAGCATCCATACTCATATTTCATTGCACCAACCCTATACAATCTCAGAAACCTAGCATCAATAAATAAATCACAGATACATACAAGTTGGATAACTGGAGTTAAATTCCTGGCAGGAATGTTTTTGTCTTTTCCACAACATCCATACTGACTATTGGGTCCACCCAGTCTCCAGTCCAAGGTATTAGGGCTCTCTTCCTGGGTGGTAAAGCAGCTGGAATGTGAAGCTGCCCAGTCACCTCCATCTAGTGCCAAGGTTAAGAAGACATAGACCTATGTCCACTCTCCTGTAAGCCTTCATGACATGGTGCTAATTAAGCATAAGGATAATATTGCCTTTCTTCATGTAGATGTACATGACCTGTTTCTCTCATTAGAAAACAGCGATTCATAAAACCTGGCTCTTCTTTGGTGTGAAATAAATGAAGTCCTACAGTAACAGCCAAACAAAACAGCTTACCATCATCCTGGTCTAGACTCTCCATACTCTGCACAGGACTAGCAACAAGAATGCTTGCTTCTAGATTGCTGTCATGAGGCAATACCACGCCCAGGCCCAGAACACAGCCTTTACTGAGTGTCACACCTGTTCCCAATTTTGAACGATGCCCAACAACTGTACAGTTGATATGGCAGTTATCCTAAAACACAACATAATGCCTTTAACCTTCATCTACTGATCTCAAAAAGCCCATTAGAGACAAAATACAAATACTTAGTCTGAAGTTTTAAGTTTCGCGTGGATGTCTTAAACTGTCAATGAAACTCTTCCACTGACTTGAAAAAGAAAAATTAATTTGATCGAATATACAGCGACATAAACTTGTTGCCAACCTGAAAACCAGTGCATTAAACAACTAAGGAATATTGTGTGCACCAAAATTAGTTGGCATATTACTATAACAATTTCTGCTTTATTATGCACAAATGAACTGTGACAAAGTGAGAAGAAATATAGCAGAAACACAAGATCTACATTGTACTTTTAATGAAGAGAAAATAAGCAGTACATGTAATTCTGAAGAAGTTTCCATACATTGCAATGGAATCTTCTGGTGATTAGTTGATCCAGAATACTGTTGGTTCCAGATCATTGACTATGTACATGCTATTAATTTTTTTAACATAAAATATATTTGTTATGTGTAATTCTCTTAATTTATCTTTCTGCAAGTCAGCAGCACTTAACTTCACATGTAAAGTCATAATTTCTGCCTAAGTGCAATGCCATAGAGACACAAAGGGTAAATACAAGTGAAGTGCCCATGCATTCGCAATGTCAGATCTGCAGAGAGGTGGGCAGTGGGTTTCAAGATCTGAGGTTCTCATGGCAGTGACTACGAATATTAACACTTTCTGGGGCATGACACCATACAGTTTGGCAGATTAAAAACAATATTTTGTAGCATGTTGCTGCCTCCATCTTCAGGATAGAGAAGCAAGTCACATAGTGGAAAATGGCTAAAGACATGGGGATCTTAGCTCAATTCTATGTCTTTCTGTTGTTACACCATCAACCATTTTTCCCTCACAGATTACTCCCCTACCCTGAAGATGGAGGCAATATGCTTCTCTAAAACAGGTACCAAATTATAATGTGTCATGTCCCAGCAGATGGCAATCTCATGGTCTGCTTCAAGCTGAGCTGTCTTCCAGAAAAGGAATCCGAGTTCCCATTAAAAAGGTCAGTGGGTGGGACCCACAAATGGCCTTACATGGTGGAAAAGGCACAAGTCTCATTCCTGCTGGGAATCAAACTTCCTATATACAGCCCACAGCCAGTCACTTTACTGTTGAGAAATTCCAGCTAACACCTATTTCACTATAATCATAAACATACTAGGTAATGTGTGTGTGTTTACATGCAGGCGTACTTAAAGCGCTGCCATTTCTCTACTCCTTTTGCTTTGTGAATGCCACTCCATTCCATAAGGTAAAGGTAAAGCAATCCCATTACAGGCCTGGACAGACCCTTAGGGTTCCAGGAGGTTGAGGCTCCCAGATTTCTAGACAATCGGCACATGAAGGTGGTAAGGTTGTCAGCCATAAGCACCGGGCGCCTTTACCCCCCAGGAAATATTCCTGGTACTTATTTCTGTTAGAGGCTGAGTCGACCCCAGGGTTATAGTGCGACCGAAACGATTATGTCAAGGAAAAATTCCAATGACACCATCGGGAATTGAACCCGCGACGTTCCGGTTTGTAGCGCAGTGCCTCAACCAACTGCGCCACCGCGTGCCCCCCATTCCATAAGACAAATAATAATGTCAGAGTGTGTGACACAAAATCTAAGCAAAGCTCATTATGTTCAAAATATTTTGCTACATAACCTTATGTCCATGAACATATGACAAGTCTTTTTTTAATTTATCATCAGAAAAATGTGGAGTCACATTCTAATCACACATAAAATTAAACATATTCTGTACAGGTATTTTCCTGAAACGTGAAGACTGTGGTGACAGGTTTTCTTATATTTGGATAAAAACAGTATACCAAAATCTAAACTGACGTATGTTCAATGGTTTCATCAAGTACATTACACATACATACCAAAGAAATGCTATTTATATTTGTTAAATGTAGCCGCTCATTAAATTTAACTTTGAAATAACTAAATAAATTGCTAAATTGGTTGAGAGAATAATAAATATGTTTAAAAGCTGAAAAATCTGTTACTCTTGATGATTTCTTTGCATGACATTTCATTGTAACTACATGATCATATTACACAAAACATATTCGTTTGGTAACCATACAGCAGTGAATAAACTCTTCCAGTAAACACTTCAAAAAGTACAACACTTGGAATAAATTTCATCTTACATGCACATTTGCTGCATGAACTATCAGAATTCTATCCTTAAAGTATAAGAACATTTTTCTATCTGACTTAAATAGCCGCAACCAGTCAATTTACCTTACCCCAATAGCAACATTATCCCATATATATGAATTGTATATGGTGACGTTCTTGCCTATATGACAGTTCTTGCCAATCACAGAATGACTAATGTCAGTGTTCTCCCCAACATCAGTGTTCTCACCAATCACAATGTCTTCCTTTAACATACAACCCCTGCAATAAACAACAATGAATTATTATTTCATTATTTAAAAATGTTCACTGAAAAAATTTCATTTCTATTCAAAAGTTATCTTAAACTAAGCACGTTTCAACAACCCTATCTGGCTACAATGCATACTTACTTTCCCAGTTTGACCGACTTCTGCTTATAAACATTGTGCCGAAGAAACGTGTAAGGTTCAACATCCCAGCTACAAGGTGAGTCAGGAACAAATGGATACACCCAGCGATATATAATATCATGACTGAAACAGAATTTTTATTACATAATTCAAACAGAAGAACAGAGATACAGATAAAAATCTGCTGATAAAGATGTTTCGATATCTCACAAAGGTTAGGAACGAAAACCAACTGCGCTAATGGAACTAACTTGCTCTTAAGTTTAAAACTGACAAATGAGTGCTGAAAGTTATGACCCATAATTAACATGTAATTAACTGAGAAGTGTCAGGTGGAGGTCATAATCAGTGCAGGTCTTCATTTTGTCCTTTACCCATGCCAACTGATATCAACAGTTTAACAAATCAGCAAACTAAATGGAATATTCTTCTACAGCAGATCACATTTGTTCACAAGATAAACAGTGTGACTTACACAAATGTATAATCCCCTGGCACACACATAAACCCAATTTGTTGTAACAGACATCCAAGGCCAGAAAGTCATCATTCATTTTTGTTTTCTTTTACAGGTAGGATGAGACAGGTGGGTTATACAGAATGCATAAGTGAAAGCCTGAAGGGAAGTGGCCATGTGAGAGTTACATGCAGACAGGAAGATAATATTAAAACAGACCTCAAAGAAATAGTAAGCAAGGATGCACATTCTGATGACATGTTCTCGTGAATACAGCAATGAACTTCTCGGTTCCATAAGAGATGGAATGTTGCTTGACCACTTGAGTGACTATCAGCTTCACAATTAGGTCTCTGTTCTCAGTTAGTTTTTATTATTCTATTATTATCTAAATGATCTGTTGTCAGAACTTTGCAAATTTCACAGCTCTGTTTTAATCTCATCTTAATTATTTACTATTTATTTAACAGCACTGTTACTAACTCAAACTGTACAGATCGAATAACAGCATGATTAACAAACAGACATTCTGAATTGAAAAGCATGTGCAGCAATGCAAGTGGTCATGGAACAGCATGAGGCACTATCTCAGCATTTGCCTAGAGGGACTCGAAAAATCACATAATACATGCCAGAATATCCAATTTTGAGTTTGGTTTGAAACTGGAACCTACCAAATACAAAACACGAGTATTATTTACTTGACTGGTACACTGAGTAGGAAGACAATTAAGTCCTGAATTATCAAAAGGTAGAGTGCATGTTATATGTCAACAGCAGGAATTCTGTAACTGACGGAGTTCATATCAATAGCATACTGACCGATGTCTCTTAGCTTCCAAATTTTTAGGCTTTTACAGTGGTGCAGTTGAGGTCTCCATTCTTCTGGAATATGGTGCCACATCATATCCCAGAAGAATGGAAACCTCGACTCATACCTTTATTACACGCAACATATGAAATTTTATCATACCTGACAAACTGATACATCTGCCAGTTAGAAACACGGGCAGCATACTGTGCTTCATCCAATTTGTACCAATAGATGGTACTGGCAAGAATTTCTTCATTCATCAATAATCCTCGAACAAAATCATCTCTTGTCTGAAAGTCAAAGTTGTCAGAAAACAGTGGTGGTACAGCAGGAGAGCAGATAGCCACATACGTGTCCAGGAGATCATATCTCAGTTCTACATGAGATCGGTCAACATATGTTTCCTGCAGAGCAAAATGTATTCATTATACTCAGCACAATCTTATAATTTCTTTAACACAACCTGCAGCACGTATGATGAATACCCACCTACCAAAGTACTACAATGACCCAAATATAAGATGACCCTGCATATTACACTCACACACCCCCACCCTTTCACAATCTTCAATTTTCAGGAAAACACCTATACAGATGTGTTTAACTTTGCATGTCATTACGACCCCTGTTTTTCAAGTGATAATGAATAGTTATTAAAAATTCCTGTCTTATTTTCAGGTAAATATGGTACATGGCAGGACATCCAAGATGACAGTGTAATTGATTATCAGTGTTACAAGCAACACTTATACAAGAAACAGCCGAGTTATCATTCCGTAATTCTAAAACAGTTCAGTAAATCTGACTGAAATGATGTATATTCCCCAGTTGTATGTCTCAAAATATCAAATTGTTCAGCAAGATACACAACTACATAAAATGGCATTAAACAATGTTTGTACTTTTCTGTCACGAATCTCAGTACTGAAGACAACAGCCCCATATCAGACCTAACTACAAAACTCACACCTGACAAGAACCATTACATGATGCGACTTTTGAGCACCAAAGACCAGAACTGAAGTTCTGTACTATAAAACTGGGATGTGAATATCACACAGAGCTGCCAAGAACTGACACACACACACACAAAACCACAGTTGTGGGTTTTGCAGTTGTTGCAATGTAGCTGAGGATTCCTGTCTTCTGCTGTATGTCACTAGGTAATTAGCCCTGTGTTTCGAAGCAATGTAGTGTGCTCATCTTCAAGTGTTGAAATATCCAAGGAGATCAACGGTTATTTTATGTTCACCTTCCCACACTCAAATGGCTACAAAAATTTAAATTTGTCTCAGTGGGATTTTTCTCTTTGTTAATATATCTAAACCTGCCACGAGGCCCAATCAGCCTCCTTGCACGGGGATAAAACAGATGGGAGTACAAAGCTGACCACTCACCTTCATGTAGTCCTCAGCTTAAGAATGTGAAAGATACACTAAACTCCCCCACACACATATTCAAGTGCAGTGCTCAAATTTTAGCATTAGGCAATAATTACATTACAAGTAGTTTTAAAGTGACCTAAATAGTTATACTGACAGTACCAGTGGTATGTTTATCTTCTTAGTTCCAGTTTTCATCTTGTGATGGACCAACACCCTGCCTGTTGATGCATCCACTGCAAGAACTGCTTCACCGTCAACAGAACGTGCAAAATGTCCAGGTCCAGCCTCCTTGTACACCATTGTCATCACTGCACCCTTGTCCTGTTTCTGCAGCTTCCTATGCAATGAAAGACTAAACTAAAACAACAGTCCAGAAGATCCACCTTAATTTTCTGCTTATATTTCAGTTGTGGAAAAAGTTTGCAGATCACTTGATGCATATACATATATGTTACCATTAAGAGCATAATTCAGTTGTTTCGTAGAATACACAGATATTTTATATGGTAACCAGATGTTTGTAGTCAAGAGTGTCAAAAAAAAAGAAAAGTAACACTTTAAGTGGTTAGTTTACATAGGTAGAATGGCCAGTAAAACCATAAACTAGCTGTTCTAAACCAGTAAAAGTGCAAAACAGCCATCCCTGTGCCATCAACTCCATGTTTTAAGTGAGTCATGCAGTAAAAGTATGAAACAGCAATGAATAGAACCAATTACATACTAAATAAAATACCTACATATTCCTGGAAGTAAGAGTATCAAACAGGTTAATAAATAATGCTGAATTTGTGCAAATGAACTGTAAAATAAAACTCATGATTTAAAACAAAATCTCAAAATTATTAAAATTAGTAAATCAATAAATGAGTTCAATAATCAAATTGTTGTTTGCTGCTACACTGCTCATGTGGCATTTGGAGTTACACAAAACAGCATTTTGTTTCTTTACACAGATACACTTTTCTGACATGCAGTTACTACTACATGAACATCTGTGAAATCATTGACCACTTCCTGTAGGGAAAGGATGGATAATTCAACTCGAGAAACTTTGTCAGCAGCAACCAGTTGGCAAAACATAATTTCATCTTTTTAGCTTTCATTAGATCACAGTCTCCGGAGAACTCACTTAGGAAGAGGCTATGGACCTGTCGTAAGACACACTATACAAGTATAATAATACTCATTTTGATGATCATCATGATCATGACGATGATGGAGGCTCTCTCTTGCCTCTTGCCTTTCCTTTAGCATATTTGTTTTATTCATACACAAAACACACATCCTAATTCATACTCGTCATTTAAACAGTGTGGTTCACACTTTCAGCACACAACAGTATTTGTGCATTCCACTGCACAGACACAGCACATGAGTGTAGGATAACTACTGGGGGCAAAAGCCATATATCATCTACATTACATGTGTTTAATCTGTCCATCTCCAAAGCATTTTTTATATTCACTTTTTGTGTCCATTGCCTCCAATTCATTTTTAAGCTCTCTTTATCAGTCATATTGTCTAGCATGTCTTTTGGTAAGGAAATTATTAAAATACCAATTTTTGGTGCAGTCCGAAATGTTGAATCATGAGGATCCTCTTGAAACCTGAATGCCAGGTGCAGTTTTTCAGAAACTCAACACATTCCATGCCAACATGCCAGTTGCTAGTATTACTGTCCTGCATCCAAGCTGTAATCACATTCTCAATGTCCTGATTACCTATTCAACACTTCCCTGGCTTTGGCTATGTGTGGGCTTGCTATACACAAATTCTGGTCACACAGCCTTTAAATCTTCTGCAACTTCATTGCAGAACTCTCTGCCAGTGCCTGACTGCAGAACACAAGATGCCCCAAAGAGCACAAGAATATCCAGAAGCTAGGATGCAAGTTCGTCTGCACTTTTAGGCTCAACAGGTCTCAATACCTCATAACCTTACCATTAATTTATGAAATAACTAAGTACTTCATAAAGTAATGGACTTCATACATTAACAGGAACCCACTGGTTGACTCATTTCACACATTAACTTGAACTGCAGAAAAAATTAAAATATTCTGTGCACCCCTTGGGTTGGTTCCTTGTTCTATGAAGTGGCATGGCTAGGTTTTTTGGCACCTGGAGTGAGTAATCATAGTAACCGCCAATAACAGAAATTACCACAATTATTTATTGAATTTCCTTTTATTTGGCTCAATAATTTAAAATTTTTTCAGTGCTGGCAAGCAATTTTTTTTCATATACAACATTCATTTTGCTGTCCATCTTCCTGCCTCTTCGACTCTTCCACCCTGGGCGGCTCCAACGCCCCCCCCCCCCCCCCAATGCCCCTAATTCCATGGAACAACCAGTATTCAAGTGTTGAATGGTCCACCATTATAACTTTAATGCCATCTTTCAGTTAATTTATGAAATAACACGCATTTTATGAAACAGTGGATTTCAAACTTTAATGGTAACACCACATAATAATGTCATACAACAAACCTTATTTCTTTTATTGTCTTAAATCAGACATCTTGATATGTACAATGGAAATATGGAGAACAGTAAGTTCCCACACATTTGATATAACATGACATACATCTGTTACAATTTCAAACCTGTGATGTTCCAGGATGGGTAGGAAGTTTAAGTTTGCAACCATTTGACCAGACACAAGAATGAAGTCACTCCTTATAACCGCCTTTGTATCCAAGTCCCGCATGGCATCACCAAGTGAGCGACAGGTCTCAGACACCATCACTGTTATTGTCATAGCAGAGGCCAGCTCATTCCACTTGCTCTTCCTACAAAATTGTGACATAACATACACACCTTAAATAAAACCTTAACTCACCATACATACCAAACACATGACAAATGGGGAATGATAAATCTGTTACTTTCCCAGTCCTCTCAGCATTGGATATAACCCAAAAACTGAGAGCAACTCCTTAAAGAAGGACTAACAATTCAACAAATTTGCTGACAAGTCAAGAAAGTTTTTACTCTCCCTTATTGTTCCTTTCATTAGGACATGAAACCTAGGAGTACTAGTCCTGTATCTGTGATAAAAAAAAATAGCCATCTGAACACCATACTTACTTGATATGTTCTTTGATAAGATCTGCATGTGAGCTGCAGAAAAGAATTACTTCTTCAACTGAAGACAATGCCAAACATTCCAACGTATAATCTAGCAATGGCGTGTTTACTACAGGTATCAATGCCTGAAAAATTGAACATGTACAATTTGTTTTTAGATAATGGACAACTCAAATTCCTTGCAAGTCATTTGAACCTATTAAAAGTGAACTGTTATAAGAAAATAGTGCATGCATGATAAACTGAGATATACAACACAGAAAACTTATCTGCAGCCTAAACATCCTGACCATTCTGAATCGAGAGAGTAAATACTGTCATTGTGGAAATACTGTTCTTTAGCACAAAACTGGATCTTAAGTGAGCAACGATGCCAATAACTAAGGTCATATGGCATAAGTAATAGATTAACGAACGACTATGGAGCATTGGTAGAATAATACTGTCAGAGAACAACCGAAGTTCCTGGAGAAGCCCCTGCCCCAGTGCCTCTTATATCACTTTTGACTTAATTATTTATTGAGCAGGTCATGTGGTAGCCAGTGGAGATCGCAACGAACAAAGCGCAGCACCAGAAAGATCATGCCTAAGCATCAAAACACCATTGTACAAATTTTAGTTTCCATGCAACTACTAAAGGTCTGACAGCGCAGTAGTTGCCTCTAATGTTGCAATTCACATTTTTTTCACATTAGACTGGAACATTGATAAAATAATGATCAAAGCAACATACTGGTGGTATTTCCCAAGTAATTGGACGAAATTCTCCTTGGAAGTTGTCGACAATCACAATTGCTTGAACTATGTCTTCCTTCTTCAGTGCTTCTGAAGAACCTGTTGTCCCTTTGGTACCCTTTCGCGACATTTCGTAGAGCACCTGATTACATTATACTTCGTACTGCAGCACATCAACATGCATAGCTAATTAATGCAGCCAACACACATTCATTTGTGGTACACAAGCAACATATCCAACGTAACACGGCATACACATAAACTGAATTCCGTGAACATAACCTCCTCTCTTAACTCGCTCTCATCCGTGCCTACTTGTATGTGGGTAGACATGCCAAACGATCTATCGATATGTGTATCCATCTGTGTACATACTCGATTGAAACACCTTTGTGCAACGGTTTTGTACCGTCCTTCTAACGTTGAATATTCAGTGTACTTACATTTTAGATGTTCATAAATCACCAACATAGCACACCATACATTTTACCTCATATGGTTTATTGTGTTGATTATTTTAAGCATTGAAATGTAATCAATCTGTCATGGTGAAGACTCGTCTAACTCTTAATTTTTACGTACAGTATTAATTACGTTAAATTTATTATACGAACCTCTGACTTATAACGAAATACACGGAGTAGAGTTTTTCTTGAGAAGCTAACAGTTCCTTGGTTGGTCAAGGAATGCCACGCTTGTTATGGAACCTGAAGGGTCATTACCTTGTTTTTATGAGTCCGCCACTTGGCCCTACCCTGAGCCAGATTAATCCGGTCCAAGCCCTCCCTGCCTAGTTCTTCAAGATCAGTTTTAGTAAAATCCTCCCATCTACACCTAGGTATCACGAGTAGTCTCTTTTATTCAGGTTTCCGCACCAAAACCCTGTGCGTATTTCCCTCATCCCCATATATTCCACATGCCCTGCCCATCTCATTCTCCTTGATAGGCGTAGAAGTCATAAAGTCCTACATTATGAAATTATCTCAGGTCTTCTATCACTTCCTCCCTCTTACGCCACAATATGTATATATATATCCCTGACGTTCATGAAGATTACAATACTTCGGCGCAGAAAAGGCGGCAATTGTGATAACTGTGCGTATAATTAACGGGTACGTTGTGTAAATCTGTATGAAAGATCGTACTGAAATAGTAGAATCAAATTTTTTGTATTCTTAGTTCATTCACGGATACTTTTCCAACTTCATAAGTTATATGGCACTGAACAGGAGGGTGTATGCAAATTATGAATTGCAAGAGACGGGGAGAAAGTGACCATGACGTGTTGTATTGCACGTACTAAGTAAAATCAGGCGTTTTCAGTAAGGACAGTCAAAGGATGCATATCCTGAAAAATAAAAAAAAAACAGAAGTGCTAAACCGCGACATTTGGTAGCATGGAGTACTGGTGAAACTCAGCAAGATTTCAGTGAAAACTACGATCAGAGTTTTGCTGCAATCCAGTGACTGACATTCGTTGAAAGAGATATGGAATCACTTCTCACAAGTGATTAATAGCAGATTGGCATTTCGTTATTCTCATTAGACGCACTGTTACGGAACAGACGGTTCATAATACTGTGCTTCTAGTACACGACTACAAGAGATGAGTATGTACAAGCACACGCCTGACCTACTCTATCCTACATACGTAAAAGCTTTACAGCCATTTCGAAAAAGAAACGTCTATAACTTGCCAGTAATTATTTACAAGTTTCTTGTCAGGAATTATTCATTACGAAATGATTGCGTACTGGCTGTTGAATAAGCCACATGGTGCAACTGGATGCATTTTAGCGTTCAGAGGGACGTACTAGGGAAATTTAAGTGTGAGATTCTTCATTGACTGCTCGATTTTTGAAGATGGAACCCATAAGTTGTCCCGAAACGTCGGCAACCAAAAACAAACCTATTCCGCGTAATATCCCAGACGAGGGAAGGACTTAAATTCAAGCTGTTGCAAAATTACGTGTGGAAAACCACAGCGACTATTGACCTTCCTGAATGGCTTGTAGTCTTCTTCCTGTCCACCCTCGGGCTTTCCTGCCTCCCGCCCTTAAGTCTTACCCATCCTGGCACTCGCCGCTCCAGCCCTGATTTCTTTCACATAGTTTCATCTCCTGTATACACCAAAAATCCTCTTTTCTTCGTTCCTGCCTAATTCACTATAGTTCCACACACACTACAACTCCCAATGGCTCGCCACTCCAACCGCCTAACTTGCCCTCCCCCTTACACTCTTTAATATCCACTTCTTCCACCCGGCTTACCCTGAAGATGGAAACAGCAAACTCCTCCGAAATATCAGCACCTACTCACCGACCTACACTGTTCCTTATCCCAGAAGACTGAAGGCTTCATCAGTGGGGTAGTTTAACATACACACGAAATGCCACGGCATTTCCATAAAGTGCCCAGCCGTTCAAAGAACACACAATAAGACGGTAGCATTTGAAGCAGACAGCCATTACTCAGTGGTATAATGTTGTGTGCCGTCATGACGGGGCAGGGGGACCACATCTCGTGAGACCTCAATTGGAGTTCGCCATATTTGGCAGACAACTTTCTCTCTCCTACGTCTGGGAGCTAAACCTCTCCATAACATCGCTGCCACGGTGTTACAACTTTGTAAAATCTCTGTCTACCATCTTCTGCCGCCCATATGTCCCTTGACCTATCAAATGCTGGGACTGTGGGCTCGAAGCATGGATACAAGCCTATTTCCATGTGTTTCTGTATCTGGTTGTACTCAGTACTAAGATGTATTGCGACAGAATGATATTCCGTCCAAGCAGACCTGCCAGATGTATAAATGAGTAATGATGTCGAATTATTTCTGAATATAAACATGCCGGAGGGCTTAATGCATGGAAGTTGAAGAACATCTTGCTACTGAACTGCAATAATTTGCGCCAAAAACCTAAATTCTTTGATTGATCACTATTCAAAAACACCAACTGGATGCACTTTTTATTTTAAAAAAGAACTGTATAGTTCTTTAAAATAAAAAGTGCATCCAGTTGGTGTTTTTGAATAGTGATTGTGATAAGATGCACGGTGTTTTTAGAATAAAGTTCTCTGATTGATGTTATATAAGAACATATCGCTCAAGAAAGGCAAATCGTCTTAACCCACACAATTCTTCAAACTGAGATTCCCGTGTTACTAGACCGTTGGGTTACAAACACAGCTTCTGTTAAAATGTTGTGTCCACAAAACAATCGCTTCTCCTTATGTTTTCGTAAAAACATAACATGCTTAAGTGTTGGTCTATTGCGGATCGGTCAAGTGTTTTCTGTCTCTTGTAAAACTGCCTATCGGTGTGTAACGACCAACTGCTGTTTCATGAGCGATATTTCAGACTGCATGTAGCAGAGGGCTTATAAGTTACGGTATCGAATGGCAATATGCCGAGACCAATACATTTTTAAAACATGTAGAAAGAAGTGGTCGTGTATTATTTTAAAAGTACTATTCTCCCCTTCATCGCCTGGAGGAACTGAGAAAAATATTAAATAAGCTAAGAATTTCCCATTTTCACACGAAGATTTTAGCCTGGAATGTCCCGCATACGAAGTAAGGGTGTTAACCACTGTACTGCAACAGAAGAAATAAAATTAAGTTTCTTCTTATCGCTTATCACTGACCTCATAAATTTTGGAATCGAGAAACTTTCTATTGAAGGTTTCAGCAATCTGTCGTGTATGATACGCAGTACTTCAATAACATACGTTTCTTTTAACAAGTAGGAAAACGGTATGTCGATAGAGTCTTGTGAGGTTTGATGGCTGAGCGGAACGTGAACCCGTAAATAATCTGTATGCCTGCTTGACGTCATCAGGTATGGGGATAGTGGACCACACCCTGCAGACTCAATGTCACCTAAATCTGATTTGTGCAAGCGACCTGGTAGACCTTGCCATACACAACAATGACATGCATTTACTTCAGAAGTGTCAGGCAAGTTGTATTTTGCATCTCTTTTTCCGAAGTCAGGAACTACTGGATCGTTATCGTGCACATTTTGGGTGTTGTTAGCGGGTGAATTCTCTAGATGCAATAGAACGCTATTATTCTGATACAAACTAAAGATCTTATTCGTATTACATGTCTGCAATAATTCTGGGTCCTTGAGACCTCAGATCTTTACTGTGCCTGTGGCATTTACAGTTCAACAAGTATGCCGAATATCTCACTGTGTTCATCCACTCCTTACCACTCTCCTACCATTTTCTCCAGCGCTATCATGATCAGTAAACAGATTACTCCAGTCAGCTGTTACAATGCAACATATTAGTCCGTAAATCAAAGTGGAAGAGACCACTTATATGACCTCGTAGATAGGACGACAATTTAAATGGGTCTTAAAACAGGGTGTTATGGTGTGAACTGCATTCAAATGGCTCAAAATATTCTTGTAAAAATGGTAATGAGCCTCCAGGGTACATAAAACACGCAGAATTTCTTGACCGACTGAACAATAATCAGGTTCTCAAGAAGGATTCTACTACATGAAATGGATTACTTGGTCGTTACAGCGGCATTAATTCCCCAGGAAGCCACAACAAGATATGATGGGAAGCTCCGTTCTGGTACGTCCACAATTACGAGAAGATTTCAACTGTTTCTACCAAGTAAGTAAGTAAGTAAATTGCTTGGCCCTTTAAAAGCTAAGAGTAACCTGCGTTATATTTAAATCGTCAGCTCGTACCGCGCAGTAAACACACAGTCTTTCGGTTTTAAAAAGTAATCAGTTAATGCTACAAATCGAAATAATTGCTATTTGTTTTGAGTGCCATACAAAATACAGAAACGCATTCTGCAGGCAGAACGTACAACTTTTGAATGTTAAACCTGGTGGTACACAAAGTAACCACTTGACTTAAGAGGGTTAATGCCAAGGTCCAGCTGTCTTCCTAAAGGAGTGCCTTTGTAAGGATTCCAAAGCTTTTATCATCTCCTTGTAGTATGTAACATTCTTGGTGTGACTGAGTGGCCGAATGAGCGATTGAGCGACTGAGTCAGTCACACCATGGTTCCCTGTGGGGTACGTGCTGAGGCCGAAGAAGTAGTTGAGCACCGAGCATATAATTTGTGTCCCTGGGTCTGTCCCCACTGATAACTTTGAACCAAATGCTGGATTTGATATGAATATCGTGGTTAAGAAGGCTACTCCATCCTAGTGTTCTTCTAATTCCCAACTGTAACATCCACGCCAAAGTTAATATTCCTTAAATGTATGATATTCGAGATCCAAATGTTTTGCGTTACTGCAGAACTCTATTATGAGCTACTGGAAGGGGCGTAGGGATAAGATGGTTCATTTTAACTATTTAACTAACTTCGTCCATGGAACAGAGTCCTTCTGGAGAAGCTAATAGGTCCTTACCTAATCAAAAAATTCCCTGATATTTACGAAACCCGAAAGTGCATCACTGTGTTTACAAGGACCCGCCACTCCCTATCCTGAGCCAGATGATTCCAGTCAACACCCTCCCTCTACGAAAACTCATCTAGTAAAACTCTGTCTTTTTCCTTGCCAGAGGGTCAAAGGCCAGGAAGGGCAAAGACTATACTTGCAGGCATAAGTAACAGTAATGACAATGATGAAAACAACAATGGTAAAGATTCAAGTCTTCTGGGATGTTATGGCTAACAAATCCCGACAGTTAGAAGGATCGTAGTACTTTCATACTCTGAGTCAGCAACGCAAGTAGAGTAGCCACGCGGGATGACATGGGTATACACATCTGCAGTGGAACCCGGTTATAACGACATCGGTTTATACGACACCTCGTCTATAACGTCAGATATTCTGTGGTACCAACTAATTCCTCACTGTCAACCATAACGTTACACTATTCAGTTAAAACATCACTCGTTTATAACGACACAAAATATTCAGTCCCTTTCATGACGTTATAACCGAGTTCCGACTGTACATATATTTATTTACATTTATTTATTCCAGGGGTATACAAATTTGCCAAAAATCTAGGAGCCACCTCAAAGTTCTAGACGCCAGAAAGGGGCATGAAGCAAGTTCCACACTAAAGACCCATAAATATTAGACGCCACCGTAAAAAAATTAGTAGCCACGGCTACCTGGCGCCCGGGATTTGTACACCCCTCTCATACAGCCATATCTTCCGTTGTGTATCTTCAGTAATATCGCTGTAATAACGTCAAATCTCGTAACAACACTGCGTCGATTTCATAAGGGATGGATGTAAAAATTCCTGTAGTGGTAAAACTTTAAATTGAAAGAGTCGCTCCGATCTTGAAGTTTTACAGTAAAGAGCAAATAGGAAAGGACTGGCAACTAAACACAAGAATAGATCAATATCTTAAGAACACAAAAACGTGGGCCCGCCGATCGCCTTCGACCTTGTCATCGCTGTCTTACGTGACATTTGAAGCACTTTCTCAATAATGGCAACTTGCCTAATGTTGATTGTGAATACTAACGGTGCTTGTGAATTACAATCATGTGCCCACGACAATACGACATATCAACAACTCGTAACTTTCTTTTTGTAGTACGTTTATATCGTAATGAGGAATGCTTCGACCTGTAAAGAGAAAAGTTGAGGGAACAAGTTTTTGTAATGACAGTTTTAAGGTGCAGTTTAAAATTATAAGCATTTCTTCCGAAAATTTGTAGTAAATGAATCAGGAAACAAACATTGGTAGAGGTGCCTGTTTCGTGATTTATTTAATAAAATTCTCCTAAAAACGCAGGCAGCAGTTTCCTCGAAACATCCACGGAAAACAAGCGTCTAAAATTATGTTTAATGGTAGTGACGCCTACATTGGAAATCGTGTCTCTGTCTTCTGGTCACAGTCAATTGTCTGCCTAAATATCGTAATACGTAAAATATATCTTATATCCATGGGAGTCGAGATAGCGTAGTCGGTATAAGCGATTAGGCTAAAGAGTGAAAAACCGAGGATTCGTGTTTCGATTCCCGAAAGGGGCTTACGATTTTCTGTCTCTAAAATATCCAGACTGACTCTGGGGCCCACCCAGCCTCTTATTCGATGGCAACCGGTAAGGGGGCGCTTTCCCCGAGGCAAAGCAGCCGAGACATGAAGCTTACCCCTCACGTCCATCTAGTAAGGTTAAGAATAAGTGGGGCTATACCTCTGCTCCCCTACATGCCCGGCGTGTACATGTACACCTTTACTTTTAACTCGAAAGGTAAATAGAATAACACAAGGGAAGTGAGTAAGAAATAACTGAAATAATAAGGTTATTTAGAAACACCGCAACAACAGCGGAAAGTACTTAGCGTCGACTGATAACAGAGGATGGTTACAGGTTACATAGGTCTATAGCTGAAAAGGAAGCCAACTTGGCGTATTTGAAGCCATTATTCCGTAATTTGCCTCATATAAATAAGGAAAACCATTAAAACCTCAGATTAAGATTAAAACCACAGTTACCACAGCCAATGCCTAGTCCGGGATTTAAACTTGGTACTACCGAATGGACGAAGGCGAAGACAGCTAGCTTCGTTACAGTCAGTAAAAACCGGCAACTGACTTGCCGCGTACCAGTATCTGTCTGGGTACAGACATTCGTCGAATTGTGGATAATACAAGTACCAGTATCTGTCTGGGTACAGACATTCGTCGAATTGTGGATAATA
This sequence comes from Reticulitermes speratus, assembly GCA_021186555.1. Taxonomy (NCBI): domain Eukaryota; kingdom Metazoa; phylum Arthropoda; class Insecta; order Blattodea; family Rhinotermitidae; genus Reticulitermes; species Reticulitermes speratus. The sequence goes on along the minus strand of JAJKFL010000008.1, from coordinate 17,673,838 downwards.
CAAGTACCAGTATCTGTCTCGGTACAGATATGCGTCGAATTGTGGACAATACAAGTACCAGTATCTGTCTGGGTACAGATATGCGTCGAATTGTGGATAATACAAGTACCAGTATCTGTCTGGGTACAGACATTCGTCGAATTGTGGATAATACAAGTACAGTATCTGTCTGGGTACAGACATTCGTCGAATTGTGGATAATACAAGTACCAGTATCTGTCTCGGTACAGATATGCGTCGAATTGTGGACAATACAAGTACCAGTATCTGTCTGGGTACAGATATGCGTCGAATTGTGGATAATACAAGTACCAGTATCTGTCTGGGTACAGATATGCGTCGAATTGTGGATAATACAAGTACCAGTATCTGTCTGGGTACAGATAAGCGTCGAATTGTGCATAATACAAGTACCAGTATCTGTCTGGGTACAGATATGCGTCGAATTGTGGATAATACAAGTACCAGTATCTGTCTGGGTACAGATATGCGTCGAATTGTGGATAATACAAGTACCAGTATCTGTCAAGGTACAGATATGCGTCGAATTGTGGACAATACAAGTACCAGTATCTGTCTGGGTACATATATGCGTCGAATTGTGCATAATACAAGTACCAGTATCTGTCTGGGTACATATATGCGTCGAATTGTGGATAATACAAGTACCATATCTGTCTGGTACAGACATGCGTAGAATTGTGGATAATACAAGTACGTCTATTGTGCAGCACGTAGGTTCATGTGTCTGTAAGAGTATGCCAGACTTATGAGGTGTGAAACCAAGCAATTTTGTAGATATGAACCACCATTTCGGAGCAATCTGGACCTTCCATCTTCAGGAGATGTAGGCAGCTGCTTCCTCGAAACAGATACTAGAAATATTATGATTAATAATATATTAGTAATATTATGATAGACAATCTCCACTGTTTGATGTGAATAACGTGGAAATTATAAAATATACAAAACAATATTAGTAGGCAAATATAATTTTGACTGTTGTTATATAGCGGTGGGAAACTGGGCCTCTCACATTAAGAAAATATTATGGGCTGATAGAAACTTTGTTATTGGTTGAAAATTAATATGGGCTGAGGGTGTCCGAGAATATTTTGCTGAGGAAGATATTTGGGCCTAAGAGGGAAGAAGGAAAATGGAGAATCGAGAAAACTGTATAATGAGGAGATTCAATATTTGTTCTCTTCATTAAATATTATTCAGATGATAGAATCAAAAAAGATGGAATGGGAGGGGCCTGTAACAAGCATGGGGGGTTTAGTGCGGAATCCTAAAGGAAAGAGACCACTTGGAATTCCTAGGAGTGCAAGGAAGGATAATATTAAAATGGATCTTAAAGAAAGAGGATGGAATGGTTTGGAATGCGTTCATCCGAATTAGGTTTGGGAGAAGTGGCAGGATTTTGCTCCATGGGATTACATAATTAGTTGGTTAGTTAATCAGCTGGCCACAAACCTTCATTTACCGATTTATCAATTCGGCTGGGAAAGTGTAAGAGTCTCTTTTGAACATGGTAAGAAACTTCGGGGTTCCATAAAGGCGAGGGCTATCTTGATTAGCCAAATGACTGTCAGCTTCTCAAGGACTCAGCTTAATAGAATTTGTTTAGTGAGTAGGATAACTAATAACATTCGAAAAACAAACTAATTATATGGGCATGTACAATTACATTTTATTTTTGCATAATCATACGCGGTGCTGTTCGGGATACAAAAATAAAAACCTCCCTAACATTATTTACCATAACATTTTGGCATTTAGTAAGATGGCGTTTGGATATTCGACAGTTATAAAACCAATCGAACAATCGACGCCCCCCGTTTTTTTGTACGTCAACTACCGCTACTTTTACGTTCACCGTTTTCAGTAGAACACGTTCATAAATTAAAACACATACTCAAATCTAGCTTCCGTTATTTAAACTAAGCTGTCTTAGTGCATTTTTGGGGTTCCGGACGATTTCACGATCACAATATTTCAACACCAGTCGCACTATTCTACTATGTATCTTTCCAACACCAATTTCATGATGTAGAGTCCGCTTTGCGAATCTGATAGTCGCTTAGCTAGTAAATATAATCCGCACCATTACAGTATCCGGAAGGCCACTCCCATGTTCAGAAGAACAGGTCTCTGGAGTCTATTCTGAGCCAGTTTAATCCAGTTCACGCCCTCAAACCATATTTAAGACCCAATTTAATACTATCAGTCCATATAAACACGAGTCTCCCATTTGGGCTATTCCGTAAAGGTTTTTCGGCTGATGTTTAAGGATTTTCAATCTCTCCCATGCATGCTACATGTCTCGCACAAATCATTCTTCTACATTTAATCATAGAAACAATATTTAGCGATAAATATTAATTATGAAGCCGCCCACCCTACATTACCTTTTGGTGACCCAGGCAGTTCGGTCTGTAAAGAGAACAGGTCACCGGCTGGATGAATGGAGTATCGGGGTTCAATGCCTGGCGAGAGCGGAAGAATTTTCTTTCATCTCTGTACCAAGATGGCTCTAAACCCCATCCAGGCAAGGTGTACCGGGGGTTCTTTCATCGGAATAAAATGGTACGAGCTTTCAGCTAACCGCCAACCTACATCTACTGCTGAAGTTTAAGAAGTACTGGTGTTATATCTAATTCCTGGCGTGGTTATTAATTAATTAAATACAGGAGCCCTTTATCTTTACTATTACGACTTAACACTTCAGAATACAAATTTAAATTGTCACGCTACAGACTATTCAATCTTAGCCATCACACAAAAATATAAAAGACAGCTAAGACAGACATAGTTTTTCTCCACTTTAAAGGAACCTGCACATTTAGAAACTAGATCATTTGCGCAGTACGGCCATGAGCGCAGGTTTTTGCAAGCAAAATAAAAAGAAGCACATTGAGATAAAAAAATTAGGAGAAGACAAGGAGACCAGTGACGAAAGCTCAGTAAGAAACACAAGCAACTAAGATTGTGGTTATACTTGATCAGTGACCTGTTTTATTGCTGATATCCGTTGAATTGAGAGACATCCCCACAGTGGCACTGCTGTTCATTAAGACCTCAATTTTCACTCAGGAGAACGTGTTTTCACATCCACGATGACCAGCATTAAGCCACCACACATTTAACCACTGTACAGAACATAGCACTGTGCTGCAAGCCAAAAGGTCTCGGGTTCGATTCCCGATGGGGTCATTGGGACTTTTCATTGACATAATCCTTCCGGCCGCTCTGTGGCGCTGGGGTCGACTCAGAACTCTGACACAAATTAGTGCCAGGAATATTTCCTGGGGGGTAAAGGCCGCTGGTGCGTAGGGCTGTCAACATTACCACCTTCATGTGCCGATTGTCTTGAAATCTGGGAGACTCAACCTCCTGAGTGCTAAGGGCCTGTCCAGGTATGTAATGGGATTGCTTTACACTACATAGAGTAACGAAATACATGTATATAGAGCTATGTCTGCTCGGTAAGTTCGCGACACTATGACGTCTATAAAAGCGGAAGTAGTAATCCGAGACGATTTTATTCATCTCGTTTTTTTTCCTGGATTATTTAAAGAATCCGTTTCAAATACAGGTTATTTGCTTTCGAAGAGCAATAATATGACTTAGTTGTATCAGGTTATAGAATGAAGCGATTGTGGCCTATTTTAAGGCAAACCCCAGGAATTTGATTCTAAATATCTCTCGAAGTTTCGGAAACGGAACTGCGAATGCACAGGTAGAAATTCCACACGCTTTTTTACGTTTTCACTTTATGCACTTTTTAAAAATGATACCTAAGAAGTATATATAACATTACATCTGTACCAGTGTTTATTTATTGAACAAAACTCTAATGCACTTTGAACAAAGGGTAGGAAAGAATACCAGATAAAATTACATCATTACTAATGTTTGTTTCCTGATTTATTTAATTCAATTATTTTACATCAAACATGGACGTAGGAGGTTCCTCCGTAACGCTGTTAACTACCAACCACAATAAATGGCATCCTATCCTATAATATAGTGTTCTTTATAGTCGTCTGTGTGAGAATCGCAAATTTATATTTCTTAAATTTATAGGTTATAAACAAATGGTAGAATGCTTGTAAATAATATAGTGGGACAGGTCAAAAAGGAAGCTGCAGTGGTTAATTTGAAGGCAGGATTCCACCCACCTTTTTGATAGACTGAGAAAACCCAGAAATTCAGTCAAAGCAACTGTTCTGGGACGGAGATACAAACCCGTGACCACAAACGTATAAAGCAGCAATTATACGGTTGCACCAGCGCTATCGAAGAGCACTAGACTTGAATTTTTGTCCTATCACGTCATACGAAGGTTTGTGAGTAGCTTTCTGCTTCGGTCGCATTTATCGTCATTGCCAATTTAAATTGCAAGTGCTGCCGAAACTCGGATATAACCTGGGCCGTTCAGGTTTTATGACAAGATATCATGGCTAGTCTACAGAGTCATAAATCTAAAAATCATGTCTAGGTTTCAAGAAACACAAACACACAGAGTGCAAAGATTGAGCTGCAGTGGTCTGCTTCACAAGAGCGTGGTGGCGCTGTAGCTAGCATATGAGGAAGTCTGCGCTACAGCACAGCGGGCTTACTGTGACTGTGATTACAACGTCGGGCCTGTAGCTTAGAGCATCCCCGTTAGATTTCTAAGCCTTTACTGTATATCAGTGGTTTCCAAAGTGGGCGGTACCGCCCCCTGGGGGTGGTGTGATTACCGAGGTGGGCGGTAATAGGTACAAGAGGAGTAAGGGAGCGCTGTTATTATCGCAGAGGGGTGCTAGTAGACAAGTAGTGCATTTATTTTTATAATAAAATTCAAATAAAGTGATTTTTGTGTTAAAATTTAAAAAAATGAACTAAATTTCTTAGTATTTTAATTTATGAATCTTATTCAAGCACATATTATTTTTTAATAAATTATTGCTAGATGAATTATTGTTAATCATAAAAAATATAATAAGTTTTAATTTATTAACACATAAAACATTAAGTTTAACTCTTATAATTTTATTTAAACGATTTTTTAAATATAAAATAAAAGTGGAAACAAAGCGCATTTATGTTTTTTTAAAAAAGGTAGGGGGGCGCTGTGGGTGTGTATATGGGACGAAGGGGGCGGTGGACCGAAAAAGTTTGCGAACCACTGCTCTATATGAAGATAACACGAGGCGCATCCAGAAAGTTAAAAACCGATCGCGAACAGCGGCCACGCAGGTGACGTGCGCACTTCCTTGAAGGTCAGTCGTCTTCTGTATGTCAAGGGAACACGCGTATTGCCTAGTATGGTGTCGTAATTCCCCCCTCCTCCCACATTCGCTGTAGTCGTTAAAAATTAAAACGAACATTGAAAATCGTCCTACCTATGAAGTGCGGTCAGTGACACGATTTTCAAACACTAAAAATATTCACAGGTAGATTGTTGAAGTTTGTGGTGAGGTGCAGTGAACGACGGGAATGTGAGAAAATGGTGTAGGTTGTTCAAAGAAGGTAGGACTAATGTGCATGACGAGAAAAGAAGTGGGCGCGAAAAAGTGGGAAAGTTTCGATAATCCTCCATACAGTCCCGACCTTGCATCAAGTGATTATTCCTTCTTTCTCCACCTCAATAAATTTTTGGCCGGCCAGAGCCTCAGGAGTGACCAAGAAAAAAAGGCGTTGTGAAGGACTGGATGAAAGGCTTGGCGGCGATCTTTTTCGACGAAGGTATACAAAAGCTGGTCCCACGATGTGACAAGTGCCTTAATTTACATGGCGACTATGTTGAAAAGTAGTATATTGTAGGTACCAACATGCTGCAATAAAAATATTTGTTAAAAGATTCTTTAAACCCTTTTACCCCCAAACTGTTCTTATTTTCTGGACGTGCTACGTATATGGACCTAACAGGGTGGAACTAGCAGAAGAACGGAGAAAAATTACTCAGTGAGAAGCTTCATAACTAGTATTCCTCGACAAATATTGTTAGGGTAAACACACTAAAGAAGATGAAACAGGAGGATCATCTAGCGCTCATGGAAAATAACAAAAGAATATCAAATTTATTTTTATCTAATAATCGGAAGGGCTGAAACCACTTCAGAGACATAAACATAGATGGAAGAATAACATTAAAATAGGTCTTAAAACATACAGTGTATGTCTATAAGGCCTCGAGGCAACGGCTTCAGGGTTAAGGTCCAGTAGCGGGACCTTATGAAATAATCTCTGGGTTCACAGAATTTCGTGAGAAGCTGAGTGAATATCGGCTTATCAAAAATTAATCTGTTACAAGGCGTTAGTTCTGTGTGATTTACGGTGGCGACCAGACGATTGGTGTATGTTAGAAGAACTAAAGTCGACAGCTGGACACCTGCCTTTAGCAAGACCTTTCCCAACGCTGTAAAACACACCTAACAAACTAGTGTTCGATACTGTAAAAGCAGACAGACAAGGATATGAGGTTGTGTACAGTTTAAGGTGAGCATGTTAAACACAAATAATTAGACCAGTTCTCCCGCGCAAGTGTAGTTGTTACAGCATATAACTGGAATCAAGGAGACGATGTATATAGCAAAGACGTCTAATAATGTGAGACTAGTCACGGAATTAATAAACGTTCTTAGACATGCGCAGAGGGAGCGGCTGTCTAGCATTCACTAAAAATCGAAAGAAAATTGTTCATTACACTGGAGTATAAATAAAATGGCCATATTTTAAAAAGTCCCCCCCCCCCTTACTTGCACCGAAAAGTGAACAGGCATATAATTAGAACGTAGTACCTAACTAACTAGGCGGCACGCGGTGGCGCAATTAGTTGAGACTTTGCGCTACAAGCCGGAAGGTTGCGGGTTCGATTCCCGATAGTCATTGGAATTTTTTATCCTATGGCCCTGGGGTCGACGCAGCCTCTAAGAAAAATGAGTACCAGAAATATTTTCTGAGGGTAAAGGCGGCTGGTGCGTAGGGCTGACAACCTTGCCACCTTCATGTGCTGGTTGTCTTGAAATCTGGGAACTTCAACCTTCTGGAACCCTGAGGGCCTGTACAGGACTGTAATGAAACAGCTTTACCTTTACCTAACTATCTAGCTAGGTACTTGTGAAGTTTATGACAAAAAGCGGCTTAAGTCTTCCCACTGGCTTTTTTCATTCACAGAAATAGTAACTTTAGGTATTACGAATTTTCAAACAATATTCTTTCTTCTCTTTCTACTGATGTGTGTATATTATTAAACATATGCATATAACAAAATACTATAAAATAAAACATATGCCATGAACTGAAAATATTATAACTTTGCTTACAGTCTAGGCTAGGCTTTCAGCTTCTTAAATTTGTTCTCATAGAAAGGGCGTAGTACTCACCTGCTGAAATGAAGTTCGAGTTGTCTCCCTAAAAGCCACGCAGTCATATGGGGGAGCTGAGGCATACGTAGGTCCACCCATTCTTAATCTCGGCACTAGATGGGATGAGAGGTTAGCAGCACGCTCCGGGACATTTGCCCCCGGGAAAATAAGCCCCGGTAATACTCATCGAATATGAAGAATCTGGATAGACTCCAGAGGCGGTATGGATATTTTGGAGAAGTCCAACCCGTAGCCTAGTCAGTATTCCAACAACATTATCCAGGTTCAACCACCTGCAGAAATAAGCAAACAAACATCTTGATGTAGAGGCGCAGACGACACAACGCCAGAGGGTTTCGACCACACCCCTACCCTTTGGCTCTGGGCTACCGCCGCCCACGCCGAAAATTTGGTGCTCGTACGAGACGCAGTGAATTATAACAAAGCTGGAAATAACTAACTAACTCCACGGAGCAGAGTCCTTCCTGAAAAGCTCAACTAATCAAGAAATTCCCCTCATTTTATCGAACCCGAAGGTTCATTACCGCATTCACAAGAGCCCACCACCTGTCCATATCCTGAGCCAGATAAACCCAGCCCATGTCCCTCCATCCCACTTCTCGCAGATCCATTTTAACATTATCCTCCCATCTACGCCTAGGCCATCCAAGTGGTCTCTTTCCCTCAGATCTCCCACCAAAACCCTATATGCACCTCTCCTGTCTCCCATACATGCCACATGCCCCGCCAATCTCATTCTTCTTCATTTGATCACCCAATATTATTTGGTGAGGAGTACAGACCATAAAGCTCTTCGTTATGTAGTCTTCTACATTCCTCTGTTACATCGTCCTTCATAGGCCCAAATATATTTCTCAGCACCCTATTCTCGAACACCCTCAGCCTATGTTCCTACCTCAATGTGAGAGACCAAGTTTCACACCCATACAAAAAACAGGCAAAATTATAGTTCTGTATATCTTAATCTGTTTATTTTTGGATAGCAAACTGGAAGACAGAAGACAAAGCTGGAGATATTAATGAATATATTGTCGAGTTACAAAGAAGGAATAATAGCAAAGTAGAAAAGTGGCCGTTCCGTAATAGGCAATAAGGGCAGTACGAGTACTTCCTAATATAAACTTCCATAGCTTGCTTAGTTGCATTTTGATGGTACATGGGTGCAATCCGCTTTACACAATGTGGAAATAAGAAAGCAGCATAAAAATAGACTGTTATGGCAGCGAGGATCGTCCTGCGCGTGGGAGCATCTCAGTGTCGCACGGAGTCATCAGACAGCTCTCCCACCGTTAGCGTTTTGTCCATTTTAGGTGCGAGTTCGGTACTAATCTTACTTCTATCACACGTACACCCGGTAGGACTCCCTCTGGACGAGTGATCAGCTAGTCGCAGAGTCCGCTACCTACACAACACACAACAAGCACAAGACACGAACATCCATAACCTCAGCAGGATTCGAACACGCGATCCCAGCAATCGAGCGGCTGCAGACCTACGCCTCGGACCGCATAGCGACAGGGATCGGCTCTGCTGTCATATATATTGTTATAATTCCTGCCTGTTTTAATCATAGGGTGTGTGTCAGGTTGACGTGACGGGCAAACACGGAAATGCAATACGGTGAAAGGCACCGTCAAGTCGCAAGGTGCCACAGAAAAAAATGAGGCACTGTTTTGTACACAAACATTGACAAATTTAATACTAAACCAATTAATGCCACAGAAGAAACGTTCTTGAGAAGCTGATAGTGGCTCATCGGGCCAATAATTTCCCCGATTTGACAGAATACAAAGGTTTGTAATAGTAATCACGTGACCCCATCACTGGACACCGGATTTTTAAGATCTGTTTTAATATTACCCTACAATTTATGCCTGTGTCTCCGCCAAGAAGTTTCTTCTCTTCATGTTTGTACCTGACATTGTACTGGCATGCAGTGCCATTTGTACCTGACATTGTACTGGCATGCAGTGCCATTTGTACCTGACATTGTACTGGCATGCAGTGCCATTTGTACCTGACATTGTACTGGCATGCAATGTCATTTCAAACCGACGATACCGAACTATAACATTGCACTGGTAAACTCGCTCCGTAATATGCCGTAGGAAGTACAGAGGTACATTCCAGCTCATTCTTAACCTCTGCGCTAGATAGAGGTGGAAGGTTAAAGCCACGCCCCGGCCGCTTTACTCCCTGGAAACAGCGCCGGTGCCTATTGTACAGGAGGCTGGGTGGGTCCCACAGCGGGTATGAACGGGTCTGGAGAAGAGGAAATCTCTTTCCCCCAATCGGGATTCAAACGCCGGACCTTCCAGCCCGTAGCGATTGGGTATACTGACTGAGCTACCCGGCCGCCTTGCACTGGATAGTGACAGATTTGAGTTTCCCACTGCGACAATTAAGACTACGGTCTTACGGTTTATGATGCCGTGACATTCGTAAACGCCATATTACATACAAGCTATGGCACTGGAATCCTTGGTCGATCCACGTGGGATTTGTGGTGGACAAAGTGGCACTGGGACAGGTTTTTCTCCGAGTACTTCGGTTTTCCCCTGTCAATTACATTCCACCGGTGCTCCATTAAAATGGAAAAGCAGAAAAAAAACCTCATCATCTTTATCACAGAATTGCACAAAGCCTTCAAGGCTGCGGTGCGTCCGTAGCATCTGCTGCGGGGCCCTTCAATAAAAAAAATGGCACTGGAATAACGTCCGACACTAAACAATAAATCAGAATCTGCCACGCACCAGGCTATAATAAATATGGTTTAAATTACAGCATTCGTAAGTGAATTATGGGTAATTGTAAGTCTTCTAGGGACGTGTGGAAAACAAAGAACTGGTTCTATTATGCCTGCCCGTCCACAAGTAACAGCACTAAAATACGGGACATATTTAGCTGAAAATTTGAATAAACGTTGTCTGGCCATTTCATTCATATTGAGAACCACCCAGCTTCCTGTCTGGTAATTATCGGCAGCTGTTTCAAGCGGTCGGAACGTGAATCTACCACTCAGCTTCGACTAGTGTCCTACTGTATATGCTTTAATGGTGTTGAATTAACGTTACTTTAGTGTTTGAAAATGAGGTGCACAGAAAATGAATTTAAAGAACGGCGAAGTGGGCAGTTTAAGGTATTAGATAATGTGGAACTTTGTGATTTATATAAAGATAAAGCAATCCCTGTACAGGCCCTGAGGGTTCCAGAAGGTTGAGGCTCCCAGATTTCAAGATAATCGTCACATAAAGGTGGTAAGGATGTCAACTCTAGGCACCGGTCGCCTTTACCCTCCAAGAAATATTCCTGGTACTCATCTCTGTTAGAGTCTGAGTCGACCCCATAGTACGGCCGAAAGGATTACGTCAATGACACCATCGGGAATCGAACCTGCGACCTTCCGGCTTGTAGAGCAGTGCCTCAACCAACTGCACTACCGCATGCCTCCTTGTGATTTATACAGGTTACCATTTATGACAGTGATATGCACGAGGTCACGGTGCTTTTCGCGGTTATCTAGAATGGAAAAGTCAACGAATGCATATTAGAATTTTCAGGAAGCGACATCTTGGAAAACCCCCACTTGAAGGGTCGAGGAATTTTAAAGAAAACATAAAGATGCATCAGATATGGATCCCTGAGTTGTGATACTGTGCAATGTTATCGGTGAATATCAATGTTCCTGCAAAAGTTTGTAACTACCAACAAGACTTAACAGTGGCCCAACCCGTGTCCATAATCTGGACACACCGGCGTGAAAACCTCAAACCTTACGAGTACACTAACAATAAGCTGGATCTTACGGAGATAGTTCAGTCGATATAGTGACTAGGCCACGCACTGGACGACGGAGTAATCGAGTTTGCATTCACTACAGGAGAAAGAGATTTTCCTCTCCTACACAGCGTCCAGACGAGCTCTGGGCTCCACACAGCCGTCTATTCAAGGTTCACTGGGGGCTCCTTCCCCAGGGCAAAAGCGGCTGGGGCGTAAAACTGCCATTCACTTCCATCTAGTGCCAATATTCAGAATATGTAGAGCTGTACCTCCACTCCACCATACACCTTCATGTGGTTCTTAATTCATCGCAAGACAACGTTGCTTACGGCGATATGCCGATAATCAAAGGTGGATTAAACCGGCTCAAGATCGTGTCCAATGGCGGGTTTTGGTGTTGCGGTGTCGTATCTTCAATTTCTGCTACGACAGCGTTAGTTATGCTAATTTTACAGACTGGTGGTCGAGGCCACGGCTAGCATTGTCTCCCCGCCACTCCGTAACAGCAGGTGGGGCCCCTCGTGGGGTTGCAGAGGAGAGAGGAAACGTTTCGTATATAAACGGAGTTGTTCTGCGAAGTTGCGCTGATTGGGGACACCGGTAGGTTGCACTGCAATTAGAACAGAGACGCGCTTCGGAGTCGCCGGACGCCTCCGTGCCGCTGCCGAAGCATCCGACGTTCAGCGGCTGGAGAGGGCGGCACCCGGAACCGACAGCCCACAGGTGAGTACCGGGATTCAGATCTTGAGATGATTGCAACCACCGTGAAAACCGATACAAATTGGGAATTTGTATATTTTTGCAATGTACGTGGCAGCCGGGATAGCGTAGTGGGCATAACACCGAGGCTACGGCCTGGAAGATACGGGGCTCGAATCCCGGCAGGGGCAAGAGGTTTTTCTGTTTCCCTGAACGTCCAGACAGACTCTGGGCTCATCCAGCCTCCTATTCAATTGGTACTGGGGTTCTTTCCCGGAGATAAAGCGGCCGAGGCGTGAGGACCACTAACCTCCATCTAGTGCCGTAGTTAACTGATAATGAGTGGAGCTATAAACCTCTTGCCCTTGTGTACCTTCACGGCGTGGACAGAGGCACCTTTACCTTCCCTTACAATACAAACGGAAAAGAGAAACTGTTAAGATTACGAGTAATAAATATGTAAATAAAGTAAAATCAATTAGATAATTACAGACATGATTACATTTTTCCAAATTTAAAATTCAAGTTCTTACGGCGGCTGAATTCTGTAAAATCCTCTCAGGCTAACAGCCGCGTCAGGTAGTTCAAGAGACGTTTCGCAGACGGACTCATTCTCCATCATCAGAGTTCTGATACCAGAAAGAGACGCGGCTGTCAGCCCCAGAAGATTTTATTGTACTTCCTTATATTTTAAATAGTTCAAGAGATTGTTTATATAATGTTTCACATAGTTATCTCATCTTAACCCTTCAAAGCACAATAACAGCGATGTGTATATTCTGACCTCGTGAAAGCTGTATTGCTTCGAAACCCCGGAAATCAAAAGGCCATGACCCGGAGACGGGCCGAAGCGTCGTAGGAGAATAAAAATAGAAACGTGTAGCACTTGCTTTTACATAAAAAAAACTCTGCATTTCGCTGAAGTAATATATTAGTGTGTTCCATATAAACAGCTGTTATCTTCCTGAACAGCTGTAACAAATTTCTCTTTTTATTGGGACCGCAGTATGCTTTGTGTGAGACAGGAACTGAACTGTTACATAGTATTCAGCTGAGTTTCATGCTTTCAAGGATTAAAAGAAACTTCACAGATTGGAACCAATTTCGACAATGTATATATACTCTGAATTGACGCATTTATTTATTTTTCTGCTTTATATACTTGATGCTTGATAAGAGGTCAAAATTTTATACTAGTGATAAATTAGGTAAAGACTTTCACATGAATAAACGTTACATTTAACTTGGGGCAGAGATACAGTTTTCGTAACTAGCTTTGTATAAGGACTGCGCTTACGTCCTTTAACTACAACCATAATTATGGAAATTTACGTAAGCCCTTATTACCGAGCAATAAGTATGTCGAATTACATCAGTTACAAATTACAAAAATTAAGTACCTGCTACTTCGAATAAAAGACGCCCTCTAATTTCAGACGTACCCAACTTTTAAGAAGGGATTTTCAGTAACAAAATTGGATGATAATTAGAAAGGAGTAAATATGTTTTAAATGAGTTTATTAACGAATTAAAAATGTCGATAATTTCTGCAAGCAAATACGTTGCACTGTCCGTACAATTTAATGCACGTTTAGTGAGGTCACTTGTTCTTCGAGGAAAATTGTTTTGTCGAGACTTTCGAAGGGTGAAAAATAATACATCGAATTTAAGACGCACCCTAATTTTCAGTTCGGAAAATGTGAAGAAAATTACGTCTTAAATTCGAAGTAATACGGTATAGACAGTTTGGCCTAAACCGCAAAACTAATCTCCCCTGAAGAATTCAGACTAAACTTTTTTGTACATATTTCTCACCTCCCTCGTCCATGATTATTCCATGATTTCTAAACAAGGAAATAACTCCGTTTACTGGTTTTTTTCAAAGTCATTACAATGGTTGGTTGTAGCCGACCTCGCGGCACCTGGTGACATTACAACTGCATCTCTGCAGACAGAGATGTGCACGAGTTGAAATCTTCCAAGCGGAAACGTTGTTGTACCGCAGTCCACAGAGCGGAAATGACATAACTGACCTTTTAATAAAACAAAATGAAGGTCAAATATTAATCACCATTTAGAGACAAAAGAGACAGATACTATTCTTATTTCTTTTCTAATATCTTTCACAGATGAGGAGAAGATTTAAATGTACAGGAAGCAAGATAATTACAGTGTGATCTAACGAAAAGCTCTAACAAAGTTGAGCGTTGTTCATTGCGTGGTGGTGACGTAATCGAAACATAATAACCATAAGGTGGTTCCGTAAACACGTTTTTGTTTGAAGACAGTCAAGATGCGCTAAGTGACGAGTCATTGTGTCATCCATATCCAAACAAGGCGATCCATCAAAATTTAACCCAAACAGGAACTGTAAGATATTGAAAATGTACATGGAATACCGTACATTGATGTGAAAGGTTACGGCATTATTCAGCTTAGTGAGACGTCAGCTTTCTATTTCGTCGTCACGTCAAAAGCATCATAAATCATGCATAAAATTTAGGACTTTGTACGGAATTATGAGTTCGTTAAGCTTGCTTCGGTTCATGGATCACATTGACATTCGCAGAAACTTCTATTAAATTTCGTTATAACTGCTGTGGATACAAAGCACTTATTGTTAATGGCCATATTCAGGCACCTCAGCAGCCTCCTAGTTTTGTACGTAAATGGTATGAAATTCGATAGACTAATGCTGGACATGTTACATATCCGTTTTGCTCAAACTTCGTGTATTTATAACGCATCACCCATCTAAATACCGAATTTCGTGTAGCTTGTGCTATACATTTCGAGACCAACTCCATAGCTCAAAGTCCTTCATGGGAAGCTGATAGTCAGGTGGCTAATAATTTCTCTGTCTCTTATTCAATACGAGGATTCAATATTATATTCAGACGTCCCACCAGTAGGCCTTGCCCTGAGCCACATAAATTCTCCATATTATTATAATTACAAGACAAGCAGTGTACCATAAACGTAATATCGACGCGCGTTCGCGTAACCATTGTTGCAGTGGAAAAATCACTAAATATTACATATTCTGAGTGTGTGTCTGTAGCCTTAGTTATCCAACATGCAAAGCGCATGTGCCGTATTATGCCATCGGTGGCCTATCCAGCTCTACCATATTTTTCCACATTATCTAAAAAATGGCACGATTTTCGGAAAAAATATATTGAACATAAAACGTGTTTCGATTTTCTCTACAACATTTGTCTGAAACATTTCTCATTCTAAGAATAATTCAACGAATATTATCACAAATATACATACGTCTCCATGTAAAGTACCCGTTATTCTTGTCACTTTTTAATGAAAATTGACTTTTCTCGACAGATTTTCGAAACATGTCCAAATAGAAAATTTCATAAAAAAATCCACCCAATGGGAGCCGAGTTGTTCCACGCGGACGGACGGACAGACGGAGAAATAGAGGGACAGACAGACAGACATGATGAAGCTAATAGTCGCTTTTCGCAATTTTGCGAATGCACCAAAAAAGGTTAAAGCGCTGTGAAATCTATATTTACCACCCCCTTTAACATTTACATTTTCTGAAATTTGCCCATAATTATACACGGGTTTTGTAAAATTCTCGGAATAAGCAGTGTTGTCTGCTAGTCCCAGCGCGTCACATGTTATCCTTACACCGAACAATATCCTGCTTTCAATGTTCACACTGCTCAAGTATATTCAGCAGTGGTACTTCAATGGTTTTGAACATCCCGTTATCGCATTTCGTAGGTTTATATAGCAATGTAACCCTTTACAGCCTAGTGGTTACGTTATGTACCACCAGGTTTAAACTAAACAAATCTGCGTTCTACCCAAAAAAAGGGTATTCATATGTTTTGTATGGATCTCAGAACAAACAGCGATTCTTTCGCTACACAGCACTAACTGTCTGGTTTTTATAACAGAGATGGAGTGTGTTTACTGTGCGGTACGAACTGAATCCTTAAATATAATGCAGGTTGGTATTAGTCTTGAAACGATTAAACATATTTTTAAATAAGCTAGTATTGAGTTCCTGAACTAGATTCAATTTTGATATTTTCTTGCATTACTGAAGTTTAGACGCAGCGAGAGTGGAAACAGATATTAATGTGCTAATGCAAAGAGATAGACATGAAAAAGGTGCAGGCTGTATAACTTTCCAAAACAAGGTCCTTATAAAACAGTTCAGTATAATTATCTTGTTCCTTGTCGCTACTGAAAGACGGCTACTAAGTTAGTTTACGTGTTTCTGGCACAAAAGAGAACGATGGAAATTAATGCAACACCAAAATCCAAACAGTTCCATTCTGAAGGTTTTCTTTCGAAATGACCTAATTTACTACTGGGATAATTACATAACGTGATCGAGGCAATGACGTAATCTTAACAAGCTCAGACCAAAACGCACGACAGTATCTACTGCAATCAGGAGGAGAAAAGTGACAAACATACACGTTAACCGATATTATTTTTGTTTCTAGTATTACGCAGTACCAGAAATGTTTAAATTAAAATAAACATACATTGAATATAGATTTAAATTTGAAATAAGCAAGCATAAGGGACTTCTTAAGGTATATTTTAAGCCTATATAGGTATTGAATCAAGGTCGATACTAATATAGAAACACGAATTATTATTATTATTATATTATTATTATCATTATCATTATTATCATCATCATCATCGTTATTGCATAAGGAGGAACCTTATGATCTATATTCCTCACCAAATATTATTCGAGTAACCAAATCAAGAATGAGATGGGCGGGGCATATGGCACGTAAGGGGAAGGGGAGAGATGCATGCAGGGTGTTGGTGGGGAATACTGGGAGGAAAGAGTCCAGTTGGAAGACCTAGGCGCAAATGCGAAGATAATATTAAAATGGATCTTCAAGAAGCGGGATGGGGGACATGGACTGGATTGATCTTGCTCAGGATAGAGACAGGTGGCTTGTTCTTTTGTATGCGGTATTGAACAACCGGTTTCCATAAAATTTGAGAAAAGTCTTGCCCAGCTGAGGACCTGTTAGCTTCTCAAGAAGGACTCTCCTTCAAGAATTAGACATTGCAGCTGTTGTCATCGTTTCTGAAACTTCTCGGCAAAATATTTAGTGACCGGTTACCCGAAAATAACCCGATTATGAATGGCTCACAATTATTTCCGAATTTAATTTGAAGCAGTTGAGGATTGGCTTTATACAAATTTGTAAGTACATAAAACATTACAACCGTCTCAGGCATGTCCATATACGGCTCTTTAAACACAGCAGTTAACCTGCGCTGTTCACAGAAGGTCACGAGTTTATTTAGCATTTGAGGGACTGTTTGTTAGCTTTTCAAGAAGGTCTCTGCTCCAGGGAGTTAGTAAGTTCTAAGGTAAAGGTGATATCAAAAGAAATTTCTTTATCGCTAAAGAAAAGATCATTCTTTCCAGAAATGGCTTATATTACCATGACAAGTGTTTGACCATGAAATATTTAAATTTTTTAACTGTAAATGATTGCGTATGACGTATACGTATAGGTTTATGGGTAATGTTTTAAGAGATGGAAAATTTATTTCAAATATTGAAAAATGTAAAGTTAAGTCTTTGGATTCATAAGCGAAGGAGCTTCTTATGTGCGTCGTGTGAATCGTGTAATTTCACTTTACATGGCAGTAACTAATTCTCACCAAACTTTACATATATTACGTACTACAAAGATATGAAATATTAAAGATATGAAAAATATGGTTATACACATGAAAGGAAAATTTTACACTATTGTTTAGTGGAATATGTAGCCGACAAGTCCACACTCCAAGTGCAGAGCCAGAAAGCATAAAGCGGTATAGCATAACAGCTGAGTCAGGCCCCGTTCATTTGACAAAGAAGCAGGAATTGCATGAAGTGTTACGCTGTTACGCTGCTAGCTGCATATGGCTGCCTCAGTAACCCCGTGACATTCATGATCAGACACCGACCGCTTCGTGTTAACTTTCACTCACGTTGTCCGTATACAATATGTTACCAAATTGTGTACCTGGGGCAAAGAGACAAAACGTAACTTCCTTATGAATCAGGAAAGGAATGAATTCCGGTAATGCGAGTTATTATTCACTTCGAAAATGTTAATATCCCGTATATCTCGTAAGTCTCAGACAAAAAGAAAAATACTTTTGCCGGTTATTTTTTGTTCAACAAAGAAGTACTCAGTATTTGTACATAAAGGAGATGGAAAATAACATTAAAAAGGACAGGCAATGTACATATAAACATAACTTTAACGCGCGTTCGCGTAACCATTGTTGCCGCGGTAAAGCAATAAGTATTACACATTCTGAGCATGTGTCTGTAGCCTTAGTTATCCAGCACGCAAAGCGCATGCGCCGTATTATATGGTCATCTGTGGCCTGTCTGGTTCTACCATATTTTTTTTACATTATCTCATAAACAGCACGAGTTTCGGAAAAATATATTGAACATAAAATGTGTGTTTTGATTTTTTCTAAACCTTCTGTCTGAAACATTTCTCATTCTAAGAAGAATTCAGCGAGATATTATCGTAAATGTACATAGGTCTCATGTAAAGTACCCGTTATTCTTGTCAGATTTTAATGAAACTTGAATTTTCTCGACAGATTTTCGAAAAAAAACCTCAAACATCAAGCAAAAATAAAAATTCATCCAGTGAGAACCGAGTTGTTACAAGCGGACGGACAGACAGACAGACATGACAAACATGACAAAGCTAATAGTCGCTTTTCGCAATTTTGCGAAAGCGCCTAAGAAGGTCTTAAAGAAACAGAATGAGTGGGCGTGGACTGGATTGATCCAGCTCAGGAAAGGGGACAGTGACGGACTCTTGTGAACACGCTGATGAACCTTCTGGTTCCACAAAACGCGGAAAATTTCTTGACTAGGTTGAAAAACTATTAACTTGTCAAGAAGGACTCTGTTGCGTGGAGTCGGTTGCATAAAAAGGACGAATTTTGGGTTCATATGTTTTTTGGGGGGACAGAATGATAATTACAATTCTTCTGAGACACGTTGCCGTGCAGAACGCCACATAGATACTGACGTTTCGGAGGGGCTTACTGCATCCGTCTTCAGAGTAGCTCACGAAGATTATATTTGGACTATCCTGAAGATGAAGGTAGCAAATTCCTTCAAAATGTTATTACCTATCTATAAATATACACGGCGTCATATCCCATAAGGCTAGAGTATCATTACCGTTTAGAATGTACAATCTATCTGACTCATAACTCGTTACGTACTAGCCTCCCATTCGAAGTAACCATCAAACAGGAATGGTAATTAAATTTTCTTCCATGCTCTTTTGTTTATATACTTTAAATGGGCAGTCAGCAAACCTTTGTAACAACGTTTCCTTTCTGCTCATAATTGCCTTTCAAAACTGTCACGGAATTATTTCATCTAACATAATTTAATTCCCAACCCCATTACTGTCATTTTGCTTTTGTCACCAGTTCAAGTGACATTCCCGTGACCTTCCTCTTTCAAGCTACACAATGAGGTCTAATGGGTGGAACTCACAGTCAGACACGCGCACGTTTCATCACGCGATTGACCAGCAAGTAGTCCTTCAGGGCCATAATATTACACTGTTCAGACCAGTAGTTTCAAACACTTTGATTCCCTTAACACACTTCACATATTCTTTTTTTTTTTCGCGGGACACTGGAATTAGAATAGAAAACTGAAATTTGCAATAAGAGAGCATCTAGTGTAAGTAATATAATTTGCTGCACAAAACATCGTTAAGACAAAAAAATGAATTTTCTTATATAAATATCAAACTTTACTTCGTGGAGCCTTTACACGATCAAGAATTTTTCTTCACTCCGTGTGTACGCTTGTGTATGAAGTTTGATTTGCGTGTTTGATTCTACGTGATCATTCTCCTCTTCACTTGGAACACATCTGCAACTGTGTCTGAGTACCACTTGTTTAGACACCACAGTCAGTTTAATGAGCTGAGTCACTTATTCCAAAACCGGAGTGTATCAGTCAGCAGACTCACCAAACTATGAGTAGGACAACCGAAAAATCACCGTTCGATTCTGGCGAGGGTAAATACTTTTTTCTTTACCAGCTCAGACCGTTTTCGCGATCCACCCAACCGTCCCTTTCTATTGTGAGATATTCTCCAGCCTGGCACAGACAGGCTTTTTCTGAGTGTACTTCGGTTTTCCTCTCTCAGTATATCAGTAAATCCCCACAATATGCATTTCTTAATTTATCACCGACGCTATATAATCACAGTAGCTGATACCTCGTCAAATAACTAACTCCATGGAGCAGAATTCTTCTTGAAAAGCTAACAGGTCCTCAGCAAGTCAAGAAATCCCCCGCATTTTATGGAACCTGAAGGTTCATTACCCCATTCACAAGAACCCACCACCTGTTACTAACCCGAGCCAGATCACCCAGTCATGCCCCCCCCCCCTTCGCACTTCTTGAAATCCATTTTAATACCGTCTTCCCATCTATGCCTAGGTCTTCCATGTGGTCTCTTTCCCTCAGGTTTCCCCACCAAAACCCTGTAAGCACCTCTCCTCTCCCCCTTACATGCCACATGCTCTGAGCATCTCATTCGTCTTGATCTGATCACCCAAATAATACTTGTTGAAAAGCACAGATCATTAAGCTCCTCGTTATGTAGTGTTCTCAACTCCCATGTTACCTCCTCCCTCTAAAGCCCAAATGTCTTTGTCGTTAAATAACACGATTAAAAACAATAGAATAAGACTAGCTGAAAAGCAGCATAATATATTTGAACTTTTTCTGGCACATCAGCACACCTGTTAACTCTCTGAAGAATAAGAAAAGAGCGAAATAAAGATCTAAATAAAAACAACAGAAAACAGATTGCATCTCAATTCTCTGTTTATTCTCAGAATCATAAGCAACCCGTCAGTACAGTCTGTCGTCAAAATGGAGAACTCCTGAATGTTAAAGCACATGGCACACACATTTAGCAGCGTGTAGTAAAGCCTTCATTAGAACGTAGGACTTGGCAATAATTACCACTGTTTCAAAACAAATATGATTGCTAAATACACGCATTGCACTAAAGCCAATTCACAATGTTTGTGGTGCAAAGACATACCGATCGCACTAGGATGTTTCTCCGCTGTAAAGTAGCACGGGTCAGAACCAGCATAAAAACTGTCCCGGTATTTTAGTCAACCGGGATACATTGAGCAACGGCATGCTGTTATAAAGTACAGTAGACATAAATTACAGACATGTAATTGTGCCGAAGGATACCGCGCATCTGCTATCACCACTTACGTATGTAGTTGTGCCGAAGGATACCGCGCATCTGCTATCACCACTTACGTTAATGTAGTTGTGCCGAAGGATACCGCGCATCTGCTATCACCACTTACGTGCATGCAGTTGTGCCGAAGGATACAGCGCATCTGCTATCATCACTTACGTGCATGTAGTTGTGCCGAAGGATACCGCGCATCTGCTATCACCACTTACGTTAATGTAGTTGTGCCGAAGGATACCGCGCATCTGCTATCACCACTTACGTGCATGCAGTTGTGCCGAAGGATACAGCGCATCTGCTATCACCACTTACGTGCATGTAGTTGTGCCGAAGGATACCGCGCATCTGCTATCACCACTTACGTGCATAACCCTTTGAAGGCTAAGAAAAAGCAATGTGAAAATACTCAACTGTCCAATGTTCCCAACATCAGAAACATCATTGCTTTGTCTGGCGATTCCAACACTGCACCCAGTTATCCTTCTGATAAGAGTAAAAGACGAGTGGGTGTGGAGCATTAGTGGGACAATACTGACAGGGTTAAACTAAACACCACTTTAATATTATCCTCCTATCTACGGCTTATCCTATCAAGTAGTCTCCTACCTTCAAATTTTTCAGCTAAACGTTTACACATATTTCTAGCCTGCCCATGCATGCTACCTGCCTCATCAAGCTCATCTTCCTTTACAGGATATCATTTGTAATAACGCAAGTTCAGTACATATCATGATCCTAAAATAAAACATAGTTAATTCATTGAGTTAAACAAGAAAAATTAAGTTAACAAAACGCGTGAAGAGTACGGGCTTATGGGGCGTGATGTCATCTATTTTGGTAGATATGTACCAAACTGCACGGCGTTACATCCCGGAAAACCGTAATATTTTTATTCACCGCTGTGATAGCCTCATATGTTACATGCTATGTGTTTTAAAGTGTTTAAAACAAGTGACTTTGTTGAAATTTCTTAAAAACGACAGAAGTTTTTAATAAAAGTCAGGAAGAAATGTGTAACGATGTCTGACGTGTGTTACTATATCAACAGAAAGACAACTCCCGCTCTCAGCATTCTGCTCACTCCTTTAAGAAGTGCGAAGATAGAAGCAAATCTTCATACGTAAAATAGCCTTTCATGCAAGCAAGTGAAGCTGCCTTATAAGGCCCGACACTCACTGCACCTTCCTTCACACCGTCTCCACTCTTTCTCTCTCTCTCTCTCTCTTGTGCCGGAATACACACTTGCTATGTAATTCCTTCCTCAGACAATTGCCAAAAACATGAAAGGTTAAAAACAGAGTGTCTTTGCTTTCATCTGTCGCTTTAAAAGTAGCTCATTACCCTTATATGTCAATATCTACTAAGAAAGGTAGATATTTAACGTTTCTTAGCAGTTTTCAACACACTGTTCAATCACACTGTAAGGCGTATCGTGTACAGTTACCCAGAACACCTTTACAGTGAAAGTATTTTACTCTTCCGAGAATTTCTGTCTAAATACCTTACGTAAAATTTGTGAAAGGATGAAACTTTCGTGAGAAATTCTACAAATATGTTTTTAACAGAAACTTTACCTACACCTTTGTTCTTCTTAACCCAAGTTTCGCATCAGTATAAAAAAGCGTCCGAACTGCCATCACTTTACAAAATTTCAACGGCGCTTTTGTCGCTGCCTACAAAATCGCAATACCGGACGCGCTCAGCAGTTCCGCTATTGCACATCCAGGGCAGAGGACACCGACAGACACTACGTAAAAAGTTGATAAAAAGTTAAGCAATCCCATTACAGGCCCTTAGGGTCCAGGAGGTTGAGGCTCCCAGATTTCTAGACAATCGGCACATGAAGGTGGTAAGGTTGTCAGCTCTACGCACCGGCCGCCTTTACCCCCAGGAAACACTCATGGTACTCATTTCTGTTAGAGGCTGAGTCGACCCCAGGGCCATAGTGCGACCGGAAGGATTATGACAATGAAAACTTCAAATGACACCATCGGAATCGAACCCGCGATCTTCCGGCTTGTAGAGCAGTGCCTCAACCAACTGCGCCACCGCGTGCCCCACGTAAAAAGTTTATGTAGGTTAAATGTGTACCATGCACACAGTACCTCCCAAAACTCTTCTATGAGCAGCATTGCCTACAGGCTGTTAGCAGTTAAAACGAAATACTACTATCGCTAGTTACTTCAAAAGACCAACAAACACTGTCTCGTACTTTGCGCGTGGAATGTAATTTACAACCGGTTTTATAAAACAGAATAACTGTTTCTTCGCTTGGCAATTATGACGCAACGCGGTGCCACGGTGTAAATAGCAAGTGTTGGTCGACAGGAACGTAATAGATACCGCTACATATGTGATGCATTTCTACGGCTTCAATAATAAATCAGCAAAACAATTATTTCTGCGGTTCATTTTTCGAACGGAGGCTTCGTTACTGTGTGTCGGTCATCTGTCAGTTTTTGGCTGTTAAAGCTGGCGGACGGGCCGACTCTGTACGTCGTAAAACAAAGGCAGGATATTTATTTTATTTCGTTCGTTAATCCTCTATCGCTATCATTGTAAAATAATGGTAACTTTAATTTTAAGAAGATTATAACAAACATCACGTAAGAGGCTGTGCCATGGTTCAGGCGGTTAGTCGCCGGCCTCTCACCGCGGAGGCCCGGGTTCGGTCCCGGGTCAGTCCATGTGGGATTTATGGTGGACAAAGTGGCACTGGGACAGGTTTTTTCCCCCGAGTACTTCGGTTTTCCCCTGTCCACTTCATTCCACCAGTGCTCCGTTACAAGGAAAAACGAAAAAACTATTCCATCTTCATCACAGGGTTGCACAATAAGCCTCAAGGCTGCGGTGCGTCCGTAGCATCTGCTGCGGGGCCCTTCACAAAAAAACAACATCACACAAGGCACCATCACAATAATATTTTATAACAGGTCTCTACTAAACAAAGAGACGATAAACAGTTGGCTCGGATTTTACGCCGCTCAAACACGTTTATAGCGCATTCACAACACAGTTTTATATGTGCACATTTACCAGAAGCTTTTAAAAGTTTGAGACCTCAAGTCTTCCATACATCGTATGTGTAAAAATACAAAAACAATTCCTTTATGTATTGTTATGTGCAAAGTCTGAAGATGGCTAAATATGAACAAGTCGAAACATGTCGTTTAATTCCGTATATTTAAAATACAGGAATAAAAAGTTTTGTCAAACCGAAATTTTCTTTTCTGGTTTCACTCGTGACTAGGTCCGAGCCTTCCGCCTTAAAACTTCGCCGGCCAAAAACTTACAAATGAGCTATAGGATGTTGCATGGAAAGTTACAGGCTGTATTCCAGACAGTTGCTCAGCTCATTGAGCATACTGTACTTCTGTCTTGTACATAAAATAACTTTGTATTGCCTTTCACTTCTGCACGGTTGTCTTGCGGTTGTCCTTACAGGGCTCTCTCTTTCACTGATCTGTAACACCGATCTGCATTCAACATATTCTGCAGCCTTCGCAAAAAAAAAAAAAAAAGAGTGTAACTTAAAACTGTATCAGAACTGACAATCACAATAACCACGTTTACATTTACGTCTCTCCTAGCAACAGTAAGTGCGTGATGTCTGTCGCCTGAGGAAACACTGACATATAACTACCGTTTGCTAAATATAATCCCATGGTTATGTAAGACTTTTGGAAGGGTCAGTTTTTCGTTCAGGTCTTGCTTAAAATAAACCATACTAAAATAATACAAGTGTTTATACATTATACCCAGTGTTATGGTTATGCATTCCTGTTGGCCGACTTACTGTTAGTCCCTGTGTACCGTCTTTGCGCCGCATAGCGCCCGCTTTATGAAGTAAACGGTTGCCAAGCCAGGAAACAACAGCGAAATAAATCATTTTTGCAATATAAAATTGGTTTAGGTTGCCTCGCAACGAAACAAGAAATGGAGTAAAGCGAATAAAACTGTAAGAATTTTAACTGCGAGCTTACGGTTTCATACGGGTATGAGACTGGGCACACAGTAATTGGATGTGCGCCAACTGAAAGGCGTAGCAAGGACACACAGAACACGGCGCTTAGAGTAGATACACAAAGCGAGTGAAGGTAAGAATTTGAAAGAACAAGACCTGAATGGTGGCCAGTGGACTTACCGAACATTACTCTGGAGTGAGTATTTAAATTTAAGAGCAAGAATTATGCAAAACGTATTATTTGAACAGAAAAAGATAAAATTATGAAATAAACTGCATTTTGTGGGAAATAAAACAGAGATTATGCAGCATGGCTTCAAATTGCAGTGAATTTCTTTATTGCCAAAAACATATAAAATTCATTTCTAGGGGTGCTTAACTACGTTCGTACTATATGCAGTACATTTGCTGGATAAAGGTTAAATGGTTAGCATTCTTCACGCTCAAGGGTTCCATTTCCCCTACGGAAGCCGGCAGTCCTGACCTTTCTATTGTCTTCAGTAAAATTAATGAATAAGACCCTAAAATAAATAAGCAACAATTCCTTGCGCATTCTACTTCATCAATCATGACAATTCTTGTATTCGCCCCCACGTAACACACACAGCTGAAAAAGCATCATTACATACACTAAATAAACAAAAAATAAGGACAGGAAAACTAAGAAATCGGGTAAATCTGGAGGAGGAAAGGTAAGGGAAAAATGAGACGCGAAATATAAAGGAAACCCTCGCCTAATACACTCTTACTTACAATAGAGCAATACACTCGGCTCTTGGTGGCTCTTTTAAATTCAGAGCATCGTTAGAAGTTTGCATCATACGTTTAAGCTACATTCAGTAACTTTTCGCTTTCTAAATGACTGGAAGATGATACCGGAAACAAGCATCACGTAACAAAAACGGAAGTGGCTTTCAAAAATAATGGGAGCACACAGAGTACTGTCTTGTCATGATAATTACTTAGCTGAAGAAGGTCAAGTGATGACAGTGATAATCTTCCGCATATAATGAAGCGCAAATAAATGGTTGCATGAAGGTCGGTAAATTTACTACTTGTGCACAATGCATTTTCAGGCGCATAAAGCGGCAAAATTAAACGGTTAGTAGACGATGGGCTTGGTTCTGCATATCCTTTCTTTACTGTATTTACCGTTGCGCCTTATTGCTTCAAGGTTGCTGGAGACTGCGGTGTACAAACGCTATAATGATTCGCGAAATCATTTTAAAAAGTTAGGAAATTTCCGTAGGGTGTAACACTTATGGTACTTTCGATCTGTTATTGTCCCTACTATTGCAATGGTTCCAATTATTCGTGGATGTTTCAATATAGTCTAAAAGCAGTCATTATATTTTTTTTTTTTGCGCTGGACGTTGTTTGGATCGTCAACTGTTTCTTCAGCCTCTCTAGCTACACCTCATTTCTTGTCCCTATCTCGTAAATGTCGAGATATATTTCTTGTACGTCTCTTGTGAACGGCGAAATATCGTGTTTGCTGTACTTACTCGTATCTCGTAAAGGGCGAGATATTTCTTTCGGTACTTGTCTCGTAAAGGCGAGATATCCTATTTTTTACGTGTCCTATAAAAGGCAAGATATATAGGCCGTCAATTGCGTTTAGGCCTCAGTGCATAACGCATACAGAAAAGTATACCTACATTATAAAACCCATCACGTAAATGTAGGTCTTCATGTACAGTGTCTGTTATTTTTGTCAGATTTTAACTACAATCGAAATACGTCGACAAATGTTAATAAAAATCCCAAATACGAAATTTTACGAAAATCCGTGCGGTGCCATTCGCTCTGTTCCATGCGGACAGACGGACAGACATGGTGGAGCTAGTAGTCACCCTTCACAAGTTCTTTGTAAACACATCTAACAGTAATGAAAGTGAAGCAAAATTCAACTTGCAGTTCTAATAAACAAATAAAACCATTTTTATACTTAAATAATTAGTTCGCGAACCCGCTTCCGCAGCTCTGTGATAGTCACATATTCGTGCGCACACCTCAGCAGTTTTTTTTTTTTGATGAAGGGCCCTCGCACCACAGCCTTAAGGCTTTTTGTGCAACCCCAATGAAGATGATGAGCAGTCTTTTTACCAATTTTTACAATTAATGGAGCACCAGTGGAATGAAATCGACAGGGGAAAACCGACAACTCGGAGAAAAACCTGTCCCAGTGCCACTTTGTCCACCACAAATCTCACATGGACTTGACCTGGGACCGAACCCCGGGCCTGCGTGGTGAGAGGCCGGCGACTAACCGCCTGAGCCATGGCACGGCCTGCACCTCAGCAGTTACGTAGCTATTCTGCTGCACCGTATACACATACAGCAAACAGGCCTCACACGCAAGGAGTTTAATGTACTGTAACGTACCGTTAGAATTGCCGTCTGCAAATGAAGAAGTTATAGAAAGAGAAATGAATGATATAAGAAGTAAAACTCGTTGCTAAAACCCACATTCAGTTCCTAATATGGGCCAGCTGAGTCTGGCTACGGCGAGGGCGTATTTATTAGCAGCGACTGTTGTCTTGAACCACGTTAAACCGGCTTCTCCTTGTGGTCAAACCAGATGCCTGAGAATAGACACAGTAGGCAGTACAAGTTCCGGTTCTAAGGATTCATTAGGCCTTGTTCCACACACCACGCACGACCCTTCACTCATCTTCTGTAGAAATATGGGCAGAACCACAGTAATTACGCATCAGACCTGTCCAATTGCTATTCTTGAAAAAAGATTTAATTTAACCATGGAATAAAATTCTGCAAATCAAGAATTAAAATGCTTGATGCGCCAAGGGTAATTGCCATCACAACTCGCATTTCTTTCACGGAATCGAGCAAACAACAAAAAACAAAATTTTGTTTCTCTTATCATGCAAGCACATGTTTATCAAAATTACAAAATTTACATCTCGTGTCAAACTGGTTGAATAACACCAATAACACGCTTTGAAAGTATCAGTACTTCACTACCAGGAGGGAGAATGTAAAAAAATACGAGTAATATGAACAGCACTTTAAGAGTATTCTATGTATCAACGTAGAAAGTCACATGCAGCTCAGAATATTTATCAGCTTTTCAATGACTATCAATAACAAGTTTATTCTGCATACGATTATCACATTACAAAGAAGCAAGATTTTCTATGAGAAGACACTAAATATGCAGGTAGGAGGTTCCTCCAAAACGTCGATACTTATGTACTAAAATACATGGAGTCATACCGCAGAAGACCGTCATGTAAAATGCTTTCTCAATAAGTATTATCCAGCATTTGGTTAATTGAGACAGTGCACTTACAATGTATTATTTTTTGGATCAAAACATGGAAGAGTAAGACCGCAAGCAATAGTTTCTTCAAACTTAGGATAACAATTTTTTTCCGACGTTTATTCATGAATATTTGCACCTGTGTCGACATATTTTCTCCTTCCAGTCACTTCGGTAGCATCTAAACCAAGTTCGGCCACACTAATGAAGGAAGCAACACGTTCCTCCGAAATGTCAGAACAACCTCATTTCCCTAGAAGGTACACTAATAAAGGAAGCAACACGTTCCTCCGAAATGTCAGAACAACCTCATTTCCCTAGAAGGTACACTAATGAAGGAAGCAACACGTTCCTCCGAAATGTCAGAACAACCTCATTTCCCTAGAAAGTATACTAATGAAGGAAGCAACACGTTCCTCCGAAATGTCAGAACAACCTCATTTCCCTAGAAGGTACACTAATGAAGGAAGCAACACGTTCCTCCGAAATGTCAGAACAACCTCATTTCCCTAGAAAGTACACTAATGAAGGAAGCAACACGTTCCTCCGAAATGTCAGAACAACCTCATTTCCCTAGAAGGTACAGGCGGCTATTATCTAAGCAAAGCCAGCCAAAAGAAAGGTTGAAAACGTAAAGTAATTCTTTGCATACTCAGATATAAAGTTCGGCAGTTTTTCCTGAGATGTATTTCTTTTAATGTTATCCACATCAAAAGCAAGCTTGTCCATTTTCAACAAATGATCACGTAAGATTTCTTTCTCTCTCCCTCTCTCTGAATACCCAAACGTCACGAACTCTTACACTGTCACTGATTCAGGCCTTTTTTATTCTCTTTCTCTTTAAAACAAAAACACATCGAGTGAGAAATCACATCAACTTTCAACACTTCAAATCCTAACTTTCCAATTATAGCGGCAGTTGGTACTACTGTGCAGGCAATCTCGTGTCAGACACAACTAGCAACAACATACATTCGTACGTTGAAAGTACTGTTTCTATCATAGACGAATCTGGGGCATGAAATTTAAGAATAAAGGACAGCTTGAAGATTCGAGTATTCTGGTACTGTACATGACGCGGTGTCTATTGGTAAATGTCTCCATATTCAGGATCTATGTAGTCCAAGAAAGTGGTAACCATTTGCCAGTCGACACGGTGTCACATCACATTACAAATGGATGTGCAGTAATAGCGCTGTGAGGAACTCCGATGTCGCACATGACACCTTGTGATACTACAAAAAAAGCGCATCCAAACGTAACCTATATAATGACTTTGTTTCCGGGTGGGCAGGATAGCAATCCTTCTCGGCGAGGCATAACCTGTTCGACGCGAGTTCTATATTCTTTACGTACGTAAAATATGTGCGCTTAATGGAAGTACCTTTTGGCTTTAGTGTAGTCCGGAATTACGTTACTTTCAAATTTATCATCATTATTCCATTTTTCGTTAATCCGTAACTTGTGATGGTACAAGCCCGTTTCAAATCTTGTGCATTAAGACTTAGCCTACATTAATCTAGGTGTTTCCATGGCTCAGGCGGTTAGTCGCCGGCCTCCCACCGCAGAGGCCCAGGTTCGATCCCGGGTCAGTCCATGTGGGATCTGTGGTGGACAGAGTGGCAATGGGACAAGTTTTTCCCCCGAGCACTTTGGTTTTCACCTGTCAATTCGGTGCTCCATTACTTCGAAAAATGAAAATACTAATCATCTTTCTCTTAATCTTCATCACAGGGTTGCACAATAAGCCTTAAGGCTGCGGTGCGTCCGTAACATCTGCTGCGGGGCCCTTCTCCACACAAAAAAAGCTAAAGTAGGCACATAGGTCATAAAAGTATACGCAAAGTGGAGGTATAGCTCAACTCATTCCTAACCTCGGCACTAGATGATCATAAATTGCCAGCTTAATGCCCCGGCCGATTTACTCCAAGGGAAAGAGCCTCAGTATCCACGGAATAGAAGGCAAAGAAGGTCGCAGAGCCGGTCTGGCAGGTAAACGTTTCTTGTCCCTGCCCGTAGCCTAGCCATCACATCGACTACGCCATACCGAGTCCTAAAGTCTAGTACCTTAATACGTATAAATGTAGCTGTGTTTCTAGAACCTTCCAAGTTACTGAAATACTTTCAGGAACTGTCTTTCTTTAAGAAGATCTGTTGAAATTTCAACAGACTTCAAGCTAGTTACACAATAAATTTTAATCATGGGCTTCGGTGTTAAGTTTTATAAAAATACGTTGAGAGTTACCACATATATTCATAGGTTGCAGCATGAAATACAAACAAATTCCACATCCTCCTAATATTTAAATATAACTCTCTTCTGATATTTTGTGGTACCAGTAATAGGGACTGAAGTGACAGTTATAAATTATATATTGGTTTAATTGGTTACGTAAGTCTTATGATCGGAAAGTTAAATGTATCAAGTTTAGAAGGATTATTCTATGTAATTACAAGATTTTTAGAAAATTATAAAGTTTGGCAATGTGTAGTACAAAATTATCTCTATCTCTTGAGTGCTCTAAAATGCACCTACATTTGTTAAAATTAACGCCTCAGAGACAGGATATATAAAACCTCCCACCTAGAAATAATCTAGGAGCGACCACACCTTGATTTCGCGGACTGACAAATGAAGTAATGCAATATTCATATTTTTATAGCTGTATGCCGGAACTGAACAGCATATTATCCAAATACGAAAGGCAATCGCAAGTCGAGATTCGCAAAATACGCGATAGGCTGGGTGCTAGTGTAGCAACACAAATCCTGCCTACCCAAATTAGGATTGACATAACAGAAATTTACAGTAAGTTTTCACTACAGATGTTGCAGGGTTAAGGCATCCTATATCACCTTCCCACACGCAAGCAACAGAACAATCGAAAGTCATTTATTCGTAACATTAAAATCACTTGTTTTTAATGAAGTTCTTTGAACTGTGAAGAATATGATATTAACCTCACGCCTTGAAGAGCGTGCCATGTTGAAGTTGGTTGGGCTGCCTACGCCTTACGGGGTTGAATTCTGCAGTGTGAAATGACGGATGTAACGCCCTTTGCTTTTGAAGGTTAAGACAATGCCACAGACCTTCGCATATCAATGAGCTGCGTTTAACAGCTAACCGAAAGCAACACATATATTAACATTATCAAGGCATGGGTGTGTACATGCCTTAACATGCCGCCGACATTAAGTGACATTCACCTTAAGCTAAGAAAATAAACTATTTACCAACGGACACGGCTTAAATTCCCAAACTATCTGAATGTGTCTAATTTACATCTCAAATCGTTGTTTATTGAAGGTTAATTTTGGCTTCACACAGATAATTTAATATTTCAATATCTGGGTTTATTTGCGAATTTTCTTAGGAAATTTGACTGAATCTTAACGAGATGTAACAGCACATTACTTGTTCAAATTCGGTCTCTCGCCCGAAGAAAATAAAAAGAATTGAGAGTGTTTCAGAACAGGGTGCCAAGGAGAATATCTGGACCTAATACAGAGGGAAAAACACGAAGTTGGAGAAAATCACATAAATGTAAGCTACATAATTGGGACTATTCACTAAAAATTATTGCGGTATTAAAGCAAGTGAGGTTGAGGTGGGTAAGACATGTAGCACGCATGTAAGCTACAAAAAACGAGTACAAAGTTTCGTTAAAAATATGAGGATAAGAGAGAATTTGGAAAACCTAGACGTAGATGTAAAATAAACCGCAAACAAATAGGGAGCGGGGTGTGACTGAACAGGTCTGCAGGTGGGATGCTTATTTAATTATATTTAATCGTCTTCCGCATTGATTTTACGTGGCTTCAAATTCACGTTGAAAACAAACAGGTCAAAAACCTTAGTGTGACCAAGAGCAGGTTCTTTACTTCCGAGTGGGCAGATATCACTCTGAAACACGCAGTTAATACTGTAACTTATGTTAAGCGTCCAGTTCTCACTACGCACGTAGGAAGTTCTTCAAGAGGTCCCATAAATTGCATATCCTCAGGTGAAATCACAGTGGAATATTTAAAATATCGTTTACCTCCCACACAATTACATACCACGTGTCAGAATTTAAATGGAGTCATCAACAATACACTAAGTTTCGAAACGCTTACGTTTGATAATTACGACACAACAGACCTGTGAAGGCGGACACCTAGAACTGCTTAAATCTAGCGTCTTCATATGTAGATAAGACAATCAGACGCTTTGTTAACACTTTTAATATCCACCTGAACGTCCAGCCCTCTCTCGTATTCCCCTGCAATTCATCACAAAGCGACGCCATACGCTTTATTGTCAGAGGTTTCGAAAGTATCAACCGAAGGGCGAAGGTCACTTGTGGGTAATGAAGAAACTTTCGTGACGAAACATGTTTGAGTAAACCGCCTTCACTACCGGAAGCATGGACGTAATCTGATATGTACAAATTCAGTACCTACCGCACAGAAAACACTGCGACCCATCGCAAAGACCAAACACTTAATGCTGTTTATGGAAATCGTTTTGTGTTTATTGTGGCTAATAGCACTGACATACGCACTGTGATTTGAAGTGCGTTAAGGGTCTGAGCTTAAAGCTGACCATTTGCCTCCATCGAGTGCTGAGGTTAAGAATTAGTGGAGCTATAACTCCGTTCGCCTCATATGCCTGCATGGCGTGCACAAAGACAACTCTGTTTTGCCTTTAAACCCTTTAAGCGTACCTTGTATCCCTATATTTTCTAGCAAACATTCCCTTTCCATTCAAGGCCGGAATTTCTGGACTAGCTACGAGAATATTGGTTTTTCAATAAGGACTACGCTACATAAATTTAGCCACATTACCATTGTCGTTATAGTCCGCAAAGAAGCGTGACATTTTATGAATGGAACAATAGGATCAGCACTTCAAATTTTATATCCTTGATGACCAGGAACAAGAAAACAGGGTCATTATAACAAAAGCTGGAAATGCTTAGGGCAATATGGCTGGAGTGTCTATAAATGTCCATTAGGAAACCGTCCTTAAGCTCAAGACGGGATTTTTCGTTATATTGCAAGATGGTAGTCAACAGGGCGTAGGCTGAAGACGCTTGTCGGTCATTCACACACTTCGACGTAGCTGAAGTGTGTATTTGCTGCTGCGAAATGTCTACTGTATCATTATAAAAGACCAGATGGTTTATCTCAAATTAAACAACCACCAGTCACAGCACTTTGACACATGACTGCCGACACCATCGTAATATATAAAAAAAATTCGTTTTACATAGACGCCAACTTTGCTCCTCGAGTTCTTATTATAATACATTCCTTTCAAGAACAATGCCCCGTAAACTCTCATTTGCATGGTTTGGGTCTTAGGTCCGGCTGGGTCTTAGGTCCGGAAGGTGCTCCTTTGACGCAGCACAAGAACTGTATTATTAAATAACGTGCGTAAACAGGGCACTGCTTTGTAAGGCGCGTTCGCCGGGTCGCGAACACCTACCAACTTCGTCTTGTCTGTCCGTCCGTCTCTCCGTCTGTCTGTCCGCATGTATCAGCGCGGCTCTAACTGAACGGATTTCTGTGAAATTAGATATTGGAGACTTTTAATAAAATCCGTCGACAAAATTCTAATTTGGTTGAAATCGGGCAAAAATATCGAGCACTTTCCATGAAGACCTAAGTAGGTTTTACTGTTGCCGGCGACATTAAATCGCCATAAAAGCGCTTTCTTCGAGTTAAATTGTATGACGCTGTTAGGATAGCTGAGGAGGTATAAAATTACGCGAACGCACAATAATGTTACGTTATACGTACTCTGCCTGTCTTGCTGGTATGCCTAACGTCAGAGAATTAAGTTTAATGGCACACACAACTGAACAAACTTCCTGCTGCAGAATTCTCTTTGAGAAGATCATATTCTCTCAGCAGGTAAATATGCCTTCGGCCTTTCGTGGGATCCAAAGATTCACAACAGTAGCCACAACAGCCGGATTCTAACATGAATCTGTTGAATCCAGTTCACAATCTCAGACTGTATGTTGAAAGATCTATTGTAATATAATCCTTGTGTAAAAGCCTAGGTATCCAAGTGGTCTCTTCCAGTGAGGTTCTGCAAACGATATGCTGTATTATATCTCGTTCTTTCCAAGCACATTACATGCCCCACGAATTTCATCGTACTTGATTTTACTCCAGTAATAACTTATTTTTTGAAGTGTACGATTTACGAATCCCTTATTACAACTATGTTATTTTTTTCGTCCTCTCTTATCCTCTCTCTTGGTCTAAATATGCTCAGCACCCTCTTCTCACACGCCCTCAATCTACATTCTTATCTGATGGTTACAGACCAAATTTCGCACGCATAAAATCAGCAGTTAAAATATAAGATTTTGTATCAATTTTTTTATAGAAGAAGGGAAGACAAAATGTCAATAAGTAGTTCCATAGAGTTTTAATAACATAATATTCATCAGTCCAGGTGCATACAGGGTTTTGGTGAGGAAACATGAGGGAGAAATACCACTTGGAAGAAAAAGGTGTAGATGGGAGGATAATATCAGAATGGATCTTAAAGAAATCGATTGGGAGGGCGTGGACTGGATTGGTCTGGTTACATTTATGATACATCTCCTTGCACTGAAACTTCATTGGCCATCGATATCTAACGAAAGATAGAGAAAAATATTTCGTGTTATTTTTACAGTCTACAAAATATTACCTCAAAAAATAAAGATCTGTTGCTATATATCGTGTCAGGACCACAAACCAAATGCCGTTAGTGTCACAATTTTGAGCGTCAGGTAGGAAATTAGAAACTATGACACTGGCTTGACCTCCATTAGCATAAAGTTCATACCAAGTTTCGTGAAAAGCGATTACTTGGTATAAAAATTTTATGGAAGAAGCACACAGCATACTAGTCTTACTGGAAAGTAGCCTATAAGAAAAGAGACGAACTGATGTATCCCAACTGTGTACACCTCTTTGTTACGACATTGTCTTCAGAAGTCAATAAATTGATCCACTCGTCACGTAGAAAACTTTCCCTTGCCGGTGCCTTCCTACGGTTTACCAACCACAGCACTGCCTTCTTTTTTGTCTACCTTCATGCTCATTTATCTCTAACGTTCAGTCAGTCATTACAAATGTTAGTCAAGCATGAATTATTTGACGTGTAACAGGTGTCATAAAACAAACGAATTCTTACTCCAAGTTGTCAGGTGAATGTAATTCTGATCTGTGTTAAGCCTATGTATCTTAAATTTCTCCTTCTCCTGTTCGAAATCGTAAAGACTAAATATGAAGAACTGTAATTTTACCTGCATGGATGTGAAACTTGGTCACTCACATGAAAATAAGGATTTCGATAGACGACCGCAGTGTGATGTAAAAATATGATAGCAAAAACTGTAACAAAGTAAGGTCATTCGCCGTGCCATGGCTCATGCTGTTTTCTTTGTAGAGAAGGGGCCCGCAGCAGAAGCTACGGACGCACCGCAGCCGTAAGGCTTATGGTGCAACCCTGTGATGAAGATGAAGAGAAAGATGATTAGTTTCTTTTTCATTTTTCCAAGTAATGGAGCACCAGTGGAATGAAATTGACAGGGGAAAACCGACAACTCGGAGAAAAACCTGTTCCAGTGCCACTTTGTCCACCACAAATCTCACATGGACTTGACCTGGAATCGAACCCGGGCCTCCGTGGTGAGAGGCCGGCGACTAACCGCCTGAGCCATGGCACGGCCTGTACTTGTGTATATTTTCAAATTTCATTATACCAGGGAAACAGTTACGCTTATGATAGATTAACGTACAGGAGTTCAAATTAGTGTGAGGTCGGATGAAGGAGCTGTAGACAGGACAATGACGTGAACGTTGCACGGCCGCATGTAAGCCTCCTTCTTCCTTACAAATTTACAGCGCATCATGACAACAGATAATTAGTTCTTGACCTCAGAGCACGTGTGTAGTGCGTAGGATTTAACAATATTCAAGTGCGTAGGTCTGGGCACATTGAAATGCGTTCCTGCCTTATCTGTGCGTAGGTCGGCCAGTATTCTTGCGCTTGCTGTCATCAGTCATCGTACAAGGGGTGTCCAGATGACAGTAATAAGCAAGGCAGGAAAAACGCCACTTATTTTTTTTATTTTTGGTTTATTAAACGAAGTATATTCGGAAGTGCCCGGTTCTAATGTCGGCCGGCGAACCGACTATTTTGAGGATTTTCGTGTCTTTCCTCAGCCCCTCTAGGCTAATTAGGGTTATTACAAATTAGGCCAGGACCGTTTCCTTTCAATTCCTTTCCAGTTCGCTATTCGATAAAGGTATAGGTCACGCTATCCCATTACAGGCCTGGACAGGCCCCTAGGGTGGCAGAAGGTTGAGGCTCCCAGATTTCCAGACAATCGACACATGAAGGTGGTAAGGTTGTTAGCCCTACGCACCGGCCGCCTTTACCCCCAGGAAATATTCCTGGTAATCATTTCTGTTAGAGGCTGCGTCAAACCCAGGGCCACAGTGTGACCGGAATGACTCCATCGGGAATCGAACCCGCGACCTTCCGGCTTGTAGTGCAGTGCCTCAACCAATTGCGTCACTGCGTACCCCGTTCGCTATTCGATATCATTCAATAATTCGACACTATACAGGGTAAATGACGTTAAACAAGTTGTAAATAATAACTAAATTAATTATACAGCTGCTATGCTTTGTTCTTTATAGAACGAGTGACTTTTTGCTTTGAGCTCTTCGAGACAAAGCAAAAACGTTGTATGCTTCAACACAATACAGCAGAACGGTTTCTACAGGACGTGATGGTAGCCTGTCATGGTGCACTATACTGGAGAAAGTTAACACTGTCAGTGTCACAGTGTCAGACATTGCTCTGTTACAACCGAACTTCGAATGAGACGTTATATACAGATAATTGACCATTTAAAATAGTAATTACTATACGTATCGCCAGGTGGTAAAACTAAAAACTCTGTATTTTCCCAATATAGACTGCATGTATTTATTGCGTTTCTCTCAATAAATAGCGATTAATTCCCTGCACAGAATTAGCCGGTTCATCTTTTTTAAAATGCACATATATTTGTTCTCTGTGGAATACGAACTGAATATTTACATATAATATAGATAATTCTTAGGTTTTAAAGGATAAATTCCTGTTAGATAAATCATAGTAATTATAAATTATGGAACACGAACACCTCTGCATATAAATATGAGACGAAACTATCGTCTAATTAAAGAAACGGAACACGCGGAAATATTATTCAAAAAGTGAAAACTAGAGTATATAATGAAATTACGGAACACGTATAACTAAAAGTAATATGGATACCTTATCTCAGGCCACGGAATTAGTACCGAAATAAGATTTTTAAGACAAATTTTGGCAAGAAAATGTTAATGGACACAAATTAACAATGCACAAAAACACAGTAAAAGCAACTAAATTGAGTTTATCGATGAGAGGATATTTATGGAAGGCGACAACAAAAGACTGAAGCGTATAAATTAAGTTTCTACTTTTATTGGATATTATACTAGTTCACGGATATCAGAAAGTGGCGTCTAAAATATTATCAGTGAAACAGAAAGTTGATAACAATCGGCTGCGACACATACAGACAGCGAAGACAACAGAATCCAAAATAGGCGCTCAATAGAAACCACTGGTGAAAGAAATCTTAGATGCACGATGAAGTTTTAGCGTGTGGCGGTGTTTCCCAAAAACTTCATCAATCGAGGTACAAATATTAAGGTCACAGTCTCAAGCTCAGATCCCAATGATGTCAAGATCTGTCACATGATTAAAATTTAATGTATGTTTGTCCTAGATTATATATTAAGGCTGATATTTCAGTCAGCTTTGAATTACAATAAACCAGCGTGCTGCAATGAGTCAGTCAGTTGCAACATACAGAGTACAGCCCTGACCTGGACCAGCCTCTACTTGGCTGTAGATGGATCGTGTGTAGGCTGGAAGATCACGCTGTGTCGGGCAATGATCTCTTAACGATAAATATAAATCACACATGTTTATCAACCTATCAAGCTTAGCAGTTATAAAATGTAATGTTTTCTTACACGAACAACAATTTTTTAAAGTCTCCGACCAGAAGACGATTGGTAACTATCGCGCCCGATGTGTAACTGTTCAGTGCTGCTGGGCGGGTCAGTACGTCGTGCTGTGTTTGTTGCAGAACCACGCTCGTACCTTGCGCAAGATACTGACCGTATATATAATGAATATTGCAGAATGCGTATGCCTACAAATATTTCCACTGCAATAGACAGAATATCGTGACTATATCTGCTTGACCTCGGATTTTAACGTTTAACGTAAACAACGAATATTGTACTAATAAGAAAGGCAATGTTCGTACGTATAACGTAACACTGAGGCACGTTCGCGTTACGCTTGTTGACGTGGAAAATCAACGTGTCTGTATTCCTGCCGTATTTATCCGGCATGAACTGGCATCTTTTCTTCGCCGCATCATATTGTCATCTGTAGCCTGTATGGCTCTATCATATTTTTCCACATTATCTCATAAACGGCACGATTTTCAGGGCGGGGGGGGGGAATATTGAACCTCGAATGTACGTTTTAATCTTCTCTGCTACTTTTTTCTGAAATATTCTCATCCTAAGAAGAATTCAGCGAAATATTATCATCAATGTAGGTCTTCATGTAAAGTGCCCGTTATTCTTGTCATATTTTAATAAAAATTGTATTTGCTCGACAGATTTTCGAAAAGCATTCAAATATCAAATTTCATGAAGACACGTTCAGTTGGAGCCGAATTGTTGCATGCAGACGGACAGACGGACGGACAGGCAGAAATTATGAAGCTAATAGTCGCGAGGTGACCGGTTCGAATTCCAACCGAGACACGTACAATTGCGTATAATATTCTTTTTTTGTGGTTTACCTCACTGATCCAGACAAATTCTGGGATGATATCACGAAACAGGCCATAGTCGCTTATTTCGACGTCCTTTCCACTTTAACCTTCACTGTTCCTCCCAACACTCGACTCTATACCTGAATTAACGGCAAGGTTAAATAGATAAGAAAAATATTACTATTAAGAATTCCATTCGTCCTAGCTTTCCCGGGACAGTCTCGGGTTTTGTGGGTTTTAACAGAGCTCTGTCCCGATGTCCCGCAAAATTCATGTCGGGACGCAACATGTCCCGGGTTTTTCTGAGTCATAAAATAAGACGCTTCTGACAATGCGCACGAACACTTTGACATTCCCAAGGTGGGAAAAAATACCTACAGGAGTAGGTCAACCACTAAACAGCCACAAACAGGAAGAAATAGGAGAGGGA
Source organism: Reticulitermes speratus (assembly GCA_021186555.1). Taxonomy (NCBI): domain Eukaryota; kingdom Metazoa; phylum Arthropoda; class Insecta; order Blattodea; family Rhinotermitidae; genus Reticulitermes; species Reticulitermes speratus. The sequence goes on along the minus strand of JAJKFL010000008.1, from coordinate 17,634,124 downwards.
GAGGAAGATGTGTAGATTAGTGATTATAGAGTCTGTACTGAGACTGCGAAGGACGAGGAACGGATACGTAAAGAATCAGCAAGTGAATTGAGTGTCTGAATTTGAAGGACTTGCCGTCTCCGCCTTCTACTCGGAAGCTGGAGCAGCAATTCAAAAATTACACACCAACGAAATGCACTATATTTCCACTTTTTATTCTTTAACCCCTACATATGTTTCAGCCCTTACAAGGCCATCTTCAGGGGTCTCGTAATCTACATTTACTTGACATCCATTATTTATGTCTGCTATTATGTTATATATTACATATAGTCAAGTATGGATGTAAAGTAAATGCATATTACGAGCCCCCTGAAGATGACCTTGTAAGGGCTGAAACATATGTAGGGGTTAAGGAATAAAAAGTGGAAATATAGTGCATTCCGTTGGTGTGTAATTTTTGATTTGTTAAAAAATGCACGGTGAAGATAATATAAAACTGGAGGCAGCAAATTCCGCGTCACATCCTAGAAGACCGCAGTCTTAATGTTCATATCCTACTCATATGAATCCACCACTGGACTCCATCTGGATATATCTGAGTTCCATCCACACTGACACTCACATCCAACTTTCGTGTGCTTCGGTTTTGAATGATTAAGTTGATGATCGTTATATCAGATTGCAGTGATCCCCGAAACAAATCTGTCACGATAAAGCAGTCAAACCGCACCTATGTTTCGGTCGGTAATGCAGCGTCAATGATTTTATACCATCTCTCTACGGCTGCCATATGTGCGAACGGATCAATTGAAGGGTAACCTGTGCAAACCGCAGCTAGAGAGGCTCTGGGCTCGCGCGTGACCTTACGTCACTTCCGTCGTATAACGGGGCCGTTTCTAGTTGTAATATAGTTCTCCCGATCAAGACCACGCCCACCCTCGGAAGCAATTTCTTCTCTCTGATCACAACTTCTAAAGCATGGGCCGTGCTCGTCTCTGTGTGCAGAATGAGGGCCCCGCTGCTGCTCGCTGTGTTGTCACTGTGCGGTGCAGCAGTGCCGGACCCTCCCAAAGGAGTCGTCGGTGCACGGAAATACGCCACGAACCTGCACGACTGCAATGGTGCCGTGGCCTTCTCCAGTGCCAGCGCAATTGCTCCTATCAAGCAAGATAACGGGAAGCTGGGCTATCGCAAAGCCATAATTGACAACGGTATCGGTTGGAGTCGAGAGTCTGGGGACTTCACCTGCTTCTGTCCTGGACTGTACCAGTTTGCTTTTGCTGGAAACGGGAAGACAACAGCAACAAGGTTGGTTATGATCTACTGGGGAGCATTATTATTATTATTATTATTATTATTATTATTATTATTATTATTATTATTAGGCATGTACAACTGAAACCCGCAGTGTAGATGGCTCTGCTCTGCGTTTGACTTGGTAAACACACTACAGTACAGTACAGTCGACTGGGTGAGTAGCTAGTACTGTACAGCGGGGTTAATTCCATCAAGTCTCCAGCTTCAGGCGCAGTTAATGTTAGTGAGCCTGGGCTGATGTCACAAGTTGGCACAGTGCGCGAAGTCATGTATGCGTAGATCAGTGTGTTTCTGCAGTCAGAGCGGTGGAGGTGCCAGTATTCGTCTGCTTACGTAGTAGCTGCAATCGTGAGACTGAGGTAGGAGGGCCGTAAGGTTTGTGAGACTCGCGCTGAAGATTGTCATACAAAATGACACGGACTTTGTGGATATAATCCTGCTATACTTACAACATTGTAGCGCAGCTTAAATATCTCGCACCAGGTGGTAAATAGATCCAAACAGGACCAGTGGTACATCGAGGAACCTCTGCTTCTGGACTTCAAGTAACACAACGACACAATCAATGCAGTGACTGTCAAACGCTTCACAACCCACGCATCAAAATCACGAGCAGCCATCCAGGGAAAGTCACTGACAGCGCCACCCTGATGCACGACCATGCCCGTCACCATACACCCCACAGATTTCAGGACCAACAAAGTTCCATGCAACGGGAGGTGCTCAAACATCCTGCATTCAGCCACAACTTACTTTCATGGGGTTTTCACCTTTTTGCACCGTCAAAGAAGGCCCTCAAAAGTCGTACATTCGCGTGAGATGGCGATGTGCAGGAGGCTGCAGTATAGTAGTTTGGGCAGCAGAAGTTCTTTGCAGCCGGGTTACAACGAATTATGCATCAATGGGACTCCTGTCTAAATACCTGTGGGTGACGTTTTCTAACTGTTGCAGTACCTACATCCGTGAGCATACTCAGCCGGGTTACAGTTGTACACGCATATTATAATTACTATCTTTATTAATATTATTATTCAATAAGACTCGAATTGAAAGGAGCACTGAATTATTACAACGTAAAAAAATCCCATTACTCCTGATTGTTCTTTATAAGTGAACACGTAATAGTACTTGTTCATGCAGGTAATTGGCATAATAATAATAATAATAATAATAATAACCGTGCCGAAGGGCTCCAGAAGAATCTGAAGTGGAAGTTTAGAAGTCATGAACGGGGAAATCTGGGCACTTGACGAACCCAGTTACACAAAGCCTTATTGTGGCAAGCGGAGCTATGCTACAATGGACCCTACATTCCCTAGATACTCGTGGGACAGCGATGAAAAGAAGGAATAATCAATAAAATCCAAACAACACAACTGGAGAAGAAGTAAAAGTACAAAACGTTAATCATGGGATATAGCATTACTGGTACCAGAAATTGTAATCACAGATTAGCTGCAACACTATATACCCTATATAATTGTAAACACCCTGTATAACGGTGAGTAATAATAATAATAATAATAATAACAGTAATAATAATAATAATATCTCTTTACACAACACGACGAAGCCTGTATTCAAGGAAACATTACAGAATGATTGATCAATTTGGACACGACTTTTCTAAAACCTGAATCTTTACAGCGATTACGACGATCGTTGCCCTACACAACAAAAATTCGATGGATTCCCAAAGCATAACGATTACACTAACATGAGTTTTGTATTTCTGGTCAGCCCCGTAGTATGTCTTCATCCGCCAAACTTTCTGAATACACGCAACCACTTCCAGTTCCTTAGTAGCAATTATAACTATAGAAGCCTTGGAGATCGAATCACAATACGTTTACAAATGACAATAAAGAACATTTAAGTCTTCTAACTTGTTACGTTGTGTCGGCTGATAGTCACCGACGTTTCGTTCATTCAGCTTCAGGCCTGAACAGTCAAACAAATCTTTTTTTTTTTGTAATACATTGTCATTTTGACTGTTTGACCTGAAGATAAAGGCATGATTATCCTTCCAAAAGTCGGCAACTCGGCGTACGCATCCCAGAAGGCTCGAGTCTTCAGCAGCACCGCTATGAAAGCCCCAAATATCGCATGGAGTAACTCTGAACGTAAGTCTGACATCTATACAAATAACGTCACCATTGTTTCTCTGTCCACAGATTTGTCCTGAAGAAGAAAGAATCAAATAAAAACGAGTGGACAAGAGTCGTATCGACAGGTGGTGGAGGGGGCGCCAATGTTGTTCTGTTGAATATGGAGGTTGGAGATCAGGCAGCAATCTGGCTTGAAGACGGCGATCTGGGTCCAGAGAGCGAAACGGCGCCTGCATCGACATTCAGCGGCGTTCGCATAGCTAAGAAACAATAAACAATTCTCCCATCTTTCGACTTCTGGTTCCTGTATACATAACTCCTTTACAAGAAATATCTCGAATACCGGACACACGAAAGCAGATAATAACTTCATAAGGTCAACACGTCACCCCTTCAAGATAACAGGGAAAAGACTAAAACGTTACATCTCGTCGAAATGTTTTGGAACCTTTTTAACAGTGCGTTTACTGCTGCTGCGTGCTTATTTTGAACTTATAAACGTCTGAAGTGAAGGAATTCAAGATATTTCAAAGACTTATACCATATTTTCATAGTCGATCAACAAATTAACTTCGCTAACCTACTGTTCCTCAATCTGTGATAAAAAAAAATCTAGCTTTTTTACTGAATTTTTATAAGAAGATCGTTACATCCAAAAACAAAAAAAAATCATCCGTCACCACTACGTTTTCTTTAACTTCTAGTCTGAGACTTTTGCATTGTGCCAAACTAATGCAAGAAGTATACAAACACTGACTTTGATAAGGGAACATATCTAACCAGAACAAGTGAACACATCTTTACCTCCATTAACTTCTTGAGGCTTATTATCTGTCGTTACACTACATTTTCTATCGTCGGAATTCTGAGTGGAGACAGTTTTTATCTGAACGTTTGACGTTTCCATAACTGATTCTGCCTTCTGTAGACGTGTTCTTTATCTGAAATCTGCTGGCTGTTTGCAAGAGTGACCTACCGAGAATGGGTGCTGCACAATCACCATGCATAACGGGTTTTATGTTTGTATGTACATGGAAGTTCTCTGTAGTGCTTCAGACGCCAGTGGACATTATTTTCTATCCCTGCTTGGACATTATCCAGGATAGAGGGTCTTCTTGCAGTCTATCGCCTTTCTTCTGACGTACAAATTTTGAAAATCTTTTAATCCATACCTGTATATTCATCACTTTTATGTTCTTTTATTGTGGAAACTTGAAATTTCTGTAAAATAAAATATCTTTTTTCCAGTGTTTATTTTCAACACTAACGTTTGTAGCATGTATTTTCTTATAGCAGTCTTTATTTGCACCTCTTCCTTGATCTATATACACCGTGTTCGACTTTCTATTGGAGTTTGCCAAGCTATGTTTAAGTAGTAGTTTTAATAATTCACACTTTCGTTGGTTTGCTTTAGCCTCAAGCTAGACCGCTGTACTGTAAATGCATGATTCATAAAAGGCACAGTGAATGTACTGACGCATCAGTAATCTAGGTATTTTCAGTCTAACTTCCAGTTCATCTCATAGCCTACTAATAACAGCTTAGCACTGCATGAAAATAAGTACGACCACTTCTTCCATTCCGAATTCTGTGGGATTTTCAAATCTATTTAATTGACTTATAAATATTTCCAGTTAGAATCTACATACAATTACGTTGACTACCACAAAAATGAATTTTTCCCCCCAGAGTTCTAAGAGGCGCCGAATAAATATTTAGGACGTAAGCTAACTTCGTAAAGGAAAGTGTGAAGTTCTTTCTTACAGAAAAACACTTAGACTAACCAAATGCGTCGCAAAACATGTCGAGACGGTAATTTTAGAAATTAATATTTGGGGTAAAAAACGAAAAACAATGCGAACTGTTCTCGTGCGGGAAGTACATCAGTTACCTTCTAAGCTCAAAAGTGTGTTTATGTATCAACAGAGACGTTTACTGAAAATCTTTACCCCTTCCCACAAGTTCTCACATAGAATAAAATTGAAGAAGTCTGGGCGAGCTAAACAACAGTTTAAACTGTCTCAAATTAGAGTTGCTCTATTTTACTAAATACCAGCTGCAGTAGCGCAGTCAGCCGATCCCAGTGGCCGTGCGGTCTAAGGCGTGGGTCTTCGGTCGCTCGCTTGCTAGGATTGTGGTTCGAATCAGCCGATCCCAGTGGCCGTGCGGTCTAAGGCGTGGGTCTTCGGCCGCTCGCTTACTGGAATCGTGGGTTCGAATCCCACCGGGGCATGGATGTTTGTGTTGTGTTGTAAAAAGACGGTTGTGGACCGTAAGTGACATGAAAGGACGAAAAAGGATTAATACAGGACAAAAATGGATCAAAGGGGAAAACCCAGGAATTAGTAAAAAAAAAAAAAAAAAAAAAAAAAAAAAATCCCGCCGAGGGCATGGTTGTCTGTCTTTTGTGAGTGTTGTTTGTTGTCAGGTGGAGGTCTCTGCGACGAGCTGGTCCCTCGTCCAGAGGAGTCCTACCGAGTGTGCTGCGTCTACAATGTGTGATCGTGAAGCGTCGTAAAATGACGAGGCCTAGGCCCCATAAGGGCTGTCGAGCCATTGGGAAAAAAAGTAGCGCAGTCAACATAGTGACTAGGCTACAGGCTGGACGGCCAAGGACGACGATTCTCTGCAGAGACAATGCAGTTTCTCGTCTCAAAAGTGTCCAAACAGCATCTGGTTCCCACTCATCTTCCTATTCAAAAGGTGCTCGAGGTTCTTTCCCCGAAACGACCATAGCGTGAATCTTACTATTCACCCCTCAATCACGTGACGACTTTTCTGAGTGGGGTTGTACTTCTACTCTCCCACGTGATTTCATGGCGTGTATGGGAAAAACTTTACCTTTTTATTAAAACCTAATAAAAGCGACCATCCTTTGAACAAAAAGCTGTACTTAATAACGAAATCACACCATGGGTCACCATTACAGTAACTACGCCACACTTATGTGTCACACAAGACTTCGAATGAATCCATCTGTAAAGAGTAACGCCGAGTCTGTGTAAGTTTGGCCGGAATAGTCAATACAAATCCAACAATGATCAGAAATGTACTTACTGCGCAGTTAAATACAGTCACGTCCAAAGTTTCCAGACCGACTCTGAGGCCCACCCAGCCTCCTGTTCAATGAGGACCGCCGGCTCTTTCTCTGAAGGTAAAGTGGTCGGGACATGAAGCTGACCACTCCTCCCCATCTAGAACAGGGGTTAAGAACATGTGGAGCTATACCGCAGCTCTCCTACATACCTTCATTGGGGCGGTGCTTAATTAAGCACAGGGACCTTACATTTTTAATAATGAGAATAGTTATATTGACCGCGTTATCCCTGTTACTTAATTTTGACTTCACATTTCTTGTGTACGAGGTTATGAATAAGCAGGCTTTAGTTTAGACGCCATGGGGTTCGCTACCACTTGACTTGCCTTTATGCCGTGCCTAGCTGGTAAACTTATCGTAAGATACCGTAATTCTGGACTCAGAATAAAGTATGTATTGCTAGAGAGTAAGCTTTGTCTAGAAATATTATACATAGAGTACGGACACAGTTTAGCAGCCTGAAACTTACAGAACTTGCACGTATTAATGCCACATACGTAAAAGATTTCTCTGTCCAGCAAAAACTTGAGGCATCGCTAAATAAAAAAGCAAGAGGATTCAGCTTAACTTCTATGTCACTTGTGCTGTAGATGTGGGATAATGAGTGACATAATTCTCACATGAATTCATGCAGTTCTCACGATTGTAATGTCCACCTTTTGACAAGTTAGGGGTCAGTTCTTATTTCGAATTTTCATTTTACTTTTGTAAAATACTGCATTGAAAATTATTGTCTCATTCCTTATTATCCCAAACACGAGGACTTTAAAAGATTATGACCGTTTTATTTATATATTCGACATGTATTATCTTAAATCGAAACATGCTGAACTATTAAATAAGTTCTTCTTCCACTACACGAGTTGTTCTCTGATTGTATAACCATTAATCAGAAACGTGTAAGTGCCGTGTGCTGGTTTTAACATAGCTATTTCTTAATTACAAGTAAAAACAAGTCATGTGTCTTGTTAAACCTTTCCAATGTAGGACAAAAGCTCACGAAAAAATGTTTTTAATTAGGAGAGCTATAATACAGTAGATCCACAAGCCGTGGCGTCACAATAACTACTGCGAAGCGTATTATTTTAAAGACCAAAATATTTGATTTCGGTAAAACCTATCAATCTGGATTCGTAAATTTGTCAGGAAAGTGATTATAAGCGAACAAGAATATGATGTTTTGTGAAAACTGTTCTGGCTGCATATGCATTATAGGACATTGCCATAATATTTGCACAGGAAATCGTCATTGATATGTGGTCTAAATAAAGACTTTCAAAGTTGAAATATTTGGAAACAACGCCTAGGAAACTAAAGAACTTCCATCTCGTTAAGAAACAAGATCGTATTTCTCTTTCAGACAAGCTACGTGGTGTGGGTAAATATTTTACGACGTTGGATGAACTGAAAAGTGAACAATGGAATAAAATCGAAGACAGAGTCACGAAAAATCACGAATATATTGATAAACAGAATTCATATGGTGCTACTGATGAAAATGTGAGGCATACCTTCAGAGCTGCTACTGAGCCAGTCACTTCAGCTATCAGAAATGTGAGCAGGAACAGCTGCTGGATGTACTGCTAAACGACAGGACACAAATGCTAGGACCTGAACAAAATCGTATCTACAGTGGAAGAAGAACGGCCTCAGCCTGAGAACCAGCAACAGGTGACCAATTACATCCGCTCAGCAGATATCCAGCACCAGGCCAGATGTGGAGGGAAGTCGATATTACCACAGTTCCGAGAAGGTAAGAAAACATCACCAATTGTACTCCAACCCTAGCGCATCGGAGAGCATATACATGAGGATTTAGCGAGTTTATCGCGATACGCTGCTTACCCCACATATTCGATCATGGGCGACGCCAGAAATTTCTCTAAGGGAGACAGCCAGAAATTTTGAAAAAAATTAGGTGAAAGCCATTTGAGAATTTTACGGATCGTCCTAGATCTGTTGATCTCTCTATAGAAACGCCTATTTAATTGGATTAAATTTAATAGCATTAAATTTTGGCATACTTTATTCTTTTCAAAATATTTTCAAATTTGATTTTTTTTCAAAATTCGAGTATGCCTGGTCCCCCCTCCCCCCCAATGGGCCCCATGCGTTAGATAAAAGCATATCACACTGTCACTGTTACACATTATATGTTATAAGCAAGCGTACGAAGGTTACATTTGCTGAACAAAATGCACAGTTTTATGGACTATGAAGAAATTACCACACACTATCCGCCTTGTCATTCCCACACGTCTTGACAGAGAGGCTTTTACAATAGCTCAGCCGATATAGTGACTAGGCTACAAGATAGACGAACGAAATAGCGTGGTGCGATTTACGGCAGGGTAGAGAGATTTCCTCTCACCAAACCGTTCAGACCTACTCTGGGTTCCACCCAGCCTCCTATTCGATGGGTACCTAAGGCTCTTTCCCGGGCGTAAAGCGGCCGTGTCGTGTAGTTGACCACTCACCGCCGTCTAGTGCCGAAGTTAAGAAAGAATTGAGCTATACCTCCACTATCCTCATATGCCTTCATGGCAAGCACAGGAACAAGTTTTACTTTTATCTGAAGACAAATTGCCATAAAGGCCTGAAAATAATGAAATGATTTGTTTTTACAGTAAGTCAGTTTCAGTAGTTCTATAATTTGACTTACACTTAACTAACTAACTCCATGGAGTTAAGTTGTACCAAAGAATCAGTCCAGGTCCGAGGCATTGTGATATGTTTCGTAACATGGTAATTTTTTACGGTGAGGAGTTGTTAGCACCTCGCCCAACACCCAAGCTGGAGGGCCACCCCTTGTCGGCCGTCCGCGACTGTTTATTCAATGTATTCGCAGCTACCTTCCATATCCGGAGGCCGTTCCTCCATCCGCAACCCGAGGACGCGCCATGCCGTGGTGACAGGGACCCACTTATCGTGGCTTACACTGAACACGTTACGTAAATCCTTGCAAAAATTAAGTCAAGATGACTGGACGAAAACAGATAAACAGCTGGTAAAAGTTTCCGGAAGCAGTAACTTATTTTACATATACCGACTGATTGTCAATATCAGATACCATTATATTTATTAACCATTTAATGCCCGGTAGTAACCATATGTACCACCTGCTGTAACATTTAAAAACGCTGAATGTTGTCCACAGAGTGTATTTATGTGTTTCGTATGATTCTCAGATTAAATAAGGGGTGCACAAATCCCGGGCGCCAGATCGCCCGAACGACTAAATTTTGTACTGTGGCGCCTTGTACTTGCGGGTCGTCAGTATCGCACTTCGTTTCATTTCACCCTTGTGGCGCCCAGAATTTTGAGACAGCTGCTAGATTTTTGGAAAATGTCTGGATCCCTGGCTTAAGTACCGATATTTTCCCTGAATAACATTTACTGATTGGTCTTTATAATGGGCACGGACTGTGTTCTCTGAGCGGTATGAACTGAATTTGCATATGTAATTTAAAAAAGTGTTACTCGTAAAGGGTTCATTGTTATACGAGAAGTCTGTCCCAGGATCCAAATACAATTCATTGTGTCACACAAAAACTAGGGCTTCTTCACCGTTAACGGCTGAACGGGAAAAGTGTCCCATGAATTTAAATTCCCTCAAAGGCTGAAAGAGAAATATTCAGGCAACAAAGACACTTACTGCATTTTTAAAACATGCTCCACAATCCACTTATTTTTTCCACAAAATGCCATGTACTTCATAATTTTATCTTTTTTTGGTTCATATAATATTCACGTTTTACACAAAGGGTGCGCTAAAATTTAAATGTCCACCCCCGTCCTTTAAAGGTTAATATGCTGGGCGAGTAATATTTCAATATGTAAATAAAATTTTATATTGTTGTACCTCTGCACTGCACAACAAATTGTACACGTAGCTGTACTTCGGATGTAGACGGCAAAAACAGAAGATACGTTTATATGGGCACCATCCCTTCCTTCTGACATAAATTCTAGCAAGCATACTTCAAGACGAAATTATATGAACAGAAAGTATTTCATTAACACTTACATTTCCTTTCAATTTCTGTTTTAGGCAATTGCTGATTTTTAAAATAATTTTAGATTTCATTCCACTGCATTTTATTGAAACTAACAGAAATTTCTGATAAAGATAGATTTCAATTTAATTGAAGTTAAATTTTAGACAGGTTTTAATATAAAATGAGTGTTAAAAAGGTTTTATAATTACAGGAGGATGCTACTTGATTTCCAAAAAGGTTGAAGCTGGAAGATATAACTGACATGGATACCAAGTTCAAAGCAGATGTACACAGCTGTGCTGAAGAGAAGAACATATCCTAAATATCGGATTAGAAGCACAAATAAACAGCGCTCCAGATTACACACAATCTGGTGACCACACGTTGTTATGACTAACAAAGGGAAGTCAATAATAAAATGCAGATCCTAATACCTTGACAACTTCAAAATACATCAAGATAGAACTGACAAAATCAAATTCATAGCAATTCCCACAGCAAGTGCCTGGGTGATTCCTCTTATTCCATTGTCCTGGGCAGTGTGTGCTCACAGCATACTAGATAGCAGTCACTATATTATATTCGTAAATTTATGATCATAACAAATAGAGTTATGAGTAGAAGTACACTGACCCAGCAATGTTAATGTGATTTCAGACATTCACTTTCCGCTTGTCCTCTTACAGCCTTCACATATTCTTCAAAAAGAAAAATTATTCTATGGTACCCAAAGTAATGCAAAAACTGTTCTTCAAGACTTGCTTTCTGCAACATAAGTATTAAACAATTTGAAAGTTTTAATACTGATTTAATCCCTACATTACTCAGTCTGCAGAAAACATACAAATATAGTTTGTTAGAATAATTTCCATTCTGCATATCCGTAAGTATTTAGAAATACCTTCTGCTTCTTTGACTTCACTTGTAAATTTCTGTGAAATTATGCCCCCCTGTTTGCCTCTCCCTCTTTCTTGCAACATGTCAAAAAACATACTTTCTGCATGTCTGTATGTATTCAGAGATATCTTTTATTTTAAAATATTTTTTCTTGGCAGGTTTCTAAACAATTCTATTCTGTGATACGGCATATACACAAACAATCTCTCTTTCTACAGTCCACTGTACATTTATTTTTCCATTTTACATCTCTCTTCACCACTTTCATACAATAATCTTACAATTCTTTACATAATGCGAGAAACCTTTTTAAAAGTCTGCTAAGCCTACCTAAACAACTGTGGAATAACATCAACTCTTTGAGACATACGAGGACATAGATTATTTTCATAGCAACACCTTAGCTGGTGGAATATGTATGTTGAAATGACTGGAGTGAAAGAAAAAGTGTTCTTCTGTTCAGCCTTCTCAATATATACTGCCTAGTCTTCCCAGTGGAAACTCATACTTTATGCATGTTTTGATATCTTGTGAAACTTTTTCCACATCCTGTCTATGTACATACACTGTTTTTCCAAAAATGCATTTTTGTTGCATCATCTCTTCCTTATCTCCCTACTTCTTCACGTTACTTTCCTATACTTCTGCAGAGTCTACTGTAATATTATTTGTACACACACCATCACTGCTATGCATGACCTCATTACATATGTTGAGAGACATAGCCTTCTTATTTGTGAGGCATTCTTTCTGAATCATAAAACACACAACCCTGTCTTGTTTCTCTCTTCATTTCTTGTTTCTTCCTTTCTCTGTCACTCCCTATCTCTACTTTGTATTTTTAGAAACACACACTACTCGTGGATGGTTTTTGTAGTCTGGCATTTAAGTTTGAAAATTTAACTGTTTTTGTATGCCAAAATCCTATGCTTCATTACTGTCATTCACATGGCAGACTTGTGTGCTTCTCATCTTCATTTTACGTCTTCCACACATTTCTTTTGAATTTCCTCAAGTCCGTCCCTCTGCTGTGAAGTTCTGCTTTGTATGTGATCCTTCTCAGTCTGACATTCTTCTTTATTCCTGCATCTACTGGTCACATCATAATAACTCTCCCTGCATGGCCTACTGAAATCCTCTTTTGCATATAATTTGAAAAATACTGTGTACCCCATCTTCATTTTATAGTATACAAGCCTCTCTTTGTATTTTTCTCCCATTCCCCTTTCTCTTTGCATTGCCAGGAACATAATTAAATGCACATTACATTCAACATCCTGAAATATCTTTCTAAAATTTGTTTCTGTATTGTATACCCATGCAGGATATGATTGTTTATGGAACATCTCTCACTAATGCACAGCTTTTAGAATTCACAGATATTTCTATTTTGTCTTATGGTACTGTGAAATTTCTGTTTTATCTTTGCACAGTGTCTATTTTAATAACATATTCTGTGCATAATCTTTTCCGATTTCTCTTGCCTTCCAAAATCACATTTAGCCTGTGCATGTCTTGATATATTCAATGTTAAGCCTCATTTCCCAGTCTTGTATACATGTGTCTATATAGCTCAACTTCAGCTTATATTTGTCTGTCATTCCCAATCTTCAGTTTATGTGTGTCTGCATTTCACGGTCTTCACTCTACATTCTATTTCCCAATCTTGTTTACATGGCTCTATATTTCCCATCTTCAGTCTACATATGTCTGTTTCCCCATCATCAAGCTACACGTATCTGTATTTCCCACACTTTAGTCTACATAGGTATATATTTCTTGATCTTTAACCTATGAGAGTTTATATTTCACAATATTCAGTCTACATGTCTGTACATATCTACATTTCACAATCTTCATTCTGTTATGTCTGTATTTCCCTTGCCTTCAGTCTAAATGTGTATGTGTATTTCCCAGTCTTATTCTACTATGCATATACTTCCCATTCTTCAATCTATGAGTCTGTATTTCCCAGTCTTGGCTGCATGTCTCTGTATTTCTCCATCTTCATTCTACTATGCACATATTTCCCATTCTTCATGCTATTTGTCTGTATTTATCAATCTTAGGTCTACCAGTCTGTATTTCCCAAACTTCAGTCTATATATGCCTGTATTTGAATTTCCCAGCCTAGCCTGTATGTCTCTGAATTTCTCAATCTTCATTCTACTACGAATGCATTTCCAGTTCTTTTATCTACGTGTCTGTATTTCTCAGTCTTCAGTCTACAAGTCTGTATTTCCCAATCTTCAGTCTACATGTGTCTGTATTTGTCTGAATTTCCCAGCCTTGCCTGTATGTCTCTGTATTTCCCCATCTTCATTCTACTATGCACACATTTCTCCATCTTCAATCTATATGTCTGTATTCCACAATCTTAGGTCTACAATTCTGTATTTCCCTATCTTCAGTCTATATGTGTCTGTATTTATCCAAATTTTCCAGCCTTGCCTTTATGTCTCTGTATTTCCCTATCTTCATTCTACTATGCATATATTTCCCACTGCTCAATCTACGTGTCTGTATTTCTCAATCTTAGGACTACATGTCTGTATTTCCCAATCTTCTGTCTATATATGTCTGTACATGTCCGAATTTCCCAGCCTTGCCTCTATGTCTGTATTTCCCAGTCTGCATTCTACTATGCTTATATTTCCCACTCTACAATCTATGCATCTGTATTTCCAAATCTTAAGCCTACATGTCCATGTTTCCCAATTTCAGTCCACATGTGTCTGTCTCCCAGTCTTGTCTTTATATGTCTGGATATCCAAATCTTGATTCTACTATGCCTATACTTCACATTCTTCAATCTATGTGGTTGTGTTTCCAGATTTTCAGCTTGCATGTTTATGTACTTCCCAATCTGTAGTCTATATGTGTATACATTTCATGTGTCTTCCTTTAAATCCTTTATAAGCATGACACACATCTTATTTTTACTTCCTACCACTGTACTGTGTTTTATTTCATTACTCTTCATGGACATTTTCATAATTAATTCTCGATTTTTTTGTGTCATTTCAGCATATGCATTATTTTTCCTTCATCATTATATACCTATTCCATTTCTGTAAGTGGCATTTCTTTGTTTTTCCTTCTCAGTTCTGCGTCTGTTTCATTTCATTCCTATCCATGTAATTCTTCTTATTTTTCCTTCAAAATTCTGCAACTTCTGTTTTATTTTAATTCTGCACTGCTTTATTTCTGTGCATGGTGTTTTGTTTACTTTTCCTTCTTAATCCTATACGAGTATATGCTTTACTTAATTCCATACACAATATTTTTCTTACTTTTCATCCTTAATTCTTCATGTGTTTTATTTTGTTTCTGTACGTGATTTTTCTTCATTATTCCTACTTAATTTTAATCTGATTGTTGCATGACAACTCTTCCTTCATCAATTTTCCCTTCTCCCTCACTGTCTCTTTACTGTCAGATAATCTGTTCCATGTGCATGACATTTCTCTTGTCTTCCGCCTTTAATTCACAATCTGATTTATTACATTTATGAACATGACACTTCTGTTGTTTCCTCCTTACTTCTGAATCTGTTGTAGTTAACTTCCGTACACAACATCTCTTTTACATATCCTTCTTTATCCTGTGTTCGTTTTATTTCATTTCTGTATGTACCATTCCTGTTACTTTTTTCCTACTTAATTCTATGTCAGTTTCCTTTCACTTTTGCACCTAAGAATCTCTCCATAAATGTCCCATTCTCCCTATCGCTGTTTAGAGCCGGAATAGCGTAGTCGATGTAGCGACTCGCTACGGGCTGAACGAACGGTCAGGTGTTCGAATCCCGGAAGAGGCAAGAGACTTTCTCTACTCCAAAACCATCCACACCGGCTCTGGGACCCACCCAGCCTCCTATTCAATGGGTATCGGGGTTCTTTCCCCGTGGGTAAAGTAGCTGGGGCGTGAAGTTGACCACTCACCTTTACCTAGGCCGAAACTAAGAATGAATGGAATTATATCTCTACTCCGCCTCTATGTCTTCATGGCGTGGATAGGGACAGCTTTACCCTTTTACCTTTACCTGACTCTCTTTACTGTTACATAATCTACAACATAAGGGCTTCATATTACTATTCCTTTCCTTTCATAATTCAATATCTCTTCTATTTCATTTCTGTGCATGGCACTTACCATACAGTCCTGGTGCACACCAAAAGGGGGAACTGCTGCCTGTAGCCCCCTTTAGGTTCAGGCCTGATAAACCCCTCTAAATAATTCTAAACTTGTTTCACTTCATTCCTACACATAACATATCTTGCACTTTTCCTCTGTAAATTTACTATGTTTATAATCTTTCATTTCTGTATATGCCATGTCTCTTATATTTCCTTCTTCCTCTCAAGTCTCCTTTATTGCATTCCCTTATGCTTCCTGTTTACATCTGTTTTATTTTACTTATGTAGACAGAATTTTTTCTTCTTCTTTCCCCTTACTTCAACATCTGTTTTACTTAATTTCTCAAATTACATTTCTCTAATCTTATCTAATTCTATGTCCCTCTTCATTCATTTCCTTTTCAAATGGACACCTATCTTGTTCCATTTTTGTACATTTCCATGCATATCCCACTTCATATTATTTCTTAATTCTACATCTATCTTACTTCATTTCTAAACATGGCACTTCTACATCTCCTTGTTAATCATATGTCTCCCTTGTTTAATTTATGTGTATGACATTTCCCTTGTATTTCCTTTTTAATTGTATATATTTTGTTTCATTTCTGCATACTGCAGACCTCATTATTTTTCATTTCTAATTCCACAACTCTTCTATTTCATTTCTGTGCATGGAATTTCTCTTGCTTCACCCCCAATTCTATATCTGTTGTATCTCCCTTGTGTGTCTGACAACCCTCTCTTCCAACCCACCCCCCTCTTTGCTATCACAAATATCTATTCTCTGTGCATGACATCTCATTTCATTTCTGTGCGAAGGATTTCTCTTATGCATCCTTTTTATTCACAATTTGAGTTATTTTATATCTACAGGTGGAATTTCTTATTCGTTTTACATCTACTGTATTTCATTTGTGTGCAAGGCCTTTTTTCATTCTGAATGTCTACATTCTTCTATTTCATTTTGTTTATATTTCCTTCTGAATTTTATATATGTTATATCAGTTCATGACATTTCTCTTTATTTTCTATTCTTAATTTTGCACCTCTTCTAATTTCTCATTTCTGTGGATGGCATTACTGTTATTTTTTTCAATTATACATGTGTTTTAATTCATTTCTGTGCATGATCTCTCTCTCCCTATGCCCCCTTCCTCCTTACTACAATATTCGTCTATTCTGTGTGCATGACATTTTTGTCACAGTTCCTTCTTAATTCTACACCTATACTGTTTCATTTCTGTGCATGATCTCTCTCTCCCTGTGCCCCCTTCCTCCTTACTACAATATTCGTCTATTCTGTGTGCATGACATTTTTGTCACAGTTCCTTCTTAATTCTACACCTATACTGTTTCATTTCTGTGCATGATCTCTCTCTCCCTGTGCCCCCTTCCTCCTTACTACAATATTCGTCTATTCTGTGTGCATGACATTTTTGTCACAGTTCCTTCTTAATTCTACACCTATACTGTTTCATTTCTGTGCATGATCTCTCTCTCCCTATGCCCCCTTCCTCCTTACTACAATATTCATCTATTCTGTGTGCATGACATTTTTGTCACAGTTCCTTCTTAATTCTACACCTATACTGTTTCATTTCTGTGCATGATCTCTCTCTCCCTATGCCCCTTCCTCCTTACTACAATATTCGTCTATTCTGTGTGCATGACATTTTTGTCACAGTTCCTTCTTAATTCTACACCTATACTGTTTCATTTCTGTGCAAGACATTCCTCTTTCTTTTTCAGTCTTAATTTGTTTTATTTAAATTCTGTGCATGCATTCTACATATGTCTTACTTTCTGGGTAATGCCATTTTCTTCTATTTCCTTCTTAATTCTGAATATGTTACATCAATTATGCATATTACATCTCACATCTGTACCTTTTTTTATTAATTTCCATCCCTTCTCATTCTCTCTCTTTGTTATCAGATAATTCATTCTATGTCTGTTATATTATTATCTTTCCCT
This sequence comes from Reticulitermes speratus, assembly GCA_021186555.1. Taxonomy (NCBI): domain Eukaryota; kingdom Metazoa; phylum Arthropoda; class Insecta; order Blattodea; family Rhinotermitidae; genus Reticulitermes; species Reticulitermes speratus. The sequence continues at coordinate 17,616,612 of JAJKFL010000008.1, read as the reverse complement.
CTTCATTAAACACTGTTTCATTTCATTTACACACATCACACTTCCTTTAATCTTCCCTCTTAATTCTAAATCCGTTGCATTTCATTTCTTTACATAACATTTGATCCCTTCTTTATCCTACATTTCACTTAATTTCTCTTATTTTCTTCTTAATTCTATATATGTTTTATTACATTTCTGTGCATGGAAGTTTTCTCTCCATCAATATCCTATTTTCCTGTTCTCACTTTACTATCAAGAACTGTACAATATATGTGCATGAATCTCCTCTTATCTTTTCTTCCTAATTCTAAGCCTGCTTTATTTCATTCCTATACCTATATGCCCTACTTTTCCTCTGTATTCTGCTCTATTTTTTTTATTTTTTCATTTTTGTGCATGCCATGTCTCTTTATGTCTCTTTCCTTCTTTTAGATCTGATTTATTTGATTTACCTGCATGTTATTGTTCATATTCTTCCTTCTTACTTCCTCACCTCTTTCAGTTCTGTACACAACATTTCTCACATACATTCATAATTCAATGTGTTGTATCTCATTTCTGCAAACAGCATTTCTTGTATTCCTTCTCCACACTCCAGTGTATGCTTTATTTCGTTTCTGTACATTATATTTCTCTTACTTTTCTCCGTAACTCTACTCCTGCATTATTTCATCTCTGCACATGGCTTTTCTCTTACATCTCCTCCTAAATTATCATTGCACTATATTGTTTCTGCATATTGCAGTTCTCTGTACTTTTCACTTCTAATTCCACATCTGTTCCACTCCATTTCTGTGCATGTCATTTCCCTTATTTTTTCTGTTTAGTTCTACGTTCACTTCAGTGCATGATACCCCTTGCTCTGCCATTCCATACATTTCTCTTATGTTTCCTTCTCAATTATGCTTGTTTCTTTCCATGTCTGAAGTTTTGTGTATTTTTTATTTCTAATTCCACATATGTTCTATGTCATTTCTGCCCATGACATTGCCCGTATTTTTCCCTTTATTTGCCTTATTTCATTTCTGTGCATCATACCCCTTGTTTTGTCAACGTCTTAAAACTCCCCCACTTCCTGTCATAAGAATCTACTTCCTCTTAATCAACTTTTTTCTTCCCACTCTGAGTTCTACATGTGTTTTACTTCATTCTTCTGCAAGATACTCTCTTATTTTTCTTTGTTATCCTATATGTGCTTTACTTCATTCCTGTATATGGCATTTCTCCATTTTCCATCTTCACTCTGTGTCTAATTCATTAAATTTTTGTGCACATCATTTCTTGCATACTTCTTTCTTAAATCTAAATGTTTTCTACCGTTTCTGCATCTGGCATTTCTCCATACCTTCTTGTGTACTTCCATATCTGTTCTATGTCATTTACGTGTGTGGCACTACTTTTGTTTCTTTTTCAATTCTGTACAATTTTTAATCTTTATGCATAATATATATCTCTGTCTCCACTGTTACATATATTTGTTCCTTGTGGATTACATACTTTTATCTTTCCTTCTTAATTCAACAATATCACACCCAGCTACACCCTGGGCATGGTATATCTCATCTCTCATCCTGCCTTACTAACTCTATATTTGTCATGTTTAATAGATATACATGCAACTTTTCTTACGTTTACTACTTAATTCTGCAAAACTTACGTTATTTGTGAGCATGAAATCTTGCTCTCTCTCTCTCTATTCCCTTATAATCACTGTTTTTATAGTAAGTTACATGCATTTTCTGCAAAGGCATTCCTCTAGGTTTTCCATCTTAATTAAATATCTGCTCTCTCTGTAGCTACATCTCTATAATTTTCATTTATCTTTCTTTATCATATTTAATTTTTGATAATGACAGATTCTCTTACTCTCCACCGATGTCCAACATATTATTATTACTCTCAGATATGTTCATTCCTTGTGCATGTCATTTGCCTCTTTTTCCTTCCTAACTGCTCTTCTCTTCTATTACTTTCTGTGCATGAGAAATCCCTTATTTCTCTTTCTTCCTCCTGGAATAGTTTCACTTAATTTCCATGCATGTTATGTCTCTTATTTTTCCTCATTACTTGCTTATTCCTTTTATTTCACTTCTGTGAAAGAAAATTCTATTTTTTTCTTCTTCCTACAACTGATTCATTTGATTTCCATGCATGTCATGTCTATTATATTTCTTTCTTAATTGCTCGTTTCTTATATTTCATTTCTGTGCATGACACTTCTCTTATTGTTCTCTCTTCCTCCTACAATTCTTTAGTTTCATTTCAATGTATGTCATGTCTCTTTCTTTTCTTAATTCCTCATTCTTTTCATTGTGTTTCTGTACATGACATTTATCTTATTCTTCTCTTCGTCCTAGAATTGTTTCATTTGATTTCCATGTATGTCATGTCTCTTTCTCTATTATTCATTCCTTTCATTTCTTTTCTGTGCATGACATTTTTTTATTCTTCTCTTCCTCCTACAATTCTGTCAATTGATTTCCATGCACGTCATGTCTCTTTCTTTTCTAAATTCCTCAATTTCGTTTCTGTGCATGACATTTCACTTGTTCTTCTATTCATCCTAGAATTGTTACATTTGATTTTCATGTATGTCATGTCTCTTTCTTTTATTTATTCCTCATTCCTTTCATTTCTTTTCTGTGCATGACATTTTTTTTATTCTTCTCTTCCTCCTACAATTCTGTCATTTGATTTTCATGCACGTCATATCTCTTTCTTTTCCTAATTGCTCATTCCTTTCTTTGCATTTCTGTGCATGACATTTCTCTGATTCTTCTATTCGTCCTCGAATTGTTACATTTGATTTTCATGTATGTCATGTCTCTTTCTTTTCTTAATTCCTCAATTCGTTTCTGTGCATGACATTTCACTTATTCTTCTATTCATCCTAGAATTGTTACATTTGATTTTCATGTATGTCATGTCTCTTTCTTTTCTTAATTCCTCATTTCGTTTCTGTGCATGATATTTCTCTTATTCTTCTCTCTTCCTTTTACAATACTTTCATTTGATTTCCATGCATGTCATGTCTCTTTCTTTCCTGAAATGCTCATTCCTTTTATTTCGTTTCTATGCATGACATTTCTCTTATTGTTCTCTCTTCCTCTTACAAACTTTCATTTGATTTCCATCATGTCATGTCTCTTTCTTTCCTTAATTGCTCATTCCTTTTATTTCGTTTCTATGCATGACATTTCTCTTATTGTTCTCTCTTCCTCCCACAATTCTTTCATTTGATTTCCATGTAAGTCATGTGTCTTTCTTTTCTTAATTCCTCACTCCTTTCGTTTCGTTTCTGTGCATGACATTTCTCTTATTCTTCTCTCTTCCTCTTACAATACTTTCATTTGATTTCCATGCATGTCACGTCTCTTTCTTTCCTTAATTGCTCATTCCTTTCATTTCGTTTCTATGCATGACATTTCTCTTATTGTTCTCTCTTCCTCCCACAATTCTTTCATTTGATTTCCATGCATGTCATGTCTCTTTCATTTCTTAATTACTCATTCTTTGATTTCGTTTCTGTGCATGACATTTCTCTTATTCTTCTCACTTACTCTTACAATACTTTCATTTGATTTCCATGCATGTCATGTCTCTTTCTTTCCTTAATTGCTCATTCCTTTTATTTCGTTTCTATGCATGACATTTCTCTTATTGTTCTCTCTTCCTCCCACAATTCTTTCATTTGATTTCCATGTAAGTCATGTGTCTCTCTTTTCTTAATTCCTCACTCCTTTCGTTTCGTTCTCTCGTGCATGACATTTCTCTTATTCTTCTCTTCATCCTAGAATTGTTTCATTTCATTTCCATACATGTCATGTCTCTTTCTTTCATTAATTGCTCACACATTTCATTTCGTTTCTATGCATGACATTTCTCTTATTGTTCTCTCTTCCTCCCACAATTCTTTCATTTGATTTCCATGTAAGTCATGTGTCTTTCATTTCTTAATTGCTCATTCCTTTCATTTCGTTTCTGTGCATGACATTTCTCTTATTCTTCTCTCTTCCTCTTACAATACTTTCATTTGATTTCCATGCATGTCATGTCTCTTTCTTTCCTTAATTGCTCATTCCTTTTATTTCGTTTCTATGCACGACATTTCTCTTATTCTTCTCTCTTCCTCTTACAATACTTTCATTTGATTTCCATGCATGTCATGTCTCTTTCTTTCCTTAATTGCTCATTCCTTTTATTTCGTTTCTGTGCATGACATTTCTCTTAGTCTTCTCTCTTCCTCTTACAATACTTTCATTTGATTTCCATGCATGTCATGTCTCTTTCTTTCCTTAATTGCTCATTCCTTTTATTTCGTTTCTGTGCATGATATTTATCTTATTGTTCTCTCTTCCTCTTACAATACTTTCATTTGATTTCCATGCATGTCATGTCTCTTTCTTTTCTTAATTCCTCATTCTTTTTATTTCGTTTCTGTGCATGAATTCTCTTATTGTTCTCTCTTTCTCTTACAATTCTTTCATTTGATTTCCATGCATGTCATGTCTCTTTCTTTCCTTAATTGCTCATTCCTTTTATTTCGTTTCTGTGCATGATATTATCTTATTTTCTCTTTCCTCTTACAATTCTTTCATTTGATTTCCATGCATGTCATGTCTCTTTCTTTTCTTAATTCCTCATTCTTTTATTTCGTTTCTGTGCATGATATTATCTTCATATTTTCTCTCTTTCCTCTTACAATTGTTTCATTTGATTTCCATACATTCATGTCTCTTTCTTTCTTAATTGCTTCATTCCTTTTATTTCGTTTCTGTGCATGACATTCTCTATTCTTCTCTCTTCCTCTACAATTCTTTCATTGATTTCCATGCATTTCATGTCCTTTTCTTTCTTAATTGCTTCATTCCTTTTATTTCGTTTCTGTGCTGACATTTCTCTTATTCTTCTCTTCTCCTCAATTCTTTTCATTGTTTTCCCAATGCATGTCATGTCTATTCTTTTCTTAATTGCTCATTCCTTTTATTTCGTTTCTGTGCATGACATTTCTTTATTCTTCTCTCTTCTCTTACAATTACTTTCATTTGATTTCCATGCATGTCATGTCTACTTTCTTTTCTTAATTCCTCATTCCTTTTATTTCGTTTCTGTGCACGACATTTCTCTTATTCTTCCTCTTCCTCTTACAATACTTTCATTTGATTTCCATGCATGTCATGTCTCTTTCTTTCCTTAATTGTGTCATTCCTTTAATTTCGTTTCTGTGCACGACATTTCTCTTATTTTCACTCTTCCTCTTACAATTCTTTCATTTGATTTCCATGCATGTCATGTCTCTTTCTTTTCCTTAATTGCTCATTCCTTTTATTTCGTTTCTGTGCATGATATTTTCTTATTGTTCTCTTCCTCTTACAATACTTTCATTTGATTTCAATGCATGTCATGTCTCTTTCTTTTCTTAATTCCTCATTCTTTTATTTCGTTTCTGTGCATGACACTTCTCTTATTCTTCTCTCTTCCTCTTACAATACTTTCATTTGATTTCCATGCATGTCATGTCTCTTTCTTTCCTTAATTGCTCATTCCTTTTATTTCGTTTCTGTGCATGATATTTATCTTATTGTTCTCTCTTCCTCCTACAATACTTTCATTTGATTTCCATGCATGTCATGTCTCTTTCTTTCTTAATTCCTCATTCTTTTATTTCGTTTCTGTGCATGATATTTCTCTTATTCTTCTCTCTTCCTCTTAACAATTCTTTCATTTGATTTCCATGCATGTCATGTCTCTTTCTTTCCTTAATTGCTCATTCCTTTTATTTCGTTTCTGTGCATGATATTTATCTTATTGTTCTCTCTTCCTCTTAGAATACTTTCATTTGATTTCCATGCATGTCATGTCTCTTTCTTTTCTTAATTCCTCATTCTTTTATTTCGTTTCTGTGCATGACACTTCTCTTATTCTTCTCTCTTCCTCTTACAATTCTTTCATTTGATTTCCATGCATGTCATGTCTCTTTCTTTCCTTAATTGCTCATTCCTTTTATTTCGTTTCTGTGCATGATATTTATCTTATTGTTCTCTCTTCCTCTTACAATTCTTTCATTTGATTTTCCATGCATGTCATGTCTCTTTCTTTCTTCATTCTCATTCTTTTATTTCGTTTCTGTGCATGACACTTCTCTTATTCTTCTCTCTTCCTCTTACAATTCTTTATTGGATCTCCATGCATTTCATGTCCTTTCTTTCCTTAATTGCTTATTCCTTTTATTTCGTTTTGTGCTGACATTTCTTTATTCTTCTATCTCCTCCACAATTTTTCATTTGATTTCATTCTGTCATGTCGTTTCTTTTCTTAATTGCTCATTCCTTTATTTGTTTTTGTGCATGACATTTCTGTTATTCTTCTATTCGTCCTAGAATTGTTACATTTGATTTTCCATGTATGTCATGTCTCTTTCTTTCTTAATTCCTCATCCTTTCATTTCGTTTCTTGCATGACATTTCTCTTTCTCTCTTCGTTCTAGTTTGTTTCATTTATTTCATGCATGTCGTCTCTTCTTTTCTTAATTGCTCATTCTTTTTATTTCGTTTCTGTGCATGACATTTCTCTTATTCTTCTCTCTTCCTCCTACAATTCTGTCATTTGATTTCCATACATGCCATGTGTCTTATATTTCTTTCTTAATTGCTCATTCCTTTCTGTGCATGACATTTCTCTTATTCTTCTCTTCGTCCGAGAATTGTTCCATTTGATTTTCATGCATGTCATGTCTCTTTCTTTTCTTAATTGCTCATTCCTTTCATTTCTTTTCTGTGCATGACATTTCTCTTATTCTGCTCTTCCTCCTACAATTATTTCATTTGATTTTCATGCATGGCATGTCTCTTATATTTCTTTCTTAATTGCTCATTCGTTTTTGTTTCGTTTCTGTGCATGACATTTCTCTTATTTCTCTCTTCCTCCTAGAATTGTTTCATTTGATTTCCATGCATGTCATGTCTATTATTCTTCTTTCTTAAGTGCTCAATCCTTTTTTTAAATTTCTGTACATGACAATTCTCCCATTTTTTCTTCTTTCTCCTACATTTCTTTCATTTGATTTCCATGCATATCATGTCCTTTATTTTTGTTTCTTAATTGCTAATTCCTTTTATTTCATTTCTGTGCATGACAATTCTATTATTCTTCTTTCTTCCTCCTACAACTGATTCATTTATTTACATGCATGTCATGTCTCGTATTTTCTTTCTTCATTGCTTGTCCCTTTTATTTCATTTGTGTGCATGACAATTCTCTCACTATTCTTTCTTCCTCCTAGAATAGTTTCATTAGCTTTCCATGCATGTCACGTGCCTTATCTTTCTCACTTAATTGCTCATTCTTTTTATTTCATTTCTGTGCATGACAATTTTCTTATTTTTCTTTCTTCTTCACAGAACATTTCACTTAACTTCTTTGCATGGCATTGCTTTTACTTTTCTATCTTAATTGGTTATCAGTTTTTTCATTTATGTGCATGACAATTCTCCTATTTTTTTTCTTCCTCCTAAAATTATTTCATTTCATCTCTTTTTGTGGCATGTCTCTTTCTTTCTGTTTTCTTAATTGCTCTTCTCTTTTCTTACGTTTATATACATGTGATGTCTCTTGTTTTTCTTTCCTCCACCTGGAATAGCTTCAGTTGATTTCCATGCATGTCATGTCTCTTATTCTTCTTTCTTAATTGCTCACTCTTTTAATTCGTTTCTGTGCATGACAATTCCCTAATTTTTCTTTCTTCCTCCTAGAACTGTTGCACTTGACTCCCATGCATGTCATGTCTCTTATTTTTCTTGCTTCATTGTCCTTTCCTTGTGTTTCATTTCTGTGCATGACAATTCCCTGATTTTTCTTTCTTCCTCCTAGAATTGTTGCACTTGACTCCCATGCATGTCATGTCTCTTATTTTTCTTGCTTCATTGTCCTTTCCTTGTGTTTCATTTCTGTGCATGACAATTCTCTGATTTTTCTTTCCTAACTGCTCATCTTTTCTATTTAATTTATGTGCATGGAATTTCTCTTATTTTTCTTCCTTCCTTCTACAGTAGTTTCGTTTCAGATCTGTGCATGATACCTCTCTCTACACTGCCCATACCCTCACACTTCCACTGACTCAATCTGTTTACAATAGCATATATTTATTCTCTGTTCATGGTATTTTTCTTACTGGCCCTTCATAATTCTGTTGTTTCCTCATCTCATTCTTATGCATGGTATTTCTCTTACATTTCCTTTTCTAATTCTACATCCACTCTGTTTCACACTATTTCTGCAAATAAAATTTCTCTAATTTTCCATTCTTCATTCTATAACTGTTGTATTTAATCTCAGTATATGACAAGTCTATCTATCCATTAAACATACTCTCTCCCTCTCTTTTTATAATTACATAAATGTATTCTCTGCGCATGGCATCCTTATATTCCCTTCTCAACCCTCTATGTTTTACTGCATTTCATTTCTGGGCATGACAATTCTCTCATTTTCCTTCTCACCCCTACACAATTTATTTTGTTTCTTGGCATGACATTTATCTTGGTTTCCTTCTGACTTCCATTTATTTTGTTTCACTTCTGTGCACAGCATCTCTCTTATCTTCCCCTCTTAATTCTATGTATCCTTTTACTTCATTTCCATGTATAACAGATCTCTCTCATCCTCTTCAAACTTACATACTCTCTCTCTTTCCTCTCAGGTACAGCTACTTTCTATGCATGACATACCCTGTGTCTTTCCTTCATAAATTCACACAATTTCATTTAGTTTCTGTGCATGGCATTTCTCTTCTTTTAGATTCTTTATTCGACTTTTGTTCCATTTCACAACTGTGCATCATTCATATTTTCCCTACCTAACACTATGTCTGTTTTTATTTCATTTGTGTGCATTACATCTCCCTCTCTCAACATCAAACTCTCAAACTTATCTCCTTCTCCCTTTAATGTCATGTACAACTATTTTGTGTGGATGACAATCTCTCTCTCTCTCTCTCAACTTTCTCTATTCTACATATTTTCATTTCTCCTACCTTTTAAATTCCACATCTCTTTTATTTCATTTCTGTGCATGGCATTTCCCCCTTTTGTATCACTTTAATTGTACAATATTTTTACTTCATATTTTTACACAGCCTTTCCCTCTCTTCAGATTACATGTGTTTCCTGTCCTTTCTGTGCATATCTGTCTCTTCATTAACCTCCGAAATCTTTCTGTCTCTCTACTATCACAGATGTGACTGTGCATGATATTCTCTTAGTTTTTTTTTTTCTTAATTCTAAACGTGCTGTTATTTTATTTTTGTGAATAACAGCACCATTTCCTTTTTAACCTTCACTACTCTCCTGTCTTTACTTCTGACACATCTACACTCTGTGCATACAATTTCTCTTATTCTTCCCTGTATATAATTTAATTTCTATGCATGGTGTCCCTCTCTACATTGATTCTGTTTCAAAATTGTTTGTTCTGTGTGGCACTGTGTATTGTTTAGTTTATTTTTCCATCTTCATCCTAGAACATCTGTTATATGAAAACCACTCTTATGCATGCTGTGTGTTTCTCATGACAACCAATTCTAATCTCAGTTTTATTTTCTCTGTATTTACTACATGCATGCATACATACATACATAAATATTATATGTTTTAATATAATACATTTGCATGCATACTTCCACTCTTGATCTCTATTGCGCAATGTTCTAACATATGAGCAAGTTTGATACTGTGATAATTTTGTCTTCATTCTCTACCTCTTTCAGTACTGTTCATACCATATTGTCTCCCTCACTCTCCACTTTACTGCCAGAAACATTTCAGTCCTGTGTTCTTAACTTCACATTAATTTTTCACATTCATTCTTCACCTATAATCTGATTTATATTGTACATCTCTGTACATTTACTCTTTATCTCCATCTTTTTGTGCCACAACAGATTATGTCTTGTTTTATTCCACAGTCTCTCTCATATTATCACTTGATCTGTTTATCGATCTCTGTTATGTACATCACTTCTTCATTCTATTCTTTGCCATACTTTTGTGTTCAACAAATCCTCAGACAATTTTCCTTAGTCCAGTCTCCTTTTTGCATGTGAAGTTGGTATTACATACAGCCTCTCCCCTCCCCCCCAAACATTCCTACCTTCTGCTCTGTTTTGCATCTTTCTAGTTTCTCTGTTCATGCAAGTTTTGAGCTTCTCACAGCAGTGCTACCAGCGAGTCAAATCTTCTGGGAAGTAAATACAACATAACATCCCAAGAATCTCCTCTATTCACCTTCAAACTTTGTTATATGTCTACAGCTAAAGTACTGTACTCTCCATCCTCAGAAACATTTCTCATGTTTATTGTGTCTTTGTCTACTCTTTCAGTCTTCCTCAAATTGATGCCGTTGCCTAGGACACTATAAGCATGCTTTGTGTCTCACATCACTCTAGTCTACATAGTCATCAGAATTATTTAAAATTAAGCGGATAGTGAAACATTGTGATTAAAAATGGATTATATGTAGAAAGGCCCCTCTGCAGTCCAACTTTTGATCTTGCTGAATCTAATCCAGCAAGTTCTTACATGTGAACATACATATATACACACATATAATAATATCAAAATGCCTCTTCTCTAACAAAACCTTTTCATCTATGGAAGACCTACTTGCCAATGATGATCATGGAAATGATTAAGAAATCCTTTCTTTCTGGTCTCATTCACAACTGTAGAAATGCCGACTTAATTTTGTATCATCACGTATTTCAGTTTCCTTTCTTTTTCAAGTTCTTATCTGAATTTTTCACTCTTTCCTCACATTGCCTTTCTGTTTAGCAAATCCAGTTCTTCTTAATCTTCATTTCTGTGTCTGCACATTTCTATCACCAGTACCTTCCTTCACTTTTCTCGTGATCATCCTAAAATAAATACCTTACAAGTTTTTTCTGTAATACTTCAGTTCTCTCTCTCCTTCTAAAACTCCCCACATATCTCTTGTTCATACTATTTTCTCACCCCTTTTATGTAGTGCTCTCCTCTTGTTTTCACATACAAACTTATCTAAGCAAGAACTGCCACTTATTTCAAAATGAATGGATGTGACTAGACATGGTACAAGTCACACTTCCTTTTTGCAGTCCATTATGAATTGTGTTCTATGAGCACATGCCAAGTAAAATATGATTAATACAGGAGGTAAACTCAAGACCACAAACATTAGTAATCAGCCGGACATATACATATACATGAACAGACACTGTATGTACACTATCATGACACATACGAAGTGTAAACAACAATGTCATAGCCATTCTACTTAGCATCCCATTCAATGCTCTCCTACCCGCTGACATACCCCTTAAGCATAACAAGTTTCATTACATTCCATTTGACATTCAAAATTATGGTCCACCTTTATTTTATTCCAATCAACACTTTTATTATTATATGACACATTCCACTTTTTTCAGTTCCCATTTCTTCATCCGTTCCCAGAACCTGTCTTCAGACTCTGACAAATATGCACCACCACATTCAAGTACTTCCTTTAGAATCACAGCATGTTAATATTTCAAGGTTGGTTTAGTTTATTCACTAATATATGATGTCTGATCAGATAGACAGTCTTTAATTAAAATCACTTATTGCAGTTGCATTTCTACTCATACTTAGCTATCAGTTCAACAAACTATAACTGTGAATCACAATTATGATATTAATGGCTGTGGGTACAACTTCCCATTCATATAATAAAATACCATAATATAGACCTAGAGTAATATTCCCATTTTATCATGGAGATAAGTCTACTGTCATGGAACAAGAAATACAAAACAGGAAAATGCATGCTACATCCATTACCACAATAAAATGCAAGCAAGGAGATAGAACACAGATGAATGATTATATTCCATCAGATGACATCCATATATGCTGGACAACAGGGAACCATTACTTTATTCCACTGACTCCCAACTGTTATAAATTCTGGAAAATATGGACAACAAAAATGTGATTTGGATCAATGGAGGCACAGCTCAAATACACACTTGTGGGAAGAAACCAGCATGTTAACATGAAACGAAAATGTGTCCTCAGGAGATGAAGTGCCTACAGATTTTAACTTATGGCAGGAAGAACACAACTTGGAGCTGAAGAACTCTAATGTAAGTAACACATAATCAGTCTTTTATACGTACAACATACAATTCTGCAGAAACAATTATTCTCTGTTTTTAAGATCACATGTTTATGTAACAGACTAGGTAATATAAAACATGCCCTCCTTGGAATTTGTTTGTCATAACTTGGCTGCACTTAATAAAACGTCACAAAATTAAATGAAGAAAAGAACAGAACATTAACAACTTACTGATCCTTTTACACCGTCCTACATCTAACTCCCGTATGTGTCTCACCAATACTCTTCACTCATAAACAAAAATTGTATATAGGTAGGCCTACACATAACCTTAAAAGTAATTCAGATGGTCCTAAATGTCATTAACATGGACACAGAACTGTAAACTCTTTTATGGTGTCATACCTAGGCAAACAGTAGCATTTCATATTACATTCACATAAAAAATTAACATAATTACCATATAAATTATCATGGGTAGCTGGTAGTAGTCTGATTTATTTATTTTGTGCAACATGCTTTTGCTAAACCATCCATGTGCAGAATGTTTACAATGACTATGGCAAAGGGAGTTTTATTCTTCCCCATGAAAAATGACTTCAGGCCTAGGCCATATGCTTACTAATTTGTATGGAAGACCGACAATGTTACAGAAGATGCAGCAGAGTGCCTAGCTAAAGCTATTGCTAAAACCTTCCTAAATATATAGCTTATGCCGAGAGCAGCAAATAAATGAAAAGTAGAATGAAGTCTCTCAAATGAAAACATTCATGTGGTTATGATAGAATATCAACCAAACTACTCCAAATCTGCACTGATTACATTAATACCCCATGAAGATGCAATTTTAATAATTCAACAACAATGTGAATATTTATAGACTGACTTAAATATTCCAAAGTTAGACCTCTGTATAAGGGCGAAAAATCATGCAAATCCAATTACAGACCAGTTTCATTACTGACTGCATTCTCTAACATATCTGAGAGTTGTTTATAATGGAATAACTAACATTCATGCAGATGAGCAATAGCCATTCAGAAAATATATCATTGTGAAAGAAGCCATGTCAGCTTTACAGAAAAAAATTGTATGTGCTCTTAATAATAAAATGTGTATTGCTGGAATATCATGCAATCTTGCTAAAGCATTTGATTGTGTAAGTAAAAGATTATGCTCACTAGACCCACTTTTTTACAGAATTCAAGGTACAAGTGGTTTAAATCATATATTCATGAAAGAAAACAAAAAGTAGAAATAAATTCTCCACATTCAAATAACAGAAAACACGCATAATGGGGGTCATTAAACATCAATTCCCTTCGGGTTTAATACTTGGTTCTCCAGTCTTTTTCATATATCAATGATCTGTTTCCAGCCATAAACTCTCAATTGAAACCTACAGCAGTGATATTAATGATACTAGTATTCATATAGTATTGTTATTTCACATCCGCAGATCAATCAAAAATTGCATAAATGGGTGTCTTCAATTACTTTAAAAACGGTTTAAAGCCAATACATGTACATTAAATTTTGACAAAACAACTTTCTTTAAATTTCGTACTAACAACACATGTTGATCTAAATATAGGATATAGTAATAATACAACTGAAGAAGTAGAAAACTAAACTTCTTGGTCTGCACAATGACTATAACTTAAACTAGAAAACACACTGAATGCATTATCTGTAAATTGAATTCTGCATGCTACACAATGAAGACAGTAACATCACTCTAAAATAAATTTGATTTGCTTACTTCCATCCCATCATGTCATATGGAATACTCCTCTGTGGAAATCCAACAGACACCAAGAGGTATTTTAAATCCGAAACATAATTATTAGAATAATGGCAAGCACAAAAAACTAAGACTCTTGTACGAAATTACTTAGGAAGTCTAACATTCTTCCACTTGGCAGTGAATTCTTAATCTCGGTATTAAACTCTGATGTGGACAACATGGAAAAATGTCAAACTAATCCAGATAGAAACGACAAAGGGTACAGATATGACCTACATGTGCCAAGAACCAGCCTCAGTAAATATAAAAAAAAACAGTTCATTATGCAGAAATCAAATTGTTCAGTAGCCTTCCACCAATCATTAAACGTTTAAATCATGATATGACAGTATTTAAGCCACTGCTTCAAGTGTCTCTATCAGCATATACCTTCTATGCTATACAAGAACTTATGTCAAATGAAAATTCCAAATTTTCTTACAAACATGCAAGAGAAAAACTGTCAGTTTCCTGTAACACTGTAAATAAATAATTATTATGCATTTATCTCTGTATCTGAAACAAGTACTACATTCTGTATCACGTCCTGTTCTAAATAGCTGGTTTAGTCCACTGAAGGATTTATGGAATTAAATAAATTTTATCCTATTCTATCAAGCTTAATCAAATTATACAGCACAAAAGCATACACAGAAATTATTTTCAGGCTCTCATTCTACACCTAAACATATGAGGCATGCATATAATATCAGTTTTATTTGTGTAACACAGGTACCTTGGGTTGATGGTAGAAGATGGGATTTATTACCCAGCGATGCCATCACTGATGTGGAAAAGCAGATTACCTTGCAGAAGCAACTTTCTGAAGAAAGAAAGAAAGCCAATCATACGAAATACTTTCAATTCACTAAACTTCCTGATGGATTAAATAAAGCCTTAAAACCACCGCCAAAATGAAGCATATGGAAACCTCTGAAGCCAAAAACTAGACTCCGTCCATGAACATCAGAACAGAAAACAGTGTGTCTAGCAACTATGACGAAGAGTGTTTAACCATCACTACTATTTATTTGAACACTGTGGAAGAACTAAACAATTGTTGGATATATTATGAAGTTACATAGCTCACATCCGAATAAGCATATCAACACTTAATGTTTCTAACCTCAAAAGTTTTCTTTTACATTGTCAGTGATGACATTTCTGGTTAAAAGTAAAATGTTCCCTACCTGTGGGCTAAGTAAGCAGTTACTGGAAAAAATTGTATTCCCAATGAAAGTTTTGTACTCCTAAAGAAATGCATTATAACATATTTATGAAATATTAACTGAACCACTTTAATCACATCAATCAAAACATCTGAGACAACAGCCTAGTACACATTACTTAAAATTCATGGATGAATAACTTCTATGCTCTAAATGCATATACTAAAAAATTCTACTTCAGAAGTACCCCACACAAATTTCTATGAAAGTTTTCAGTGAACAGGTAACTTATCTACAGTGGAGTGAAATGACAAAAGAAATAAAATAATTTTAACTTTCTTTCTATATAAACACTATTTATATACACTATACTACTCATTACAACCCACAACCATTCATTGTACTTTAATAGGAATAGAAAATTATTGCAAAATAAAATAATATTACACAGACCCATACAAGCAATACATGCTTATACAGATATTCTAACCCACATCAATTTCAATATAGGCCCTATAAAATAATTTATACTGGCTGCTATGATTGTAAAGTTACCATAAAAATAAAGTGTGAAACATTCTATATTGAATACAGACCTTTTGAAACGTTGTTTTTCTTATGTTTAATCTGAAGCTCACAAAAGATGAATAACTGACATACAACTGACTGGCACTTGACCAAGCATTTGTTGAAGCAGAGGTAGTTGACTTTTTTCAGTCAGAGTATTTTGAGTTGTTAGGATGGTTGCCTGATATCATTGATAACTGAACAAGTGACTCACAAGTGCCATACCACTTTCTTTCAGGTATACAAGCATAATTCATCAGGTATGCCAACATACATTATACAAGACCCTGATGTAATGTCTGCTGCTAGCATGTTCCTATTTCCCTGTTTCATGACTGCAAAACAAAATATGCTCAATCACTGAATACTAACTAATGATCAAGTTTTTAAATCCACCCTTTGACAGCACATTTTCCAGATCTTTAAAGTCTGGTATGTATTACAGGTAATACCTTATGGTGGTTCTTTATGTCATAAACAGAGAATATTATAGCCACTGTTTTATGATTTCTCTTCATCCCAAATAAGTAAACTGTCCTTCAATTTAAGACTGTGTCTGAAAGCAGTTCCTTTGCCTTTATTTTTCAACATGTGATCCTGCTCTTTATCTGTCACTGCATTACTTTACAATAACAAAATACTGCTGTGGTTTTAAAATACAAGAAAATTGCACATTTCACATAGGCATGTTATAATTCCCAATCAATCACACATGTGTGCATCACCGTATATTTCACAATTCATATGTGCAACCCCAAGCAAGGAACTTTACTTGATAAGTTTCTTGGTCTGTTGGTGCTTAAGTGGTATGCAATCCTTCATCATTTTTTGAACCACTTATGTAAAAAAGCTTGTGACTGTGCAACATTTCTTGGAAATTATCATTCTACAGCAATATTCGATTTTATACACTTACCCTTGTCTCACATTACTAATTTTCACTTAAAAATACAAATGTTCAAATTCTTATTGAAGTGTATTTCTGCATCCTGTATTTTTATCTACTTTCCTGCTTCTTAATTTCTCACATTTCCTTTAAACCAGTCTCAATATCCTACTAAATTTCATGCACTTTTTTGTATGCCAATATAAGTATGATAAACATTCATAACATGAGGGTTTTATAAAAATGCAAACATAAGCTTTGTGATCACTTCTTCGAGTAACTAGGACAGTGTATAACACCCAAATTCTTTTCACATCCCTCTTTAACCTTTTCACCATTATGCAAGTCATTTCTGGATAAAATTATTGTACTTATTTTCCATAAATTGCTGATTTTACCTATTTGTACATTATCAAATACTCAATATTATAAAATTCTGTAAAATCAGTTACAAAAACTAGTACTGAAAAAAAGTGTTAATAAAATTGTTTCAAAATGTACTGTCTTTAGTATCACATTATTTTTTGGCCAAAAAATGAGACTAAAAAGGGAAAACACACACACACACAAATGTGCATACTAGCTAGCCATGACCCCAAAATATGATGGGATGAAACATTCATGCACTAATCCATCTCGCTTTTCATCAGGCCTTACTGTAACAACTGAAATCTCAGTTGTGATTTCACTCACAAATCAATCTCTATTATAACCACAGAAACTCAATCCCCATTCAAACCCAGGTTTCAATCACAAACCAAGCTGTACTGCAACCATGGAAACTCTCGTGACATCATCCACAAACCAAGCTCTACCACAAACCCGGTGTAACTAAATCACTCACTCATGGAGACACTGGCTGTGACTGGACCCGGAGCCATAAAAACCTGGGTGTCACTCAATCATACCCAGGGTACTGCATAAGGAATATACATACAGACAAATCAATTTCATATATTTATGAAGAAGCTTCAGGTTCATGATATTGAAGTAAATAATGGGAATGATAAATGTCTTCAAGATGGATCATTTATTACCTATTTTACCTCCACTGTGCAACAGTCCCACTTCAAAATGCATACAATATCATTTTGTACTATCACTAACACAAACATGACATTCAAGCAATGTGAACCATCTACAAAAGTGATATTATTTTCTCTAAATAAGGGGACCTTGTTTAATATGCAGTAGTCAAAATTTTACTGACTGGAAACAAATACACATACACACAACACATTTATAGTGATCAAATGTGTTTAAACTCATATGGTAAAAATGTTCGCACTAAGGCAACACAAGGGTGAGTAGTACTGTATATGGGGTAGAAAGACACACAGCACACAGCTCTGCGGGTAATGTGACCTAACAAACATTTAAAAACATTTCTCTTCCCTCAGTGATGCTGGATCAGGAAACTTGATCATGCTTTCCAGCTGAGAGACAAGTCAGTGCCACTAAAGTTAGCTCTGACAGAAAAATTTACATTTATAAACCACTCTTCATAAAACGTGATGTATACCAAAGGGACAGAATTTTAATAAATGTATTGTCCATACCAAAGTATACAAGTCAGCATGAATGTGTACAGCAGGAGCAAATACAAAATAAAAACCGACTCATGGTAATTAGTTTTAGTTTCACAGCTATAGCAATTGTAGAGTGGCATCACACACTTTAACAATTTGCAAATACTAGTTCCTCTGAAATATTGGTACTTATCCTCCAGACTACATGGTCACTACAGATGAAACATTCACAAAAACTGTGTTCTTAATAAACCTGACATTTATCCTACAATACAGATATGTTATATTTTGCTGTTAAGCCTGCACAGACTTTGTTTGCATTTATTGTAACTCAACACAGTTTTTCATATGTACATTAAGTTTCAGTTCAATTACAAAGTTCAGTCCAAAATCATAACACTGCATAAGAGTACTATATTTCCAAAATGGCAGGTTTGCCTATTTTTCCTTTGTATTGTTCCAGAACTGGACATACTTCCTCCTGAAGGAATTCAGTCACCTGAAACATATTACATGTCAAATGAAAGACATACAGGCTCTTGCAAATATGCTAACAAACCCTTGGTTCCATACAAGGCAGGAAAGTTCATGACCAGCTAAGCAGTTTCTGAATAAGGACTCTGCTCCATGGGGTTCTTGAGAAGCTTCTCAGGAAATTCCCTGCCTTTGATGGAAATTGAAGGTTCATTACCATGTTCACACAGCCTGCTGAATCCAGTCCACACTCTCACACCCCATTTCTATCAAAGCCTTTTCAATATTATCCTCCCATTTATGCCCAGGTTTCCCAAGTGGTCACTTCTCTTCACAACTTGTGTCATAGCTCTTTATGAGACATTTCTTCAGAAGTACCTCATTGTTATTACACAGTCAGTAGATGTCCTACCTGGTCAGGAGCTCTTCCCACAAATGTTGTTGGATCCAGCAGTGTGTCAAGTTGTGGTAAGATGGGAGCAAAATATGGAGAATTACGTATTCTCTCCACAAGATCATTATCCAACCATGCTGCTTCACCTGGGCTCCGGCTTCTTGGGAAAGTACTCGAATTTGTTCATGGCACACCTATGGCAAAACCAATTGTAAACGGCATGTCCGTAACACATTCAAACACAGATATAAAATGTGCAGAATGTCAGTAGACCAGAAATTTTGCAAAGACTAGAACAGATTTTTATACACACAAATTCGGCATGAAGGTTCTGGCAAATCAGCACCCTGTGTTGGAGGCAAAAAGACAATGGCGTGCCCACTGTATTTCGAAAATGGCACAGCTAAAAGACAGTCTGTACACAGAACATTGTACAACTAACAATTTCTTCTTCTGTCTATGGGCCCGTCGGCATTAGCTCCGGACGCACCGCAGCCTTAGGCTTATTGTGCTAACCCTTAGTCTTTCAATTATCAAGTCTGCAGCCGCAACTAACAGATACTCAACGTTCAAGGTATCTTGAACACAGTATAGTTGACAGACAGTAGCATGCCCATGGTATCCAGAATATCATACAGCTAATAGACACTCAAATCATTGTGTATTACTACAGGAAGAACAATGAAAAACAAACTGCATCACAACAGAATGCTATGTTTCTGAACTGTGTGAACTGCACAGGATATCATCACAATATTTAAGTTCCTGGCATCAATGTGCTAATATGCAATTTATACCACATACTTACTGTTAGCTACGTACAGAAATTTTCTGTGCTAAACCCAAGTTTTAATGGTCTGGCAGCACACTCCCAGCCAGACCACAGAATTTGCCACAGTGGGAAAACTGCAATCCTATTCTAACATAAAACCCTTGCACTGGCATATCAGTATTATGAAGATTACTTAATTCTGTTCAAGCTTAACACATAACTTGCAATGGTGAATGCCTCACATACAAATAAGCAGGGCTTCTCTTTTGCCAGAATGCAATGGTGTATTTTACAGGCACTTTTCACCTAACAAAACACAAGAAATCTAAAGGTACATGAATTTTTTATTATTCTCATATTTGTCATTGATTTTCCTAAAAATAAATGTTGTTAAGACATTTCTGATAATTATATTCTTGTCACAAAATACAAAATTGTACCCCTGTCCAAGTACCAGCACATGATGTGTGAACAATAACCTTCATCAAAATAAATTACATACCTGCCGGTCTCCGCCAGCTTTCACCATGGCCATAATGATATTCTCTGCAGACATAAAGGGAAGTTCTTGCCTGATATGACGTTCGATAACTTTAGGGTACACAACAATGCCCTCAAAAATGTTCTGCAGCGTCAAAAGGATACTGTCAGCTGACAGGAATGCCTCAGCCAACGTTATTCTCCTACAGAACCATACCAAGAATCATATAAATTTAAATACTACTTCCATTAAACCTAAGTAGACTTGTACATTGTTATTCACACCATACAATACGAGACATAAGGGCACCAATCTTCACAAAACTCACTTCTGTTTTACTGGTATAGGAATTACAAAAAAAAAAATCAGCTACTGATTTATAAAAATAATATTTCTCTGCACATCATTTTGAGCAACTTGTGACTATTATTACAAATTCAACTATCCTATTTACTTATTTCCCTGCAGTAGACTGATAAACACAAACATTTTTGTCATTATCCATTTTCCCCTCTAAATTTACATCTACATCATGAGAAATGTGAAAATGTTCATGCTATTGGATTTGAATACATGCCAATTTTCTGGGACTTAGGTGTTTCCAACACTAACTGATAATCCCTTATTATACATGTCCAGACTTTCTGACATTAACTTCAAATTGAAATGGCACAAGGAGGCAACCATATTTTATACAAACAAGGAATGAAAGAAGTAGAAGAGAAGACATGAGGTCAACATTTCAAAAAGAATAGGTCAAAAATAGGTCATAAAAGGTGTCACTTCAAGTACTTATATTGAAGTATTCAATAACCCACCTATTTGCTGAGTCATCAAGTGTACGTTCCATCCACTGGGTGGCCGCAGTTTGAATCGTGTTGCCTTGAAGGGTCATAAGATGACGAGCAATAGAGCATGCCCTCTCACAGCGCATGGGGTTGCGTTTGTATGGCATTGCACTAGATCCAATTTGAGTGGTTTCAAAAGGTTCCTCCAATTCCTTCATATTGGCCAACAGTCTGATGTCTGAACAAATCTGCAGAATGTATTATTGAAGGAAAACCATGCATTTGTACAAAAATATATTCACAACTTTAATCTTTGTACATATATCTCCTTGGATGACCAATCTCTGTGTACAGTTTGCTTTGACTAGTGTTTGATATTAATTTATGAACACTGGCCAGCCAGACCAGATGAAGAACACACTAGGCAATTTATATACAACAGAACACATGTATGACATGAAGCACATCTTTCCGGAACAAGAACTTTCATGTTAAGTCACCGCATGTAATTACCTTGTGGACAGTGGCCCCTAGGCTGCTGAGAACAGCAACACTCTCCACATCAACCTTACGTGTATATGTCTGGCCACAGATGATGAAGGAGCGCTGGAAACCAGCCATCTTAGTCACGAGCTCATCGAGTGCCTTAACCTTAGAACTGTCTCCATTAAACAGCTGCAGAAATGATGCCTGAGTGCCGGTTGTACCCTTCACACCACGAAACCTTAAGTCATCTCTAGCCCGACGTAATGCCCTTTCATCCATCAGCAACTCTTGAAGCCAAAGACATGCGCGCTTACCACTGTTGTTAGCTGTGCAGGTCTGTGAAGAAATTGGAATCAGACAACATTCATCAACATGTAAATGTATGCTCTGCTAGAATAGCTGTGAAGTATTCATAATCATAAATGGATGATTCAAGATATCCTCAAAACTGTTGCACTTACCTAAGAAAGGACATGCATGAATTTACAGAAATTATTAGAAGCTTGTGTGTTACTTTCACTAACCTAAACCAAATTGTCTGAAACCATTTCTTGTCACCCTCATTGTAAAAGATAAAGCCACCCCCATGCATGCCATAAAGGCATATCAGGAAGTGGAAATATAGCAACATACGTTCTTGACTGCAGCACTAGATGGAGGGCCAGTGGTCAGCTGCATGCCCTGGCAGCTACTTTAGCGCACATTACCACTATGGGAAAGAGCCCCCAGAAACGACTGAATAGGAAGTGGAGTGGGCCTTAGAGCCAATCTACGCACTTTGGAGGAGTGGGGGGGGGGAGGCAAATTTGTCCCTGTCCACACCATGAAGGGACATGGGAGGAGATATGGTTCCACTTATTCTTAACCCTCAGCACTAGACAGAGGTAAATGGTCAACTTCATGCCCCAGCCACTTTACTTTCAGAGTAAAAAGCCCCTGTACCCATTAAGTAAGAGGGTGGGTGGGTCCCAGAGCCAGTCTGAATATCTTTGGAGAACAGTAAAATCTCTTGCTCATGCTGGGAATTGACCCTCCGATCATCCATCCTGTAGCATATTCACTATAATGACTATGCTATCCCAGCTCCTTCTAGACACCTTGAGAGACGAGACAAATCTCTTGCCCCTGCCAGGAAATTGTAATGATGTAAGGTGACTGTATGTGGCTGAGAAATGTGTCCTAAAGTGGAATTTGGTATTTGTAACATTTAATGTTGAGGTTATAAGTAGCTGAGAGTTCATTAATATTCAGGAATAACAGTAATGTAGCCGAAACTTACTGCAGATGAGTGAAACCAAGGGTTGGTAAGTTTTTGTACTGGTCTGCAAACCCACCCAACCTGTCGATACAGCCAGCCAGCTTGGGAAGGAGCAGGTCAAAGCCGTCACGCAGAATTATCAGATCCTACAACATCATCAACTGTCAAGTAAAGTGAAGTGATGGGCCACAGCCAGTCAGGTGTTTCTAAATCTGCAGGTCACAAGACCGCCAAGTTTGGCTAAAAACATAAAATAATTTGTTAAAATGTGCTAGGCTTTATAAAATTATCTATCCATGCATGTGAACACATTCCTGTTACTGAATTGCTAACACTGGTCTATTAAAAAAGACAATACATTTGCAAGTTTGAACACCACAGGATGGCTGCCAGCTGCTCCCCCTGTTAGGTTTTATTCTAAGGCAAGCATTTTCCATATTATGTGATTGTTGACAGAATGAACGTCTCCAAACATCTGTGTCATACTATGCTTTATTCAACTTGCCTCAATTATTAACCCATTCAGGTCCCATCTGGCTGAGACAGACACCAGAAAAAGAATCATAAGAAGCCTTTGGAATAACTTTTCTTTATTTTAGGTCAGAAGTTCCTCAATTTGAGATTTCTTTCTGCATAGTTACAACATTTCATGGAACATTACAGATGGAGGTTACAGGAAAACAAAGCTTTCAAAGTTTCAATATAGTTAACTCTCAGACACACGTCAAAAAGTAAGATGACAACAGTTTTATTGATATGTGTGCTCCATAACTTCTTCTTTACACTTCCACACATTTGTCTCTTTTTCATTCTAAATACACATGCATATTACACACTTAGCTTTCTCTTCATGCTCATGATTTTCATCCCTGTCTCCAAAGCTTGTAAATAAATCCATGATTTACCTCTAACAATAAAAACACATTTTGATTTCTGTACAGAGTCATATTTACTTCTCTCTCATACGAGGAGTAAATGGTTTACTGCTAATAAGTTGCCCCTAAGACTACATCAAACAAATATAATAAACTTTGTAGCATATAATACACCACAGTATGCATTATCAGCTATAATGATAATTACTATATACAAAAGAACTAGTAAACACAGAATTCTTTGCTTCACAAACTGATGACCACATCAATCACAGCAAGCAGCTTGTTACTCACAGTATTATCTCCCACATAACAGGATGTTGCACCCAGGTGAATGATGGGAGCAGCTTTAGGGCAGAGTGCTGCAAATACATGGATATGGGCCATAACGTCATGACGTGTCAGCTTCTCCTCAGCCGCTGCCTTTGCAAAATCAATTTTGTAGATGTGTGCCTCCATTCTGAAATTTGGTCATCAGTAATAGGCAATCCCAGTCCTGAAATACAATAAGCATTGATTATACAAACTGTTTATACAGAATGTTAAAAAAAAAAGCAAATCATGGAGAATGCCCACACTTCTCACACCTCGTCAGATTACTTAGAGTCTGTTTTACGGGCAGCTGATTTCAAAAGGCTTATGGTCAGCAAGATCTCCATACTCAGGCCACCTGATTTCTTCTTATGGGGATTTTTGAAGGACAGTGTGTATTCAAATCATCCTCATACACTGGAAGAGTTACAGGCCACCATTCAGCATACAGTAGATGGCATATGAAGTGAGATATTAAAAAATGGTTCGATAACATGATTTGTCATGTACACTTATGTGCAAACCATAATGACCAACACATTAAATAGTTTTATAATTTACTAATAAACATGCTTTCATCATGGGTTGCGTTTCTTTTTGAACACTTTATATTACACTAGGCCAGTTTCAAAGTGTCAATGAAAACATGCAGAAAGATTTTATGTTATTTTCACCGTACATTTTTAATGTATATAGTCTTATTCCGACAAATGTACACTTTATTATGTCCTATTTAATAACATTAACATTAATTAACATAAGCATGTATTAAATAGGACATAATAAAGTGTACATTTGTCAGAATAAGACTATATGCAGAAAGATCTTATAAGTCACCAATTTGTATCCATGTGTACACAGTTAATAACACTGCACACAATAAACCACAAACCAGACAGCAGTCAGTATGGTAACTACCCCACAGACTGGACGACTGAGGCATCGTGGTTCGATTCCCGGTAGGGGAACATATATTTCTCTTCTATAAAGCATGCAGACTGGCACTGGAGGGTGGGTGGGCCCCAGAGCCGGTCTGGATGCTTTGCTGTAGAGAAAAATTCCTTTCCCCTGCTGGAATCGACGTCTGAAACGACTGGGAAAGACAGTTGGGTCAGCAGGTCTCTGGGCCGAGATGTGTCACGTGAGTAGCATCCCTATTTCATATTTGAGAGAATAACTCGACAGGTAGGAAGGTGGTGTCAGATTTCTCAACTGCAATGGCAATAATCCAAGCACAGCTGTATTGTACGCACAGTGTATTTAATACGGTGGCGCCTAATATTTGTGGGTCCTCAGTATGGAACTTGCTTTGTTTTATCCTGCTGGTGCCTAGAAATTTGAGATGGCTCATACATTTTTGGAAAAGTTATGCACCCCTGATTCATATACATATGGGTCTGTAACATGGGAGCCGACGAAGTGGATGCCCTGGGACTGGGACACCCAACAAACGATTTCACCCTCAAAATTTCCCTTACCTTCACTTTAATTTTTCAACAATTCTCTTTTTAGGCGCGTTCGCAAAATGGCGAAAAGCAACTATTACCTTCGTCATGTCTGTCTGTCTGTCTGTACGTCCGTGTGGAACAACTCGGCTCTCACTGGACAGCTTTTCATGAAATATGATATTATGGGTATTTTTCGAAAATCTGTCGAAAAAATTCAAGTTTCATTAAAATCTGACAAGAATAACGGGTACTTTACATGAAGACCAATACGCATTTATGATATCTCGCTCAATTCTTCTTAGAATGAGAAATGTTTCAGACAGAAGTTGTAGAAAAAATCAAAACACACATTTTATGTCCACTAATGTCGGATTTTCATGAAATTCGGTACAGGAGTTCTTTACGAAAAGTTGTCAAGGAAGTCAATTTCGTGAAAATCGGCTCAGTGACAATCACACTTTACTTAAGAGGGTAAACGAATTTCTGCCTTAAGGACGTAATTGGAATTTTGCCCGTATCTTTACATTTTTCATCCGATATGGATGAAATTTGGTACAGGAGATGTCCACATAAACTTATTGAGTGACTGTGAGTTTGGGCCGTGCATGGCTTAGGAGGTTAGTCGCCGGTCTCTCACCGCAGAGGCCCGAGTTCGATCCCGGGTCAGTCCATGTGGGATTTGTGGTGGACAAAGTGGCACTGGGACAGGTTTTTCCCCCGAGTACTTCGGTTTTCCCCCGTCAATTTCATTCCACCGGTGCTCCATTATAAGGAAAAACGAAAAAAAACACTAATCATCTTAATCACAGGGTTGCACAATAAGCCTCAAGGCTGCGGTGCGTCCGTAGTATCTGCTGCGGGGCCCTTCACAAAAAATACTGTGGGTTTTGTGACGGGCAGCGAAATTACATTTACGCGTCTGACACGAAACCATGACATTTGAAGTAAAGAACGCCTCGCCAGTCTGAGTACTACGTCACAGGGTACACCACTTGCAGTCACGTTCTCTGCAACTTCCGTTCAAGGTATCTTTCGCTCCGATAAGTACTTGGCGAGTCACTCTCGACAAACGGGCATACACGCATGCAAGTCTTTATACAATGTGTGTTACGTATGTCCTAACTTAACCGAAACTATAAACTCCTCGACATAATGTTTCATGAAAATTCGTTCAGGGTTTAACGAACTGTTATATGAGGAGAGAAAGCCACAGTCATACTGTAGCTCAAGAGCATATCTTTGAAAATTTTCCTTGCAAATGTGGCCCTGCTATGGCTCAAGAGGAGGCACGGTTTCGATCCCAGACCCGTCAATGTGGGTTTTGTGGTGGACAAAGTTGCACAGAAGTTTTTTCTGAGTACTTCGATATTTCCTTGTCAGTATCATTCCATCAATGCTACATCCTCATATTTCGTTCCTCTACCACCGACAATATATAAAAAGTGTGGCTAAAATGAGGTTCGCGAGTCGAATTAGGCTAGCGAACCTCACTGTACGGCTTGTGTGAGTTGCTGGTAAATTAGTAGTCAGGTAGTTTATATGCACATGAGCTTACCGTGAACAGCGTCTGGTAAAATTTTCCAAAGAAAGGAGACTCATAACTTAAATTAACCTATTTTATACTTTCCATTCCAATTAAAAAATCGAAATTAACCTATTGTGGTTGAATGAAGAGAAATGATGGGCCATCAAATAAGGGGAAACAAGTTTTTATTTTATTAATGCATGGCTCTTGCCTAAGTTGCCTCCTGAAATTCGGTTCCCGAAGATCGCCTGCCTGGCCACCTCTGCTACATAGGCTATCTTCGCAACTGACAGCGGGGTTAAATAAAACCTCTCTCCCTCTCCCCCCCTCCTCTCTCTCTCTCGCTGTCGTTTCGAATAGGCCAGGAACGGAGAAACGGCGTCCCCCCAACCTTACGAAGACCCTTGTTACATTAAACAGACTGGCAACAACGCGTTGTATTTCATACAGCTTCAGACGTTAGTATAATTATAAGTAAATCGTGGAAAATGTTGTTTAATGTTTCAGTTGAACAGTCATCACAGCTTATCGGGCTTATCTACCTGCCCACGTTATGAAAGCTAATTCCTGCGCAGGTCTGAGATAAGATAAATGACAATACACATAACGGACTAAGTCACAGTTTGTACAACATTTAAATACAAAATTAATTAAGTAGTACTTTTTCATATTCATAATAAAAGAGAGAAATTAACTGTAATAATCCTATACACACCATGTTAAGTTCTCAGAATGCACCTTTCTTCATTTAAATTACTCAGGAGATATACATACAGGTACTTGCTACTTAGACCACTTTTGCAAGATAAGAAACTTCATACATCCTAAAGCAGCACGTCATGAGATAAACTGAGAGAGAGAGCCTGTTAGGTGGGTTTGAACTGTTCTCAAGCGACAAGTACTTTGCGTGTAACTCTTGGAGCAATAAGAAGACTCAGTGTTATTGTTGAGTGTGCGAGTTTACAGTTTTGGCGAAAAATTCTGTGGATCAACAATGGTGGAATTTTCGACGATTGGTACAATATTCATAAAAGTGTTGAAGCTTGTAAGTAGTACAGAAATAAGTTCGTACTCTGCATGTATTTTAGAGTTTTTTTAGGCCTAATTAATGTACCTGAAATTACAAGTTTAGCTGATTTACTTCTGCTAAGTTCTGTGAAAGGAATAAGCTCTGTTGCTGTTCAACAGTATGTTACATGTATGATGTGGCGTGCGTGCGTGCATGCATTGTTGTTCCAAATTCACATTATGTTTCACACGTAGCGGAGGATGACATGGGCTGGGCATGTGGCACGTATGGGCAGAATAGAAATGCATACAGGGTTTTAGTTAGGAAACATCAAGGAAAGAGACGAACTGGAAGACCTAGACGTACATGGAAATGTAATAAAATTGATCTCAAGGAAACAGGATGGGATGGCGTGGATTGGATTAATCTGGTTTAGGATAGAGACAAGTGGAGGGCTCATGTAAACACAGTAATTAATAACTGTGTTCCATAAAATGCAGAAAATTGGACTACGCACCACCCCCCTTTGCTCTGGCTCAAAGGGGTGGAAGCACTCGAGACAATGAAAGTAAACAATACCTCCCTGAGGTTCGGCCATAACAAATGTTAATAATTAACAAAAGAAGGCAGGCAATATAGAATGACAAAAGTATGCTCACTCTGCGACCAATCAAAATTCAAACTCACAATTCGTATACATGGCCCCACAAAAATACAACCTGGCCGACGTCGTGATATTAATAATACATAATTAAATAATCACAAAATAATATCAAGCCAAAAACCAAAATCAAACCACGACGTCGCCAGAGGCCAGACTGGTGTTGCTTCAGGGAAGACCGAAACTGAATTTAGTAGTACCTACCGGGATGGAATTTTGGCTCTAGTGCTCCCTTCTGCAACCCGTACCAGACTGACGAGCTCAGACCAAAGTAGTAAGGGTAGAAGGAAGGAAGTTGGAAAGGGGGAGGTAAGATAGCAGATGACGGGCAAAACAGGTATGGTGACGTGGAATTATTGCTATGTTACGTAGCCACGGCACAACTAGCCGAGGAACTATCAGCGTATCAAGAAGGACTTTGCTCCAATCAGTAGGTTACTTACTTGGTACAATTATACATACAGGATGAAAAGCACGATTTTCTGAGAAGTGCACCTATTATTTCGATCAGGGGTACCGTTAACACCGTACAAATTGGTATGTCACGTCCCAGTAGACGGCAGTGCTCATACTCACTGCAGTCAGACCCGCAAATATCATATATATAACGAATCCTAAAAATGTTTCATAATTTTGAGGGCAGATCCTATGGTCAAAAAAAAGCACCAACTGCCTGTAAGCCCCACGTGTTGGTCTGGACATGTCCCTGCTTCGACATGTGTACAGACCTTTCAAGTTTCAAAACGGGGTAGTTAATAAGTACACATAGTAAATGATAAATTAAATAAGCAATTTATGTACAAAATAAACAAAGAAATGTAATTTAAGGTAAAAAGTTTTAATCGGTCTCCTTTATGAATGACGAAACCGCTAGAAAACGCCCTGAATGCTCCATCTGGCAGGCAGTCAGGAGACTTGGGTGAAAAATGGAGGCAATTTGGCTTACGCAACATTTTTATTCATGCCCGTAAGGTTCTTTTACATGCCGTAAATCTACGACATGGGACCGACAGCTTTACTTACCCTCCGAAGGAAGTGGTGCTCCGGATTTTTATCACCCTTAAGAATCCATCGACCTCGGTCGGGATCGAACCCGCGAACCTTGGGTCCAGTGGCGAGTACGCTAACCAGTCCTCACATAGTGTACTATAATAATTTGACACTGCTCCAAAGAGAGGCGTAAATTGTACTGAGGTCGGGAGATCGTGGTGGCCAAAAAAAACCACAAAAACCTTACTTCCTATCCAGCTTCAAGGTATTAGCGTACAACACGGCCTGAATGCGCAGGATGACAATCGTTCCCTAACCACATTCCTGGGGCATATCTAGCAAGGTTGCGAAAAAGGTAAACACTTCGTACCTTTTGCTTACCAGTGTTTGCATTCCGGAAACCACGGGAAAGTGAGGTACGAGTAGTAAACGTAAGTTACTTTTGTCGCTGAACAATTATTGTTTTATTACTACGTGACATCTGTTTTCACACTTTTCACAATTGTTGCGTCACACAAAGAGAGACGTTCCCAAAACCCGGTACTGAGATTTCTTACTTATTTTTGGTCTTCGAATTTATCACTCTTACGAAAGACGCATAGTGGCAAGTATACGTGAACAAAAACTGTGAGGCTTAGTGCAACTTTAAAATCAAAGTATCTTTCCGGTAAAACTTCGTGCTGCTGCATAATTGAATATATGCCCATTATCAGCTAAACACAATGCGTTTTATTGTTTTCGAGTCTTAATAATACCGGTTTGCTGTAACGACAGTTTAATTACTGGACTACAGTTAGTTACCCATTGCCACAAAGGCTTCTTCCATTGTTCATTTGGTACAGGTACTGACGCCGAATGCCGTCATTTATAGCTGTCCAGCCACCCCACACAGGAAGAAACAAAACTTGAATTTGGTCGACAGATTTCAGTAAGAATCCGCAACACAGTCTATCACGAAATCCAACCAGTAGGAGCAGAGTTGTTCCGTACGGACGGACAGACAGACAGACATGACGAAGCTAATGTTCGCTTTCCTCAGGTGTTCTGCGAACGCGCCAAAAAAATGATAAATTCCAGAGAAAAATGATTCATGTATAAACTGAAATTTATCGAAAAAGGGTTGTTGAAACAACGCTTTATAATCACGTGATTGCTTATCTTAATCATTGAAGTAAGATAAAGTTGGAGCACAAAAAGTATGAAAAGTATAATCTTACACAACAAAGCGTATCGTACAGTCAGCACCACAAACTTTTCCTATAATTTTGGGACGTATAAATAAATGTAAATAGAGACGGATTTAAGATCAAAGATCCGTAAATAAAATCAGATTTTGATCCCCCCCCCCTTGCCACCCTCCTGTGTTCGAAACTCTTTCCAAAACTGTAATGAGTTTCTCAGACATGCTTGATTTTATAGCCACGAAATTTTCGCGCTGCGCTTTTTACGTGTAAATTATTGCGTCAAGGTTATTACAGAAAATATTAAATTTATTTGGATGCACGTTCACTTCTAGAAGACCTCAAGATCTTTACGTATCTTCAACTGTGGCCAGAGGCTAGCAATAATCACACGATATAAGTTTTAAAACTTTCGCGGCGACATGATTCAATATAGTCTTCTCGGGCGATCAGCCGTCTTAACTGGTTTAAATACGTTTCGGGGACTGGCTCCGTCCCCATCCTCACGCAAAACTGAGGATGGGGACGGAGCCAGTCCCCGAAACGTTGTATTTAAACCAGTTGACGTTGCTGATCGCCCGAGAAGACTATATTGAATAATCACACGAATTACAGATCCGTTTTTTGCATCATTTCCACCAATACAGATGGATTCAAACTACATTATTTTTTTGTCTTGGGATTGGGGTGAGAGTGAGTGTGGGTCTCTTGACACTGCAGCCGCTAATGGGCTTACTGCGGAGGGTGCACACATCCAGGTCGCCAGAGTGACTAAATTTTGAACGATGGCGCCTAATATCTGTGGGTCCTCACTATGGAACATGCTTCATGTCACCTGACACACACCTAGAATTTTGAGGCAACTCGGATATTTTTGGAAAATTTGCGTGCCCCTGGCCCATATTACCAGCCCACTGTGATACATGAATGGATATGGAGCACTGAGAGAATGGTGACAAGAAAACGCAGTAGTATTAGGAAAAAGTCCCAATGCCGCTCTGTCCACCACAAATACAACGTAGACCACCATGGGATCGAACCCGAACAGGATTTCGCAGTGAGAAGACGGCGACTAACCGCCTGTGTTACGGCACATGGCCACCTCCATACATCGCAAAATACTATCTGTAGTGACTCATATTAGTTAAACAAATGGGTTTCATAAATCAGTCATGTTGTAATTTTACTAACGCAATCTTAACAAGCCAGGCAATGTACGTATACCGTAACATTGAGGAGCGTTCGCGTAACCACTGTTGCCGTCAAAAAGCAATAAGTATTAAATATTATAAGTGTGCCTTGTACTTTTGTCTTAGTTATCCGGCCTGCAAATCGCATCTTTTCTGTGCAGCATTATATTGTCACATGTGGCCTGTCTGGCTCTACCATATTTTGGTTTTCTCTACAACTTTTGTCTGAAACATTTCTCGTTCGAAGAAGATTTCAGCGAGATATTATCATAAATGTACATAGGTCTTCATGCAAAGTACCCGTTATTCTTGTCCGATTTTAATGAAACTTGAATTTTCTCGACATATTTTGGAAAAATCGTCAAATATCAATTTTCATGAAAATTCTTTCAGCGGGAGCCGAGCTGTTTCATGCGGACAGACAGACGGACAGACATTACGAAACTAATGGCCACTTTTCGCAATTTTGCGAACGCGCCTAAAAAGAACTGTGTATTCTTCGAAGATGTTAAGACACAAAACTTCTAATCCGTGCACTACGAGTACGAAACGTGAGGGGGGGGGGGGGGGTGAAGTCGAAGGCATGTACACAGTTTCAAGAAAATCCGTCAACTGACTTAATGGTTACCTGAAGGGGGGGCATAAAAACACATGCGTACATCCAAACCACAAACAGAAAGCAGATTAAAATATCCCTATAGTAACAGAAAGCTCGTGACAACGTGACGAGTTAACAACACAACGTACTTCTAATGACGTCAGCCCCTCTTATTGCATTACATTTCATAAGTATATGAAATTAAAATCAGTCTCCACACAACGGATATTCATTTAATTTACTTATATCATTGACACGGCCGATCCCAGTGGTCGCGCGGTCTAAGGCGTGGGTCTGTGGCCGCTCGCTTTCTGGGATTGCGGGTTCAAATCCCACCGGTGGCACGGATGTCTGTCTCTTGTGAGTGTTGTGTGTTGTCAGGTTGTCTCTGCGACTGGCTGATAGCTCGTCCAGAGGAGTCCTACAGAGTGTGGTGTGTCTAAAGTGTGTGATCGTGAAGCCTCGAAAATGAGGAGGCCCTGGCTCACCGGGGATTGTTGCGCCATTGAAAAGAAAATCATTGGCGCACGACGGAATGTCACACTAAAGATCGCATTACATTTTATTTCTGTAACTAACTAACCAAACAGATATTTGCGTAGGAAGACTAGCTGTTCCATCTAAGTACAACATCTGAGTAAACGAGATGCTAAAATAAAGCACTGCGCCACATGCAATAAATAATTAGATGAACAAAAAGGGGCTGTCAATCAGAACTATCGTTTTGAAAATATTTCTTTTTGTAGTTCGTGCAACATGTTTCCGCTCATATAAAAGCTATCATCAGGCAACAGTTTAAAAACACATGTAAGAGAAAAATACTTGCAAACAATAATTATTAATAAAAGTATTAAGATCTCAATTAGTTTTAGTAACAATACAGCCATCTGGGACTGTTAAATAGGGCCCTAAGAGATCAAACTGACTAGGTGTATCCCCACCTTTCCACCTCAGGACGGAAAAAGATTCCGTGTCCGAAACGCTGTGTTCAATTTTGATTTTTGAAAAGCTGGATGATGGACAAAGTATAAACGCTGACCGGTTCTACATACCGCACGTAGATTTAACGATATTTCAAAAGGCATACCCCGTGACGTAGAACACAGACTTTATCAAAGCGTTCTTTACTCTTCAACCATCATACGGTTACACGATACACGCATAAATGTAGTTTAACTTGCGCCCGTAAGAAAAGTATGACCATCTCTGCGCCCATTTTCACGAAACAAATGCTCAACGGCAGTACGTTCATGTCTCTTACACCGAATTTCACCAAAATCAGGCAACAAATGTGGCAAGTACGGATTAGAAATTCATTTACACCCCTCAATGAAATACGGCTTTCACCATGCCGATTTTCACGACACCCATAATTACTCTATACATTTTGTGGACATGTCTTGTAACGCGTGTTTATCCAAACTGGACGAAAAATGTAGGAAACACACGCAAAGTTTCATTTACGCCCGTTAAGTAAAGTAAGGCTTTCACTGCACCGATTTTCAGAAAACTCACATTACGCAACGGCATTAAATGGAGAACTCCTACATCAAATTTCATCCAAATCGGATTAAGACTGTAGAAAATGTGGGAACAATTTAATTCGCGCCTTTACGCAAAGTAAGGCTTTAACTACACCGATTTTCACGAAACTCAGAAATTAAGCGTGTTTTCATCCAAATCGATCAAGAAGTATGGAAATTATGGCACAAATTCATTTACGCCCTTAAGTAAGACTCACCGCACCGATATTCAAAAAACTGATAATTGAGGACAATTTTTATAAAAAAACTTCTATACCGAATTTCATGAAAATCCCACAAAGTCTAGTCGCTGCTGCCAGGTGATAGACGGGCAGGCGGACAGAGTGACAGACAGGCGAAAAGACGGGTGTGGTCTACACTTCATGCGTTCGCTTTTTACTTCGTAAATAACGCCTAAAAAGGAAATTATTAAGGTTACGTGGCGACAGAAATTTGCTAAATAAAAGGCAGTAATTTAAGTGTAAGCTATCAGTAGAATGGTTTAAACATTATGATGAACAATATTCAGGAATATACATATTAGTCATAAACGGTACTAGTCAAATGAGCGGTAGGGAGAATTTGACGTGCATAATGAGGGGTTTCCTAATTCGTAGTCTTCGCCAAATATTATTACGTAATAAAATCAAAGAGGATAGACGGACCAGGCACAGACCCTATAGCGTGTATGGGAGAGATGAGATATGAAAGATAAGAGATTAATACGTTTATACAGTGAAACCTGAATAGCAAGGGACCGAATTTTTTTCAACTGCAGACAGGTTCCGTTTAAGACAGGTTTCGCCATAGAAGATTTTAGCCGGAAAACCTGAAGTGAATACACCTGAAAGACATATATGTAGAGAAAAGGACAACAGATAAGGAAAGAGGGTGTAAGAATGTGTACTGGATTCATCTGGCTCAGGACAGGTTTCTGTGGCGGGCTCCTATGGACACGGTAATGAAGCTTAGGGTTCACAATAGGCATAGTTTCTTGTAATAGGTGACTACGGGCTTCTGAAGGACAGTGCGCCACGTGGCCAGTTCATTCATGCAGACAACACGCCCCGAAACGCCTTAAAACTGGAAATCATGTTGCTCTATTTTGTCGCCAAGTTTTCAGCGTGGAGAGTGTTAATAACTAGAATATCGTCATGCAATCGGAACTCGGCTTTCACACAAGATAGCTGGTGCGGTTCGTCAGATAAGTTGGCCAGAGTCGTGACAAATACGAGATAACGCGGTCAAACAAAGATATGATAACACAGCGACACTACTAAAACGCAATAATCACTCATCCCCATGTGACGAAACTAAGAGACAAACTCAAAAATAATTTATGGAACAGCTGATGACCCACGGACGGACTGCTTCTCATGTTTCGCTAATTAAACTGAATATCTGGCAAGAATAACACCGAGGTATGAGGAAATCCAGCAATATTTTATACACATGTTAAGTAATTTGTTTCAGCTAATGAGATACTCACTGCCTCCACAGGCCAGACAAAGTAATGCCTCCATCATCCTCAACATTCTCCTACATTCCACCATTTCGGTTTAAATATCTGTACTATCCTAAACAATCTATTTTCATCAGTTCTACCTTCATGTTCTCTACACATCTACCTACATTCCTTGTTTATATTGATTTAGATATATGTTACACATTTAGACTGCAAAACAAAACTCTAAACCCTCTGCATCACAGAGGCGTGCAAAAACTCTCTTTACTTGCTCGAAAAACTTTTTCGAAAGAACTTGTTGCCCCCAGCTTCAGTGCTTAAGGCTCGCTCTTCTACCCAAAGACTGAGGCACAGCAAGCTTTTCCGAAATAGACGACTCATTCTTCAGCCATAAAAAACAGAAGTAGGTAAATCTGTCCGAAATACTGATATCTTTCTACCAGATCTACGGTGTCACATTCCGGAAGACAGTAATTCCAACATACTTGAAGATTCGAGTCTTCTAGGGTATGACGTCGTGTAAAATGGTAAATAGTTTCTCGCGTTTCGGAGAGGTTTACTGCCTCCATCTTCAGGGTATGAGCAGACCAAGAAGAGCAACAGGTTTGTGTCTTATCATCGTATTGACATTACATATATTTGCAGATCCTGAATATTATCGTCCTGATTCTCTACCGAGTGGGTAACGATGGAAGATTTCTGGGAGTTGGTGGCACGTGGAATCTTAATGAAGAGAAAAATCCTGATGCTGAAATTGTAGCTTCTGGCGTTTTTGTTGGGTATTTCATATATACCCTTGTAACACTCATCTCTTTCTGTTTTGGAACAACGGAACACAAGAAGTCGCTTGTGGTAAGTTTCTAAAACTTCAGGTCACTCGAGGTAAAAATGTCAAACAGTAACACAAATCCAGCACTGCTCAGAACCAAAGATGGCATTAGTTATTTTATCCCAACCTGTCTTCAACTACGCACTATATATTTTATACTCTTCCTCCTCTAAATTCGACTTTTTGCGGACAGAGTTGTTGAGATCTTATTTAATGTTTGTTTCCCCTTTTTAAGACAACCACACTGCATTTTGCTCTTTATCCACATCTTGTTGTGAACATGTCCTTACGATTTTAGGAGAAAATAATAATGTAGGAAGTAGGTGAAAAGAGACCAAAGGAAAAGGGTGCTAGAATGGTAAGTATACGGAGTGTCCCAGTAAGGAAGTCCGTATGCTGAGGATATAATTGGTAACTCATTTTAAATTTTAAAATGTTACACTAACATGTGCCATATTTACGACTACTTGGCACTGTAGCAAGAATGAGTGGTGGTGGCAGGTGGTCGTACTAGGCTCTTATCAGCCCCCTCCTTCTCTATGCTCCAGCGAGATTTAAGGTTCTCACGGCGGTGCTGCAATAAGATTCAAGTGTTCAGGGATTTTATGCTGTGTCAGCTGATAAATAGTTACCGACGTTTCGATGAACCGTAATGCATTCATTTCAGTATCATGCAGATCATTCTTCTAGGACTGCTTGACCCTGATAATGGATGTGGTACACTCCTTCGAAAAGTCAGTAACTATTTACCAGTCAAACAATGCAAACATCCCAGAACACTTGTATTTTCAGCTACAGATAAGTTATCCCTAGGTTAATGGATTAAGTGTACATTCAAAAAATGTTTCCAACAACTGTAAGTCTTCAGTCTGAAAGATGTGAATAAAGCTGACAATACTAAAACAAAAAATTAAAATTAAGAATTTTTAATATAGATGTGGATGAAGGGAAAATTAGGGTTTATTTAGTCATTCATAAGTAAGATCTCTCCAGACTTACGCAACCAAAACTAAAATATCTGCTGTGAATTTCAGGACATCATCATGAATTTTGTGGGCTGCTTCATGTGGATCGCAGTAGGAGGCACGGCTCTCCATTACTGGCACGGATATCTGAGCGAACACAAGTTCACAACCTTCAATTCAGAGAGGGAAGTTGGTCTTGCTGTTGGCAGTCTGTGTGTGCTGTCTGGTGCTGTATATCTCTTGGACACTGTCCTCAGTTTCTTGCACTTCAGCAGAGATAAATAAGTCATGTTCGTCGTGTATTAACTTGTTTCATTTAAACACAATCAAATGAAACAAATGAAAGCATCATATTCCTCATCACATTCATAAATGGCATTTTAAAAGTGTGATTTACCGTCAGCAAATCTGGAGATCAAAGTACACGTAGTGTAATATTCTAACTGGACAAATCTTACTTACATAAAAAGACGAAAGAAAATTTGAAGAAAGTTTCGTATTATTTAGGCATAAGTTTTAAAATTCTCAAGAAGTTTCAGTAACTCACTCCACTGAGTACAGTCATTCTTGAGAAGACAACAAGTGTTCAGCTGTACAAGAAATTCCACATCTCCCTCCCCCTTCTCATGTGGGATTTCTGCTGAACACAGTCGCAATGTGACAGGTTTTTCTCTGAGCACTTCGGTTTTCCCCTGTCACTATCATTCTACCAATGCTCCATACTCACGTCCATCCATCTACCATCCAAATAATTAAATAATTACGAGACATGCATCTCCAGCTAAGTCTCCCAAATGTTCTCTTCCCTTTTTTCTCACCACATTTTGTATTCAAAATTCACTTTAAACAATCTGGAAGTACTTTACACGAACCAAATATACACTATATGCACAACACACAATCCAGAAGGAAGTCTTAATATATATTTCTACATATGGTAGAGACGCAGTGTATAAATTAAATTTTTTTTGTTTTCATATGTATAAAGAAGTTTTTCAAACGATCTAGTGCTACTCCGGATACTACAGACCATAAAGATACAAGTCTTGCCATGTAGACTAGTAAATATGTTCTATCGGTGTCAAGAGTTAGGGCTATTTAGCAGCCAACACAGCACAACATCCCAGAAGACTTGAATCTTCATCAACACTGCAGTGAGAACCTCAAATCTCATACAAGAGGGCTCTTTACTGCAAAGTAAAGTTTTGGTCAAGATTGGTAACAAGTGATGAAGTACGATGCTTGAATATTATCAGTTGTCTCAACAACTTTTCTTATTTATATAATGAAGTCTGGTGTTTGATTCACTGCACTGAGCCATAAACATCTTCATCTTAAGGAGCAGGATATTTGTTTCAATATGAGAATTTGCAAATTTCTGAATATTAAATGGCACATACAACTGACATGCACAAACAAACACAAATCTATCCTCCAAGATGATAACATACACCCGCCACAAAGGACAGCTCTCACAACAAAGTTGCAAAAAGATGTAAACTAACCACTGATGAAACATCCAATTCCAGTGTGATGGTAAAGTAATATTTCCTTGCAAGTTTTAATGTTTTATAAGTATTCTATATTTTTAATAAAACCCTTTACTGGAAAATATAATGTCTTCACAAATACAGTTTGTGAAGTAACCTGATCAATAGTTAAGAGTGTTCGTTCTTACTCTAAACATGGTATTTTTTACACTTTGTATGAAAGAAATAAATTACCCTAAAAGTGCTCGTTTGTGTTCAAAACGAACCTATCAACTGTACGTATGTAAGTATAATAGGGTGAAAAAACAGTTAATATCAGTGACAGGAAAAGGAATAGGAACTGAAAAGAAGTTAAAACAAAGCTGATTTTATGAAAAATAAACGGGTATAATTTTTTTATACACGTCCAAAGTAATGAAATGAAGAAATCCCTTAAGGTGTGGGTATTTATTTTAAGCGATTATGTCCAACCCCCTAATTATCATTCTTTGACACACTACAGGACAGGTTTGTACATTCATCACATCTTACGAAATGATTCTCAAACACATCCACTGAGTCAGACTGCATGTTCTTTCCTTTTCTCTTTAAAACCTCTCTTTAAAACCTGAAACCCGCCTACATACAGTCGGAAGTCGGTTATAACGTCATGAAGCGGACTGAATATTTTGTGTTGTTATAAACGAGTGTTGTTATAACCGATTATAATGTTATGGTTAAACGTGAGGAATTAATTGGTACCACAGAATACCTTACGCTATAACCAAGGTGTCACATAAACCGATGTTGTTATAATGGGTTCGACTGTAATACATAAAAATTCAATTTCTACTTCACAGAAATACAATGCATTCCCACTACAAAACCAATCGGTTAATGCTTTTTAGGGGCAAAAATTCCGTTTATTACAAGGGATATATAAAACACATATGCTTAGATAGACTGTGCAGGCAGAATGCACAGTTTTTTAATGTTAAAGAAGGTGGTAAATACAATGTTTGTGCTACGAATTCAAAGGGTTAAGACGCTTTTTCTAAACATATGCTCAGATTCAAATCTGAGAATGACCACGCTCTGTTGTGTGTGTTGAAAGATCTGTATGTTACAATTCGAGAACAGATATTTAATTTTTGGCGTGTTCCCAAAGGAAAGTTCCAAAAGTATGTTTGTGAGATCTGCCCTATCTGTCTGTAATTCGCCTATTCATATGTAACAAATCCAGGAATGCTCAATGGGTTTCCATTGAATTTCATATTGTGGAGTTTTATTAAAATTTGTCATCACATACCAGTCTTGGTTTAAATCAAACAGCAGCATTGGAGAATATATGTGAGACACACATCCGGTGCTGCGAACACGTCAGCAAAACGTGGCAAATACTAATCAACATGAAAAAAGAGGAAAAGAAAAGCTGTACATAAAAATGAATGATATATTTTATGCACAATAATTCTTTCTTTAAGTCTTGCAGTTTTTAGACAATAAAAAAAATGCAGCAAATGCGCCAGAACACATGCTATGAGCACATTTTCTAGCTTCTTATACAAAAGTGTGTTAAGATCATAAATGTACGGTGTTTCTACTTCTGTGGATAATATTATAACTGCAATATGTTAGTAAACTGTTCCATGACACAAGCACTTACTTGTTAAATGTACCTCTTCTTGCAATATTACGATTGTATGACAACAAAGACTTTATTCCATTTTACTTTACTTTATCACAACATGAAAGCTGATGATGTATAACGTCTTCACATTAAAGAAAACAAAAAAACACAAAACAAAATGAAAGATAACAATTAAAAAACTTAGAATTTAAAATACTAAAGGCACATGTCTTTTTAAACAAGCATTATGAAAGCCATGACTATTTCCACCATAATAAACTATATATGTCAGAATGCAAGTTCATGTAACTGGAATCATGTATTTATGTTGAAGTCTAAGGTGTGTGTAGAGACCAACATCATTTAAATTGTTGCGTCCACTAACAGTCACTACTGCTGTAATTTTTATTGGTACTACAATAAACAATATTATTTTGGAGAACTATTGCCTTATTTTCCATAGCCAAAAAACAAAAATGTGCTTCAATCAAATATGACTGAAAGAAATTTAGAAAGAAATATACACAGGTAGACACATACTAGAAATTTTGTAACAGGTAAGTAGTTTTTAAATAGACACCTTAAGCAGATATTAACTTAAAACCCAGGACAGTAAAATTTAACACAACCGTGCTCATTAAATGTTTTAGACTGTACTGCTGTACAAATTAAGCACAGTGATAAACCTGGCACTTTGTGAATAATAATTTCCTAAAAATTCTAAGAGACATTACGTAAGTACATCTCAGCAACAGCATCTGGCTTTGCAGGTACAGAAAGTAAATCACGACAGTGATTAAAACTGGTTAGTTTAAAACTGGTGTAAGTCCAACGGCTGATATGTGGACATGTTCCCTTTTCCCACGAACAAATTCAATAATCTTGAAGATCCTACGCTTTCTCAAGTCACTCCACGAATGTGTGTGTAGACTGCAGTCAACTCATGACTGTCCACGCCAATGGCAGGGACAGAGATCACACAAAGAACAAATAAAGAATTCAAATACTGAAAACTTTTTAAAACCAGTAATCTCATTGCATTTTATAATACGCTCAACCCAATGTGCAGTCATATAAAAGCATCAGCCTATTTTACGTTTGTTTTTTAGGCATACTGGTAGTACAGTATTATCCAACCTTGAACGAGCTGCCGGTCGTACGACTTTGTGGATGCATATGCGAACCGTAACAGTACTCACTGTATGTAAGTTGCTTTATTTTAAAAAGCACAGATGTATTTCATGCGTAAAAACCGTCACGCAGACTGAAATTATTCCAAATTATACACAAAACATTAGTTCCTACCTCACAGAAAACACCGTCTCCGCTACAAGACCAATAAATTCAGATTTTTTCCTGACCGTAAATATCGTGAGAAACAAATAAAAATACACACACTGTGAGCAAAACATAGAATTGTTAAATGTTACAGCAGGTGGTACATATAGTTACCAATGGGCCGTCAACGGCTAATTAGGTTACAATTGCAGATGAGTGAGACAGAAAAAAAAATTCAATAGAGTTTGAACTTCACTTTTACAGTGAAGTGCCTCAGTACCTTCAAGTTTGTACTTAAAAAGTTAGTTCACAATATGAGAAGGTGGAGAATGTTTGACGCTTAAAAGTATCAGACTCTTACAGTATATTCAACAGTAAATATATAAGAAACAATGTCTACCGATTAATGATTGGTTACGTGATGGATTCCTGGGTTAGGTTACGCGGCGTCGTGTGGTAATTGTTTACCGACGTTTCGGGACAACGTATCGGTCCCATCTTCACAGGTCAAGAGTCCGAGTAGGAAAGCTCGGACTCTTGACCCGTGAAGATGGGACCGATACGTTGTCCCGAAACGTCGGTAAACACAAGACGCCGCGTAATACCCCAGACGACCGCAGATTTCTTTAAGTTATACAATGTCTAACGATGAGGTATCTACAAATAATGGACTGTAAAATATTCGGAACACATGGTGGCCGATTTGAAGCCAATATACAACCACTTGCCTGACTTTAGTAAATAAAACCACAAAAATACACGACAGTCGATAGTGGGATCGAGATCCGGACCTGCGACATTCTGAATACACGATCAGTGCTGCTTCTTGCTGGTACGAAGTTACAACGAATCACACTTAGGAACAGAATGGGTTTCTCCTTTTAAAAAGTGTCCCTTCCTTTGTTTTCAATGCAGATAAGGATAATACGACACACATGACGTACAGCTGTTAGCACAAAGTGAATAACACGTACCCTACGCTATAAATTCCATCCATAGACTTGCACTGTACATTACCGGCAACAGCCAGGCGTCAATTAGCAAGCGCCAAGCATTGTTTAGCTCCTGTTCAAACACAGCTTGTCTGCCTACTTAGTATCGACGGTATAAATAGCAGATGTAAAAAAATATGTTAATAGTAGTTGGTTATCAGCTGACAGTGGAACTACAGTCCCATTTGAGCTGCTTAAACGCCACTACAAGGTAAGTACTTTGCTTAGCCACATGAGTATTCGTATTTCGCAGCTGTAACTCACAGGCTTTCCTGTAATTCCAAGTAGAGGAATGCATTTATTCTAAAATTAAATACAAGTAAAACTAAATATACGAACAATAAGTGAAACCGAAAAGGGCAAAGCATTCACATTTCAACTAGCAGTAAGACATTTCAAAACGTTTCGGAGTGTAACTATTTTGGAAAAAAAAAAAATAATTAGAAACAAACACGTTTCATGCTGGGATTACGAGATTTGTATACGTCTTTATAGTCATCAAATTCCCCTGTATTGCGTTACGTATATGATATATCGAAAAATATTTCAAATCAAAGCTGTAGACATCACTGATATCTGTATTGCTATAACCCGCCGTTTCATATGAACGGCCGTTCTATTTGAAAAACCATAAAGCTACACTTCAGCTTCACATAAAGTAGGGTTATGTTGGCACAATACGAACCAAAATAATACTTTTATAATAGACCTCAAATTTCGTACAAATCTATCGAGTAATTTCGAAGACGACACAAACGGACGGACAGATGTGACTTGCTCATTATGCGTTTAATCACAGTACATTACCTTCCACAAAACCCGTACAAAATCTATGCCTTTCTAGCAGTACAGTTTAGGTCCATCTGTCTAAACATGCCATAAAGACGTGTGGGGAAGTGAAGGTACAGCGCCACACATTCTTAATCTCGGAACTAGAGGGGAGGGAGTTATCTTCACACTCCGACCGTTTTACTCGCGAGGAAAGTGCTCCCTGCACCCAGTACGACAACAGCAGCGAAAGACAAATGCATTGCACTTGCAGGGAATCCAACCCCTATCATCCAGTCCTGGTCGTGACTATACTGACTGAATCTTTAGTTTTTCAACCAACAAATGTACTTTTTATTTTCGTAATTTTCTGTTCACTACACCCTACATATGTTTCGGCCGTAACTCGGTCATCATCAGGGACACCATGTTAAGTACACTTCACTGTTCACTGTCCATTTGGCACTTTCACTTAACTGTTATTCCGTTCAAATGCTAATATTCACACTGAGAATCAGAGTATATAACATTTTTTCAAGTGGTTTCTTGAATTGTTCCGGTGTATATAGCATCCGTCCGTGTCCGAAGTACATAGTCCAGCACTACAATTTGTGATTGTAGAGCACTACGTCGTGGG
Organism: Reticulitermes speratus; assembly: GCA_021186555.1. NCBI lineage: Eukaryota > Metazoa > Arthropoda > Insecta > Blattodea > Rhinotermitidae > Reticulitermes > Reticulitermes speratus. The sequence continues at coordinate 17,572,563 of JAJKFL010000008.1, read as the reverse complement.
TATCTGTTGGAATCGTCAAAATTATTAAAACTATTGTTATTACAAAAGTTAAAACTGTTAAAACTGCTGGCAGCTGGTCATGTATACATGTTGAAGTCCGTATCCTTCTTCTTCTTCTTCGATGGCTCTACAGACTCCACTGGTCCTTGGCCCGATATAGCTGCTTCTTCCATTCTGCCCTATCTGGGGTATACTGGATCTTCAGCTCCTTCATGTCAGTATGCACTTGGTCCTTCCATCTTGTCTTGGGAAGTCCGTATCCTACTGTTGTTATTGTCTTGTCACGTGGCTGTGCATTCGTTGGTTGAAAAACTAAATATTAATGTTAAGATGCACACAACGTCATATTATACTGAGTTACTGCGACCCTCTTCATGCGCTAACAATCTAACTACTTGCCATGCTGTTCACTTCAGATGTCAGAAGACCAAAACATGCTTGTCAGTCGAGGTCAGTTCGTCTTGAAGATTGTGGAACTGAGTCTATCGATTGTCTGCATGGGACTCATCGTCGACCCCATGAACCACAAACTGCAGCTGAACATACATCACATCGGCCTGGTATACGTCGCATACGCTGGATTTATTTTGATCAACACCATAATAATAATGGGACAGACGAGAGCTGAGCGCATGCCACAATTCATGGTGGGTACAGCAGCTATTAAAATGTGTTTTGACTATCGATTCATTCAATGACGCCATTTTAATTACCGATACGTAGGTTATGTAACTTTCGAAATGTACGATTATTTGTGAACTATGAATTGGAAGGGGTATTGGGTGGCCGCAAGAAGTGTTAACGTAGGTCTACTCCGGCATTTACCTCGAAAGACTGAGGTGGACTACGAAAAACTTAAGTCCGAATGGCATAGGGGTGGTGAACCATTGGGGCTGGCGTCAAGTTTGGCACAGACATCGGTTGGCACCCGTGATTACAGGGTTTATCTAACCCTTTGACGCCGGAATTATATAGCCGGCGGTACTTTGAAAACGCCGAGAATATAAGTGGCCGCCATTACTGTTCATGTTACTGGCGACGAGTTTAGCCGATTTTGGTATTCTCAACCGCACACTGCACGTCGAATGTGGTCGACATTCCGCGTGAAGGGTCGATGTTACGATCTGGAGCCAGGATAATTCAATATTTCACAAATTATTTTCCGTTAGATACATTTTTGATGTCACTTTGTGTTCACCCTGAACACCGAGAAGTACAGTTACCCAGAGAAAGAAAGCAACAAGACAATACACCGTTGTACTGTCCTGTGGATTATTCTGCAACGTGATGACATCATCATGCTGTCTGTGTGTAACCCACTTTAAATTCTTTTTAACCAGTTGACGACTGATTTGCACGAAAATTGGTCCAAACTTTACGCCACTGAAACTCAACCCAACTCCGTACTTTTAAATTTCCTGTAAACAGCTGTAACGAGACACTGGACGTGCGACTTTCAGGAGTAAAACAGACAATTAATTGAGGACTCTAAAATGATTTTAAAAAGGTACGCAGCTTTTGTTAAGGTAACATTTATGTAAATGTAAAATAGCAAGACCATGCAAAGTTTTAGCCTCCGATTTCGTGACGATTAGCAATGAATCACTGCAGTCAGGTAAATAAAATCTGTCACGGAGATAACGATATACTGTAGTCCCTCGAATTAACGGACAACTTATGTAAGGTCGGAAATAACGGACGAAATTTGTTGGTTCCCAAATTTTCGTCCGCAATGTAAATATGTGAAATTAGCGGTCTTGACTGTTAACTGGCGAAGCGGCCGCTACGTGGCGGACACGGACGCGCGCGCAGTCTATGCTGACACTCACGTTGAAGGTGGTAGTGTGTTGCTCTTTTGATAACCTGGATCGTGGATTTATTATATTTATCTGAAATTTATTAAATTCCAGTTAACGATGGCTTCCAGACAAAGTGACAGCGCTAACAGGGCAGTTGTGTACAGTGCTATGTGTATGCATTAGTGTTATAATATATATATATATATTACAACGGCTCGACAGCCCCTTGGGGGCCTAGGCCGCCTCATTTTTCGAGGCTTCACGATCACATTTTTTAGACACACCACACACGGTAGGATTCCTCTGGACGAGGGACCAGCTCGTCGCAGAGACCCCTACCTGACAAAGTATTATATATACAGTACTGTATTACTGTTTTGGCGACTTTATAGGCTATATATATGTGTGTATATATATGTATACACATAATTCGGAAGTACCGGACAATCGGCATTATCGGACCACCCACTCCCCCTATTAGACCGTTCATTCGAGGGTCTACAGTATTTTAACACAGGCTACCCACATATTACTTACAAAATAGGCCTACTTTCTGTAAATCAACATTGCGATATGGCAACGTTGTGGAACTGTGAGGTTATAGCCGAAAACTTTAAAGCACAGGCCCTTCACAAACAGTACGTAAGGAATAACTCGTTCATAACAATAAAATACAGACAACTGTAACAGTGGTAATAAATTTATAGTATTAGCCTATAAATATTCGCAACACGAAAAGGAGCTTTGTCAGTTCTGCTCAAAACTGCTTGTTCTGTTTCGCAGTGGATGCTGTTTTCGCTGACAGGCGGTGTTCTGTTCCTGGTAGCGGGATCCATTACCATCAACGACTGGAGAAACCTATGGAGCGTAGTGAAACACATGGGACACTCCAAGCAATATATGGACATGATGATTGCCTCAGGCATTATTAGTATCTTCAACGGTTTCGTTTACCTAGTCGATTTCGGCCTTACAGTTACATTCGCTGGAACATCATCATAACTTGACACGATGGAATTTCCGTAATGGAACGACTGCCAAAAACTTCTTTCGTCAGCACTTCCAGACAGATTAGTGATTATTTCAGGGTGGAAATAATAGACTTCTCCCCTCAAAGCACAATGTCTCACATACATTGGGGACAGCTAAAATACTCGTATATGAGAAAGAAAAAATACGAGATGTATTTTAAAAGTATTTTTCTGTTGATGTTAAAAGAGTCTTTCCGCCAGAAAATTCAGCTTTGTCGCGTAGGTTTACGGTACTCCAGCACTCTGCCTTATACGCTTACAGTACTCCTCTCTGACACACAGGCTTATACCATTCCTGCACTCGGCCATAAATGCTTGCACACTCCTGCACTCTGTCATAAAGGCTTGAAGTACTCCTGAATTATGCTACACAGGCTTGCAGTACTCCTGCACTCTGCCATAAAGCCTTGAAGTACTCCTGAATTCCGCTATACAGGCTTGCAGTACTCCTGCACTCTGCCATAAAGGCTTGAACTACTCCTGAATTCCGCTATACAGGCTTGCAGCACTCCTGCACTCTGCCATAAAGGCTTGAAGTACTCCTGAATTCCGCTATACAGGCTTGCAGTACTCCTGCACTCTTCCATAAAGGCTTGAAGTACTCTTGAATTCCGCTATACAGGCTTGCAGTACTCCTGCCCCCTGCCATAAAGGCTTGAAGTACTCTTGAATTCCGCTATACAGGCATGCAGTACTCCTGCCCCCTGCCATAAAGGATTGAAGTACTCTTGAATTCCGCTATACAGGCTTGCACTACTCCTGCACTCTGCCATAAAGGCTTGAAGTACTCTTGAATTCCGCTATACAGGCTTGCACTACTTCCTGCACTCTGCCACACAGACTTACAGTGCTCCTGCAATCGCCATTCATCCGATCTTCTAACCGGTCTAACTCTTCCAAAAAATGAAAAACTCATACTGTCCATAAATCAACCAATCAATCTAGAATTGAGCTGGGGGGGGGGGGGGGAGGGGCAGGAAACTATCACGTCATTATGGAATAGACCCAAAAATGCTCCCACGTTGGGTATATGGGTGGAAAATATATCTGCTTTCAGTAACAAGAAATACACATTAAAACTGCACTTTTGGAATTCAACTCGTATCGTTCATAAAACCCAACCTTTAGTAAAAATCGATTATGGTTGATCGTACATTTTTTGTTTGATAAATGATCACGATAATATATTTCAGTTCATTGCAGAACTGGACACTGGCTAATCTGTTTCTGGAAACAACCTCTACTTTCCGTGGGGTTTCGGTGCTCAGTATTTGCAACACAATTCCACCCGCCACAACTGTACTGGCGGTCACAGCGGTAATGTAACAAATCCTCTCCAATAAGGAGGCTAACGTATTACTTAAGATCTGAGGTTTACACATCACTAAAGATTAATAATGCAGTTTTTGGGTTGTTCCCAATGTTTCGGAAGATACACACCCTGATAATGCAGAAGAGTATGTTCCTACAGTATGTTGGAACCCACCTACCAGAATACACGGAGTCACAACCCAGAATACCACAACAAGAAATAACAGTTGAACAATCCTGTACTAATGTACAGCTGTTCAGTATGCAGCTGAATATTCTTATCTGTGAAATACTGTATTTTAATATAAAATAAGAGTTTAATAAATTCGCAAAATTAAATTATTGTTTAATTTTTTTTCATACCTTGGAATTATTCCGACGTTAGCAATGGTAACGTCGGAATGCCAATTCACTACGATTATATTTAGGCATAAAAAATGTTAAGTGGCCATGCATATTAATTAAGGAAAAAAATTTAGAAATAAAGTTGGCATAACTGTAAGATTTCATCAGCATTATGAAAGTTATAAAGAACCAATTTATGAGCAATTATATTTGGTCGAAAAAATTAAAAATGAGCCTTTTGAAGGGCCGCGATTGGTCATCCTAAATTTAAGACTTCGACTCACACTGACTCACCTTATTCGAGAAGAAGTTCGGTATAATTAGGACGATACCACAAGCAAAACTGTTTTTTTAGGCGATAACACAGATTCTTAGGCAGGTTCTGTGGGGCACACGCTTCGGACTGGCTCTTGACACCGTGGCACAAAATTGGCACAACCCACATCACTTCCCGCTCTTCCGCCATCAGTTCAGTGACCCTGCTGTATCTCTGCTCTGGGCAAAGACTTCCCAATTTTGCGGTAAAAAATACGGAAAACATGATACAGTAAACAACCGGTAGAGTGGAACAGATGTATTTCATTCGGACGGTCTTACTTTAGTGGCGGTATAATATAATTTCTAGTTACAACCGCATCTGTTACAGAAATACACCCATTATTATTACATTATTCATATAAGCTCCAGTACCTGCTTGTAACAAAGTTAATCGGTAGGTGGCCTCAAGCTAAGAAACATTAACTGAACTCAATAAAGTACCGACACTTGGATCGACAGATGCAATAAAATACAAGCAATTCACATTGGATAACTCCAGTGCTTCCTAGAACTCGAACCTAGAGCGGAACTTCATGCCAAAATATTCCACATAAAATGTTTCCGTGATTCAAACTTCCACGTTCAATTAGCTGTGGCCTAGGATAAAGAATACAACAAATAACGCGTGGCACAGGCTAAAGTACAAAAAATGCCCTCATACAGACCATCAAGTACGAATAGTGACACGCATTCCTTTTTAATTAGGAGCGTTCGCGAAACTGCGAAAAGTGGCCATTAACGTCGTCGTGTCTGCCCGTCCGTCCGTCTCTCTGTCTGTCCGCATGGAACAACTCGGCTCCCGCTGGATGAATTTTCATGAAATTTGATATTTGAGGATTTTTCGAAAATCTGTCGAGAAAATTCAAGTTTCATTAAAATCTGACAAGAATAACGGGCACTTTACATGAAGACCTATGTACATTTATGACAATATCTCGCTCTATCCATCTTAGAATAAGAAATGTTTCAGACAAAAGTTGGCGTAAAAATCACAACACACATTTCACGTTAAATAATTTTTTTTTTTCGAAAATTGTGCGTGTATGTGATAATGTGGAAAAATATGTAGAGCAAGACAAGTCACAGATTACAACATAATACGGCGCATGTGCTTTGAATGCTGGATAACTAAGGCAATAATACAGACACACACTCAGAATATTTAATAGTTATTACTTTTCCTCGGCAACAATGGTTATGCGAATGCGCCTCAATGTAGCCTACATTGCATGTGTTGTTACATCCGTACAAATGGCGCTGAATGCTGGCATGCTACCACAAAACTGAGTCTTATTTCACACTCTGTTCCATAACAGCACCACTAGCTCCGATTACACAGCGTTGAATTACAGCATTATTGATCAATGGTGAGACAGAAAGATCTCTTACTGCATGTGCCACCAGGTTTATCACTACAAACTCTGCATTTGGTCTGCACATCGACGTATGTGTTCTGTATAATTACTGTAAGAAAGTCATCAATTTCCTGCACAGCATTCACGTATTGCGCTTTCTAAAGGAAGCCATTTTGTTCTCTTAAGGTACAAATGAATCTTTTTATATAATGGAGATTAATTTTAAAGTTCAAAAGGCTAAGAAAGAAAGCAATCGTGGTCTAATCCGCGCTACAATCTCGGTATTCGCCTGGTGTGACTCGAGAAAAACAAGAACGTCAATCAGGACAACCGGCCTCTCTACAGAGATCCTGAACCAGGGACCTCCCGAGTACAAGCGGGGACTGCAGTTTTTGGTGTTGGAATGTGCATAGACAATTTCATAAAAGAAAGAATTTCATCCTTATTTGAAAGATAAAATTTCGTTTCCTTGCAATAAAATAATCTTCTAAAGACCACATTAAAACATTTCCGATTCCACACCTTGCAGAAAAGTTTGTGGCCTGCAGGCGGTAAAGTTCTATAAGGTCAGAAACAGTGCAAATATGTAAAGGTCTTTACGCGACAAGAGGCACATCTGCCAATATTCGATCAAGCTTCAACATAAGTAACCTTAAAAAAATCACCCAATCTTTCTTAAGCAATATTAATTTGAATTTTCAAGTCTTCTGGGATGTTACGCCATGTCGATTGGTAAATAATTACTGACGTTTCGCAAGTCATTGCGTGGAGATCTCATACACCGAACCTCACGCACATCGGTCAAGAAATATGGAAAGCAAGCGTATAAATTCATTTACGCCTTTGAGTAAAGTACGGCTATCACTGAGCCGATTTTAACGAAACTCTCGCTTGTTGGACAGTTTTTTGTAAAGAATTCCCATACAGAATTTCATGAAAATCCGGCGAACGGTCCAGCTGCTGATACCAGCTGACAGACGAACAGAGAAACAGACGGATGAACGTCGTCACCACTTAAGGCGTAATTTCTTCCTTAGAAAAGAACGCCTAAAATGTAAGAACGTTTGCCCATTTGTAACTAGCTTCCTCGCCGAGGGCGCTGCGATGTTGCAAGTCGATCAGATGCTGTTAGCAGTAGACTATATCCTAACGTCAGTGGCGGAAGGAAACCGAGTTTGTGGTATTTCGTTTCAGGACTGCTGAAGAGTAATGCCAAACAGTGCCAGTAACTGGCCAGGAAACACGTAAGTTGCGTCATCATGGCTTCCCTGTCACCTAGCCCTTTGAAGAACGCAAGAAAAATGAAAACTAAAACATCATCAATTGACTTGAACTTGTTAAGGTAAGTATAATGCTGTTTTTTGTCCAAGTTAATGTCATTGGTTCGGTTCAGGCATGTATTTATTTATGGACTAGTGAGCCACAGTGGCTGCGCGATTTAAGGCGTGTCTTATGCCGCTCCAACAATGGAATATTGAGATCGAATACCACTATGTCGCCGACCGCGGTGGATGTTCCTTGTACCCACAATGGAGTGACAGATTTCTGACTTCCCAACTTGAACTTCTGTACATGGACGGGAGAAATCAAAAGCACGGTATAGCTGTAACGTGAAGCATGAGAAATTCTCTCAGGTGCTAACGGGGTATTTCGGCCAGCGTTGTCGATGTCGTCGTAAGAAATAACACTACACTTAGCACCACACAGTAGTAATTTGCGTTTATTGGTGATTCATAGTACAAGATTTAGTGAATACCGTCTCAGGTTACCAGACTCCCTGACTGCAGGATTCCCTAGCGTCTGATCACTGTTTCTAATTCCCGATCGCCCGATGACTCTCAGATTACTCACCTAACTTCTTCTAGATCATTTCCTTACATTTCCATATACTCTTATTTAAATTTTTGAGTCCTCTCTGCCTTTCTATCCATCTCGTTTCAAGGTGACGGCTTCGACACATTTTGATTCCTGTCATTGGTTGGACAAAGAAAGAGGTTTCTTTCGTTGGCTGACCAAATTAAAAAAAAAAAACTTGCCTAATTTTATTGGTTACAGTTTAATTAACTTTCCCGTGAGAATAAAACGCCCATACAAAGTATAAAAGTCACACATGCCTCAGTTCAAAGGTTAAACCCATAAATTCGTCAAAGCAAAACAAAAATGTCCAACAAAACATCAAAATATCTGGTTTTTGTAATGAATTCTACAGCTGTCACGGCCGGAGGGACATGACTGAAATACGAGAAGGAAGGAGGGTCAGAAAGTCCTTCTCCAAGCAGGGTGTGGACACAAAAAAGCAAAAAAAGTTCCCCTTTCTCACGCTGGTGGTATTCCGACTGGGACTCGAACCCAATCAGTGTTCGGCTGCATTCACTCGGGAACTGATGTATATCTACATTGCTCTGTGTCTGCGTTGCCCTCTGTAGGCCTTGCGACGGACTAAGAAATTAGCAGTGACACTCAAAATATAGCGTAGCCGATTTCCAGTGCGCGTGCTTCAGTCGGCCATGATGTGGGACAGCAAAGTCACGAAATAGCAGCTTCGGAACCACAAGAGAGACACTCGAAATTCACATAGTTGATTTCCAGTGCACATACCTGAGTCGGGTGTCTACTGTACATCATCATGGCCGTCTCCCGTTCAAGGTTGTGTCGAGAGATTAAGCGAAGGTGACAGGGACGGACACGGAGTGCCGCTTCAGGGTTCAAACTGCTTTGCAGCACTAATAATAATAATAATAATAATAATAATAATAATAATAATAGACAACAGACGAAACCAAGCGCTGGCTGGAACAGCACGACTTGCTACGAAGTTACATAAATTCTTGGAATCCTTGGAATAACTTCGCGGCCACTTGGCAATAAACCTGCGGCCCCCAGGGATTCCGTGGTCTAAAGGTTCAGAACCGCTACATTTATTATTATATACAATAATAAATTCGGCAGTCTTCGTGTTATGTTCGGAAGCCCATTGCCGATGGTTGACCACACAGGTGCGGCAATGTACACACAGTGTACTCTCCTCTTTCAGTCGCGTCCCTCAGTCCGACATCTCGGCTCCCACTGGACGGATTTTCATAAAATTTGATATCTAAGTATTTTTCGAAAATCTGCAGAGAAAATTCAAGTTTCATTAAAATCTGACAAGAACACCGGGTACTTTACGTGAAGGCCAGTATACATTTATTACGATATCTCGCATAATTCTTCTTAGAATGAGAAATGTTTCAGACAAAACTTGTAGAGAAAATCAAAACACGCGTTTTGTATCCAATAACTTTTTTTCCGAAAATCGTGCCGTTTATGAGATAATGTGTAAAAATATGGCAGAGCCAGACAGGCCACAGATGACAATATAATATATTGCAAGCGCTTTGCATGCTGGATAACTAAGGCTACAGACACACACTAATAATATTTAATACTTACTGCTTTTCCAAGGGAACAATGGTTATGCGAACGCGCCTCAATATTACGTTATACCTACACTGCCCGTCTTCTTATTATCATCATCTCGAAACGCAATGGGGTAATACAAAATTTGTACTGACCACAAATTGTGTGTTTCAGTCTCCTCTGTAAATTTTGTTCAACAAATTATTCGCTCTGGGAAACAATTATCTAGTTCTGGTCATGATGTACAAAGAAATGCATCTAGAGTGTTAGTCAAAGACTTATCTAAATAAATATTAAGTATGTCGACAAATGTTATCACAATTCCTAAATACGTATAATATTTAATTAAAACCATTCTGTGGTTCTCAGTGCTTTTCATGCGTATGGACCTATGGACGGAGTGATATCAACAGACGTTCCACTGGGTTTTGAAAGTACCTAACACACATGAAGATTTGGAACAAACCAATGATATTCAAACCGGAGTACCGCCGACGACTTTCGGCGGTTCCGCGAGGACATTTCCTTATAAAATAAAATTGGTTAACATAATTTGAAAATTTCAGTTGCAGTTTTTATTTTCCTCCTCATCGTTGTGCATAATCGGCGCTGAGTTTATTCTCGGTGAAAATCGCCAATAACAAAACTTTACTTTCCGTAAATCTGAGTAAACATTTTATTTTTTTAAAATAAAATTTTATGTTTCAAAGACTTTTATTTCATTTTTGCACCCAAAAAGCACACTTTCACTTTACAGGGTTCCGCGAAAATTCAGAGTTAGTCACAAGGGTTCCAGAGACACTAACAGTTTGAAGACCATTGGTTTAGGCCATAGGTAAGCTGTATAGTACGCTACAATGTTTTTGCAGTACGGATCCAGGAGGCCCTTCTCCATGTCCGACGCCTAAAGGCAACACATGGATAGAGCGACGTCACAGCGTCCTGCAGTTGGTTAACCATCAGAATACTTCACCGGCATACAACCACGTTCCGCCAACGTCCTACATCCTCAAACTGACGCAGATGGTATGTATCGATAACTCGATCATCCGATCGAAAAATCCCCCGCTTTCTATACAATCCGAAAATGCGTTACTGTCTTGATAGCCCGCCAGTGAAACTACCGTTACTGTCTTGATAGCCCGCCAGTGAAACTACCGTTACTGTCTTGATAGCCCGCCAGTGAAACTACCGTTACTGTCTTGATAGCCCGCCAGTGAAACAACCGTTACTGTCTTGATAGCCCGCCAGTGAAACTACCGTTACTGTCTTGATAGCCCGCCAGTAAACTACCGTTACTGTCTTGATAGCCCGCCAGTGAAACAACCGTTACTGTCTTGATAGCCCGCCAGTGAAACTACTGTTACTGTCTTGATAGCCCGCCAGTGAAACTACCCTGTTCCAGACGAATCCAGACCACATTCTCATAGCTTATTTATTTAAGATCCATTTCCACATTATCCTGCAACTTCGCCCAGATCTCCAAGTTTTGCGGATAAAATGTTCTGTGCATGTTGCATGTCCTACCACTCAATCTTCCTTGAATTGAGCCTCGTATATCGAAATACGTAAAGTTAATTTACGCCCTCATTAAGTGGCCTAACGCATTAAACAACTAAGATTCAAAGACATATTTGCAACTGGGACAGCAAACTCGGTATATGCATTAGACCAGTGGTATTCAACCGGGGTACCCCGGGGGTACGCGAAGACATCTTAGGGGGTACGTAAAATTTAAAAAATAAATAAATATATTACTTCATGATAAACACTGAATAATCAGGGCCAGATTTAGGGTGAGCCACAAGAGACCCGGACGTTAGGACATGCGATTTGGGAGCGCCATTTTTATTCTCTCTGTCTCTCCTTCATGCGGTTCTTATCTGGGCGGCTGGTTTCATTTTATTCCACACAGTGCGTTGGAACGTGACTGAACACTACTGGGAGGGATTAACGTTTTTCCTAATACTGTTTTTCACTTCTTTTAACCATGCAATGAACCTACTTCAAAATATTGTTGGGGCAATAAACAAACAGATGCACTCCTTCATATTACCTTGTTCTTTGACAATTGCCGCTGCCGGCAAGAGAAACATAGGGAGTTGCTGCTGGTTTTATGACTCGGAAATACCGAATTATGTTTTTGTAAATACACCAAAACATTTTGCTTGGCCTTGCTTTTTCAATTTCATTATTGCAAAGTACTCTCTAGTTTAGTATCACAGCTCCAACAAGTCGTGTCGGATCTAATTCTGTGATCAGTTTAAGTCAGGCGTAAATGTCTACAAGCTTAGTGACGTGTCGAGTCGCGATATAAGTATACATACATGTAGTACGTTACGGGCTATGTGAATATTGATTATTGTTTAATAATTTACTAGGTTAATTGAATTTTATTGACTTTGCTGTACCATCCTAACGTCTTTCTGGGGACGTCCGATTTCGTTCACGGTTTATTACAGGGTTCAATATCATGTCCAATTTCGTTCACGAGATAAGCAGGTAGTTCTCAAGCCCCTTTTATGGTATATCCGTTTTCGTACACGGCTATTGTTCATGTTTGCATCCCAGTCAACAGCGCCGATCCCAGTGACCGCACGGTCTAAGGTGTGGGTCTGCGGCCGCTCGCTTGCTGGGATTGTGGCTTCGATTCCCGCCAGGGGCATGGATGTCTCTCGTCAAGAGGAGTCCTACCGAGTGCGGTGTGCCTGAGTGTGATCGTGAAGCCTCGACAATGAGGAGGCCCTGGCCCCCTATGGGCTGTTGCGCCATGAAAACAAATATCCCAATACCAAGGTGTCCAGGTATGCGGTTGCCAAATCATACTTGGTCAGCTTGAATGACGTAACCTTTGTTTTCACCCCTTTCCGCCAACATGTTTAGCCAATTAGTTTCTATTAACATGTTACTTACTTTTTTATTCAACCAACCAAGTTCGATTACTGTTTCTAACTGAGTTCTAACTAAAGTTTGCCACTGTACACAAATCTCCTAAATTTCTGTTATATGTTATAACACTAGTGTCATCAGCAAAAAGTATTGGTTTGATATGGAATTTATTTTCCGAGGAAGGTCGATTGTATATATTATAAATAATAAAGACCCTAGAAATGATCCTTGCTTCACTGTACCCTAATCACAGAAAACGTTTTGAGTTGCATTACGTGATTTTATTTCTACTTTCTGTCTTCTATTAGTTAAATAGGATTTGAACCAATCTGCAGTTACTCCTCGAATGCCATAGAAATGTAATTTAGCCAACAAAATTTCATGATTTACACAGTCAAAAGCCTTTGCCAAATCACAGAAAATTCCTCCAACATGCATTTCTTAATTCATAGATGTAAATACACTATCTGGTAGCCTGAAGTTAGCATTTTCAGTAGATATCCCTTTCCAAAAACCATGCTGTTCTGTGACCAGTATGTTGTTAGTATGTAGATGTTGGCTTAACCTAATGTGCTTAGCTTTCTCAAATACTTTAGAAAAAACAGTTAATAAGGAAATAGGCCTATAATTTGTCATACTAGTTTTGTCTCCCTTCTTGTATAGTGGTTTTACTACCGCAAGTTTAAGACGAACAGGGAAAACAGCTGTATGTAGTCAGTGATTACAGATGTAGCTTAATGGGTGGCTAATGAGAGATGCACAAGCTTTTAAGATTTGACTTGTTATTTCATTATAACCTGTTGATTGTTTTCCAGTGTCAGCACAATTCTGACGCTGTCTCCAGGTTTTCTGTTTGTTGCAGAAGCCGTGTTTCGAAACTTCTGTACCCAGTTCTTGATAATGTTGTGATCAGGAACCTTGCAGTGTCTCTCAGAGTTAAAATGTCATCTGAATATTTGTTACGTTGGTATCACAAAGTCGTTATTTTTTAAAAAGTCTCTACGGCGAACGCACGGTGTACAGCCGATCGCTGATCGATGTTTACTGAATGGCGTTCATAGCTTAACTCTATAACACAATTAGTTCAATCTCCTTTCCGGGCCTACCATCATACTAGGCAAATCAAAATAATGAGTGAAATCTGCCCCACCCTGTATTTTAGTCCTGTAATTATACTTATTTAAGAATTTCATTAAACTAAGGCTACATAAGTCTAATACCAACCAACAGATGCACAAGATTATTGACATATATAAAACGTATTTGAGTCCCCTACATATGTTTCAGCAAAGGAGTTGCCATCTTCAGGGGGTTTTTAGCGGAGAACTACAAGAACGTTTTACATCCAAGTATACAGTATGGTTATTAAATACTTTTATGTAAAAAGTTCTTGTAATTCTCTATACAGAATGGTTATTAACCATACTATATACTTGGATGTAAAAAGTTCTTGTCATTCTCTGCTAAAAACCCCTTGAAGATGGCAACTCTTTTGCTGAAACATATGTAGGGGGCTCAAATACATTTCATATATGTCAATAACCTTGTCCATTTGTTGGCTGGTATTAGACGTATGATAAAATGCACGGCACATACAATATAAAATAAGGCTACATTGCTTGATAAAAAATGGTCATATTAGTACATTGTTTTAATACAGGACTTCTCATTAAATTCAGTCAACTTTATTTCAAACATGCATACGACCTTTTTCCCTCCCGAGGGGTAAGGGATTGACCGTGTGCGAAATCGTATACTATACCTGCTGGCCGTGAACGAATTTGGATACGACCTTTTTCCTTCCGAAGGGTAGGCCATAAACCGTGTACGAAATTGGACGTGCCCCGTCTTTCTGTGGTGTGTGGTCATTGTTGTGAAATGCAGGTTCGGTTTGTTTACTTCTTGTTAAAGGCTTGCTTTGCGGTCCCGGATACTTGCGAATCAAGAAACGCGAATCAATTATAAGAGCATATTAGTCATCATTCACTCAGTTCCTTCTTGTAACCGCGGCAGTAATCATTATTTTCATTTTCCGTATTGCAACATAGATAAATTTATTATGAAAAGGAAGCGTGAAATCGATGAAAAAAGTGAAAACGACGATAGTGTTGAGTCACAAATACTGAACTGTGCGACAGTTTCTGTTCCAACCTGTGATGTTAGTGAGAGCAGTGTTGAACCATCTACAAGTAAGTCTAAAATCCAAAGAAATTTGAAAGCGGACAAAGTGAGATACAGGTATTACAATGAATCCGAAATTAAACATGCATTTGTTTCAAATGTGTGGGATCCACCTCTTCCACTCTGCGTGATTTGCAACCAAACTCTATCGAACAACTCTATGAAACCATCTCTACTTCACCGACACTTGTTGACCAATCACGGTGAGTTTAAGGACCAGCCAGCTGAATTGTTCAAATGCAAAGCAGAAAATGTAAGTTAAACTTCAAATGTAATACATAATTTTACACAATCATCAAAGATGGCATTAGAGACATCGTATGAATTAGCATTGATAGCTGCAAAAAATAAATCATCATATACCACAGTAGAGTCTTTCATTGTGCCTGGGGCTTTAATTATAGCAGATAAAATGCTAGACAAAAAATATGTAAATGCAATAAAAACGATTCCCAGTTCTGACACAACTGTAGGTCGCAGAATTCATGACATGGCACAAGATGTTGTTGAGCAAATTACAGAGAACATTAAAATTGACAAAAGATTTGCAATTCAAATTGATGAATCTGTGGATGTTTCTGATGAAGCCGAGCTGCTTGTATACATTCGGTATTTTGATGTTAAGAAAGGGGCTATTTTTGATAAAATTCTCGGATGTAAACAATTACCAGAACATATAAAGATAGAAGATATTTTTAAAAATCCTTGACAATTTCATAAGGTTGGAATTAGATTTGCAGTGGGAATGGTGTGTCAATGTATCCACTGATGGGGCTGTTGCAATGGCAGGCCAAAAAAGTGGTCTTTTTGCGCGTATTCGCGAAATGAATCCTAAAATCAGCTGGCAACACTGCATCATACACAAACAAAGCGTGGTCGCGAAAAAAAATGACTCCTGATTTACACGAAACACTGAAAATTTCTGTGAAAGTGGTCAATTTAATCAAGTCTCGTGCATTGAACTCCCGTCTTTTCAAGAAAATGTGCGAGGAGATGCGATCCACACACACTCAACTCTTGTTGCACACCGAGGTGCGATGGCTGTCATAAGGACATGTGTTGACTCGCCTTTTTGAACTGAAAGACGAAGTAAAGTGTTTCCTCTCAAAATTGAAATCCGATTTGGTTACTTATTTTGAAGATGAAGGCTGGTTTTGTCAGTTAGCTTATTTGACAGATATTTTCAACAAATATAATGATCTCAATCTTCAACTCCAAGGCTTTGACAAGAATATTTTTAAAGCTCGTGAGAAGGTGAAAGGATTTTATAAGAAACTTCCGTTTTGAATTGTGTTAATAATGGGAATGTTGCAGTTTTCCCAACTGTTTTTAAACTTACTGAACAAAATGAAATTAGCCTTACCGATGGCGTTTTGGAAATAATCAAATGCCACTTGGAAAATCTCAGGATACAATTTTTAAAACACTTTCCAGAAATTGAGAGAGAAGTTTAATATCCAAGATTTGATTACAAACCCTTTTTATACCACCGCCATCAATTCCTCTGATCTTCCCTTAAAATTAAAAGAAAACCTGCTGGAAATTTCCGTTGACTGTTCACTGAAAATAAAATTCGCTAAACATGTCAATCTGTGACTTTTGGTTTGCTGCTCGCAAAGAGTTCAAGTAGCTTAGTGACGCTGCCATTTCACAACTCCTGCCATTCCCATCAACGCATTTGTGTGAGCAAGGCTTCTCCGCACTGACGTCAATCAAAACGAAACACAGGAACCGCTTGAATCCAGAACCAGCTTTGATCCTCGCACTCACAAAAATTCGTCCTCGAATTGAGGTGCTGGCATGCCAGAAACAAGCTCAATCAGCTCATTAACAGGTCAGAACCACATTAATTAATAACCGATAAAATATTTAATCATATAATTCTGTTTTCCTAAAATACAATTGATTCTTTATTAATTTTTATATGATAGGCAATAATATATTTGTTATTAATAGCTTGATTCTCCTTTTTCTTATTTAAAACGTATTATTTAATACATTATTTTGGATGTAATTTATTTAAATTATTTTAGAAGTACATTATAGTCTATGTACAACTTGAATTATGCACCAACAACTTTGGGGGTACAAAGTTGAAGAGAAATTATATCTGGGGGTACGCGAACAAAAAAGGTTGAATACCACTGCATTAGATTACAGACTGGACAACCAAATAATAGAGGTTTAATTCGCGGAAGGGGCAACAGACTTTTCCAAGACACCCAGACCGTCTCTGGGACCCATCCGTCCTCCCACACAATAGGTACCGGGGTCTCCCATCCCGGGAGAAAAGCGGACGAGGCGTGAAGTTGACCACTCACCTCATTCTAGTACCAAGGTTTAGAATGAGTGGAGCTATACTTCTACTCCCCCATATACGTTTTCATGGCGTGAAAAGGGACAACTTCATTTACGTGATGTATCATTCGGCTCTTTGTGGCAGATTATAACCATAGTGTCTACGGGGGCGTATTCCAAAGGGGTGAATGGTGTAACATCTTCCACGACAGCACAAATGTTACCGTATTTCGTCTGCTCGGCCTACATGATCATCACGCCCGTCATCCTCATCAGCTACGTCCTGGGTCACAGAATGCCCGAAATTCTGGTAAGTATATACCGATGTAGACAACAGGCTGCTTTCGGAAACTGGACTTTTGGAACATTTATTTACCAACCGTCCACTGGAATGTCTACAGGAAAATCAGCACCGGTAGCCTAATTGCGTGTTTATTTATTTATTTTAAGGTTCATGTAAGAAAACTGTCAATAGCACATATTCTACTACGTCGAGTGATTGGACGATTAACGAATAATGAACTGGAAAAACAGTGGCGCGGATAGGTTTTTTGACGCCCGAGACGAGCAATAACAATGGTCGCCCCTACAGAAATTACGAACTTTAAAAAATATAAAAACTATTTACTGAACTTCCTCTTGTGTCAATAATTTCAAATTTGTTGAGTGCAGAAAATCTGATTTTCTTATTTTAATACTTTCATTTTGCGGCCCATTTTGCCGCCCTTTGGGCTCTGTTGCCCGGGGCGGCCGCACCACTTGCCCCACCCCAGCTACGCCCCTGCTGTAGAATATGCGCAAGGAAGCAATCACTCTCTAATTTGCGGTACCATCCCGGCATTTGTGAGTCCCTGTGACAACGTCATGGCGCGTCCTCAGGTTACGGATGGAGGAGACGTCCTCCAGATATGGAGGGTAGCTGTGAATATATTAAATAAGAAGTCCCGGACAGCCGGCAAGGGGTGGCCCTCCAGCTTGGGTATTGGGCGAGGGGCTAACAACTCCTCACCGTAAAAAGGTCAACACGTTACAAGAATATGTTTATTGTCCGACAAATGCACACAAGTGTACATTTGTCGGACAATAAACATAGAAAAGAAAATGTACAGAATGAATAATATTAAATCAATACCAAAATTTAGTGAAAATGCACGGTGAACCTAAAATAAAATTCGAATAATATTAAGTTTACGTTACACGAAGTTGCACAGGGCCTCTTATGTTTATACACACAAGGCTTGATAGGAAACCTGAAGGCAACTGACGACTTTGAGGACTTAGCCGTAGATGGAATGATAATATTAAAATGAATCTTAAAGAAATAGGAGTGGAGGGAGTGGACTGAATTAATCTGGCTCAGGATAGGAAAAAGCAGCGCGCTCTTGTGAACACGGTAGTTCTAAATAAGGCATATTAAGATTCCAGGCTTCTCCAGCCGTGTAGTCGAGGTCTTCGCTCTTCTGGGATGTTGCGCAGCGTAGGTTAGTACTTTGCTACCGACGTTTCGGGACAGCATATCGGTCTCATCGGTAACAGTTCTACCAACCCACGCCGCGCAACATCCCAGGACACCGAAGACGTCAAGGCATATTGAATCTTTGCGCCCTACAAACTGTCAAGCCCCCTATCACCTGTGTAATTTCCGCTTCATGTTACAGATTCGGATATTTAACACACTGGGTGGAATTCTGTTCCTGGTGGCTGGAACTGTGGCACTTCTACAATGGCGCGATTTCAGAAGCGATATGAAAGGCAAACAAGATGACGTCGATAAACAGAAAGCAGCTGTGTTTTTGCTGACAACTGGGGTTCTCTGCCTTGCCAATTCAATGTTTTACATCTTCGATGTTGCCATCAGTGTCCACTCTACCTTATCCTCAGCATGACGATTCAGAAACGGAACGTTTGTTTCCAGTTGAAAGGGTTACAAAAGGAAACAGCTCGACTGTTTTACAGACTTCAGCCTTCAGTGCCACTCCGTTACACTGTTGACTAGCTAATGGCAGTTTTCCATCAAATACAAAATACGTATTTAACGCAGAACCATGATCACCTGAGATCTGCCTTCTTCTGGGACATTACGCGGCGTCGTGTGGTAACTGTTTACCGACGTTTCGGTCCCGTCTTCAAGGGTCAAGAGTCCGACTCTTGACCCTTGAAGATGGGACCGATATGTTGTCCCGAAGCGTCAGTAAATCCAAGAATCCAAGAAGAGCGCAGATCTCATCAACATCGCGGCGGAAGCCTAGTAACATTATCACCTGCTTTGCAGAACTTCGGCTGTCGCCTCTTTACTGAAAAGCACTAGAATAAGAATGTTCAAACAAGAAGTTAACATGAATATAATTCTATTTGACTGCAAATTCTAGTCAGGTTACTGAAGACCTGCTTTGCAAGAATTCGGGTGAACATATGATGTAATAAGGACGGCACTGTCGTCACCAGACTGTGACATAGACGGTTAGGTCATAATTTAAAAGTTCAGTCTATTTCTTACTTCCGGTATTCATGTGACAGTATGGAATTAAAAAACGCTGAGTGCAATACTTCCAACGTATTTTCCAAATACCTTGTTTGCAAATTTCCATACTTCGTTGCCGTTTATGTTCATTTTAATATAAATCTACTGTTAACACTAACCTACCCTAACGAAACTAACACACTTCCCTGAGCCGAAAGTTACTTTTCTCCTGCATTTCGTTACACAGGACTATGTACACATATCTAACGTGCTCCAAATGCAGTTCATTTCAGATTTACATTTTTATCACGTACCAACTAACTGTATTCTGAACAATTCTTCAAGAAAACTGAAGTAAAGTTTGGGGGTATTCTATGCTTCTAATTTCATGTGAAGTATTACATTAAAATCATACACATTTCATGTGTTCATCCTGCACTACAGAACTACGCAATTTTGTGAACTGAAACAAATCAGCGGCATTAGTATGCCCATATTTACTTAATAAATTATACTTTTTAATTATATTTTGCGTTTGTTTACTTCTGAAATTTGCTTCCTTTCGGTTCACTATTAGGACCTTACGAGTTACGTTTTATCAACGTCACTAGTACAGGGCGAGACAAATTTCATTCAAGACAGACGGTTCTCCGGCCAAGATTTGAATGCTGGCACTTCTACAAGTGAAGGCAGAAGTTTTCCGACTAGCCTTCTCAGCAGGCCTTACGTAGGTGGCGTCAGTGTTATCCAGGACAAATAAGAGTGAAAGGCGTATTAACCCTTTGGGGCCAAACGACGCAATACACTACGTCGCAGGGTGCTGGCTTCAATTCCCGAACGACGCAGCATACGCGTCGGTCAATTATGGCCAATTCTTGTACTGTCCTGTTGGGGCTTTTCCTTACCTTTTGCTTTTTTTCATGAAAAAATAAATACTGTAATTTAAATCCGGAGTTTTGCTGATGGCACTGGGAATTTAATTCGGGCGCCAAAGGGTTGACACACGCATCTTCTGTGAGGTTTTGCATACTTTGTATGCCAAGGGTTAATACAGACTGTTGGCAAGCTACTCAAACTTCAGAAACAAAAAATATTATAAACTATATCTGAACATGTTTAAATCCTCAATTACACGTTTGTTTTACGTGTGGTCCTAACACTTTTTTGTACAAGAAAATTAATTAAGCTCCGAGTAAAGCGTCTTACACCAAAAAAGGCATACAATGCCTGATGCACACCCCTCCTAAGCGAAATCCCTTCAATAACTTCAAAGCTGAAGCCTCACGACACGACCTTCCATATATGGGTTCATATCGCGCACTTTGTAGACTGCAAAGTAAGGAATGCTGATACGAAAACTCGGTCAAACTGTATTGCTACAGTAATGACGTACGAACTGCTTGATACCAAACAGGATAGCAATAAAGAGTAAAGTCTTCCTTGTGTTCAAGCTTCATGCTCCGGCCGGTTTACACCGAGGAAATTACGTCCCGTACCCACTGAGTGACAAGCTAAGTGAGCCTCTGAACTAGTCTGATGTGGCAGTGAAAAAAAGTCCATCGCTTTTATGGATCGATCCCCGATCGTCTAGCCCACAGTTCATGCTTCGGAGGTGTTTATCATATCATGATTATCATAGAGTCGCTGACCTCAAGACTTAACCAAACAGGATTTCCGTTAAAATGAGCAAAGGAAATACAAGCGGGTCTAGTGCAGCTGATATCACCGCGAAGAAAGGGGCCCTGTAAGGAAGGAAACATTTTGTTGTCTGCCTCCTTAAGGCATACAGGCAGTATCCACAACAAGCAGTGTTACATCATCATCAGCACCATGGCAACCCTACCATCACCCCCTGAAGAACAAAAGCCGAAGAAGAAGCCTAATTTACCATTACTACATTTAAAACCCTCCAGGTAACATTGTGCTCATCGTGAATCTGCGGCAGTCCAATTTACGATTATTATTATTATTAGTGTAATCAAAACTGCATGCATGAATACACTTAGCTCAGGTCAAATTCGGGAAATGCCTGCTATCATTCGGTCCAGAATATCTTGTCTTCCCGTTTGCTACCTAAAAAATAAAGAATAAAATGTACACAACTGTCAGCGTGCCTGTTGTTTCATAACGGTGTGAAACTCGTTCCCTCACATCAGGGTAAGACCGCCGCCTGAGGATGCTCGAGAACAGAGTGCTACGAGGAAGGAAGTAATGGGAGACCGCAGGAATCATATAATGAGGAGCTTCATGATTTGCACTCCTCGCCAAATATTATTACGGTGATGAAATCAATGAGAATGTGATGGATGGAGCATGTGGAACGCAAGGATGGAAGAAAAATTCAAGCAGGGTTTTGGTGAGGCAACCGAACGAAAATGACAATTTGGGAGGACCTAAGCGTAGGTGTGAGCATTAACATTTAAAGGAATCTTAAAGGAATATGAAATGGCGTGAAATCGAATCATCTAGCTCAGAAGAGGGACAAGTGGTGGGCTCTTTTAAACATGGTAATAAACCTTCCGGTTGCACAAAATGCGGGAATTTCTTGACCAGTTGAGAACCAATGTATGTAAAGATATTCAAGGCTGATTCTGGAATCAGACCATTTGGTAGACCTAGGCGTAGATGGGAGGATATTAAACTGGATCTTCAAGATATAAGGCTGGACTGATCTGGCTCAGGATAGGGTCAGGCGGCGGGCTCTTGTGAATGCGGTGATGAACCTTCGGTCTCAATAAAATGCGGGGAATTTCTTGACTAGCAGAGGAACTAGTGGCTTCTAAAGAAGGACTCTAGTCCATGAAATTAGTTAGTTAAACAAAATGTCGATCCACATTATTATTTAGGTAACAAATTTAAAGAAGCCCGAATTAATGCCAAAAGTTCCAAGTTCCGGCACCTGGACGTCAATTAAATTAAACGTGGGCGTCCCAAACCGATGTACATATATGTGTCAGTCTAACACTTATGTCACTTTATTTAGGAACAAAACTATAAAATGTTCACCGGAGGGAAAGTATCTACCCAAATTTGCATAATTCAGCGACATACAAGTATTATTTCATTGTATTCGTCTTTAACGAGTGACAATTTAATTCAAGATAATATAGTTCTGAAATACCATAAAGGGTACACGGTATCTTATTTATTAAACTATAACAAAAACTTTATATATTTCGATTCTAGTTCGGAACATGTAGGATTTGTGTTATAGTTGAATAAATATATTGCAGGCCTTTGATGGTGTTTAAAAACTTCATTCTATTCATCAGATGTTTTACGTTGTTGGGCCTATACAGTTTTGATTAGGTTTGTTGGCCTAAATAAAAGATAAAGTTTTCCATGTCCACGCCATGAAGGCATACAATGAGGAGTATAGGAGTAAAGGTTCCACTCATTCTTAACCGTGTCATTACATGGAGGTCAGTGGTCACCTTCAAGCCCCGGCCGCTTTACCCCCGGGGAAAAAACCCGGCAACCGTTGCATAGGAGGTTGGGCGGGCCCAAGGGCCGGTCTGGACGTTTTTGAGTAAGAAAAAATCTCTTGCCCCTGAAATGGAATTAAATTTACCTAACCTTGACTTAAGGTGGGGGATTGTACGGCAAGGCACGTGTGGGCGGAAATATGTGAAAAGACTCTTTGAAACGCCTAAAAGAGTGGTATGAGGTTGGACTGGATCCAGCTGGCTCAGGATAGGGCCCAGCGGCGTGTTATTGTGAAGACGGTTATGATCCTCCGGGATCCACAAAGGAGGGGAATTCCGAGGATCGGCGTCTTAAGAAGGACTTCGTACGTAAAAGCGGAAACTTTGTTGAGTTTCACCATATGTGTTTAATTACAGTATTGACCCAGATGGTAATTCTCCTTCATGTTCGACGCCCCGGAATAATGTATCCTGGGCAGACAACCGGGAAGATATCCTGCAATTTGACAACCTGGATGATGATAAAACTTCGCACGACTACAGCCTCCCGGCTCCCTGCCTCTTCAAGCTGATGCAAGTGGTACACATCCCATTCTACACAACATTACTTAAAACCTTAACGTTGATTATTAAAACACGCCTATGCTATGTATTGCTTGTACCAGGTGCACAACACAAAGCAGCTTCAAACACGTAATATCCTAGCAGACCGTAACTGATGTGTTAATTTCACAATTTCAATCAAAAATGCGTAACAGCTAAAATTTTATAAACACTATTACCTTTCTTTTTGTGACAGGTGACCACGATAATATGCACAGTTCTATATTCGGAAGGTCTCAACACTATACCGAACAACATAACATCACAGCTGTTCCCCTACATAATCTGCTCCATATACCTAATCATCACGCCAGTCATCCTCTTCAGTTATGTCATGGGACACAGAATGCCCGAACTTATTGTAAGTTTTCCGAAATGATTTTAATCTGTCATAAGACAATGCCATTACAATATCCAAAACTAAGCTGAAAGAAACAATTTAATTTCTTCACAGGTCGAATATTTAATGCTCTGGGTGGAATCCTGTTCCTGGTGGCTGGAGTGGTTGCCTTAGAAGGCTACAGTTTCTTTTTAGTCACATACAAACTTCAGCTGGAGAACTATTCAAGCAGAGACGACGGCGAAACAGTAGAAGATGAAGATATTATTCAAATGCTTAACAGACAAGGCGCCTTCTTGCTCGCATCTGGCATTCTCTGTCTTCTAAATTCAGTTCTATATTTCCTTGATGTCGGTTGGAGCATGTATGCCACTTTGTCGACTCTGTGAAAGCTCTAGTAAGCGGATAGACAACTCAGTACGATCAGACAACAACAGACACTTTCTGAATGTTTTCACGTTAGCGTCCGGCAAACTGATAAGCCTAGTCATTCATCTGTGTAAAGTGAAAAGGTAAAGCTTCGCTCATTCTTAACCTTGGCACTAGAAAAGGATGAGTGTTACTAGTTTTGCAATTGGGGCATGAAACAAATGCCTACAGATTTATACGGTTCTGACGACAATATGTCATCAGTTTCAGAACTCAGTCCATCTTCCCGTGCTAAAAATAAAATACTGCTTTATATTTTTAACGAGGCACGATGGACAGGGTTGATAAAGCAAGTAACTCTGAATACACAGAGAATGACGACGATCAACAGACACGCAAACAAAAAGAACAAGACACTCAATGTACGTACGTATAAATGTAACATTGAGGGCGCGTTCGTGTTACCATTGTTGCCGTGGAAAAGCAATAAGTATTACATATTCTTGTGTGTGTGTCTGTAGCCTTAGTTATCCAGCATGCAAAGCGCATGCGCCGTATTATATTGTCATCTGTGGCCTGTCTGGCTCTACCATATTTTTCCACATTATCTCATAAACGGCACGATTTTCGGAAAAAAGTTACTCAACATAAAATGTGTGTTTTGATTTTCTCTACAATATTTGTCTGAAACACTTCTCATTCTAAGAAGAATTCAGCGAGATAATATCATAAATTTACATAGGTCTTCATGTAAAGTTCCCATTATTCTTGTCAGATATTAATAAACTTGATTTTTCTCGACAGATTTTCGAAAAATCCTCAAATATAAATTTCATGAAAATCCGTCCAGTAGGAACCAAGTTGTTACATGCGGACGGACGTACAGACAGACATGACGCTTTTCGCAATTTTGCGAACGCACCTAAAAACATGTTCAGTGGTCCCACTGAACATCCGCATGACTGGGCGATGCATATTTGGCAAAATGGGGGAAAAGGACGTGTTGCAAGGTAACCAACATGACATGAGGAAATCTAGGATTTTTTTTTTTTTTTTTTTTCTTTTTTCATTCAAAGAGCCCCTACAACTACCTAAACCGAATAAAATAGAAAAAACGAAGTTGAAAAGAACTCATATTGCGGGAGAAAAATTCCGTGATTGCGTCTTATAAAATCCCTTCAAAACACGTCTGAATTCAGCACACTCAGTTTGAGGCGGTGTCACATTGAAACTCCAGTGTAGTTCTGCCCAAAGCTGCCGTGCACAACTACCCATCTCAACAGACTATGCGACCACAGTCCACAGTTTGTTATTGTTATTATGGCCTCAAAAAGTATTACATAAGCCCAAAGTACATTAACGGACACAAACGTTCACAATGATGGTTGCAACTTGGCCTGAAGTAAAATCTGAAGACTTTCTGCTTACTGTGAGAAGCAGTCACAAAAAAATCTTCTAGAATAAAGTTCCTATACACAACATGAAGATATATGAGTAGAGGTATAGCTCTATACATTCCTAACCTCGGCACTAGATGGAGGCGAGTTGTCCCACTAAAGAACCCCCCGGAACCCAATGAACAGTAGGCTGAGTGGGCCCCAGAGCTGGTCTAGATAGTTTGAAGAAAAAATCTCTTACCCTTCGGGAATCCAAGCACTATTTGTCACTCATACAGCCTATGGCTAAGTCACTATACTTACTGAGCTATCTCAGCTCCATATTATAACATTATTATTGTGGTTGTAAAGTGAAACAAGGCTATGTACAGGACAGACTATTGTTGTTGCATAATTTGCAGTATAACATACATTTTCATTTGTGTAAAATGAGTTACGTCACAAACTTAGCGCAATATGAAGTTAAGTCTATAAAAACAACCTTTCTAGCAAAATCAATTACACCGGTCAAAACATGTACCTTCATAACATTAAATAGGCATCATGCATTTCCCACATGTAACTGTAACATAACTGACATATAGGTATAATTACATTCCACATGTTAAGCTGACACAATTTTTCAGAAAATTAACGTTTTCTCACAATTCAATTTCTGTGACGTAAAACACTTTACCCACTCAATGAAGATTGTTCCACACTACACACCTTTTATATCTTTTCTCCCAAAACACGGATAAGTTGTTATTACACAAACATTTATTCAACCTTGGATATAGTGAAGTTACAAACACTTGTAATTTATGAGAATCTTCCAAATCACACTTCCACAAATAAAGTAATAAGTGGGAAAACACAATGCTATACCACATGCTATAAGAAATAATATAACACAAAACTGTAACTTATTAATATCCATAAATAATACGAAAAAACACAAGGAAAAACCATCTACTACTAGGCACATCATAGGTCTCTTATTTAGCAGTGGTATATAATTTATCATTACGATAAACTGTGACGAATAATGAAGGACTGTGGGAAAACACAGAAATGAGAGCACTCAGCTGCCTATATCAGAAGACATGACACCCAAAGCCCTGATAACTACAACAGGATGCACATGCATTAGACCAACAGTGATGTCATAATATTTAACATAATCACATTTAGTGCCAGTGGCAATGAAGAATCAGTCTTATGAATGTAGCACTTATTTCTCGTTTTAACACATTTAATATTGATCATGGAGATTTATATTTTCACACTTTAGTTTAATCAGAACTGTCAGATGACACCGATACATGTTTAGTACACATCACTCTTTTACTATCCACTGACAGATTTACAATCTTACTACAAACCTGGAACTGAATTTCTTTCTCACAATTCGTTTTTAAATTGCACTGATTACTATGCAGTTTGGTGAAAAAATCCATTATTCAGTACGCTTCCATTTATGAGCAACCCCAAGCCTCAGAAACACAGCAACTGTTACTAAACTAATACCTTATTGAAAAACAACTACTTCATAAATAACAATGACAAAAAATCATTTAAATAACACGCCTTCATTTTGCAGCAAATTTTATTATTTTTCATCTGTAGAGCCATCAATATCCCAAAGTGAGCACAGAGGAAAATTGTGTAAAATCCTGCTACAGTAAATGTACTTTTGTAAATACAAAACACTACAATCACGAATTGAACTGTGCGTTAATTCAGGCTGATGTTTCTAGCTGCCTACAGGACATGCATACATATGTACACATATACGCATATATTGAGAACCAGCACAGTAGTCCAGGTTCACATATTCTTAATCCTTAAAGAAATTTGCACAGATGATCTCAAAGCAAATTTTTCTATTAGACTGGCGGCACATTCAAGTTTGTAGCGTAATTCATCACTTCTGTACAATCAGTGTTACAACCGTGGTTCTAGCTGGAGAAAAATTGAATAATCAAATTAAGCAGAACATCTTGTAGATGATCTGGAAAAATTATAATAGAGGAGATACTTGTAATGCACTTATGTACTGCAGAATTTCTTCAACAGTTCATTTACAAACTGACAAACAAATTTTTCTCTCTAAAAATGCTATTGCATAATTTTAAGCATAATTAAATGAAAAGTATGTAAAATGCCAAACTGTTTTCTTTGATTCTCCTGAAGGTATCAATAACTTTAAATTAAATTTATTAAAAAAAATACCAAGACCACATGAAACGAATAATATTTAAACTCTACACATCCTACAAATGCCAAAAAATTAAAGATGATGCAGTATTACAATCTGTTATTTAACTTTGGGTAGGAAAAAGTATTACAATCAAACTGAACAAAGATCACACTTAAATATAATGACCATTTAACATCTCCGTACTTACACCATATGATGCACCAGTACTCAGAGCTGTATTATTAGTTATGTTAAAAAAACACATTTTTTTGTTTTTCTTTGATATGATACATGACAATAGAAGCTGTAAAAAAAAACTCTACAAACATTTGACATCAGACCCAGTGTTGGAAGACCTTAGATCCATTTAGAATGAATTCACGAAAGGAGGAGCCTCAAGCACTTTGCTTGGCTGGCTAACACTACTGTGCCTTCCACCAATGTAAACTGGGTTGCCTGGAGCCCGGTTAATGTTGCTGCTGTGATTCTGTATGCCAACAGCTGCATTTCTGCAGAAAACACCAGACCTACATAATGGTGCTGGTAAAATACTGCCCACATCTGACTGTAAAATTTCTTGTTTTCCTTCAAAGGATGCAAGAGACTTGTCTATTTTGTTGCTGTTCATAAATACAGCACTGCCTGAGTCTAAAGTAGGCAGTGATTCTAGTCTGACAGTATCATTCCGTTTCCCTTTCCATGAAGTTGCATTACACATGTTTACTGCAACATTATCTGCTGCATCGCAAGATTTCATACTTGGCATACATTTTTCGAATGACGAAGCCTGATTCCCTCCAGCCCACATGTTCGTACCACCTGTACCACTGACTGATGTCAAATTTTCATCAAATTTTGAGTCCTGTAAACACTTCTGGGCGACAAAATTCTGATTCCATGGTAATGTAAATTCGGTTCTGATGCTGCCAATAGTTGGAATAGTATTCAGTCCTACTGTGGACCCTCTTATAGCTGTACCAACCTTGAGTCTGTTGAATGTGCCAAGGATCTGATCATAAAATAGTTCAGACTGAGCAGCTCTTTCCTGTAGTGACAGTTGTGTGCCCTCCACATGCTCATTAGTTCTGACGTCACCTGAGAACAATATTGGGGTGTGAGTTGCCCCACGCAAATACCTCTGCTTTTGCAGTCTATAATCTCCATCTGAGTAGTTCCTCATTTGTGGTTTTAGCAAATCAACAGGGTAATCATATTTTTGTCCCGGACCAAATGCATCACCATTAACGCAATTTCCTTGATACAGATGGTAAACTCTGGGGTTCCTTCCCATCTCAACCCCATATGTTCTCATATGTGACATTATAGTTCCTCCATTTTCAAATCTCGAAACAGCTTCAGTTCCAGGCCCACCCGCTGCTCCGTTTGCATTGACAGCACCAAATGTTTCTGAAGTACTTCTATTGGGTTTTAATATGGCAGAATTGGCATAAGCTAAGATGCTATTTGCATTTGGCAGGCCAGTTTTCAAAGGCTCTAAGGGATCTTTCATATATAAAAGACCTGAGTCAGTGCAGGAGTTACCACAAATAAACTTATCCATCGCTTGTTCCAGACTCCAAGTGCTGGAATTGTGTGAAGAAACAGTCCCTCTATCAAAGATATGTCGTATGTTGCTACTATTGCACTGTGTAATAGCAGGAGATGTTGGTATATTCTCCTGATTTATTCTTACCTGTGCTTCAGAGGAGTCTTCTTTACTTGTCTAAATTAAATGGGGTCAAAGGAAAAAAAATTATTAACAGTAAAAGAAAGCTCTAATTTTGTATACTAAAAACTGTTCTCTATCACTACATCATTACTTGTAAAGTTTATTTCTCATCTCACTTCAAAGATCAGTGTCACCAATATTTAGGTCTTTCAGTACAGAAAATTGCTTCCATCTAAACCCAGTCATCAGTTTCAAATTACAAACATGACCTGATGAAGAGTAAAAACTTACCCAGATCAAAATAATATATTCAGGCTATTGGCTTCATGTATTACCTTCTGCTTCTTCCAATAAATGTAATAAACACAAAAAATGGGAAGAATCATGGAAAAGTCACGGAATAATAAGACCTGTTAAATCCATTATAGGACTAAATTCATTTTCAACACACAGTAATTCATGACAAAGTAACACCAGTCCAAAGCTTATCTCTAAATAATAATAGAACAAAACAAAATGTCCAAGTTGTAGCACAGTTTTGCCACTACCAAATATCACGTCACTGTGCATCTTACCAACACAGCTCACAAACCAACCTTCAATAATTGTCATGACAATTAAAGTTACTTGTTATCACACATTAAAGTATCCATACTAACTTTGAGTGCTCTTCGTGTAACTGTTCTGAAATAATGGTGATCCAGAATTTCCAAAGTTATGAAATTTTGGCAAAGTTGTGAACTTTAATTGCCATAATTTTGGTTCCACTGGGTCTAGACAGCTAATTCAAAGTCTGTTTGAAAGCTGATTACAAGCTCTGTACAATAATATGCCACACAGTTTTACTATTGGAGAAAAATTGTAAAGGTCAATTTTTATCTTGAATTGCTAAAAATGTGCTTTTTAAATATATATAATATAAAAATATATAATAATACAATATACAAATATATAATAATATAATATAATAATGCCATTTACTATCCCAGTAACTCTCTGAAATTCAGTCTGGGACCATCTTGAAATCAGAAGTTATAGAATGGTGGTGAGCAACCTTTTGCACATGAAGGTCAAATCAAGAGATAAAATGCTTGTAGGCCACATTGTAAATAATATCTGTATTTTTCACTTATGTATCATTAATGATAATACCCTGTCATCAACAGTGTCAATATTTGGGTGGTAAAACTTATTTAAAATTGTATAAACGGTATGAAATTTGAAAGCAATCTTACCTATTAAGGCCTTACTTCTGTCTCTACTGTTATTGGCCTTTCCCATTTCGTCCTATACTGTGATTAATAAAACAAAAGGAATGAAAGAGGCAGAGATTTCTATGATAAAAGCACTTCAAGACACACGTTGTGTTGCCACACGCTTTCATGTAGCCACCACATTATTTTCCAAATTTCTAAACCTATAAGCAATAAAGCCAAGTAGCATGATAGTTACTTTCATGTGAGATGGAACTTCTATTTAAATTCTGGTATAGAAAATGTTGTACTGTCAATAGGTAAAGGTAAAGTTCTCCCTAGAACAGGCCACGAAGGCCCAGAGGGGGAGTAGAGGCGTGTTTCTGAAATTAGATCGTGGGCCACATAGCAAAAGTAGCAGGGCCATTATTTGCTCACTGCTGTTATACAGTATTACAATATATAACTAGATACTTTTGCTCTTCACAAGAAAAATATTAATGAGCGGATGAAAGACTGCTGATGAGTCGTTAATTCAGCTGTGCAATTGAAAACAAGCTGATTACCTGCACAATGCTTCACTTAGTTACACTGCTACTTCAGTGACTGATTCATCATAAAAGGTCATCATTTGACCTCAGTATCAATGTATGCCCTACTGCAGTTCCTGAGTCCATTTCCATTAGTACTGTGTGAAAAATATTTAGGATATCTGAGCATAAAGGATGAACAAAAGATGGTGATAAACCACAGGGATGAAAGAAAGTAATTTTCACTTTGTCTGTGTTCTCATCTAGAGACAACACACACCCTAACCACCAAGATGCATCACAGAAGCATGTGACAAGTCTAGTAATGCTCTCAAGTCAGATGTTCCAGTCATGCAGTAGATCCTGACAAGAAAGAAAATGTCCTTGCTATAAAAACACCACATCTTACTGGCAAAAAGACGGGCAGTTTCTGGGTCCCACTGATTGCGTTGCCTGTAGACATTCTGTCTAATAACAATCTTTATGTATAGTTTTTCTGTTACAAGCAACATCCATGTTAGTTAAATTACAAAGTGCCAAATCAAAAGCTGCTTTGGAGTCATAATTTATCCTCAATTAGGTCAATGCACAAAGTGGCTCAAGTATTTTAAGAGTTACACCCAGGATATCATATGCACTCTTCCTGCCATGGCTGGCAGCACAAAGTCCTTCTGCTCTAAGGTGAGGTTTAGAAAATTGTTCTGGTTTTAATACTGAGATGTATAACCATCAAAGGAGTATACTACCTTCTTCAGGACTGATAAACAAAAGTGATTATATAACACTTAAATTTTCATGGGTAACTCAGCTGAAATGCCCTTGTTAAAGTAAATGGCAAAGCACTAAACTGCAGCTTGAGCAATGATCCATAGATGTGTATACTTGATCTTAGTCTTCCATAAGAAAGGAATAATTCTTGGCACAATCAGCTAACACCACACATTCACTTGGTTCAATAGCAGATTTCACTTCAGTGAGAAATTTACTTTGCTGTGAAGTGATAAAGGAATGTAATAACAGAGATGACACTTCATCTGTTAAGATGTCAATACAGTCATCACTGGATTTTATTAGGGTCTCCAGGATTTATTTGTCTGTTGTTAACCACTGTTTGCACCCAACAGTTCCAATATAAATTTTTTCAAAAATATTTACAAGAACTTCTGTCAGTTTTGACAAGCAAAAACAAATGCTTGCACTCATTAAAGAAGCAGCTCTGAGTAGCAGGAATGCAGATCATAAATGTTGACTGTGATGAGAGCTGTAGAGATGAGTATTAGCATCTGTTGTTATCTGAGACAATTTTAAGTCTCTCCAACACCTTCTTCATATTCTGATATGCACGCACGTGCACACACACACACAGTGGTCCCACCTAATCCAGCCAGGCGAAGTTCCTAGGGCACAGGTTATCAAATCCAGACAACCCCACACCCATTTCAGGATGACTTCACTGAAAATGAGTATACACTTCCTTCAGAGTATTGGAACTAGTTTGTTTTGTTAATGAGTTTTAGTTCCACTGGCCTTAACAGACACAAAGGTCTCTTTCCAGAACATCACTCTGCTAACCTCATCACTACAGAAAAACTTTTTATTACATCTGCAACTGCTGAATGTGAATTTCTTTGGGTTTAGACTTAGGTGAAGACAAAACGCTATCCTATATCACAAGTTTTTAGCTTTCTGGATCGTTTATATAGCAGCTCATGCTCACTTCGCATTTGTCCAGTGCTCCAACTTTTGAGTGTAATACTTCCAAACCGTCATCTGTTGACGGCCCTGATTTTTCTTTGTCACAGAATTTCAGAGGTTTATCCTTCAATGTATCCTTCCAGCAAGATGAGGTTCACAAATTTTCCAAAATGTGGGAGCCACCCCAAAATCATAGGTGCCAGAAGGGTAACATGAAGCAAGTTCAATACTGAGGACCCACAAATATTAGGCACCACCGTGCAAAATGTAGTCACCCGGGCAAACTGGAGCCCAAGATTTGTCTCTTCCAGTCTCTTCACTTTAGCCAGTAATGTGTGAACACATGGGATACTGTCACTGAGTGACTGCACAGCAGTGTCTCCCATACAGTAGTATTCATCATCATTGCAGTCATTGTCATCATCATTATAACCACCATCACCATCACAACACCTCTGACAATGAGACTCTCACCTGTACTTCATCAATAGTGAACTACAGCTTCACTCTTTACAGCAAATATCACACTCTTTGTCATTGCTTGTCAAGTGAGGAAAAACACTAATCATCCATTGTAAGGATTACAACAAACAGAAAATTTCAGTCATATTCAATAAATGAGAACACTGAACAAAATTAAGTATAAGAGGCATAAAATTCTCATCATGTAGGAAAAATGTAGGCACTTGTTTAAAAGAAACCTAAGCATTCATTAGTTGCATAAATGCTGAAGTGGTACTGCTCTGATACAAGAGAAGCGTAAGTACAGTAGGCCCAAGAGCTGCAATATCCAGCACTGGATGATCCAGCAAGCTCTATTAATCACCAGTTGGCCAAGACGTCCATTACATATCACTATTCCATCAACTGGCACCATCCAACACCGATTCTGAGAGTTCAGCCACTAATTATTGAGTCTCTTGTTGAGTCTTTTAGATTAAATACACACAGTGTTACACAAGTAGTGATAAGAAATGAATATAAAGTGGAGTAGGGACAAAAGGACAGAATATCGAGTGACAAATTAAGTGATTAAGTCTGGCCATGAGGTTGCTACGTAAAGAGTACTAATATCTCAAGAATTATGATATTCAGCAACCCTTTGGTCCCAGTAATACTGAATATTGCAAACTGGCTGTACATCCCGTTCATATTTAACATTATCATAATGGTAACTATGAAGATTATTGAAGTCTGGGATGTGGTGGCATGACTACACAGCTGCACATCCCAAAAGACAGTAATATAAATACATAGTTGGTTGTTACAGGTATTTAATAAGCATATTATTATATTATATTATATTATATTACACACAGCTAGCAGATTTCAAGATGTAAAACTAAGGCCCTGGATAAGACTACACTGCCCAGATAGCTCGACACGTTCTTCCTTGAAAAAGTTTACTGGTATTCAATCAGGCATAAAAATGTGATATTTGAAGTTCTCACATCAGTGCTGATGAAGATCAGGTCTTCTTGAGATGTTAAGATGTGTCAGCTGTTAAATAGTTACAAATAGTTCAGAGGATCAAGTAGACAAAGAAGTAAGAAGTAAAAGAAGAAGTGTTCTTGGTCTGCTTGATCCTAAAGGTGAAGGTACTATGATCCACAAAATTACACACCAATGAAATGCACTATATTTTCACTTTATATTCTTTATTCTTCAACCCCTACACATGTTTTAGCCTTTACAAGGCCATCTTCAGGGGGCTCGTAAACTACATTCACTTCACATCCAATGTTTTTGTCTGCTATCACATTTAGTCCAGTTTCATTGTCATATATATTACAGTTATTTACAATGTCTGTATTTAGAATATATAAAAAAACACAGAATATAAAATCCTTAAAAGAGGTTCGCAAATTTTCGTAATAAAATGGTAAAATGAAACAATATGGTTTTTTTATGTTATGTCTTCCACCATTGGCTAGTATACGAGCCCCCTGAAGATGGCCTTGTAAAGGCTGAAACATATGTAGGGGTTGAAGAATAAAGAATATAAAGTGAAAATATAGTGTATTTTGTTGGTGTGTAATTTTGTGAATTGTAAAAATGCATGGTGAAAATAACATAAAAAGTACTATGATCGTTTTGAAACATCATTAACTACTTAGTAGTCCACATTGCATAATATTCCAGAAGGCTTACATCTACGATAGAAGAAGTTCTCGATTTTATGGAACCCAACTGCCACTACAGCCCGTCTTGAGACAATTCAATCCAGTTCACACCTTCACATTCCAGTTTTGTGGCTTAACTGTTTTTCTTGGTTTGATTACTGATGCTTTCAACTGCACTTGCCAGAAACAACTGAGAAAAAGGGCACAAACCTCAGCCAGGATGGTTGGTCTCAAAGTTAAATGGAAATTAACATATCAAACAACTGACCCTTTAAAGCAATGTGGTAACAATATGTTCCACCTGCTTTACCATTAGAAAACTGCAGTTCACCCACAATGTACACATATGTTTCCTAAATTCTCAGCATAAACAGTGGTTATTGCCCTACATGACATTAAACTGTAGGACTTGTAATGGTGACACAGTGTGCTTAATGAGAGGCATGTGTTCTGATTTGGATACGTTCGTGAAGTTGTGAAAAGCAACTAAGAGCTTTGTCATGTCTGTCAGTCTGTCTGTCCATCCACATGGAATAATTCGGCTCCCAGTGGGCAGATTTTCGAGGAAATTTTATATTGGGGATTTTTATTCAGAAAATTCATGCCTGTTCAAAGTCACAAAAAATATCAAGCATATTACATAAAGACCTATGTGCTTTCATAAAACCTTGCTGAATTATTCCAGCATTGAAGTTTCAAATAAAAGTTGTAGAGAAAATAAAAATACACATTTCACATCACTATTTTTTTCGCAAATCGTGGCGTTTACGAGATAATTACGAAAAATACGGCAGAGCCAGACGGGCCATCATCTCATCATCGAACACAATACGGCGCAAAGAAGATACGATTTAAAAGATAAATACGTAGAGTAATAATATTTAATGCTTTCGGCCAGATGAAACTTTGAGGTTCATGCATTTTTCATTAAGAATAATTAAGGCAAAAATAGTCATAATATTTAATACTTATTTCTGTATTCTTCTTTATAACTACATAATAATATGGCGCCACAGAAATTGCAACACCTTTCGTGCGGATGAAAATTTGTGGTTATGTATGACCGACACATTTAACGAAAACAAAATCGTCGTAGAAATATACTAAGTTTGAAAAATAAATACAACAGCATGCCCTCATAATCACATTCTATAATATACGCGCAGACTGAGAACAACAAAAAAAAACGTGTGACCCCAGTGAATTATATTGTGTGATCGCCTGCGAAGAGTCCTGGATGCAAAGAACCCAGCGCTACTCAATGTTACAGTATACGTACATTTCTCATTTGTTACATATCTGTTACGTGAAATTCGTGCTGCAAATGGTTAAAAAATAATTATTACGTAAATATTACAAAAAAATATTCCAATCATACAGAATCTTCTAGACAAAATACACTCCAAACATACAGCTTTCCTGGCGCCGAACATAATTGGCGATTTTTGTTTAAGTGATAAAATGAAATGCTTATCTTCTCTAAAATAAGATATTCACGAAATCTGAATCATACCTTCTGCGCTTTAGCAAGGTACACCCACAGCAAGCGCCAGGTAGAAAATTTCTTCATGTCACTGAAATTGTACTGCATTTCCTTTGATGCGTACCTAGCAGAAAGTGGGGATCGGTAAATACAGAATTCATCATTCTCGCTGTAGCCCTCGTTCATCTTTACACACTGTCACTAACAAATCAAAACTGATCGCACAACTGCTCCTCTTGCAGAAGCCACGAATATCCCCCATCCATTGCTACCACCACAGAACTGCTAACACTTCCAGCTAGTGATGCTGATTTTCTTCGTTCATTCAACAAATATGAACAAACCTTGCGTCTTATTTAGTACATTAAATACTACCTAACAAAGAAAGAAAATCCCCTACATTTTCACACTGTTAACGCACAAACTAATCTTGCCAATAAATATTTGTTTCTACGTACTGCGAATGGGACAATTGGCCACATTACTCAGTGAGAGCATAACACAGCGATCGCCCTTTACCCGCCGCAATCAAATTTCATGACGCAAGACGACCGCATTGACCCTGACCGTACGTCAAAACGAAGGATCGTAAGGCTATCAGAGATAAAATAATAAAACAATAAAAAGGCCGTCTTTATACGACAGGGTGTGTCACCGAACAATAACCTCCGTGTCTGATACGTTAAGCATCCGTCCAAAATTTTGTCACTCCTAGGAATTTTTCACACGTCCCCATTACTTTTCAATGTTTGCAAGGTTACGTTCCCCATATGAAGTGCACTCAGTTCTCACAGCGTATCACAACAGTTCGATTTCACATAATGCAACCACGAAGAAATAAATTACCTTTAAAACAGTATGGAGACTGATTGCGGTGTGAACGTGGATAAGAATTGTGCGAAGTGTAATATTCTTTCGTCTCTACTTCAAGAAACTGTCACTGAATTAAAATCGACACAGCTTATTATTAGGTTACTTCAAGATGACTTGAATAAATTAGGTGATTCTTGTGTGCTTATTAGAAGTGATGAACAGAATACTAGTGAAAATTCTGGAAAGGAATGGAAAGTGGTTAATGTTAAACATCCTATGAAACCGAAGAAGTGTTCTTCATACTCAAGTTATCATGATATTTTAGCTACAAATAGATGTGAAGTTTTATCTGAAATACAAACTCAATCTGAGGAAACCCCGGCTAGCATTCCGGTGAAAATAAGTAACTTAACCTCATTAAGGAGCAGAACCCATAAGACTTACCCAAATTTCAATGAACTTAAACAGGAAAAGAATGCTAGAATTAAGCCCATTAAATGTAATGGTATTAGGGTTGGGAAAAGTTACCAGAAAAGTGAACACAAAATAATGATTCTTGGTGATAGCCATGTTCGTGGTCTATCAGATAAACTAAAAGACACACTGAATGATAAATTTGAGGTTATAGGGTACACCAAACCCAACTGTGATATTACATCGACTAATTCTGCAAAAGGTTCAATTTCTACTTTAACGAAAAATTATGTTCTTGTAATCTGGGGTGGTGCAAATGATGGTGTGAAAAACAACACTAAAGAAGGGTTAAGGCAGGTTTTGAATTTTGTAAGAACTAATAATCATACAAATATTGTTTTATTGTGCTTACCTTATAGGCATGATCTAACAGACTGGTCATGTGTAAATAAAGAGATAACTGTTTTTAATAGGAAGCTTTTGAAAATTATGAAGTGCTATGAACATGTTACAATAATACAGCATGACCTTAGTAGAGATATGTTTACAAAACATGGTCTCCATTTGAATGCATTGGGGAAGGAAGTAATTGTGAAATACATAGCAGCAACTTGTGACACAATGTTCCAAAAAAGCGTTGTCCCTATTTGTTTGTTCTGGAAGGACAATTTTAATCCCAGCGACAACTGTGTCACAGATAAATATTTGGTTTCAGATCACTCTATAGAAGATAATAATGAAGATGGTAATGAAACAATACGAAAATCAAACAGACTGAGAAAACCACCAATTACGAAAAATGAAGATTTTTTATGGTAAACAAAGACCAAGAATGCAATGATAGAATTAATTGTAATAATATATCCCCAATATCTAGATCTTTAAATCTGTATCACCAAAATATTTGTGGTCTTAGAAGGAAGGTAAATGAACTAATATGTTTCTTAAATCATGATCTACCTAATCTCATCTGTATATCTGAACATCACCTGAATAATGATGAAATAGACTACATTAATCTACCCAATTACAAACTGGGTGCCAAATATTGCAGAAAGTCATCTCTCAAGGGGGGGTGTCTTTATTTTTATACATAATAATATTAAATTTCAAGTTATAAATTTAGATTTGTTTTGTAGGGATAAAGATATTGAGGTTTGTGCTGTTAAGTTGCAGCTAACCAACATTAATACATATGTACTAACGGTATATAGGGCACCATCTGGTAATTTTGATCATTTTTTAAATAAATTAGATATCATATTAAAAACTTTACTTCGTCCAAATTTTGAATATATCATATGTGGTGATTTTAACATCAACTATCTTACTGACAATCCTAACAAAAAAACTATTAAATTCTCTTTTAAATTCCTATAATCTTACTAGTATTGTTGATTTCCCAACAAGAATAGAGAGTAAATCTTTATCAGCCATAGATAACATTTTCATTGATTACTCCAGGAAGGATAAACATTACATCTGCCCGTTTTTCAATGGTCTGTCTGACCACGATGGCCAGTTGTTACAGTTTCTTAATATTGATATACCTATTTTAATTAATGCAACTCAAACATATAGGAAATTTGATAAACCTTCTATTCTGGAGTTTAAATTAAACTTGAGTTTTGAATCCTGGGATGATATTTTTGATGACAATGATGTGAGACGAGAAGTGTGAAGATTGGAAGAGGAGTTAGACAAGGTTGCTGCTTGTCACCGATTCTGTTCAACTTATACAGCGAGTACCTTACCAAGGAAGCTCTTGAAGGGTTTGGAGACTTCAAAATAGGAGGACAAGTAATTCGCACTGTGAAATATGCAGATGACCTTGTGCTACTGGCTAGGGAAGAAAAGGTGCTACAGGGCATGATTGATAGACTAATTGAAATTGGAAGATGCTATGGAATGGAAATGAATGTGGGAAAAACTAAAGTAATGAAAATCTCAAGGCAACCATCCCCAATGAAAATTATGATAGATCAAAAACAATTGGAGAATGTGGAATATTTCAATTATTTGGGTAGCATGATAACAAGTGATGCAAGGTGTACACGTGAAATTAAATCCAGAATTGCCATGGCAAAAACAGCATTCAACAAGAAGAAAAATCTTTTCACCAGCAAACTGGAATTAAATTTAAGGAAGAAACTAGTAAAGTGCTACGTTTGGAGCATAGCTTTGTATGGTGCTGAAACGTGGACACTTCGGAAAGTAGATCAGAAGTATCTGGAAAGTTTTGAAATGTGGTGCTGGAGAAGAATGGAAAAGATCAGTTGGACCGATCGTGTGAGAAATGAAGAAGTATTACACAGAGTCAAGGAGGAGAGGAATATGCTACATACAATAAAAAGAAGAAAGGCTAACTGGATTGGTCACATCTTGCGTAGAAACTGCCTTCTGAAACACGTGATTGAAGGAAAGTTAGAAGGAAGGATAGAAATGACGGGACGACGAGGGAGAAGACGTAAGCAGCTACTGGATGACCTTAAGGAAAAGAAAAGATACTGGAAATTGAAAGAGGAAGCACTAGATCGCACCGTGTGGAGAACTCGCTTTGGAAGAGGCTACGGACCTGTCGTAAGACAGACTACAGAATGAATGAATGATGTGAATGTATTATTTAAATATTTTCTTAGCACTTACCTAAGGTTATTCTATGCTTCCTTTCCATTAAAATTACACAGGGAAAATAATAATAACAGCACTCCATGGATTACTCCTTATATAAAAATGCAATGCAATCTTAAAAGGGCTCTTTATTTATTATCCCAGAAATATAATATTTCTAAAATAATAAACTGTTTCAAAGCCCTCAGTAAATCATTATTTAAAAATGTTCTAGAAGCTAAACGATCTTATTATAATAATTTACTTTCCACCTCTGATAATAAAATCTCAGCTACATGGAAAATTACAAAAACTATTACAGGAAGGACTAATTTAAATAATGGTATTACTACAATTTGTGTTAATGACAACTTGACTGTCAATCCTCAATCTATCTCGGAATCTTTCAACAGTTATTTTTTACAAAATTGTGAATAAAATACAGAGTATACAGGATGTTAACAGTAACCTTTCTTCCATTAAATATTTATTAAATGCCTTCAAAAAACCGTTTCCACAGATTGAATTTAACTATGCAAGTAGACAAGAAATTGAAAAAATTATTAAATCCTTAAAATCCCCCAATTCTTACGGTTACGATGAAATTTCTTTCAAGATTCTAAAGGAAAGTTCTCCCTTCATCAGCTCACCTTTGACAAAGATATTTAATCAATCATTGTCAACAGGAAATTTTCCAGAATATCTGAAATATTCAAATATAAAACCAATATATAAAAATGGTGATAAGAATATAATGGTTAATTACAGACCTATTTCTATATTACCTTCCTTCTCCAAAATCTTCGAAAAACTAATATTTGTGAGACTAATGCATCATTTTACTAATAATAACATTTTATCCAAGAACCAATTTGGTTTCAAACCCAACTCTTCTACTGATAATATAATCTTTAAATTATTAAATGAAATTTTAAATGTCCTAAACAAGAAATTTACAATTGGTGGAATATTTTGTGATCTCGAGAAGGCTTTTGAATGTGTTGATCATGTCATACTGTTATCTAAACTGAAATTTTATGGGATTAATGGCTCCATGTACTCTTTAATGCAATCATATTTAACAGGAAGGTATCAGTGTGTTATAATTAACTCTAAAATCTCTAACCAGGATACATATTCCAATTGGGGAGTAAATTCTAAGGGAGTCCCTCAGGGATCCATCCTTGGACCCTTACTTTTTTAAATTTATATCAACGATCTACCGAGTACTTTCGTCAATAATTCTATACCCATTCTCTTTGCTGACGATACCAGTGTACTTATAACAGTCCCTAGACAGGAAGATCTTGAAAAAAGTGTAATTGAGTCCTTTAAACAATAACTCAGATGGTTTAACAGTAATTTATTATCATTAAACCTCAAAAAAACTCATTTCATTCACTTTAAAACCAGAAATGCATCCCCTTTTGATATTCAAACAGGATACCACAACAATTTATTTACCAATATCCATCATACTAAATTCCTAGGCATAACCATACAAAAATACTTTATCTTGGAACACCCATCTCGACCACTTAACTACTAAATTAAGTAGGGCCTGTTATGCTATAAGAACCATTAAACCTTTTATGTCAGTCAACACTTTAATTATGGTATATCACGCCTATTTTCATTAATTAATGAGCTATGGCTTAATTTTCTGGGAAAGCTCTTC
Source organism: Reticulitermes speratus (assembly GCA_021186555.1). Taxonomy (NCBI): domain Eukaryota; kingdom Metazoa; phylum Arthropoda; class Insecta; order Blattodea; family Rhinotermitidae; genus Reticulitermes; species Reticulitermes speratus. The sequence goes on along the minus strand of JAJKFL010000008.1, from coordinate 17,530,652 downwards.
ATACTCGATTAATATTTTCCCCCTTCAAAAGAAGGCCATAAGGATTATCACTGGTATTAGTAATAGAGATTCATGTACAGATTATTTTAAAAAACTCAAAATACTACCCCTTCAATCACAATACTTATTATCCATACTACTGTTTGTAGCCAATAACATCCACCTATTCAAGAGTAATTCTGAAGTCTACAATAATAATACTAGATATAGTTTTGATCTTCACCTGCCATCTCCCTGGTTAACAACATATCAGAAGGGAACCTTTTATATGGGAATTAGGTATTTTAATAACCTTCCTTTTGAAATAAAGGCACTTGTCAATAATGTCAAACTATATAAAGTAGCCTTAAAAAATTGTCTTTATCTCCATTCATTCTAATCATTACAGGAATATTTTGAACAAAAAAATTATGAGTGAACCATACATTTTATTGTATTTAGTTTTGTATAAGTTCAATGCAATGTTTTTATTGTCTTTATCTTATCTTGTTTATCATATTTGTTATTGCTTTTGTAACTTATTTTATTTCATATTTCATGTGACCAATTCTATTCCTTTGTTTCTTGTAAACTTGGATTTATGGAATGTGAATAAATGATGATGATGAACCTGCACGTTTTGGGTGAGAAAACCTGAAAGGAGACCGTAGCGAAGACCAAGTGTAGGTAGGAGATTAGCATTAAAATATATCTTAAATAAATAGGATAGGAGGGTGTGAACTGGATTCACTTGGCTACAGGCAGCGACCAGTGACGTCTGTGTACACACGGCATTAAACATTCGGGTTCCATAAAATGTCGGGAATTCTTTGCTGGCTGAAGAACTGTTAGCTTCTGTAGAAGCACTCTGCTTCATGGTGTTTGGTAGGTATAACTTTTTTTCTTTTCCTATGGCTTAACAGCCCCTTTTTGGGTGCCTAGGCCTCCTCATTTCAAGGTTTCACGATCACACACATTTAGACACACCACACTCGGTAGGAATCCTCTGGATGAGGGACCAGCTCGTCGCAAAGACCTCTACCTGACAACACACAACACTCACAAGAGACAGACATCCATGCCCCCCCCCCCCCCCCCGGTGGGATTCGAACCCACAATCCCAGTAAGCGAGCGGCCGCATACCCACGCCTTAGATCGCACGGCGACTGGGATCGGCGGGTAGGTATAACACAACCGTAAAATAATGGTTATAATTACAATGGCAAGGACTTCATTATGTAAAGGTAAGACCAGTATCGTCAATCACTACAATCTTCGTATAATGACTTCAAATTTAATAAGCTACAAAGGTAAAATTATACATGTGTTAAATCTTATCTAGTTTTATTATTATTTACGTTGAGATCTCAACTTGTATATCATAAAATACGTATATGATAAGCCGAAAATTATTGGATACAAGATCAATATATAAACCTACAATAGCAACCAGTTAATAGGTTAAGAATAATTGTAGTTATAATCATAACAATAATATGATTTATAAATTACTAATATTGTTAGAATTATTAAAATTATTAAAATTGGAGCTTCCCAGCATAATTGTCGAAATTAAACAGTGGTGGTGGCCAAGGGATTGTTATGTCGATCAACCAACTCCCGCATTAACTAAGTCGCCCTTCTGAGCGCAAAAAGAAAAATCCAAATTACTTGTGTGTAAAACTTTAATCTCAGCATTCAGGTACTGTAGATTTGTTGGTGCCAATAATCTAGCCCACAGAACTATACTGGCAAAGCGACGACACTTAGGCCTACGCGACACCGATCAAACTTCGTTAAGTTGCGGAAGCGCCCGACACATATTTTGGCATTCAAATATGTTTCTAGGACTTATTTTCCTATTCTATATCATAAGTATATTTTATATGTATTGTTTTTGTGCTAATACACTACCTAGATTCGGTTACTTGGCTTTAAAACTCGCAACTCTAGGCTAGGCTATAGGCTAGGAACCGACTTACAGGATTTCCCGGATCAATCTTCCCCACAGGTACATCGTAAAACTGAGGGTTTACTCTAGCAGGAATCAGTAGTAATGAACGTACTTAGATCCGACAAAAAAATAATAACCATGACATTCTTCTCCAAAAAACTATTTCCTCCCTTTATTTTTCAAATGTACTCTGTGGAAGCTTGTGGTGTCTTCTAATAGAGCAAATTATTATTAAAGATACGGGGCTGTCAAATTTTACCCCACAGGATTATTACATGAAATTTAAATCCAACCCTCCTTATCATCTCTGTCAATTTTATAACCGTGTTTCCAAACAAACTTCTCAGAATGGCATGTTAAACTTCAAGTTTTTTCCCACAACTACAAGGTTTTCAGTATCTGACTGCGAAAGCCAGGCCTAACTCTGAAATAGATTGGGCCTGCTTGCTTTAAGACGGCAGTGGCTCAACAGTTGATCGCGGCCGATTTTGGTCTCTATCAAAATTTATTTTCCGCCTCAGTACGATCAATAGCTCTTCGTTTAACAGCATCTTTTTTTAGATTAACCTACCTCTGCGAAGAAGCCTTCTCCCAGATGAAGAGAATTAACTCAAGATACAGAAGCCGTCTAACCGATTAATATTTAAAATACTGCCTTCGCTTTTGCCTAAGTAATTATGAATATCTTTCAGTAAGTTATCGCTAGGTATGCGGTGTCATGAATCAACTTCGCAATAGAAGGGTTAAAGAAAAACACCTTTTAATTACGGTAAATTATTTTAGTTTGAAAAGATCAATTTGTAATAAATGAAATAATTGTACTTTTATATGTTTGGTGTTATTGTGCTATTTTACATTTCTTTGCCTAGTTGACCTGATGTACTCTGATAGATCGCGAAAGTTGTCTCCAAAAGTCTGGCCACCTATGCTTTAAGAGGCACGGTCGAAGCGTAATAATTTGAAAACCCCCGTAAAAGCCATATGTTCCTGTATTTCGTAGAAAACTATCTGCGGCTTTGTGATGGGAAGGGAGAAGCTTACCTTGCGGCAAGTTTCTGGTGTGGCCCAATCCACAATTATCTGCCTTCCCCACAGTTCGACTCTGTCTGGGATCAAGCGTCTTCTAGCCATTGCAGCGGAACGGTGGCTGGCGTATTCCACAATCGCGTATTGCAAATTGGAATTCAAGGAATGACGTTTGGTGCCAGATCCCCTTTTCTTGGGGAACCATACCTCCGTGACCCCCTCCGTGATGCGACTGAGCACCTGTACGTAAAGAAAATCCACGTCATTACAATTTCAATAGCAATTAATTTTACGAATATATACAGAGTATACACAAAAGAATGGTGCGGTTTCAATGGTGAATAAAGGGAAACCGCACCATTCTTTTGTGTATACCCTGTATATATATATAGCGAGTTTAGCAGCCAAAAATGACGGAGTAACAAATACGGGTAATACAAGATTTTTTATCCCTAATAAAATAAAATCAAACAACCAGAAATAGACAAAATAACTTCGTTTTTATGTATAACAAACCTATATTAATGACGAGAAAATTTAAAATAAACATTATTCGGGGTTAAAGCCCTGCTCTACTTAAAAATTGGTCTTTGACTTACTGCTTGTCCGATGAATATTTTGGTTACTTTAATGTGGCACATCACCGTTGTGTTATGAAATAAAAATGAATATTGCAATCAGTCAACACAACATAATATTCAAGAAGAATAAAGGCCTTTATTCTTCCTGAATATAATATTGTGTTGACTGATTGCAATATTCATTTTAATATTTTGGTACCAATTAGTATTTCTGGCATTTGGCACGGCAACATAAAATTTTTTGTGAGAGAAAAAAAAACGCCCTTCAAAACAGTTTTCTAAATATTCCAATGTTTGCCCCTGTGAATGTATAGCCTTTGCGACAGCTGAAACTGTATGCAGCAGGTAGTGGTCATTTACCTGGTGCTAAGACGACTCTTCAAAGAACGGCTTTATCGCCGAAGAAAATTCTTCTTATATGGTTTATTTAAACAACTGCATACCACATTTGTGTTAATAGTATTTTTCTGATATTGTGTTTCACCATGTAATATGTTTGCAATTATTGAGTCAAATAATCTTCACATATATGTTGGATACTGTCTTGATACTTTAACAGGGAGGAAGCAGGGGATCAGAAAAGTGGAAAGAAGGGAATCATCTGCCGTAACCATGGAAACTGAACCAAAAAAAGTCCCATTCTCTCACACCGACAGAACTTGGCTTGTATATATAACATTACTATATGCTTGTTCAGAGCTTTGAAATCGCATCTTAATATTAGCCTTCATTCTTTATAATATTTTACTAAATTATATCTTCTGCAGTAAATGCAATACTCACAGATTTGATGTCTTGTTCACTTTCATCAGAAGGAATGCCCCAGATGAAAAGCTTGCAGTTGTTAAGGGATTTTACGACTCCAATTCTTCGACCTGCTCTGATCTGATAATTATTCAGTTTCTCAACAGCAAGGTCCGCAATTCCCGGTGATGAGTACATCACAAAGCCAAATCCGCGGTTAGACCCGCTGAAGTCCATCATCAGTCGCAATTCATAGATCTTACCAACCGTTTCAAATACCGGAACAAGTTCATCTTCAAAACAATTACGCGGGATTTTCCCTACGAATATTTCACTTCCTTTAGGTGGTGGCGGTCCTTCCCAGTTAGGTGGTGGCCCCCCATATCGACGCTGCCCATTAACTTGTACCAGCTGATATCCTGTTCTCCCCACTAATTCAAGGAGATTCAATGTAAGTTTCTTTACACAGGCGCTATCCATGGTGTAGCCGTCGTCCTCTGTAGATGCTGACGCTGATTGACCTCCTGCATTCAAACTTTCAACTGAAGACGCCATTTACACCTCTTGATCCTGACCTTAAGAATTACAGTATTTATAAACTTTGGTAACTGAAGTATTATGAAAGGAGTATTCTTGAAATGCGAATTAACGTCTAACAGCAACAGACTTCTGATTTAGACCACTCACCACCACGAACAGACGACAACTGATGTATCCGCGAGTATAAACTTCGATTAACTATGTTTGATTCTGTCTGGTGTCTGCTTGCAGACGTTTTTTCCCCAAGCTCAGAAACAGCAAATGGATTGCCTTACAATGGTTTAATTGCTGAAACTTGATGCTTGTATGGCAAGCATTGTTGTAAGTCAAACAAGAAAACCTTTAATGCAGAATAACATGTTGAACGAAAGAAACAGCATTATTGGCTCGTTACCTAGCGTGCACAATCAGTAACCGTCAAGCGAAGTATTGTCACAAATATAAATTTACTTTGTTATCTTTTAACTAATCTCCTCTGCTAAGACCATGTTTGTTTCTTCTTACGCGGTAAATCCGACAGATTTATATCCAAGTGCAGCGTAAAAAGACAAAATTCCTTCACTGCCAAACTTGACGGAAAATTAAAGGAAATATAATTTGGTGACAAACTAACAAAGTGACGTAACTTACTGCGCGAGATTTGAGATTCGCAAAGCGGTGTCGATAAACATTGCAGTCTTCTGTCACTTGACGCTGCCTAGCTACAGTTGGAACAGCTTGCTGCCTCTACAATCAGTTTTAGGCGCTTTCGCGAAATTGCGAAAAGCGACTCTTAGCTTCGTCATGTCTGTCTGTCTGTACGCATGGAACTACTGGACGAATTTGCATGAAATTTGATACTTGAGGATTTTTCGAAAATCTGTCGAGGAAATTAAAGTTTCATTAAAACGTGACGAGAATAACGGGTACTGTACATGAAGACCTATCATCTCGCTAAATTCCTCTTAGAATGAGAAATGTTTTAATCAAAAGTTATAGAGAATATCAGAACACATTTACGTTAAATAACTTTTTTCTTCTCAAAAATCGTGCCGTTTATGAGATAATGTGGAAAAATATGGGAGAAATAATACGACGTATGCACTGTGCGTGCCGGAGAACTAAGGAAATAATAGAGACACACACTCAGAATGTGTAATAATTATTGTTTTCAACGGCAACAATGGTTACGCGAAAGCGTCTCCATGTTACGTTATACGTACATTGCCTGTCTTTTTTTATTAGTGTTTCATTTAAATATGCTATTATAGCGTTTCTGGTGAAAGAATGAAATATGACTAATGAGCATTTGTTTAATGATACCGGCAGAAAAACGGAAGTAATCGGGCAAATCCTGTTCCAGTGCCACTTTGTCGATCACAAATCCAATATTCACTACGCTGGCATCGTGCCAAGACCTCAGTTTATGAGATGGCCAAAGTGGCTGTTGTCATTTTCCCCTTTACAGTTCTGAACCAAACAATTTCATCGAGCTTGGTATGAAGGTGGGAACCGGGAGAGCGCAGTCGGTACAGTGACTAGGATACGGGCCAGACCATTCGGGGTTTGAAACTCGGCAGGAGCAATAGATATTTCTCTTCTCCAGAAGGTCCAGACCGGCTATGGGGCTGATCCATCCTCCTATTGAACGTGTATCGTAGTTATATCTAGGGGGTAAAGCGGCTGAGGCGTGAAGTTGACCTTTCACCTCCATCTAGTAAGGAGGTTAAGAATGAATTGAGCTATGCTTCTACTCTACCTATATGTCTTCATGGCGTAGACATTGATAGAGTTACTTTACATTTTTGTATTAAAGTTACGTCATTTGAGGCCACACCTCCGTCGTGTCTAACAACATGGCGGATAGGAAAAACTGAAATATGGTAGAGACGTGTAATTTATGTGGTTTAATTTACTAGGTTGTCAGTATATCACACTGTATAGCGTCGACAACTACATGACTGGTGAAGGATGAATTGGGAAATATGTGAAATGAAACGGTAGCGGCTTCATCTAGTTTTTTTTTCATTGAAGGGCCCCGCAGCAGATGCTATGGATGCACCGCAGCTTTGAAGGCTTATTGTGCAACCCTGTGATGAAGATGATGAAGTTTTTTCTGCTTTTCCATTTTAATGGAGCACCGGTGGAATTAAATTGACAGGGGAAATCGAAGTACTCGGGGAAAAACCTGTCCCAGTGTCACTTTGTCCACCACAAATCCCACATGGACCGAACAGGGACCGAACCCGGGCCTCCGCGGTGAGAGGCCGGCGACTAACCGCCTGAGCCATGGCACGGCCATTTCATCTAGCTACTATTCCGGAAATTTGTTGGCAGGCTCAGGAAACCCACAGAAAGCATGGGTGAGGATAGTTGGTGCCCGGGCCGAGAATGGAACCGGAAACCTCCGAAATACTTGTCTAGTATTGTACCGCAACTCCGACCATTATTTAATTTGGGGTAATGAAAACTGTATATAGTTGTATATATAGTTATATATTTTCGAGGAATTTGAAGCATATACTAAGGTAAGGTTCAGTGCCACTTTAAATTATGACAACCATACGCAAATTTGCTTTAACGTTTCGTGTGATGGCGATAACAAATAAAATATTTCAGCCGGGTAGTACAAGATGGTACATGCACATATAATAAACATACCTACACATTATATATCAAATGATTTTGTAAGTTATTAGTTGCAAGTAATGCGAGGTTGAAATACTGAGGCTACATCAGAAAAATTTAACTTAGCTTATAGATAATGTGTGTGCTTAGTAACAAGTTCTTTACAAAACGACGCAAATAATAATTCAAATTGCGCTGAAATTTATATATTAGGAAAGTGGGCTTTGAGGCTTTCTCTTTGTTATGGAAATAATTGTTTTAGGCGCGTTCGCAAAATTGCGAAAAGCGACTATTAGCCTCATCATGTCTGTCTGTCTGTCCGTCCGCATGGAACAACTCGGCTCCCACTGGACGAAGTTTCATGAAATTTGACATTTGAGTATTTTTCGAAAATATGTAGAGAAAATTAAAGTTTCTTTAAAATATGACAAGAATAACGAGTACTTTACATGAAGTCCTACGTATATTTATGATATTATCTCGCTGGATTCCTCTTAGAACGAGAAATGTTTCAGACAAAAGTTGTAGAGAAAATCAAAACACACATTTTATATTCAATAACGTTTTTTTTCCGAAAAAAGCGCCCTTTTTTTTAGATAATGTGGACAAATATAGTAGACCCAGACAAACCACAGATAAAAATATAATACAACGCATGCGCTTTACATGCCGGATAACCAAGCCTACAGACATACACTCAGCATATGTAACATTTATTGCTTTTCCACGGCAACAATTGTTAGGCGAACGGGCCTCAATATTACGTTATACTTACATTGCCTGCCTTGTTTTCTCTCTGTGTGTGTCTGTTGCCCTGTACTGATGGAGGCACTGCGACAAACTGATCGCTCGTCCACGGACTCCTACCAAATATCTAAGTAATGCCATGAACAGTGCCCTGCTTGAGAAGCTAGAAAACTCTCGAATAATCAAGAAATTATCTACATTTTATGGAATTATAAAATATATTAGTGTTCACAAGAGACCGCCACTGTTCCGTGTCCAGAGCCAGATAACTCCCACCTACACTTTTTGAAACTACTTCCCTGATATCCACTTTATTATTATCCTCCTATCTATGGCTGCCTTTCAAGTAGGGGTTTAATTTATATTTTCCAACCAACCTTCTTCACGAATTTATTTTCTCTCCCTTGCATGCTATACATCCCGTCAAACCCAGTCTAATAATTTTATAATCCTAATCATATTTGGCTACGAGTAGGCCGACACGTTATGACGTTCCTACTTACGTGCCTGATATAACGTGACAAAATCAAGGTTTGATGATATACAGAGACTTGCAGAAGATTCCAGTATTCCGGTAAACGACGCCGTGTATATTGGCGCAAAGGTATCTGCAAGTGGGAGGAGCTTGTTGCCTCCATCTTTGGGGTGTAGGGGTGTCTTGAAAATGGAGGCAGAAAACTCATCCAAAACTCTGGTAGCTATATACAAATCTGCATGGTTTCGTATCCCAGATTAGTGGAATCTTCCAACAACACCGCTGTGAGAACCTGAAAGGTCGCAGACGTAAATAAACAAAGGAAAGTGTAAGAAAAACAAAGCTATCCCTGTGCACGCCATGAAGGCATGTGAGGGAGTGGAGATACAGCTCCACTCATCTTAACCTTGGCACTAGTTGGAAGTGAGTGGTCAAGTCACGCCCTGAACAATTCACCCCCATGAAAGCGCCCGCGGCCCCCACTGAACAGCAGAGTGGGTAATTGGGCGACTGGGTGATTGGGTGATCTGTAGAGCTTGTCTGTCTGTCGTAGGGAGAAAAGAAAGATTTATGGTGCCAGTACGTGTCAAGAAATCTGCCCTGACATATTTCAAACCCCAAGTTGTTTCTTGCCTTATAGGTCAGATTATTTAACGTACCAAAAAGTACAGAACTCACCATTCTTACATCTTTCTCTCAGAAACCAAAGAACAAAGCGCTTTCAGTAGAGTGTCTCGATTCTTCTTCATTATGCTAACGAGAACTGGCATTTGAATTACTACACAAGTAGTCATTTCTTTTAAAGACTTTGCTGTCATAAGTTGCTACTTGTCCAAGCTACAAGGACGAGCGCTGGAAATGAGAAACACGAGTGATAATGACCGGCGAACACGTATTATGCCGCGCGAAATTGAAAAGTGGTATATAAACCACTTGTAAATCCTTTCGGCTGATCTGGTGTTTCTGCCTGAATTAGTAGCATTTTGCTTTAAATAAGTTTTGGTCAAATTTTGAAATCTTCTCTTAGTTCTTCTTCTTAATCTTCTGTTCTATTAGAGTAATAGGAGCCGGAACGTGCGTAGTTTTGTCCCTGGCGACGGGAGGTTAGTCCTCGATTAAAACCGTTAAATTCTCACAAATGAGTTCAAATTTGTTAAAACTTATTCAAAATAATTAATAACATAGAGTGACAAAGTGCCGATTCCAGTGGCCGTGCGGTCTAAGGCGTGGGTCTGCGGCTGCTCGCTTACTGGGATTGTGGGTTCGAATCCCGCCTAAGGCATGGATGTCTGTCGCTTGTGAGTGTTATGTGTTGTCAGGTAGAGATCTCTGCGACGGGCTGATCACTCGTCCAGAGGAGTCCTACCGAGTGTGGTGTGTCTAAAAAGTGTGATCGTGAAGCCTCGAACAATGAGGCGGCCTAGGCCCCCAAGGGGCTGTTGAGCCATTGAAATAAAAAAATAGAGTGACAAAAATGGTCACAAATGTTAAAAGACTAACTAATTAATTGACTGACTCCGTGGAGCAGGGTCCTTCCTGGGAAAATAACAGGTCCTCAGCTAATTCCCTGCATTTTATGGAAGTTTTATTACCGCATTCACAAGCGCCCGCCACCTGTCCGTATCCTGAGCCAGATCAGTCCAGTCCATGCGTCCCAATCCCACTTTGTGAAAATATATTTTAATATTATCCTCAGATCTACGCCTAGATCTTCCAAGTGGTCTCTTTACGTCCGGTTTCCCCATCAAAACCCTGTATGCATCTCTCCAGTCCCCCATAAGTGCCAGCTTTATTCACATTTTTATATAACATGCCCATATGACTGCTGATTGGTCACCACGATGTGAATCAAATAGCAGCAGAGATTTATTTTTAATTTAATAGAAACAAAAAATGTAAAATATGTTAGTTACACTTTGTTCACCATAAATCCCACATGGACTGAATTGGGATAAACCGATGACAGGTCGCAGACTAACCGCCTCAAACATAACACTTGTATTTCGTGGGGTTTAGACACGGGGAGAAGTCTTCATTTGTCCTACGTCATGAATGACACGCATATATATATATACATATATATACATATATATATACATATAAATGCTCCCAGAGGTTTAAAATATCATTTAGTGTCGGCTTAGTTTAACAAGACAGGCAATGTAAGTATAAACGTAACACCGATTTGCGTTCGCGTAAGCATTATTGCCGTAGAAAAGCAATAAGTATTACATATTCTGAGGGTGTGTCTGTAGCCTTAGTTATTAAGCATGCAAAGCGCATGCGCCGTATTATATTGCCATCTGTGGCCTGTCTGGCTCGACCATATTTTTCCACATTATCTCATAAACGGCATGATTTTCGGAAAAAAAAATTTTGAAGATAAAATGTGTGTTTTGATTTTCTCTGAACATTTTTTTTGAAACATTTCTTATTCTAAGAATATTTCAGCGAGATATGATAAATGTACATAGGTCTTCATGTAAAGTACCCGTTATTCTTCTCAGGTTTTTACGAAAGTTGAATTCTCTCGACAGATTTTCGAAAAATACTTAGATATCAAATTTTATGAAAATCCGTCCAGTGTAAGCCGAGTTGTTCCATGCAGACGAACGGACGGACAGACAGACAGACAGACATGATGAAACTAACAGTCATTTTTCGAAATTTTGCGAACGCGCCTAAAAACAAATCAAACTTATGTCTGTCTGGTTCTGTTGTCCATGCCTGAGTTAGAACTTTATGTTTTAGCGTGAGTAAACTGCGAGGTTCTTGATGGGAAAATGCGCGTGTAAGATAATGGAAGAGGGTTCACGCAATACTACTATAAAACCTGAAAGAGGGGAAAGAATGACATTGAAACTGTCTAGAAAAACCGACGTCCTAAATAGAGAAACCTGAGTCAACTACAGCAGCAAGAAACCAGTAGCCATGACCGATTGTAACCGAAGTGGATTTGGCTAAGCTGTAGGATCGTACACTCTTTTAACCAGAGAAACAACTACTATGATTCTGCGTGCAGACGGCCATGTACCGCTAGTGAGGGTGAATCACAGCACGAATGACAGTACCTATGGTACAAATTAGATTTTCGCTCTTCTGGGATGTTACACAGCATATATTGGTAGTTAGTTACCTACGTTTTGCGACAACCTATCAGTCCCATCTTCAAGGATCATGCAGTCCATGACCCTTGACCTTTAAAGATGGGACTGATATGTTCTCACAAAACGTAGGTAACTACCAATCTACGCTGCGTAACAACCCAGAAGAGCGAAGATCTCATTTACACCGAGGCGGAAGCCTGAAATCGCATATGGTACACATATTAAATATACGAAATGAAAATTTCTACTTTCAAAAATAATTCCTCGGGTATTTGAGGCAATAACATTAAAAGAGTAAAAATTATCTGAGATCTCAGGTTCTTACTGTGGCGTTGCTTCGGATGTGTTACGTTGTGTCGACTGGTAAACACCGACGGGTCAAAGGATCGTTTTACATCCACCGTCAGGGTCAAACAACCCGCTGTCCACTGGCAATGCTGTAACCTGAACATGAAGGTACTTCGAAACGTCTTTCGGTCTTTACGACGTAACATCCCACAAGATTTCAACCTAAGCGAAAAATTATAATGGGCAATAACATTATCAAAGCCGATCCTGGTGGGTCTGCGGCCGTTTGCTTGCTGGAATTGCGGGTTCGAATCCCGCCGGGGACATGAATGTTTTCGCTTGTGAATGTTGTGTGTTGTGCAAGTAGAAGTTTCTGCGACAGGCTGATCCCTCGTCCAGGAAGTCCTACCGAGTATGTGTGTGTGGTGTGTGTGTGTCATTGATTGTGATGAAGTGCAACAATCACCCTCTACACCTAAGATGAACTAAAAAACTTATCAAACAGGTTGATTAAAATTTAATTAGAACATCCAAGAAGACTGCAGTCTTGAGGAGGATATTTTATATATGAGGACAGAAGGGATACAGAAATAAAAGTACGAACTTAAAACGAAATTAAATGGAATTATTATGACGAATGTGGCAAAAATGTTAGTAGAGATAATGATTAGAGTAAGGTAAGCAAACGCTTTTAAATACTGTACTGAGGTTAGATTATTTAACAAAGGACTATGAAAGGTATGAAGTAAGAGGAACGAAGTTTCTATGACTTTATTCGATAATGTAAGAACAGAAGAAACCAACGAAACACCAGGAAGAAAATTACTTATTTCAAATAATATTACTGAAACTGAAATCTAGCAAAACAATTGAGTATAACACGTAAATGTAAGAAATTAAGGCTAAAGGGATATTAAAGCATACAATACGTGGACAAAGTAATCCTGTACATCTGAATGAATATTAAAGCATACAATACGTGGACAAAGTGATCCTGTACATCTGAATGAATATTAAAGCATACAATACGTGGACAAAGTGATCCTGTACATCTGAATGAATATTAAAGCATACAATACGTGGACAAAGTGATCCTGTACATCTGAATGAATATTAAAGCATACAATACGTGGACAAAGTGATCCTGTACATCTGAATGAATATTAAAGCATACAATACGTGGACAAAGTGATCCTGTACATCTGAATGAATATTAAAGCATACAATACGTGGACAAAGTGATCCTGTACATCTGAATGAAAGACGTGAAGAGACATAAAATAAAGTAAAGAAAATAATAATCATGAGGTTAATAATAATAATAATAATAATAATAATAATTGTTACTGCTTCCTCAAATGTGCCTACTGTAACAGCCCTAGGTTACAGAAGCTTGTGGATGATTTGTGGAATTAAAACTGGCACAGGAAATCGAAAGTGCTCGGAGAAATTCCCTTCCCTCTTCCACTGTCAACCACAAATTCCACACAGACTACACGGGGATTAAAACCGTACCTTTGTGGTGAGAAACCGGATGATAATATTAAAATGGAATTTAAAGAAACAAGGTGTAAATTTTGTTTTTGGATTCTTATGGCTAAGTATACGGATTAAAAGTGGTATGGTTTCAGCGCGGTAATGACCCCACGCTTTCCATAAAATTAGATGTTTCTTGACTAACTAAAGAGCAATGAGCTTCTAAAAAGGCGCAGTTTGTACACTCTTCAAAGAAGGACCACAAGGCAAACAAACGGTGTCATTTTGTCTCCAGTCAACTACTGAGTAATAGGGCATAGCAATTACGTGAGCATGTGTGTACTTGCGGAGGGTGGGGCGTGGAGTGTTACCGGTGGGAAAGTGCCGGGAGACGGTTGTGATTATTGTGTAGTCACAATACAGACACGACAGAGACACAACATTGTTTGTCACGTCCAGTGAATTTGTTTGCTTCCACACGTGAAAGAAAGAACCGATGTATTTGAGAGTAGACATTCACTTACATGAACTGAAACGCAAATCATGAAGAAGCTGGTGGCCTTTTGAATGTGAAATTCTGTGATTTTTATTGTGAACAAACGGCAAAGTACACCTGAAGTTACGGAACGAAACGACATGGCATGTGACAAGATAGTGGCCGTTAAGGTGCTCGAACTGGTAAGTCAGTGACACAAACTGATAGTGTTGACACTGATACACGTATGTTAGTGCGAGCTGCGGTGGTGGAAACTCCTTCCGCGGATATATTTTTAGGCGCAGAACTGCGTAAAGCGACTATTAGCTTCGTCATGTCTGTCTGTCCGTCCGTCCGAATGGTGCAACTCCGCTCCCACTGGCAGGATTTTCATGAAATTTGATACATAAATACTTTTCTAAAGGGCGTTGAGAAAATTCAAATTTCATTAACATCTGACAAGAATAAAGGGCACTTTACATGAAAACTTATGTATATTTATGATAACATCTCGCTGAATTCTCGTTAGTGTGAGAAATATTTCAGACAAACGTTGTAGAGAAAACCAAAACACACATTTTGTGTTGAACAATTTTTTTTTCCGAATATCGTGCTGTTTATGACACAATGTGGAAAAATATGGTATAGACAGACAGACCACAAATGATAATGTAATATGGTGCATGCGCTTTGCATGCAGGATAAATAAGGCAAGAACAAAGATACTCACTCATAATTTTTAATACTTACTGCTTTTCCACGACAACAACGATTATTCGAAAACGCTTCAATGTTACATTATCGTACATTGCTTGCCTTGTAGTTCAATATATATCACTTGATATTAGGGTTCTACTCACCGTATTCAATATATATCACTTGATATTAGGGTTCTACTCACCGTATTCAATATATATCACTTGATATTAGGGTTCTACTCACCGTATTCAATATATATCACTTGATATTAGGCTTCTACTCACCGTATTCAAAGAAGGCGACGTAAAATTTTCTTTCGGCTCGCAAGCACGCGTTACATCTAACAAATACATCTCATTGCCCTTCAAGTTTCTATAAGTTACGTGAGATGATGGGGTGTGACTAGCGACAGTTGTGAGATAAAATAATGCCCCTATATATGTACGGAAGACGGAGGAAGCAAAAGGAGGTTTGAGAAAATTGCATAATGAGGAGCTCCATAATTTCCACTGTTCATTATAGATCATTAGAGTGATTAAATAAACAAAAAATGGGCCCAAGATGAGCAGGGCATGTAGCACACATGGAAAGATTTTATAAATGCACATAAAATTCTTGCCCGAAAATCTAAAGAGAGAAGATCACGTAAGATACCCAGACATGGATAGGAAAATAATATTAAAATGTGTTTTAAAAAAAGGGTGTAAGGCTTTGGGTAAAGCGTGGATCTATGGCCCTTGAGAACACGGTTCAACAAAAGTAGAAACATTTCTTGACCGTATGAGCGGTTATCAGCGTCTAAAGAAGGATTCTTAATGCATGGAATCGTTCTTGCGCCCAAATTCACGACACGCTTATAATTGTTCTGTGGGTTGTGAAACAGCGAACTGAAGTGCCATGTGTCATCGGCTCTGAGTCACAGGATGTACCCAGCACTGTAATACACGGGTGTAACCTCTCGGAGATTTCAGAGAGTTTAGCGGAAAATTCGTCTCCATTCCTGCTACCAAGCTTTGTAGCAATAAGTGGCAACAATAGGCATAACAGCGGCAAGTCAAGAAAACGGCAGCAAATCGTCATTGTTGTCCTTAATGGCAGTTCTCAGCATATTCATTGACAGTATGAATCGGTCACGTCGTACGTAGTAATTGTTGAGCAGTTGATAAACAGACGTGGCTCTTTCTGATTGGTGACTCTGCCTCGTCTCGTATCCAGAAAGAAATGTGTCTGCATCCGACATCAGGTGAAAGGCAGGCTTTGAATACCGCTCTGTGTCAGATGCGATTCGTAGGTGTCTTCCTATTATTTGATCTGAGGAAGTAAACAAATCTGACTTCCGAAATATTGTGTTCTTTTTCGAATATGAAACGGCAGAAAAGACGCAACGCATAATATATAGTGCTCACAGTCCTATAATATTAACTTAATATAACGAGGGTGATCAAATGAAGGTTACGAGGGAACATGCATTATGCATGGAAGAAACTGGAAGATTTTGGGGCAACTTAAGTACTCAGATGTAAATGGGAAGATAATAAATACCGATTTATTGTCCAGACAAACACAACACTTGAACATTCTACGTTCGCTTATTTACTTTTCTATATGGCTCAGGACAGGGACAGGTGGCGGGCTCTTGTGAATGCGGTAATGAACCTTCGGGTTCCATAAAATGGGGGGAATTTCTTGACTAGCTGACGACCTGCTAGCTTCTCAAGAAGGATTCTGTTCCATGCAGTTACTTGCAGTGACAGGAAGATAATGTTAAGACAGCTGTTTGAGGAATGGCGTGTGAAGGTGTGGAGTGGATTCATGAGGCTCACGATCGGAATCATTGGTGGAAACACGTCAGAGAATTTTTCGGCCCACGTAAAAGGCGAGGAATTTGCTGACCAGCTGTGGAATTGTCAGCTTCTCAAGAATGACTTTATTCGCAACCTCACCAACACGTGTCTCGAATCCGAGCGACGGGCGACCCATGTGCTGTCGTGGCCGCGGTTGATACAAGGAAACGTGTTTATGTCGGCCACCTGTGGCTCCCCTGAAACCCAGCCGTTAAAGTGTCCCATTTTGTTATCTATAGCAGCTGCGTACTTAACTATTGTCTTCCGTTAAATTTTTATCACAGAGTTAAGCCCTTTGAAGAATTACAGAATGTTTCTTTTATCACTGTACCGAGCACAGCATCGTCCTTCACTTAGAAAGCCTGCATCCGCCGAGACATCCCGTGACAGCTGCGGTGCTCAGGGCAAGAATAAAAGGAACGACCTCTATTTTGTTTTTGACCCCACGCCCAGTGACAATGCCACATACACAACTAAACTCAATGGATCTTAAGGAATGTGGCAAATATTTATACTTACGATTTTGAAAAATCGAAAAATAGCAAGCCAGTGGAAAACTGAATAAAAGATTGCAGGTGCTAACTATCGGTAGAAAGAAAAAGTATATTTAGCAGATGGGCGAAGAGATATGTATTTGTACAGATGGTACAAAAGTATCTTTGTCTGTGTAGTTAACATAGAAGGGTTAAAATGTGTGAACTAAAAGCAAGATGGCAAAGAAGGCGCAAGACTGGCGGCCAACACAGAAGCCACCAGGAATTTTTCAAAGCGGGAAGGGGCAGCCAAGACATTTCCTTACAGCGCTCTTTAAAGATATTTTACAGGGCCTGTTAAGGAAGTTGTTAAGCGCTTTTGTGTTCAGAATAGAAAAACAAATGTTTTAAATATAATTTCAATCTTTGGAATATTTCCTTGTTTATATTTAATGTTTTAAATTTTTATTTACTTTCTTTTCCAAAACCATAAAACGCGGGGAATTTCTTGTCTAGCTGACGAACTGTTAGCTTCTCAAGAAGGACTCTGCTCCATGGAGTTAGTGTTAGTTCTTTTCCAAAATCCGAGGCTGGAGGGACATGCCTGAATTGCCAACTTCCTACCCTCCAATGGCGTCCACCTGTCGTTGGTCACATGCAAAGTAATATAGTCTTGCCGGTTCTGTGACGGTGCGGTCAATCATCGGCAGGTGACCAGCTTTAGAGTGTTCACTGTATCTGGTTTGCAAAGTGAAAGGACATGTACACACATTCAAGCACGGAAGTGAAGCTATTATAGCACTTGTCCTTTGTCTCACTACGCATTTAGTAACCGCTTCGCTTACTGATAAGAGGGAGCCATAATCATTATCACGAAACGTGACGTAAATAAAGTTGAAATGGCTGACTTCAGGCTTCTTCGCACATGCCGTCTTTGGTTTGTCTACTCGCCTGCTCATAGCCCGTAACGCATAGCCCGAATGTTGCTCGGTATTGGCCCATATAGACCAGGGATCACCTGCCATTTTTGAATGACGAACTTGTTGAAACTTATAATTTAAGGGCTCACTGCTTTAACACAAGTCACACTTTTAACAAAAGAGTTTCCCACTCTTTGGCATGTTTCAGATAGAGTTAGGCTACTTCGGTACGTCAGGTGAAACAAACGATTGATGAAAAATATTGTATCTAATGTTTGATATTTAATAGAATATTGTGATTGTAGAACTTAAATAAAGCTAAAAATATTCTGCTGTCAAATTGAGATGGCGTGATTTGTCATGTTGATGTAGTAAGCCCTTCAGTTCACAACGGGCAGAGTACGAATTTACCGAAAGAAAAAGACTGGAACTAAAATATTAATACATTGTTGTGTTTCCACTGCAACAATGGTTACGCGAACGCGCAACAATGTTACGTTACACGTGCGTTGCCTGTCTTGTTATATAAAATGACACTACTGTTTAGAACCGACAATCTCAATTGTTGGGACATCCGAGAACAGTGTAAACATGACACTGGACAGAGATTCAGTTGACACAGAGCAACTCAACACCTGCCTTCCGATCTTAAAGGGCCAATAACGAAATTATTAGGTAAGCTTAAATTTTAAAATGTTTACTATCTGCCAAAACAACATTCGGAAGGCATCAAGGTGCCCGTGGGCGTACGGTTTGACTTAAAATGTTTACATTTTTATCACCACCAATACGAGTATAATACGCGTTAAACACTCGGTGTATTTCACGCATAATTTTGAAGACAATTATTACGCACTAACGCAGTATGTTACATACTCGTATAGTGTACCATGCACTAATGTTAGTGCTGATATTTAGTTTCTGGCCTAATTTATTGTCTTGTAAAGGAACACGGGCAATGGAAGAGCCGGGGTTCAAGTCATTATAGTGGCTAAGCTGCGTGCTGGACAGGCAGGAAATCGTGGGTCCTTGCCAGTTACGGGTGACTCTTGTCTACCCCAAAGCGTCCAGACCCGCTCTGGGTTTCACCCGGTCTCCTATTTAATAGGCACTTGAGGCGCTTTCCGCGCGGTAAAGCAGCCGGAGCGCGAACCTGGCCACTCATCTCTATCAAATTGCTGGGTTAAGAATTAGTGGGGTTATACGTCCATTCCCCCATACGTCTTAGTGGCCTAGACAACCTTACTTCTTAAGCGAGTTCGCAAAATTTCAAAAAGCGACTGTTACCTTCGTCAAGTCCATTTGTCTGTCTATCTGTGCGCATGGAACAACTCGACTCCCACTGGACGGATTTTTATTAAATTTTATATTTGAGTATTTTTCGAAAATCTATCGGGAAAATTCAAGTTTCATTGAAATCTGACAAGAATAACGGGTACTTTACATGAAGACGTATGTACATTTATGATAATATCTCGCTCAATTCTTCTTGAGAAATGTTTCAGACAAAATTTGTAGAGAAAATCAGAACACATTTTTTTTTTTCGAAAATCGTGCCGTTTACGAGACAATAAGGGAAAAAATTTTACAGCCGGACAGGCCACAGATAGCAATATAATACGGTGCACGCGCTTTGCATGCTGGATAACTAAGGCTACTGACACACACTCTGAATATGTAATACTTATTGCTTTTCCACGGCAAGAATGGTTACGCGAACGCGCCTCAATGTAACGTTTATAAATACGAGTACAGTGCCTGTCTTATGTTACATAAGTGCCATAGAAGGTTATGTTACAGCTGTCAGCTTAACATCATCAGCATTTCTACTTCTTATTTGGGAGGTACCGGGATCGTATCTGACGGCACAGAGCGGCTATCCTGATAGAGGCTTTTCTTGACTTTCCTCACTCTCATCAGTAAAATGTGATTGTGCCTCAAATTAGGCCATAACCCCTTCTGCACACACCCTTTCTTGTTCTAAATTCCTTTTATTTAGCGCTGTACAGCCTGAGCTGATGACAGCATTGCCAAATACAAAACAATTCCTGTTGTTTCTGCACACAGGAGGAAGCTTCCAAACCAAGACATGCTGCAGATTCTTTCCAGACTCTGTGTACAAAAATTTGTAGCACAGAAATGCGACTTTCTATTTTATAGTGTTTCTTGCCTATTTTCTACTCGTTGTTATTACGCGTTGCACGAGTCTGTGGGAAAAGGCTGATGTGAATTATACAACATTGCGAAATAGTCTCTGTCATCACAATGGAAACACGTCCATTCCTAACAGTAATAAGTGATGATAATCAAGAAGGTAACCTCCGAGGCCGAGGAAGTCGTGAGGTGAACCTACATGCAAGGCCTGCTCATTCATCCATTTAACTCCGGCTGGCTATGACGTAATGAACAGTACATGTAAGGGTGGATGCATAACTAACTAACTAACTAACTAACTCCATGGAGCAGAGTCCTTCTTGAGAAGCTAACAGGTCCTCAGCTAGTCAAGATATTCCCCGCATTTTATGAAACCCGAAGGTTCATTACCTCATTCACAACAGCCCGCCACCTGTCCCTATCCTGAGCCATAGGTTGTACCAAAGAATCAGTCCAGGTCCGAGGCTTTGTGATATGCTTCGTAACGTGGTAATTTTTTACGGTGAGGAGTTGTTAGCACCTCGCCCAACACCCAAGCTGGAGGATCACCCCTTGTCGGTTCCCGCGACTGCTTATTCAATGTATTCGCAGCTACCTTCCATATCCGGAGGCCGTTCTTCCATCCGCAACGCGAGGACGCCCCATGCCGTGGTAACTGGAACACACTTGTCATGGGGGTGGACTCCGTAGTCCTAACAAAGTCTGAAGGCATATAGGAAGCGTGCAAGTACAGTCCTCGACACTACTCGTATACTGAGACCACGGAAATAAGAAGCCCCATGAATCCACCACCCCGCCCCCGTACATCTTCCGCGAATTGTGCCGCTTCCTCTTGTAGCGTATTCATATTTCCGCTGGCTGCCGTAGGCCAGAGGGCGAGAGAGGAGAATATGAAAATTAGCAGAGAGAAACATCGGGCACTTTTATCGCCTACGTCTCTGTGGCTTGTTTTCGCTGCCTTAGTGGGGATGTCCGTGGTGATATTTACATCTGTGGAAATAGCCCTCTATAACAGTTGGATAGCAAAACACAGGTTCAAATTAATGGCGTATTTAAGAACATCCCTCGAAGGAAATTGCGCACAAATGTAATGTCGAACTCCCCGACCTAAAGCGGTTTACATGTAATACTTATACTGCAGACGTGGATTCACTTTCGCTGTGTATAGCAATAGATACAGGTGTGCCTGCCTACACAAAATACACACTTCATTTGTAAGATCTCACACTATAAACGTAAAAGCCAACACAAAATATGGTATACACTTCATTTGTAAGATCTTACACTATAAACGTAAAAGCCAACACAAAATATGGTATACACTTCAATTGTGAGATTTCACAACGAAGTTGTACATGCTTTTCCCTTTGTTTTTAAAAGTTTTATGTAACAGCCTGATGATGGTTCAAATAGGGACCGAAATATGTAGCTAAGCCTTAATTAATATACAGCTGTGTTAGACTGAAAATTCAAATGCCCATTTCTTGCAGTCACATTCTATACCTTGGTATTAGACAGTGGGTGTGGTCTGGTGAATGTCCAGGGCACATTCGCCCCGTGAAAGAATTCCCACTGCCCAGTGGATAAAAAGCTGGAAGGGCTCTATTGGAATAGAAAGGGATGAAATCCCTGACCCTGCCAGAAATGAGGCGGATATAGTACCTTGCAACCAAGCAGCCCTAGTATGAAATTACATCCTTATATCTGACATCATTATGGAGTACCGTCATTACAAAAGTTAACCATTTAACTCTCTCCTGAGTGAATTCATGCGCTCACAACCCAATTGCCTGTTTAATATTTTCCCATCTGTGGAATCTGTGACAGCGTAGTCGGCATGTGTCTAGACCATGGGGCTGGAGAACCGAGAAACCGTGCTTTGATTCCTGACAGAGGCCACAGATTTGTTTTCCAAAAATGTCCAGACCATCACTGTGGCTACGTCCGAGAGGGGCTTTTGTGACACACACACACACTCACACACAGTCTTCTTAGTGGTCTTTTTAAATAAATTTTTGTAGTCATAGTGTTGGGCTGAGTTAGCTCCAGATATTCTCATCAGAACTTTTCCTCAACCCCTCTCTATCCATCTTCTTTCCTTAGGATAAAAGACCAAGTTCATTGTCATATATAAAACAGATACAGTTATAGCTTTATATCTTGTAATATAATGTATGTATATTTATATTTTTGGTACACAGGAAATTTAAAGTCTTCCAACTAACCTGTTATGCAGAGAATTGTTTTATGTCACAACTCCTTACACTTTAAATGCTGTTAAGTCAGACATGAAGCTCAAAACTTGGATTTCTTTCCCACAGCTCCTGTGCTGCACATGTATCATCTACAAGAGAGTGACGGACGAGGAGGCCTTCCACACGTTTTACCTTCTGAAGAAGCTGTCTCAAGAATGGCCTTTGCTCAACAACGTCACGTGGGAACAAAATGGAGACTTCTTTACAGACGTCGTATTTGGCAGTTATATCATCATCACATTGGGTCTTCTTATTGGTTACCTCTGTGGCGAGCTAAGAAATGGCAGAAAAATGGTGAGTCAGTGAGCCATGTAGTTTTGCTTAGGCAGAATGGAATTTTGCACATTAACTAACCACTTCTCACCCCCCCCCCCCCCCCCTTCCAACCTAAAGATCGAGACAAATCCACCCTCCGAAACTCTGTTGGCTTTTTACCCTGAGATGTTGGACAATGTCTGAAATATCAGTCAAGTCTATTACAGTACATTGGTATAAACCTTTAAAGGCTGAATTAAGCCTCTCTCCTACAGGATGGGTATATCAGTTCATGCCCAATGCCTTGCAACACCCATGGCAACACCTTTGTCACTTGCATCACAATATACAGCTAACATAACTTCTGTTTATAGACCACTTATGTTCATACACCACTTATGTTCAAGTCATGATAGTTGAGTCAGTAAAATATCTGGCTACAGCTTGGATGGCTAAGGTTCTGTTACCAGCAGAAAAATGGAAAATGCCTGTCTTCAAGAACACTTGCCTCACATCCAATAGGTATCAAGGGCTTGTCCTCAGGGTAAAGATGGCTGGGGTACTTAGCTGACCTCTAAACACCACCTAACACTTCTGTGTAGAATGCATGGAGCATTACTCTAACATCTCCACATACATCTTTATGATGAGGCTCCTAAGCACAGAAATAACTACCACTATGACTCCAATCACAAATTAAAAAACCAACAAATGCACTGTATTTCCACAAGTATAGTCTAATGCCCCTACACATGTTTCAGCTTTACCAATCATCAGTGGGTCCAAGGTTTACATATACTTAGCATCCATTATTTTCGTCCAATAACATAACATATATCACACATAAAACAAGCTTCGTTATCACTAGTAGACTGGAGTACATTCACTATCTGCTATCTGTCTCATTTGTCATGAGTCAGTACAAATCACAACACAGGACACATAACTACAAAATACAGGATATGTTCAACTCTAATTGGATAATCTGTACACAAAAAACTGCCAAGAAGTTGTAACAAACATATGTGGAAGATGCAATCTTAAAAACCTTTTAAACTTTTAACACACACACACATATATATATATATATATATATATATATATAAACATAGAAGGTATATGCATCCCATACCCAAGATTTTATAT
Organism: Reticulitermes speratus; assembly: GCA_021186555.1. Taxonomy (NCBI): domain Eukaryota; kingdom Metazoa; phylum Arthropoda; class Insecta; order Blattodea; family Rhinotermitidae; genus Reticulitermes; species Reticulitermes speratus. Next base: position 17,506,907 of record JAJKFL010000008.1, on the reverse strand, counting down.
GCAAAATAACAGATAGTGAATGTGCTCCAGTCTACTAGTGATAACAAAGCTTGTTTTATGTGTGATATATGTTATGTTATTGGACGAAAATAATGGATGCTAAGTATATGTAAACCTTGGACCCCCTGATGATGGCTTGGTAAAGCTGAAACAATGTAGGGGCATTAGACTATACTTGTGGAAATACAGTGTGTTTGTTGGTTTTTTAATTTGTGATTTGATATCAGAATGCATGGAGAATATAATGTGAAATTTATCACTATGACTATTTACCTTGAAGACTAATGCAATATTACTTATTTGTGAATTATCTTTCTGAATTACAGGAAAAGTTCTTCCTTGGTATGGGAGCTCTCCTTTTTATCATTGTTGGAAGCCTGGTATATGCGTCATTGGATTCAGTGCCTCCAGAGCTGGTGGACAATGCTGCTGTTCTTGGGACACTCGCACTTGTTACTGGGCTACTCTTCCTCCTGGATATTGGGCTGAGCAGACCTAAACGTCCTCGAACAGAACGGCTTCACAAGGCTACTCAGACAGATACTGCCTCCAGTTCAATTGATCTCCTGGATAAAGTACATCGAGTTCGTAATGGAGATAAGGTTATTGGAGAACTGAGGTCATCCCTGAAGACACGGAAGTGGGCAGACGATGGTGATCTTAGGTATGGTAACAGCTATGACAGTGGAGCCCATCATCCTGTCTGAGGAGTATATTTAGCTTTGTGTTTGTAAGTTAGAGTACAATCAGAGCAATTAAATATCTTCTGAGTGGCCAAAATGTAGCAGACTCCACATCATGCACATCAGAATATTTTGTAAAATTGTATCAGGTAATTGACCATTTGGAACGGAAAAGTATAGCTGGAAGGATAATACAGAAGGGGGTGTTGTGATGTGAATTGGAATAAACTGGTCTAACACAAGGACAAGACATAGGCATTTGTGGCAAGGGTGCTGAATTTTTGGGTTCCAAATACAACAGATATAAGTTATGAAATAAACTGACAAATACAATACGTCAGCAGTCCAATTATATTCCAAAAGATCTATCATAGTATGAATTTATGCCATAAAGACATGAAGAAATGATTACACTCAATAATTTCTTTGTATTACAGCATAATAAATATGATAACAAATAATAATACTGGCTTCAAACACATCTCCATTTATCAGGTACCCTTCCCACAGAGATTCAACACCAGATTTGATGGTTGAAGGAAATGGGCGAAGATACAGTATGGGAAGTAGAGGAATACCTGAAGATCGCATTACATCTGAAGGTTACCGTCGCAATGGGGACTTCCCAACAGACAGACAGTCACATGACAGTTCTATAAGACAAGATAGACAATTTCCTTCAGATCTTGAGTTACATCATGACAGAGTTCCAAGACACCAACCTGACAATCATTACCCAACTGACCATTCATCTTCAGACAAATATCAAGATCGACGTGGTGTTCCAACTAGAGATCAAAGACCATCTGACAGTCGTCGTCATTTAGGTCACCGCACATCTGAACAAGAAAACAGCAACTCTTCTTCAGGTGAACAGAGATACTTGGAACAGAGTGAAATCAGTCAAAGACCGGAAAGCATTACACCTGAACAAAAACGCAGAGCAAGGCCCAGAGAAACATATCACGAAAGTGACAGTGATGTAGAAGACCTCATGCACATTCCAACTGTCTCATTCCTCCTGACAGAACGAGGTGAACCTGTTGAAGTAAGGCCTGGTGCTGCAGAATATAGTCTCAGAATGAAACAACAAACAGGAAAAGGAAGTACTAAGGATGCAAAACTCCTACCCATGATGCCAGTAGCATCCACATCAGAAGATACGGTTGGCATGAGAAGAAAGAGAAATGTCACTGTAGCAGAGGATGAACCAAAACAGAAACATTTTGGACGTGAAGGAATACTAAGTCCAGCAACTGTGCCCGATGAAGGAGAAAAGGAAAAGTATTTGTTTGGAGGTAAAGCAGCTGGAAAAACCAAGGTATCAAGCGGCAGAAGTTTAGATACAGGAGCTAGAAAGTCTGGAAGATTTGAGGGTACATCACAGTCACCTTCACCTGATGTGGGGCATTGGCGTTATGATAGTCGTGATGCTAATCTTGTCCGTCCAGAAAGAGAACTACCGTCGTCACCTTCAGATCCTGGTTTTGTGAGACACACTGCTCACAACTGGCCTGACTCCTCTCCAAGAACTCCATCACAATCACCTGTAGATTCTGTAACACCTGGAGTACAAAACTGGCCCGAGTCACATTCTAGAACCCCATCTCAGTCCCCACAGAACTGGTCAGGATCTGCACCATCACTTCACCAAGGATCTGACTCACGTTCCAGGACTCCACCTCAGTCAGAGCAAGATCTGTCAACATCTATGTCTCAAACGCCATCAAGTCACCACGTTCAGTGGCCACAGTCTCATCAATCATCTGACGAAGGTGATTATGCAGCTGCTTCACCACCACCTCCACCATCAAAACCACCTGTGTCGCATCACCAGCAAGCATCAAGTACACGGCAGTCTCGGAGTGCAAAGCAGAAACAAGAGGAAGAGGAGGATGACATTGATGAGGATATGCCAGCAGGAGGTTCACTAACAACCCAGCTGCTTCAGAAATGGCTCAAACAAAGAAAAACGAAGGCTGGAAAATCAAAATCCAATCCTTGAATGAGTTCACTGTAAATCAAAGGTAGATACGATGAAGTCAAAATAAAGACGAGGTTTGGAAGGCAAGACATATACAATGATATGCATTGTACTTGTCAAGACCTGCCATTACATCAAATTATAGCTTTTCCCCCCCCAAAACTCAGAACTAAAGTCATTTTTTTGTAACTTAAATTTTTATAAATATGTATTATCCACCAGTATGTGTAGCTGTAGATCTTCACCTAGCTCTTCTTATTCTTAATAAAAATGTTTGAAACAGAAAAGCTTTTAAAAGAAACAGATTTTTAAGAAGAAAATATTTTCATTATAATGTCAGTAGATTTTTATTCATTGTAATAAGACATAAAAAAAGTTTTTGTTCTTATTTTTTGTATTGTCAGTGAATTTTTTTCGAAACAACCGATGGCTAAAATCATATCAATTAGCTTCCTATCCTGGTGTATGTTAATGAAAACTGAAAGATCCCATAACGTTTGGTACCAACTATTCCAGCTGAAGTTTTGATCCTCTGTTATTGCTTACAAAGTGGTAAATACAAATTAAAAACACATTTTTGTGACTTCTTTGGACCTACTGTTACATGTTTCAAATACAGAGAAGTAATGCTTTATTCTGAAAGCCAAGTATCATGTCATAAAAGTTAAATTTTACCCATAATTCACAATACAGGATAAAAAACAGAATATTTTACCATTCCGATGAAGCGATGTTGGGGCAAGGATCACTTTCCTGAAATTGGAATGATCCCAACAAAATTGGGACAAGTGGCAACCCTACTCAGTTACTGCCCTTGTATTTTAAATTTGTGATTATTTTCATCACGTGGTCTTTGCAATGGAAACACACGGTCTTCCCTGTGAGGCATGAACTGGGCATTTATATGTCATGTAGATTAATTATTGTCTTAAAAGGGTTATACTCATGTCTTCAATTTATATTCCAGTACCATGTATGGGCCACCAAGATCTGAAAAATGTTTAACATTCAATCTTTAGAACATGGTTATTGCATAAAGAGTAGGGAACACTCTGCGTAAATCACGTATCCTGGCCATGGGAAATGTTACATTTCACTTTATCCTTCTTTCTTTGATCCACTTCCCATATCAGTTGAACAGTTTAACACTACTTTCTAAGTGGTTTGCAAGGGCATGCAGGTCACTTTGCTGTGGTTGCACAGATAATAAAAATATGATGGCACAGTAGATAACAGGAATGTCTACAGCACAACACAACAACACACAATTACAGTAGCCTCCCACACAACATATGTAAACAGGACTTCAGCACAGTTAATCAAAACACTGGTTAATGAACAGAAACAATAAACAAAAATAATAAAATTCAGGACAGGATAAAAAATCATCTTTATGATTTATTTATATACAAGGAAAGGTAAAGTTATCCCTGTCTGTGCCATGAAGGCATACAGGGGAAGTAGAGGTATAGCTCCACTAACTCTTAACATTGGTGCTAGATATGGGTGAGTGGGAAAGAACTGAATAGGAGGCTGACTAGTCCCCAGACCAGTCTGGGCATTTTGGAGAAGACAAATCTCTTGCCTCTGCCTGGGTTCAAACCCTGGACCGTCCAGTCTATAACCTAGTTGCTATACTGACTATGCTATCCTGGCTCCATGATTTATCACGCAATAACAATTATTTGTCATGTACATATACACTGTAAGTTGATATTTTTAAATGTCTGCCAAAATGCAATTTAAATTAGTTAACTGAAGTTTTTGCTAAAATAATTATAATGCGAGATTTCAAATTCTCACAGCAATGCTCACTATGATTCAAGTCTTATGGGATGATATACCGTTTTGACTGGTAAACAGTTGCCTATCAACATGCCATAACATCCCAGAAAACTTGTATCTTCACTTTATAATCACGAAATAAATGCAAATGAGTTTATATGAAAAAGAGGACGACTGATTGTTACTTCCTTCAGTGCCACTATTTCAACTCTGGAAAGGTAACATCCTTTCCCTGCTTCAGGCATCATCCTGGAATTACTTAGAGGGACGGAGGAAAGCTACAAGAAACAACAGTCAGTATTACCAATAAATGAAAATCATGATGAACTGAACTGTTTTAAAAAATAATGACCACAATATGGTCAATCTACAGTGCCTAGTGGGCAAACCGTGAATGAATTATTTATCTGCTTTATTTTCTATGGTTGTATAAATCTTGAAAGAAGTACTGAAAAGTACAAGGACAAGCATTAGATTATTTAACCATAAATATGACAGCGAACATTAAAGAACTTTCATCCTACAAATAAGTACAACATTTTTATTTTTCTCTTTTTATACATAATTGTAGGTTTCATTGTATTATGCAAAACATATATAACACTTTATGTGTATAAAAATAAACTGAAGAATGTGGAATGTTACCTTGAAAGCAGTAACAGGAGTGAAGAGTGAGAAGGAAAAGAAACAGGATGACTGTAAGATAAGGATAAGAATTAATATGACAGTCAATAATATGGACAGTGACTGGTATATCAGATGGGAACTTTGGCTTGTCGAAGAACAGGATAAGTACACTCTAACTGGATAACATATAAGTACTCATGAAAGTAAACTGGTAAAAGTATTGTGTAGGAAAATGAATATGATACATGGATGTTATTTTTATCCACAACATACAACCTGTAACTGTACATTTAGAAACAATTAAGCATTCAATATTTGAACTGATATACTTTATATGAATGTGTAAAGATGATGTCTTCCTGCATTTGTAAAAAGAGCAGTACATGATAAATGTTGGAAGATATGAATGTTGCATAATTTATGCACAGCACTGTCTAATCGTTGTCTAAGGATGACTACCATCTAGTAATCTAATTTATAAGATACCTGTACAAACCAGCCTACAATACTGGCAATACGTTGGGTGTTTACATACATATAATGCCTTCAAAATGTCATATCTTTTCTCCCTACAAGAAACATTTCATAATAATCATTCCATATTACAAATCTAAACTGGTTAGTGACTTTAGTCCAGTATAATATTTACACAAACACACACACACACACACACACACACACATGCATATGCATACACATATTTAACAATAATTGTTACTATACTTGACTGCAGTATTTAAATACTTATGCTGATATCTCATTTATAAAGAGGATAACTGTTTTGAGCATTTGAAAAATATCAAAGCCTGTCCATTTCCAAGCCAAGTCTAACAACAGACAGAAGTTTTGTCAGTTCCCTCGCTTATTAAAATGTACATATACTCAGAGCTAAATATCCACTATCTACAGCACTTGACTGACTGTTCAGATTAACAATAAGGTTGCCTAGGCATACATCTTGTGCAAGCATTATCATTTCAAACTAAATAAATCATAAATTTTGTTACGTGTTGATGACTAATTCTGGTTGAAAGTCTCAGAAAGGGATGTAAGTGTAGAGAGAATAATAATATTAAAATGCACTTTAAGGACATGAGTTACGAGTTGTGAGGTGAACTCATGCCACATGAAGGTTACGTAGGCTTGTGTGATGATAGTGGCAGATTTTCAAACTTTGAATAAGGGAATTTTTTCCAGTCAAATAACTATCAAAAGCTGAAAAGAAAAAAAAAAAAACCGTATATCACAGCACCTTTAAAAATTGTTAAGAATTTCGTCAGTTTATTAACATTCAAAAAATTATTAAACACCTCACGTCACAATAATTAAAATGGCAGAAATTTCAGTAATTTTGCTACCAATTTACAGTTTAAGGCAATTCATATCATGCAGAAATATTGCAAGGATTGGATGTTACTGTTATATACCACTTTACAGAATACTGCATTTGGGTAACTGCAGAATTTTTTGCCAGTAGAAGATTAATATCAAAATGGTGTCACACACACGCTAGTGTGAGATGCCCGACAGCAAAGATTTGGAAAGATGTGCGAGCTGTGTATGTTGGTAAATATACATAAACCACTGGCAGAAGGTAATATCTATAAGCAAGATGGGAAAGCTAAAAAATGTGCCATTACTGGACTAAACTGGCACATGAGCTGTTGACATGGGACACAGAATACCTATTAGCTGCTCACTTAATTATACAACACACAGTTTGATGATGCCGTTTCTTTCACATACATTTTAATACAATACTTTAACAGGAATATTTTAGAATATATACACACACCACACCGTTTCAAAACTGTACTAATGCCATTTACATAGTAGTTAAAATTTCAGGGATAAAATTGAATGACAACCAACGGGTTTTAAGTTCCTAATTCCCACATGTTCAAAAACAAATCAGACTGCACCTGAAACGTTTGCATTGCATCCAAATCTTTTGTGCTGAGGACAGTGAATTATCAGCCACTTTAGAATGTGCTTTTGAATTATTAGTTCTATATTTAAAAATTACTGATTATTGTATTATGTTAACTAATTCTGTTCCTCTTAACACCACCATGATACAGTATGTTACTGCCTGCTGTGTCTCAACTTTACATGTCAGTGCAGCAAATGTGCTTGACTTCATCAGCTGAAACCTGCTGTGGGTTAATGTATTGTATTACAGCAGTAGTAACAGCATTTTAATTAACATGCTGCACACAAATCCATGACTTCCCATCCAAGAATGGCATATGGCTTAGGATTACCTTGCTTTTCACACATGTGCAGTATGTGGGCCTGATATGGCCAATCTACTACACCATGCCCAAGGTCACCTTCAGCTACATGAGGGAGGATCAGGGGAGAGACATTCACATGCAAAATTCAAGGTTCTCACAGCAGTGACTATGAAGACTGTCACCTGTTACATGATGCCATGTGGTCTGGTAGAATCTTAGTGATGTTTCAGAAGAACTTGCTGCCACAATATTCATGACAGAAGAACAGCAACAGTGCCATGAAGATGGAGGCAGAAGGTCTGAACCCAGGCCAGACCATGTGGGTCGTGGTTGATGAAGTGGGATGGGTATTTCTCTGAGTTCTCTGATGATATTCCCCTGTCAGTATTGTTCCAAAAATGCTCCATGCTCTCATTTCATTCATGTACCTCCTATTCTAAGCTTAGCAACTGATAGTCTCATTAAATTAAAAACTTCCTCTCTCTCTCCCCCTCCCCTCCAGAAGTCTGTAGATTCTACAAGACTACATGTTGTCACATTGCAGAAGACAGTGCTTTACAAACACTTACATGTTCACAGCTCTTACCTCCTTTGGTAATGCTTGCAGGCTAAACATACATTCATATCTTCTTTGGCAGCCAAGAAATTGCAGCTTGTGCTTACAGCAGTCCTCAGTCTGGTGTACATGAGCAATAGGAAACCTGTCTAGTGCACTGGGAAAGCTTATGCAGATATAATGTCAGATATCGGAATTAACCTGACGATATGTATGTCACAAGCTAGTGACAGTGGCAGTGGCAGTGTACAGTTCTGTTTAGCCACACTGCATAGTGGTTCATATTTTGACAGCCATTACCCTCATAAACACCAGCAGACAATCTTTTGATAGTGCACAAGAACAATAAAGCTGTCGAAACACCAACAAAAGTAAAAAATCATGTTTTTGTTCAGTGAAGAATTTAAAGGAGAGTAATATTAAATGTCTGGAAAAATATACCAGTAATGTAATTAACTACAAAATTGTAATCTTAGCAACCATTGTGCACAACAAATGGAATACTCTGTACTTACAGAAAATATTCTGCATCTGTCACTTGAAATATACTTCCAAGAATGATAGCAATGAACTACTCCACACTGTCTATTTTATGTCACAATGTTTTGAAACCTAGGCATGGTATTAGAAACACCAAGACAGTGAACACTGTCCACAACACTGGTAAAAGCTTACAGCAATACAACATTGTCAGAACATTTTCAGGTTGATATGAAATACAGATTCATAAAACGGTCTTACTGATTATTCACCAGTAAACTAAATTCCTGCAGTGTGTACTGTATCTCTTAGCAGACATGGCTACATTTACGACACCCAGACCTGAGGCTTGCTGTTACATTCATTCCAAATGCTTCCTGAATTAAGTAGATCCCTTTCTTATTCTGGGACGGTTAAAAAAGTCAATAAAACAGCAAGATACTTACATCCTTGGAGGAAGGAAAATGACTGAATAAATCATAATTTCTTACGTATGCACACCTGCAGAACATCAGGCACAAACTTAACACATTGAACCTTGATATTCTGCATACTTTTCACTGTTCTCACACAGTAATATGCTTTTTACTGCCCCAGACTTTCTGCCATATAAAGTCAACCAAATCTGAATACTGCAAGGAATCTCAGCTTCCTGAACATCCTGAACATATACATACCTGTATAATGGTTTACAAGGACAGAGAAACAAGTTTTTACCCTCAAATTATTGCCCTTACAAGAGACTACTGAGAAATTAAAAAACTTAACTGTTCTTTCTTTGGTTGCAAAGCTGAACCTCAGTGCTGTATGATATAATACGTTACCTTCAATTGTTACATTATATTACAGTATTTGCCCTTTGTAAGGTAGGATGTGGAAGGCTTTGTGAGAGATAGGGAAGATGCTGAAGTCAAATACAGTATGTAAGATGCTAGTACAGATCTGTCACAACGACTCACAGTACTGCATGATGAATCATGCAGCTGACCTCTGCTGAAGGCGTTGTTCCATTGTGATGTACTGTCTGATCAGACGCGATATCTCATGAGCCTGGTCTGTCTGCAGGCGAGTGATACGTTGTTGCATGAGATTGCCACACTTCATGTCCAGGAAGAGCGTACCATCTTCTGACTTTACTTTCCGGGTTGAGATCACCTCCGAGAAAGGGTAGTGAGTCAGCGTCTCCTGGAAACAGAAGATAAATTTATTCAAATTTACAAAATCCTGTATTATTGATGTCTGGCTTAACCTTTAGCGGCCGGACTTATTTCTCAGCGTTGCCCTTTAAATCGAGATAAGTGGCCTACTTTACGGCACAAGCCCTGTGTGATCGGGTCTGCGGTCCCCGCGTTGGCCGTTTAAACATTAGCGCTATCGTTAGAAAAACTTTAATATTATTTTATCTGGAAGAGATAAAATGGTGGAATTACTTCCATTTTGTAGAAATTGGAACAGGCTTTTAGCAGAGCACATTAGAAATTCAGCATGTATCCTTACTGCCTAAATAAACATAATACAATTTCATATTCTTGTGAATTTGAATTTATGTCGTCATTTTTGTGGCTGGTCGAGACATTCCTTTTACGGGATTCCTTTTTCTCGTTTTCATGAGACATATTCGTGCCTATCGTTCAGCAGTAATCAGTTCTTATTAGTAACACTAAATGATTGTTGTTAGTCTAAACAGTGTAAGGTTTGTTCAGCGTCATTACAAGATTGACCGAGAAGGAAAAAATCAGCCCACCTTACTACGCAAAATACTCAACACCAAGAAACGTTGTTGTGATGACTCACTTCACTGTTACAGTATTGCCTTTACTAACCAACACACCTCCTAATGAATGCACACCCAACTGAAATAAAACACTGTTTCAATAACACTTCGCTAGACTAAACACTACACATATTGGCTTCCATCGGTACCAACAACGCTTAGAGAAAAACAGAACTACGCGCCGAAAGACTTTCCAAACCCACAGACATACTTATACGCGTTTTTGAACCTAAAATGAAGGTTCAGAAAACAAAGAGAAGTTCTCGTCTTCAAGAAATTATTGAAGAGTGTTTTAAATTTAAGAAAAACATAAAAGATTTGTTTGATGTTTTATTTGGAATAAGGCAGCAGAGATATAGTACATTTTTGCATACGAAAGTAAACGTCGCCTGATATCATTTTCTTAGAACGAAATTGAATGCAATGCCTGCCATAATAAAATAATAAACACAGATTAATTTATGGCTTGCACACCAGCTTACAGTACGTATCTTTGTAATTTTAGACCCGCCTTATCTACAGAAATTGCTCTTTTCATTGGCTCCGAGAAACAGAAAGTTGACAGGCGCTTGCATACTCCACGTGGAGTGAAAGGGCCATTGTATGGTGTCCCTTTGAAATATAAAGCCCGATTATATGAATCACTGTAGGTCAATTTATGGCCAACACGATACTGTATGCAGACGGCAGAAAAACAACTCCCAAGGCAGTTCGCTTTGCTTATGAAGCTCAATGCTGATAAACCCTCTTCAATGTTTAAGCCTGAGTTCCTGCCTGGGGTAAAGTGGTCGGAGCGTGAAGCAAACCAAACATTTCATCTAACGCGGAATTGGGAGCTATACAAGTTCCCTACATGTTTTTAAAGCTGTGGGAGCTCTCTTGAGCGGTCCTAGGCAGCAAAGGACGACTGACGATTTAAAGGGCCCCGTCATTTATATAGGACGCACGGACTCTAAAGGTTAATATCTTGCTTAGGATACAGATTAACATTTTTTTGTTTCTCTTCTCCCAACAAGCTTCAGTCTACCTTGCCCTGAAGATGGAGGCAGTATGTTCCTCAGAAACAATAATAACTCTCTACAGGCTATATGGCATCACATCCCAAAATACCAGATATACCTTTTAAAACAGATATGAAGTATCAGACTTAATCAAAATAAATTTCAGAAAAGAGGCATGGCAGGGGGCAGGATGGACAGATGTTAAATATTCCAATTCCGTTCAGTGCACTGTAAGAGGGTAGTGAATATGAGCTTTCTGTAAATTCTTTCCCATAATATGTGTATAATGTGAACCTTCCTGACATCCAGGAAATTCTCTGTCACTTCCCAAAAGTTTCAGTATCTTCACAGCCTACCCTCTGGTATGTCTCTATACAATCCCTGCTCTTTTTATAGTCCTCTTCATCTAACATCTCTGTTTTGTTCTTAACTTCTGACTACATCCATCTTATAAAACTGCCTTAAATATTCTTTCTTTTTGTAACATGTCCAAACTAATTTCTAATAATAAGTATTATCTCCACAATTCATTAATCTCCTCTCTCAATGGATCACACATTGGCATGGTGTGTATATAAATATTAAGAGAGACGATTTATGTAGCACTGTGTGAGGAGTAGAAGGATCTTCATGCATGGCGTTTAGGGGATGATATGAAAGACATTAGTTGTGACATATTTTAAATTACCATCCATTTTCTTTCAGTGGAACTTCATAATGTACACGACAAGCACAAGTACCCACTGTTTGTCTAGGCTCCTTGTCAGTCTCACAATATGCAGTATCTAAAACTTTAACGAACTAATAACTCTCAAATTAAAAAAAATAAAAAAAAATCTTCAAATCTTAAGACTTTATGTAATGAATAAACACTTACTCATGTAATTAAAAGAAAAGATGATGCAAGATGATTTCAATTGCATTCACAAACTCTACTAAAACACGTGCGCATTGCTTTAACCACTGTCACAACTGCAGTGCTAGTATCAGTATGCCATAAATTAGGTGTTCTCGATACAGCCTGTGGCAGAACAGTAAACTGACAGGATGTTACATTTGTATGTAATATACAGGACTAAGGTGGAATGTGGTATTGAAAATATTTACGTACCAACCTTGATGTACAAACACCACTGTTTGGATATAAATGTTTGGTACACTGTAAGAGAGGGTTCTTGGGTCCACTGTCAACATTCGGTTGAAGAATCCAAACTGGTCTCATATCATTTTGGTATCAAATTTGAACATACTTAGACGCAAAATGAGACACATGACAAAATAATACTCACATGGGTGATTAGATCTATGAAATGCACACCATGCCTGTTTAGAGCCAGGATGTGGTCTGAACGCTCCTTTGGATCAGAGACTCGTTTCACAGCAAAGAAACTTGATCCAAAGAGTGGCCACTTTGACAAGATGTCTAGAAAAGAATACAGGTACGTTACAGACAGTAATATACATGATATGCATGAATATATGTGTGGGCATACTGAGAAATCCCTGGTAGCCATATAGTCTATGTTTATGTGGATAAAAATTTCAAACAATTTCAACTTGCACTTTTCAGCTCACATGCTGATAAATGCCCAGTTTCTTTCCATCTTCTCAACACTTATAGCACATATATGGATGTCTTCCTTCAACAGAAGGTATCTGTGTGGAATCACTTATTCACCAATGGAAGAGGTCAAGCAAGTTGGTGTAGTGGTAATGCTCTAGGCCTGTATTTTGGAGTTGCACAGTCTGAATTTTGGCTGGCTTATTGGCTATCTAAACTGAAATTCTTCAATAATTTTCCCCAGTCCCTTGAGGCATGTGGCATATTACTACTTGAATTAGACCAAGACCACTATCAAATCCTTTACAGTTTATCATTCACCAATCATCCTAACATACACAGTCTGAGATACTGACATCATAAAATAAAATATATACATATACAAGAAATCAATAAATAACTAACTAATAACTTATCTGTCTAATTTACAATGTATTTGGGTGGAAAAAAATACATGTCTGGTCTCTGGTATTGGGTACTTAATAAGTCAATTGTATGTCATTCTGAAGTTGTTCAACACAGGTAAAGAGCAGAAAGACTTGTCTACACCTTCCTAAGAACCATTTTAAAACATATGTTTATGAACATCAGGTTGTATGTATTCTCTCTAAATTACAGAACTTCACAATAAATGTTGGAAGAGTGTTCTGACAATTTGGTTATGTCAGAATGAGACTGACCTAGAACTTGAGCCTTGGCCTGTATTGTAGTCAGTGTCTCAACATCCCTCCAGTTGCTTTGAACCATGTTCACCCACTGTGCTGGCTTTACATCTCGCACTGTCAGTGCAGGCTTCGGCAGCAGGAACTTAGTTTCTTTCATTGTTGGCACGTGAGTCATATCTGCTGCTCGGTGTAACAATGCTGCCATCTTTGCAATGTCATACTAGAAAATAAGACAGTGTAATTATTATGGTGTTTGGGGTTGGGGGTAGGACATCTTGGTGATGTCTGGGCCTTGATCCTGAGGGGCCACCTTCTGCATTCAGGGACTCCAAATTTAAATATAAATATTAATGATTTTGCATCCTCTTTATTTATATTGCACGTCTCCTGATTTATAAATACCATTGTGCATGTATGCCCTTGTCAACCTCTTTCTATAATTAAATACTTCATCTAACAACATTAATTAAACACGTTTATATTGCCAAGCAATTACGGTAAGGTGGTGATTGTGGTGATGGTGGTGGTGGTAGTAGTAGTAGTAGTAAGCAAGCAATCCCATTACAGGCCTTGACAGGCCCTTAGGGTCCCAGGAGGTTGAGGCTCCCAGATTTTTTTAGACAATCAGCACATAAAGGTGGTAAGGTTGTCAGCCCTACGCACCGGCCACCTTTACCCCCCAGGAAAGATTCCTGGTACTCATTTCTGTTAGAGGCTGAGTCGACCCCAGGGCCATAGTGCGACCAAAATGATTATGTCGATGAAAAATTCCAGTGACACCATCGGGAATCGAACCCACGACGTTCCGGTTTGTAACACAGTGCCTCAACCAACTGCGCCACCGCGTGCCCGTAGTAGTAGTAGTAGTAGTAGTAGTAGTAGTAGTAGTAGTAGTAGGTAAAGTTTACCCTAGAGCAGGCCATGAAGGCACAGAGGGGGAGTAGAGGTACAGCTCTACTCTTTCTGTAACCTCGACACTAGAGGGGGTGGGTGGTTAAAGCCACGCCCCAAAAGCAGTTATGATCCTTGTAAAATAGAATGACATAACAGATGAATGAGCCTTCCTGGCATATTTAGGGCTGAACTAGGGTGAGGGTATGTGAAGAAATGATAGTGTGAGGTTCAATCATGTATGGAAACCCAAACATCTGAGCTGTGTTCAGTTCACCAGAAATGGCCTTAAAGTAGTGCTCCAATAAAATGTTTTTATACAATAACAAACCAATATTTTTACATATATTACGTTAAAAGTATTGTCTTAAGACACTGCTCTGGACTACAACATACAGCATGCCGAAAAAGTAAACGACACCAAACTAAACAAAATAATGGTTTACATTGTTAATGTCAAATTTTACTAGGGTTCATAAATATATTTCTTGCTTTTCCATATTCATTACTGTGGCATAATGACATTTTTCAATACCAAGGTTAAAGTTAAAATTCTGGGTTGTGAAAATGGTCAGTGTTTTAACAAAAGTACTTGTTTTAAGGCTAGGTGTAAAAATATATCAGTGGAACTGTCACTATAATATTTTTGTTATGAATACTGAGTAATAATACATTTTTATTTTCATAACTTCAGTGACTGATTCACTGGTGTTACACATATAAATTGAGCATTAAATAAGTTATAATAAACTTAAATAAAGGCCAGTTATAGTGTCTTGCCTTCAAGACAAAATATAAGACAAGCACTGATTAAGTACATGAAACTGGACAATAAATATATATTTGGTAGAAAGAAAAGAAGAATTTGTAATATCGAAACTTACACAAACAGAATATACATTGACTCAAATTGAGACTGACAACATACATGATGAAGTTGTTATGAAGTGCAGAGATTATAAAGCATGAATAAGATGCTAGCACTATTAAACCTGGGCATACGAGCGGGGCTGGGAAGAAGCAGTGATGATCTGTTTACAGAACTACCCCAACATCATTATGTACATGTTTAATACACAGCATAAAAATGACCTAAGTGGTAATACTTACTGAAGAGCATTAACAACTTACAATGACATCCTGGTCAAGCTGTTCTCCTGGCATGATGAGCAGCAGACCTTCCAAGTAGTCTGGAGCTATCTGGTTGAACACAACCTCCACATACAACTGGGAGTCAAGTCGCAAAGGGAAGTGCCACACAGAGCGACAGAATATCAGGTAGAACACCTGGCATAAAATAATGCATGATGTAAGTGAAAACTGTGTCCTGGTTTTTGCAAAAGCAGCTACTTCAGGCGAACTTACACCTTTAGCGTAATTTTATGCAAGAGTCTGTTACTGGTACAACACACCCCAATGGTCTCTTTCAAGGAAGGACTGTAATTCATGCCTGTTTTATACTTATGTCTAACATAATTTTACAAAGCCTTTGTTACTGGTACAAAACCTTACAACTGTTTCTTTAGAAAAGTAAGAAATCTAATTTATACCTGGTGTTTACCTGAAGTGAATGATTTTATAAATACAGTAGAACCTGTTAAGAAGTCTTTCAAGTGACCAGAGGATTAGGGACTCCTTAAGTGGGAAGACTTATTAAGAGGGAAGCTTATTAAAAGCAAAAGGATTTTGGGATTTCAAAAATCAGACTTCTTACAGGGGAAAACTTCTTACGCGGAGACTTCTTATCCGGGTTCTACTGCAATTACTGTATTCTGATTTCAAAAGAAAATAAAAACTTCTAACAGAACTACATGATAATTATAGAACTACATTTCAGAGAATAAAGAGTAATATGCATTTTTTTTTTTGTTCACCCTAGAACAGGCCATGAAGGCCCAGAGGGGGAGTAGAGGTATAGCTCTACTCTTTCTTTAACCTCGGCACTAGATAGGGGTGGGTGGTCAACGCCACGCCCCAGCCGCTTTACCCCCAGGAATGACCCGGCACGCATTGTACAGGAGGCTGGGTAGGCCCCAGGGCCGGTTTGGATGGGTGCTTAAAATCTCGACCCCATGGGAATTCGATCCCCAGACTGTCCAGCTCGTAGCGAGTCACTATACCGACTACGCTATCCTGGCCCACATAATATGTATAGCAATACTTACTTAATCACTTACTAGGAAATAACAAAATTCTTCAGATTTCAGAGCTGCTTTTATTATAGGTAACTCGAAGGTCAGGCCTAGCTGAACGGCATAATTCTGCATTGTGTACCCTTCCACTAGACCTGACCTCTGAATCAGGATTCACCACTGGGATAACTATCCATAGACATTAACATAAACAAAATTTTTCCACAATTTGTGACAAGTTCTGAAACTAAGGTAACACTTTGCCATCAATTGGTTCTATCTTCTATACAAATTTTTGTTTTCAGTGAACTTAATTATAATATTTAAACTGGGAGCTTGTATTTGAGAGCAGTTCCAAACAGAAGGTCTTTGTGAAAAATGGTTTGGACTATAACCTCTGTTAGGAATCATTCATTGTTTGGATTTTCTCCACTGCCTGTGATTAAAGCAAAAATTAAAATACAATGTTCTGGAGGTAGAATCAGTCTCTGAAATGCAGTATTTTTAATTTTACTTTTAAAGTTCAAAGAATGGATGACTCCAAATGTGATTTACCATTGTCAAGAATTCTAGGGGATTGTACTACTACACTAATTTCTTAATTTAATGCATGAAGTACAGAAGGGTTATGTATGGGTATAGCTGGGAAGGGTGGGGAGAGGGGAAGTGGTGCCACTGCTGAGTGGCACAATCAAAAAGCTGGCCAAACGTATGACAAAATGAAAATTACAAATAAAGAAATCTGATTTTCTGTGCTCAAGAGATTTTGAATTATTGAACATAATACAAGAAAATTCAATAAAACAGTAATATATTTAAAGCTTACAATTTCTGTTAGCGGCAGCCATTATGATTACTCGCCCTGGGCACTAAAACACCTAGCTATTCATTTGGCTTATGAGATCTTCACCTCTGTGTTTTTCTAAAAGTTTCTAAATATTGAATCTCAGTTTGTAAGCAAACCCACTAAAGGAAAATGTGACAGTGTTTCATCAAGTCCCAACTATCTTCAGTATTATGAAGTGCACTGGAACAACCTTCCAATTTAAAATTTATGAACAAATTCCATTAGTAACAATTTTATGCAGATGAAAAAATAATCAGATACATGGTAAACATTCAATTAATACTTTGAAGGTGAAGAGAACTGACATATGTTACTAAAATAGAGTGATGTGGGCCCACATACCTGCTGATTTTTATGTAGTTCTGTAGTGACATCTAGGATGTATTCTTCACGAGCCAATGGCATCGTAAACGTGTCACCCTCTACTATGCAGTATAGTGAAAACTCCTCCATTTCCATCTCTCCCCCTGTCACACCAATTACACTACACAATTCTTCAATGACATCCTGCAAGAACAGAAGAGTCAGTCACTTAAGTTCGAGCAAACGTCTTCAACTTTCTGTGATGATGAGTTAACTAATCATGTATTGATTTTCTAACAAATGAATATCATAGAACTGTGGAAACTGATACAAAACCTTCAGTTCTCAGGCAAATTCATATTTTAATTCTGTACTTGCCCCTGCCAGGAAAGTTCAAACAAATTATTATATAATTTGTATCTAAATCCATCTCATAACTTTCCTTTACTTGTTACCATATTAATCTCATTTTTACTGTTGCTAAGCTCACATTTTTGTGGAATATATGGAAGATATGGCAGTCGTGCAAGAATTTTCTTTCGTGTTCGATTTGATGACAGTAACTAATGAAATATTGGAGCTAGGCATGCGAAATCTGGTAAGGTTACAGATTATAAAAACATACATAAACATCATGTATAAAACATTGCTTGTAAGTTAACAATTACAGGTACTCCTCATTTAACATTGGGGGTAACATCATGAAAACAGCATCATGGATAAATACAGCATAAAGTGGACCATTTTTTCTGTAAGAAATAACTAAAATACCCAAGAAAACAATTAATCTGAGCCTGGGAAATGTTCGTCAAATCTTTCATCATTAAAATTTGGCAATGTTAAAGCAAAACAGTATTGTTCAGAGCACTGGTAAATGAGATTTGCATCTATAAAAATGGTGATGGTCCAAAACTTTGAGATTATGTCCAATAAATGTAATGTATGCTAGACATAATTTGTATTCAAGTAACAAGTTCACAACAAAAATAAAACAAGAGAATAATAAAAATATTACCAAGCAGGATTTGAAATATATGTATTGTGAGTTCTGCTCAGAGCTCCTTGTCTTTTCTTTAGCACTTTCAGGCAAGTGCTATGGTAGCATGTTGTTCAGGACAGCTGTGCATGTCATCTTCCTGACATGTACAATGATAAAGGTAAATATTTTTGTGAGATAGCACTACACCTACATGACAAGCTAAATATGATTTAACAGTACTTTGTACAGTGGCAGAATGTCTTCAGTCTGATGGTGGTTCAGACAATAATAATTATGTTCTTATTTAGGAAATTAGGGCCAAAAAATCAATCACAAAAAGTGGTCTAAAATCACACTGGGCAACCTCTAGGATTACCACAAATGTTTAGGTCATACACTGTCTCCTTTCTTTCCAGTTTACTATTAAACAGCAAGAGTGCAGGATGTACAATTACACAAAGAAAGGTACATGATGATACCTGAACGACAGTGGTGGATTTTGTGTTGACAACCCTCTCTGTCCCACCAGGTAACCTGTAGATTTGACGTTTGGAGTTACGGCCAGCACTGATGGCTGTGATCTCTTCTACACTGGGCACATTCTTCCTTCCCCCATATTTGAAAGTTTTTCGAAGATTCTGAAGACATACAGTTGCAGTACCTGCAAAAACATCCATTCATGTGATTATTATGTGTTATATGCACAAAATGAACATATATAGCAGTTATAAAGTTCGTCTGTCCAACAGTCTATTTCATATCTTATACTACTTACATGATTTTTATAAAATGTATGATGAGGGGGTCTAAAAAATAAAGTTTTAGTTAGGTTCATTTAATTTAGTGCAATACCTTTACTGAAACTCAACCAAATTTGATCATGCTTCCTCCCTTCTGGGATATGACACTGCATCAATGGGTAATTGGTTCCCATTTTGAGGCAATGTAGTGGTCTCATCTTCAAGGGTCAAGATGTCCATGGAGACAATTTGACCCTTGAAGATAAAAGATGGCTCACTGTAGAATGCTTTGTAGACAACATTAAATATAGGCCTCACTAAGACATATAACTTCTATATAAATCATTTCTGATGTCATGAATGACCTCCCAAACCCCTTATTAGTGCTGTTACACGTTACATGTATTTGTATATATGATAGGTTTTTGCATCAAGTATAACATAACTAACACTCTGGAGCCAGAATGGCTCAGTCAGTATAGACACTAGGCAACAGGTTAAATACAGAGGAACTGGGGTTAGCTTCTGAGCAGACGTAGAGATCTTTCTCTTCTCCACAGCACTCAGACTGGTTCTGGTGCACACCCAGTCTCCTAGACAATGGGTACTGGGGGCTGTTTTCCTGTGGGAAAAGTGGCTGACATGAAGTTGACAACTCACCTCCATCTAGTAATGAGATTAAGAATGCATGCAACCATACGGCCACTCCCCCATATGTGGCATGCTGCTTCAACAAATTTACCTTTAGCTTACTAATAGCCTACAATCATACAAAACAAAGTTAAAAATAAATATCTGCATGCATAACCAAATGGGCCAATTTCAGGTAAGCAAGTCACTGTAACTCGGCAAATTCTTACCATGGTATGCCCGTCTTTTGTCGTAAGCTGCTGTTTCAAGGTACTTGAACAGGTATGGCTTCAGTGTGTCAGAGCAGACAAAATATGCAGCAACAATGCTGAACAATCGCCATCCTCGCTGACATGAATCTGGTTTTATGGACTTGTTATTAGTTGTCTGTTTCATCAGCTGACAATAAACTTCATCTCTCAGTGCTTCGTGTTTATGGCAGTGCTGCAAGTAAGAAGGAGAATATAATAAACAAAAACAAATTGGCAGAAGCCAAGTGTTAGCCAAAATTAAAGCTATAGTAACAGTAATAACAAAAGGGAAGGAATGAAAGCAAAAATACACAAATAAAAGAAAGAAGAATAAAAATTGTGTATAACACAAGTTGTAGGGTATGAATAGAGAAATTTGATACAAAAATGAAACACAGAGTTCATTTTCCTTCAGTTTCACATTGCAAAAAAACCTACAAGCACCCATCTAAAAAGTTAATAAGGGCCTCAGGAAACGGTATATATATTCACAGGAATTCTATTTCCATTTACCCATCCCACACACTGAACATTTCTATGACCAGCTAGTGAATGTACCAATTGTGCACCTGGGGTTTTTGTAAACGGCACTGAAATAATGAATCTCTATATTCATAATGACAGTCTTATAAATATTACCATTGACTAATACTCTGTTATTGTAGTCACTGCTGCATGCACTATAAAAATGGTTTAGACCACCCAGCAACCAGAAAGGGTTGAAAACACTGGAGAAACATAAGGATTTCACGCATAAAATGTAATTTTCTGACAGTAACAGAAAACGTTTAAAAACAGGTACAATTGGCTTCAGTTCGATTTATATATTAATTAACTGCTTGCACTAGAAAATATAGTAAGTCTGAAACATTTAATGTGTAAACAAATTAAGTGGTTTGTAAGTATTAGCTGTTTGTATCTGTGAAGACTGAATGATACTGCCTGATGACAGGGTGCCCTGGTGGATATTTTGAAAATGATAATAAACCTTGAGGTTCAAAAAAAGCATAGATTTCTCAACAAACTGATTGAAAATCAGCTTCTCAAAAAGTCTTGTGACACAGATTTTGTTACGCCTTTGAAGCCTAAATGATCAGTACATTTCTAATAAGTGACAGTTACCTGAGTAGATAAACTTGGAGAACAAATAATCATGTTAAAAATTTCTTTTCCTCCCTCTGATGTACATATTCTGGTGGCAGAGAGGCACAATAAAATATTTCTAACATACAGATAAACACATCTGTTGAGTAGGAAATTCCAACAGCTGATGTTATGGCATGATATGACATGACACAAGGCCTGAGCCAAGTAATGGTGTATGCAGGGAAAGTGATGAATGGTCCGTGAATGCATTAGAACATCTTGCATCTACTTGGCTCAGATCAGCAACTGCCCATCCACAATACCCATCACACATGCCATGGAAATCTCTGTCCAATTTTAAACTTCTGTAAGTGCAGTGTCTTTCAGTTATCTAATGACAATTTTTACTGCTGACACAATCATAACATTTTAAATCTGAAAGAACACACATGCTCGCTGATTTAACTAGACAGCACCTGATCCATTAATTCTTACCATAAGAATTGTGTAGACACACTTTACTTCAGTAGAATCTGGAGCCATTGGCAGGTCCCCCATGTAGCGCATTACAGCAGCAAAACATTCTACAGCCAGTTCACTTAGTTCACCTGGTTCCAAGCGAAGCAGGGACTGCTCTATTGGCACCGAGCTGAATTTAACAAGATCAACCTGCACACCATGCAAAAGGAATTCAAAATTTAAGCAGGTTCACTAAGATAAAGTTTAGGTTCCACTTACAGCTCACAATTATTTCTTGTTGTGTCACCAATATGGAGAGAATAATATGTACCAAATTCTCATAATATTGTAAACAGCACATTACACCTACATTTTTAAAAGATAAAAGTTAATTAAAATTCCTCAAAGCATCACTAAGATTATAGTATAATACTGTAAAATACGATAAAATTCTCTCTATTACGTGCCATGCAGCGCAGAGGGGGTGTAGAGGTATAGCTCTACCGAGTCCTAACTTCGGCGCCAGATATTGGGGGGGGGGGGGGGTGGTGGTGGTCAACGCCACGCCCCGTGGGCCCCAGGGCAGGTCTGGGCAGGTTTTGGAGAAGAGAAAATCTCTTACCCATACCTGGATTCGAACCCCAGACCACGCAGCTCGTGGCAAGTCACTATACAGACTAATATAATACTGTACAATAAATTAATTATAAGTACCTAAATACTAAAAATGTAGGTGGGAACATAATATTAATATGGATATTATACAGATAGGGTGGGAGGGTGTGGGCAGGATTAAACTGCTTCAAGGTACCGATCAGTGGTGGCCTCTTCCAATTCAGTACAAGTCAAGAACAGTATTAGAGAATTTTCACTAATAAATACTGCAAAGAGCTGAAAAATTACACCGAGTGTGAAGATAAGTACCTTCTACCTAGTTCTGTAAATACTTTATGGTGTTTCCACATTGGGCCGGGATAGCATAGTCGATATAACGACTCGCTACGAGCTGGACCGTCCGGGGATCGAATCCCGGTGGGGGCGAGATTTTCAGCACCCGTCCCGACCGGCCCTGAGGCCTACCCAGCCTCCTGTACAATGGGTACTGGGTCATTCCCGTGGGTAAAGCGGCCGGGGCGTGGCGTTGACCACCCACCCCCATCTAGCGCCGAGGTTAAAGAAAGAGTAAAGCTATACCTCTACTTCTCCTCTGGGCCTTCATGGCCTGTTCTAGGGTGAACTTTACCTTTACCTTTTTCCCACATTATTATATTCCAATTGTGTACTGACCTGTTCCTTCCATGTCCAGTCATTATCCTTGTTTCCTTTCTTCCCCTTGTTCTTTTTGTTTGCTTTGAGGCTCTCAATGACTTTTAGTGAGCCAGAAATTGACCCATCAGCCGTCTTCAGCATCTCAAACCTGATACAAAACACACACTTTAAAATCCTATAATAAATGCAGCTCACAGAGCTAAATTATGGCACCATATAGACAGTATTATGTTGCAGAAGAACAAACAAACGAATTTTTACAAAATGTTTGATACAGATAATAACTGTCACAAATTAATTAACTGAATACAAGAATTAATGGCCAACTGCTCCCTAATTCAATCTTTTGCAATATCTGTACACATCTTATAACACATATTTTAACACATAATACATTGTTTCAGACAAAAGTTAATGTTAATTTATTATGAACAAATTCCTTTGATCATAGTCCCAATGATATTTAAAACTTCTGTAAAAAAAGATTGTTAATTTAGACAACAAAGACACTCTCTTGCATTTTTGGATAAAGCAGTTACATGTGTCACTAAACAGTGACCAACTGCATTGATATTTCTACGGTATGCTGAAGCATCTGTGTAGTATCACTTCTCAAAGAAAAGCTTCAACATACAGACATGCATGAAAGGGTCAAATCCCAGAATCATGAATGACACATAATAATCCTGCAGACATGTAAATAAATTTTGTACAATAAAGCTGTCATTTTATATGAATAAACTATACTACAAATGTTCAGTAAATAAAGCACCAGTGCTGCCACTTTGAAATTATGTTATGTTTGAATACACAACCACAGTCACTTGCTGATGTTAAATTCGTATTCCCTTCCATACACGCATGCGCGTGCACGCGCGCGCGCACACACACACACACAATTTCCTATAACTACATTTGTATATATCTAACAGAAATAAGCTGCATTTGTGACAAATACTTCAGTTGCCTGAAGAAACACCCACTTGCCATTATGATGGCCCACACACTCAAAACTTTTTCACTAATGCAACTCTCTCTGGAATACATTCACGCAACAGTGATGTCTTGTTTCTCAATTTCTCTCCCACCCCCTGCCTTTCCATGTACAATAATACTTGCACGGTTTGCTGGCTACTGCATGCACTCTCACACAGTATGGTAAGATAGGAAGGAGTTCTTCCTATGTTACGCTTCCTTGATTTCCCCCCATCACAGCTTTATTATTACAATTTATGTACTCCACACCACTATATTTTCAAAATGCATAATAGTTACATCAGTCACAACCAGTCTGTATTTTCATCGGGGCTTTAAACATATAAACATATCATGCACTACATATGCATATAAAACTGGTTTATGAAAGGTAAAGTGCTCAGTAAGCACTATCCCATGAAGATGTATGGGAGAGTGGAGGTACAGTTCCACGTATTCTTAGCCTCAGCATCAGATGGAGGTAAGTTCTCAGCTTCATTCCTGGCCACTTTACTCTTACATGGTTCCCATTGGATGGGAGGCTAGGTGGGCCCAGTGTCAGCTGAGTGCTGTAAAATCTGATGGCTATGAGAGGCTGGGTATGTAGGTGCAGTGGGGAGACAATGAATTCGTACAAAATTCTGGTAGGGAATCCTCTTTAAAAATTAGACTTGGCATATGAAGGACAAGTAATGTGATAATATTAAGACGGATTTTAGGGAAGTGGGTTGTGAGGTGATTGTGTCAGGACTGTGGTTAATGGCAGGCTTTGGAATTTTGAAGTTTGGGGTTCTGCTACTAAAGTATACTTTTGATTTCAGTGAAACTTCTGTAAAATTATTATTCATTATTCATCCATTATTCTGGAAGTATGAGGTATGCAACTCCTATATTCATTGCTTAGTGTACAGTAAATAGTAATGCAACAAGGTGCAGTACTTCTACTAATTGTTTCCACTCTGTTTGGTGTAAACATTAAGGACAATTAAAAATTATAATGGTTGTTCTACTGCATAACTTTGTGGGCTCAGCTATTTAATTTAGACAAGAATTAAACAAAGAGAAAAGCTAATTTATCATGCACATAATTACAAAACACTCATGCACTTCTATGAACTCTCCATTTACGAGAGCAGTGGAGAGACACTGCATTTAAGTGTAACAGCTCTGTGTTTGTAAAGCTTCACTGCTTTGACATACAGTTCTTAACCATGTTACTCAACAAAATGACATAATATTTCTAGTTACTTGCCTCTATAGATGATTATTATTTTTGTACACTTGGAAGCATAACCGAATGTTTGTACCACTGTTTAATCAAAGTATTCTACTAGTTTTCCTGTACTGCCGTTACCATTGTTTAAAATGTGTGGACACATTTTGTTAATCTAAAATGGGGAGCAAAGAAATTGAAACAACACACAACAGTGACAATATTAACCACAATAAACTGAACTATAATGCCAGGACCATGACTGATGGCAAATTGGAATAGCGGCAAGCACTGTGCTGCCTGCAGACACATGGAATGATCTGAGTTAAGAAAGACGAGACTCATTGAATAGAATAATGTCCCCCTACAAAAAATATCAAACTCTTCAAAGTCTGTGCCAGTGAAGAAACCTCCATCATGAACCAACTTCAACAGATACTAGAGATGAATTTCTGTCTTTCACTCACCAATGAGCCAAGGAGCCAAGATCATGCAGTCAGTATAACACCTAGGCTATGGCCTGGAAAACTAAAGGTCTGTGGTTTGATTCCAGGCATAAGCAAGAGATATTTCTCTTTTCCAAAGTGTTCAGATGAGCTCTGAGGCTTATCACATCTCCTGGGCTCTTTCCCAGGTAAAGCAGCTGGTGTGTAAAGCTAACCACACCCTTATCCAGTGCCAAATTTAAGAATGAGTGGAGCTACACCTCTACTCCACCTTATGCCTTCATGGCATGCACAGGGACTTTCTTTTACTGAGTATTATAAACAACAAATCCCATATCAATGATAAGCTATCACTTTTGCCCTTGCCATGAGAATAACCTCCCATTGCTTCCCATTCTATGACACACAGTTGGTTTCAGTGGACAATGAGCCATGCAATGGCTGAGGTGGATAGTTGCTGACCTCTCACCTTGGAGGCCCAGGTTTGATCCCTGGACAGTCCATGTAAGATTTGTGGTGGACAAAGAGGCACTGAGACAGGTTTTCTCTGAATAATTTGTGTTTCTTTTGTCAGTATCATTCCACCAATGCTCCATGCTCATTCCTTCACTTATTACAGACACTGTATAATCGAACTTCAAGGGACTTGATTGCATTGCAGCATCTTTCAGAAGTAAACAGGCAGAAGCAGCATGAGTGACAGCAATAAACTCAGACAGTGAAGAATATCTCACAGCTGTGTTGCTGAAGATTCAAGTCTTCTGAGATGTCACAATATATCACTGGGTGAGTGTTTTCCGATATTTCAAAGGACTGTAATGCCTTCATCTTCTTCTTTGACAGCTTGACCCTGAAAATACAGGCACTGTGATCCTCCAATATGTCGGGAACTACTCACCCAGCAACACAGCGTCACATCCCAGAAGACTTGAATCTTCAGAAGTGAAGCTGTCATTTAGGTGTATTTGGCTCCTGGAATGTGCCCACTGCCTAGTGTTCGAAAATCACGAAAATAATATTCTGGGGAATTGATTTGTTTCCATCCCCGGGAAAAGATGGTCTGTCATCATGGACTCATCTGGGCCTCTTATAAAAATTTGTCCTCATTTTCTGGACAAATTACATCAGTTCATTTACTTCTATATATGTGCCAATGATAATATTTTGGTAATGCAAGATAATTTTTACAATAAAAATTGTTGGACTGGCAGTGGAGACCTTAAACCAGAATGGAACACAAAGTTGAAATTAATATGATCATAGAAAATAAACACCTCAACCCACAAAACAGACACGTCTGTGACATCAAGTACTCATACTAACTTTTCAGGGCTTTGTCTAAAATGCAGCATGGCAAATTGGAGAAGAGAGTGTTTGCCGTCGTGATGGCCTGGAGGTTCCGCTGGTTGGGGCGATGAAGTGATGACAGTGTGCTGCTGGTGATGACGAGGCTGCTGTGTGGGTGTGGTGTTTGTGTGGGAATGCAATACTGCCGACTGTTGGTGTACTGTGTTGCGGGTGTGCCCAGTCCAGCCATCAAGTGCTATCTTCGGGGTAGCCACACCATCTGGGATATGAGGAACAGCCTTTTGCTGCAGCTGCAAATGTTAAAAGAAATTCATGTCCATCATTTGATCATCTATCTAATAGCTCACATGAGACCAAATTTTAATTTCTTAATGTGAACACATTCATGCTGATTTTTCAAATATACTGTTTTTCTCGCCCCTAATTAATGAGAGTTAAGTAAAATTAAGGTCACTATATGCCCACCCACCACTGAAGCATATTTGGTTGCATACACTTGCATCCATGAAAGAGGAAGTATGCACAAAACAAGTCGGGACATGTGGTTAAGTTTGTAATATTTTTAGTACATAAACATCAGCAGAGATAAATAACTGATTCACTGAAAGGAACTTGCCAAATTTTAGTAAAAAAATGGACTTCCTTTACTTCTTACCATTTTCTTTTTTCCACTCTCTGATGAAAGTATGATTTATTTACTTTGTGTTCATGCAACATGTATTTCTGGGGTATTCAGCAATACACTCTAAAGTTAGAAGTAGCAACCGCTGAGACATTTCTTTCAGGCTGGCAAAAACAGGAGAAAAACACTTAATACATGTTGGACCCCTGGCTTGTACATAAGCTAATAAGATGTGGGAAATTGGAACTATTTTCTTTCAACAAAATGCCACAGAATGTTATTACTTGGTTTCAGTGAGGAATTAATTTCATTACAACAGACTGGGATTTTAAAGCTTCCCCACAGTATTATTTTACACATTTTTTTAATAAAGTCTTGAAAAAAAGATTGTGTTGTAAAATGCCCATCATTTCTTCTTTTTGCGAGTTACAACCTTTTCCCTTTCCAATTCAACAAGTTTTCTCTGATAAATGCCTGGCAATACACACATCTTCACAAACACACACTCTTTCCCTCACTGGACTAGAATATTTTTATGACACAAATGCAGTAGTCTGTATCCCCACCCCACCCTATCCCTTACATGGTTGCAGAAATAGCACTACCTTCATAACTTCCTTAATTTATCTCTTATCATCCTCAAAGTGACGTGTAATGATGATAACTATGATAGCATAAATCATACAGAACTGTGTGCGTGTTCTTCATACAAACAATAGACTGAAGACACAATGGCAGGAAGGAAAAGTACATAATAAGTGAATTTTAACAAAGGACAAATATGAAATTTTGATCATTTACAAGGCCAAAAGATTAGTGTAAAAAGTGAAGTGGAGAATGTGTGTATCTTCTGCAGGGAAATTGTTCACTGCTGTATTGTCATAAAAAACATGGTACAGAAAGTGAACCTCTGCCCATAAAAATAAGCAGACACTGATAATGATAATCTTTGATGAAAAAAGAATTACATGTCAGTCACATTAAAAAAAAAGAAATCTTTTATATTACCTGTCTTTTAATTTCCATAAATACGTCCATATTTTTGTTACTTTAATTAACGTATTTAGGGATACAGTGACACTTGTCTGTACATGATGCATTCAGCCTAGGCATGCCTCCCTTGTGGTCACATAAAAATAGTTCCCTAGGTCCATTTCATTTCACCTTTCCACCTTCTTAACCCTGTACCTACTACTACACTCTATCTTCAACTACACAAACTCAGTGCATATAATTATGCCCTACGTTTCTTAATACCAATTTTGTCTTTGCATCTATGTCTAAGTCTTCAAACTGACCTCTTTCTCACAAGTTTTTGATCACTTCTTGTGGCCCTAAAAAATAATGTATTTTCTGTTTTGTATTTAGAGTTTTCCTTGTGAAAATAATTTAAACAGATGTATGATTAATCCAAAAAAAATGTTACAGCAAAACACTCACCTACAAACATAACCGAAAGTTGATTCAGTATTTTTGGATGCTAATAATGACCCACACAAATGGCAGGTTGAACAACGGTAAAGCAAAACAACACACACACACACAGCCATGATCTCCGTAGTAACCCCACCCACAACACAGCAGTGTGATGGTAACGCCTACATGAATGTACCACTTCTGTTCCAGGACTACCTTTATCACAGTACTGAAGTTGATTTGCTGGTTAAAAGGAAGAAAGTCTTTTGTTATGCTTCAGTTTCACTTCTAGGAAAACACAGAATTAAACCACAAAGGTGAATGTTTCTCTACTGATCCAAATACAACTAAACATTATTGTCTTTGCTGTTGCTACACTAATTACCTAATCAAGCTCTCATACTCTTTTATAAGCAAGAACACTAACTCCCATACACTCATTCTCCAACTAAAAAAATGTTCAAGCCAATTAAACACACATTTCTTGTGATTGTCATCAAGTTTACTTTGAACAGAACTTACATTTATGTGTAAGCCACTGCATTTATTTATTTAGCTATATGTACACGGCATCCCCCCCCCCCCCCCCAACGGCATGCTTACTGGTACCATAATAAATACGAAAAAATCAGCATTCAATTTTGCAAGTTTTTGCATTGGTAGTTGTATCTATTGCAAAAACAGTGCATACACATGCAGGGCTTTTATATGGTAGTAAGCAACAGGATGCAGTACTAGCACCTTTTCTTTCAAGGAAATAAATTAGCCTAAAAATTGACTTACAGTCATTTATTTTGGTTCAAAAGTACTGCCACCTTTCCTTCCAGGAAAAAAAAAAAGGGTACAATGCACATGCACGTGTGTGAGTGTAAGGTAAAGGTAAAGTTGTCCCTGTATATGTCGTTAAGACTTAAGGGGTGTGGAGATATAGTTACACTCATTCTTAATCTTGGCACTAGATGGAGGTGAGTGGTCAGCTTCACGCCCTGGCCTCTTAACCTCCGGGAAAAGTGCTTCTAGTATTCTTTGAATAGGAGGCTGGGTGGACCTCAGAGCTGGTCTGGACATTTTGCAGAAGAAAAAAAAAATCCCTTGCCCGGCTGGGAGTTGAACCGTGACTTCTCGGTTGTCCAGCCCATAGCCTAGTCACTATTTGTGACTGAAAATAGCCTTCGAGAAAAAATGTGTATTAAATGGTGAAATAAATATAGTGTGTAAGAACCTGAAAGACAACCTTGAAGAAAACCGGTTTTAGTAATGGTCCTTTCATTACAGTAGATTGCTGTTGCAAGGTATTTTCATAAAGGTCAGATTACAGCATGTGCCATTTACAGAAACAAGTTGCCAAATTGGTGAAGACTGTAATAACTTGATGCAAGTAGTGAATGAAATGTGCTACATACACACAGTTCCTGGAGATAAGTTTATTATCTGTAAATACCTAAGGTACAACCAACTCCATGGAACAGAGTCGCTCTTGAGAAGCTAACAGTTCCTCAGCTAGTAAGGAAATTCTCTACATTTTATGGCACCCAAACGTCTATTACTGTCTGCAATATAGCCAGCCACTTATCCCAATCCCGAGCCATATTAACCCAGTCCAAGTCCTCACATCCTATTTCCTTAAGGTGCATTTTAATATTATCCTCCCATCTACACCTAGGTCTTCCAAGCAGTCTCTTTCCTTCTGGATTAACCACCAAAACCCTGTACGAATTTCTCTTCTTCCCCAGACATGCCACATGCCCTGCCCATCTCATTCTGCTTCATCTGGTCACCCAAATATTATTTGATGAGCAGTACAAATCTTGGAGCTCCTCATTATGTATCTTTCTTCAGTTTCCTATTACTTCCTTCTCTTAGGCACAAATACCTTCCTCAGCACCCTACTCTTGAACACTCTCAGTCAATGTCCTTCCTGTAATGTGAAGGAACAATTTTTACACCCACATAAAACAACAGGATAAATTATAATTTTATGTACTTAGCAAATATGAAGACAAAAGATTCTAGACTGAATGATAGCAGGCATTCCTGGAATTTTATCTGTTCTTATTATCTTTATACACACAATTTTTTGTTACTGTTGTTCCTAAATATTTGAACTCTGCCACATTTTCAAAGAACTGATCAGCTCAATATGTGTTTTGAGGAGAACCATGAAAACCTCAGTCAGGATAGGTGGTATCCTGCCTGAGGTACAAACCAAGCACCTCTCAATTACAAGTCTAGAGCACTACTACTGTGCCAAGCCCCTTGGTATACGTGTCTTATAATGCAATAACATTATAATCCATGTATCATGATCTGGTAGGATTCCCAGAGAACAATATATGAACTGTATCATCAGGTAGGCAACTGAGACTGAGCTTCACACCAACAATACACAACAGGCAGGGTGGCCTTGTCTTCAGTAAGTCATGGAAACCTCTCATTTAATCCCTGCAAGTCCTGAGGAATCTTCCCACCAAGGATATGCAATGTCAATTACTACAGCCCGATTTGTGGCCCATGACCAACTGCCCTTCAGGACACTAATTGCTCTGAACAGGCTGATCATCTCCTTCCTTCTTTCCTTCTATCACGCTTAGCTCTTCCAGACTCCCTTCCTACATTCTTCATCCTAGATTTCTCACTCTTCCTTCCATCTTGTGTACACATCTATGGGCCACGAACTAAATGCCCTGAAGATACTGTTTACCCTAAACAGGCTGGCCATCCCTTTTTGTCCTACCTGACTTAATTCCTACTCAGTTTGACCCTCTCTGTTTCATCCAAGATCTCTTTCACTTCACTGTGTATTTCACCTACGTCTCCAGCTCAGTCAAGAGCACCACTACTCCCAGCAGCCTGCCACTCCAATCAACTTCCTTGTCATTCTGTATATAAACATATTTCTATCATACATATTGCTCACATCTGACTACCCTGTAGATGGAGGCAGCAGGCTCATCTGAAACATTGGTAATTATAAACCAATCTGGACAGTCATATCTCAAAATACCACAGCCTTCATTAGCACTGCTGTAGGAACCTCAGATTTGGCAAAACATTAAGAACATCTATGAATAAAACATATATTCTGGGACATGACACCATTTAGTCTGGCAGGTTATGTACTGGCATTTCAGATGAAACTGCTGCCTTCATAATCAGCGTAGACGAGGTTCAAGTTAAACTGCATTACACTAAAGTACAACAGACACATTGTATATGTGACCAGCTTCAAGCAGGATGTAGTCAGATGGTCTCTGGGACCTTGAATGGGGGCAGAACAGACTGACAATAAGAAACAACATGTGTCTGTCAGTGACACAGCAGATGTACACAGTTTCAAGCATCATTCTTGTTTACGGTCTGTCATTTTCTAACTGTACCATATTGTTGCATGCAGCAAGTACTGCTTATAACAGAAGAGTCTGTAAACACAATATCCTTTGGTTTGCAAATTCATAACCATCTGAATTGGAAGAATTATTTTGATCAAATGATCCCTCAGTTAAGTGAAGTATGTTATGCAGTCAAGTCTATGTTTCACATTAGCAATACTGAAACTTTCAAAACAATTAATTTTGCCTGTTCCCAGTCTGTAATGAAATACAGAAAAATAATTGGGCATAATTTCGCTTACAGTAAAAACAGATATTTACTCTACAAGAGAAAACTCTTAGAATTATGGTTGTTGCAAAACCTAGAAATTCATGCAGGAGCCTGTTTAAGAATTTAGAAATTTTACCTCTTCCGTGTAAATACACATTTCCGTCAATGAACTTTACTGTAACTAACAAAGAACAATTTCAAAGGAATTCATCCATACACAGTGCTAATACAAGACAAGTGCAAGTGTAACCATTTTATGACATCTCAGTTTTACTTCAAAACAGGATGCATATTTCAGAGTAGGCTGAACACTCAGAAGTAATCTCTATGCTCCAGTTAACTATTGCCTGCACTGTTCATACCTGTAAATATTTATCATGTAAATGTTTCCAAGAAACGCACTATACAATAAGTAACCTTGTGATCTGAAAACAGGATGTCACGACAATTATGGGTTCTGTGCAGACGGGTGTACAAATAAAGAGCATGACATGCATGACTGGGGAAAAAAAATTTGAAGGAAAAAGACCAATATGGAGATCCAGGTGTAGAAGGGGAGAATAATATTAAAATGGATCTAAAGGACATGGGGTGCAGTAGTGTGGATTGGATTTATCTGGCTCAGGTAGTTCTTTGGGGGCACATTCCTGTGAACACGATTGACTGACTGATTGATTGATTCACTGTTTTATTGACTGACTGACTGACTGACAGACAGACAGATAGATAGTAAATAGATAGATAGATATAGATAGATGGATGGATAGGTAGATACATAGAAGATAGATACATAGATAGACAGACAGACAGGCAGGCACATGGATCCTAGAATGGAGACTGCAGGGCAAGAGACAGCACACTGTTATCACAGTCAGAAAATTCATGATGTGAAAGGAAGTTACAGAACCTTCAGATTCCATAAAGTGTACAGAACTTATTGATTAGCCATGAACCTATCAGCATCTCATGATGATCCTGCTCCATGAAGTTAGTTCAACAGTCAATAAAACGGCAGACTGACTGCCTGACTGGCTGGCTGACTGCCTGGGGCCAACCATCTACCTAATTGAATGGATCTGGGTCCTTCTTGAGGACCTAATTACTCTGCAGTTAGTCCAGAACTTCCTTGCAACAGGTTAGTTACCATGGTCACAGGAGCCAGCAGGCAGATTCACATACAGTGCGAAGTCCTCTGTCCTTTCAGGCAAGAGTACTAAATTTGTGTATATAGTCTGCAAGGTTCTGACTGAGTTGATACATGCAGCAGTCAAAATCATAGACGCAAAATAATTCTGTTAATGACAGGCAATTATTGAGGTGAGAAGCCTACTGACAGATTCAGTGAAACATCTGACACAGAACTAGCACAATGGTTGTTACATGCATTAATGATTGAAGTCTCTGTTGACAATATTAAGTGAAATTAAATTCTTTATTTTCCTTTGCTTGGAAGTGAAAGGCAACAAGACTGTCGTTTATAATCTGATTTCCTCATCGTCATGGGCTACAAGCATCAAATCCTTGTAATTTCAAATCCACCATGGACACAGCTTGTATGTTTCATAAAACAGATTCCCTGCCATTTGAAATTCAATTTTCATACACAATAATACATTACAAGAATGTTCCTCTTAAAAGATACAAATAACAAGTAACTTCCTATAAGAACAAGTATTAACCATCTGAATTGCAGTAGTGGATTGATAGTTATGTAAAAACATTTTACATCTTTGTGACCGGAATTTCTGAAAATTACTTTAGAGCCACAAAGACGAAGTATAACAGGAAGTTCGAGAAAACTGCTTAACAAGGACCTTCATGATTTGTATGCCACGCTAAATGCCATGCTATAAAATCACAGAGAATGTGCTGGGTGACATATGCAGAATGCAAGGGAATGAACAGAAATGCATCCAAGGGTTTGGTGGGAAAACCTGAATGAAAGAGACCGCTTTAAAGGCATAGATTATAGGATAATATTAAAATGAATTGCAAAGAAATAGAGTGGAAAGGTGTGCAGTCAATTTCTCTGGATCTGCATAGGGGCCAATGGTGAAATCTTGTACACACTGTAAAGAACATTTGTGTTTCATATAATTGAGGGAATTTCTTGACTAGCTAAAGATGTGTAAACTTCTCAAGAAGAATTCTGTTGCCTTGAAGTATTCATTACATACAAACATGAATAAAGTAGAAATTTGTACCAAATTGTGACTACTGGCTCAAAAGAAACATGGTTATTAGTTTTCACTGAAACCGAAATTTTATTTTAACATTCCATGTACTGTGATAAATGTTCTTGACATACTATTTAGTCCAGGTCTGTCTTATATTTAAATAAATTTATGTCATCACTTACTAGTTACTCTAGGGGGATGGGGTCTGGAAGGGGAATAGCCAAAGTAAAGTCAGTCAAAAACACTTCTAATCCACGGAGGTAAACACTGTAGTGAAAAATGTTTAAGTAAAGAAAGACCTGTGTTTGTTTCATGAAAAGTCCAAACATTTTCCATACTCAAAAACGAGTTTCAATTTTGAAGTAAAAGTAAATGGAAAAACACCAGAATTTAACGTTTTGCTTTTCACAAAATACATTTCTTAATATTTCCCTCCAAATCTTAAGAGTCATCTGTGATTGAAGGTCATCTTATACTGAAATAAAAGGTAATGAAATGCAACATCTTTTGGGATTCCCAAAGAAAATTCTTCAATCTATTAGTTTAATTCTATACTGAGGAAATGTAAAGTTCACCCTATAACATGCCATGAAGGCACAGAGGGGCATCAGAGGTATAGCTCTACTCTTTCTTTAACCTCGGCAGTAGATGAGGATGGGTAGTTAACGCCACACTTAGGCCGCTTTACCCCGAGGAATGACCCAGTACCCATTGTACACTAGGTTGGGTGGGCCCCAGGGCTGGTCTGGATGGGTGCAAAAAATCACGCCCCCACCGGGATTCGATCCCCGGACCGTCCAAAGTTTTATTCTATGAGGTATAGTTTTTTAAGTTATAATTTGTTATGATGGTCACCAGACTGACAATCAAACACTGTGGACACAGTCATGAAAGAGATGACAGTTTGTTACTGTCAGACAAAATTAGTCTCCAACAGCCTATGTGAACATAAACCACCTTCCAGAGGAGTATGCAAAGGGATTAAAAAGCCAACAGCTATAAGAAACAGGATAAGTAGGAGTAAGAAAAGCATTAAACTTTCACATTCTCCAATGAGGCAAGAATTTCAGGATAATCAGATACCTGTATGAAAACTACAACTTAGAGCTTTGGCAAAACATGTTGCAATATTGTAGAAACCGGTAAGCAACACTCCCTACCTAAGTTACAGTAACAAGTTTTAAGTGACGACATTGACAGCATCTCTGTTAACTTCTGATTTTAAAAATACATAAAATAATTATATTGTAATTTTTGAGGCATATGCACTTTAAAGAGCCATTCTCTTTTCTTTTCTGACCAATTAATATTGCTTATTTCACACTTACAACATTTATATGCTTTTTATGTAGCAAGTTAGAAAATATCTGCAGGGTGTAACACATCTGGTGCATTTGCTCTGTTATTTTACTCAGGCCTATGTGCAACCTTAGTAACCTATGTGGCGACAGTAAACACACGAAAACTGGTAACCATACTAACCACAACAATGATGATTGTATTAAGCAAAATAATTACAAATATATGTAGACAAATTTTAGTATAAATTCCCAATATAGAATATTATGAAAATCTGTCTGATGAGAGTAAAGTTGTGACATTACATACATACATATATATATATATATACACACACACATACATTACATACATACATGCATACAAACACACACACACACACACACACACACACATACATACATACATACATTACATTATATTACATTACATTCCATGGCTCCATAAGTGTCACAAAGATATTAGGATGTGGAGTAAGTCATAAATATACAAAATATACAGAATTTACAGTATAAAAATTACTATAAACTTTTTATGAAACCGTATTATGGGCCATTTTTACACATAAAAAATTCACCTACAGAAAAAAAGGAGTGTGAATTTAAGTATTTTCTTAACGCTACTTTAAATTTTGCTTTTTCATTTCATTCTTAAGAATTGTCAGACTATGTGGTAAATAGTTGAAAATTCAGATGCCAGCATAGAATGTACTTTTTTGAAAACAAGATAGGCTGGCATTTGTTTTATGAAGATGAATCTTATTCCTTGTGTTAATATTGTGTATAGACGCATTTGTTTGAAAATTGGACAGATATGATGAAGCTAATACTTCTCACAGATGCTTT
This sequence comes from Reticulitermes speratus, assembly GCA_021186555.1. Lineage (NCBI taxonomy): Eukaryota > Metazoa > Arthropoda > Insecta > Blattodea > Rhinotermitidae > Reticulitermes > Reticulitermes speratus. Next base: position 17,470,066 of record JAJKFL010000008.1, on the reverse strand, counting down.
CAAAACACACCAAAAACTGTATCTAGAATGGGATTAAAGTATTTTAAGAGATTATATTTTCTTCAAAATTAAATCAGTATATGTCTGTGTTAAAGGAAAATAACAGTCAAGTGCAATATGCCAAAGCAGCTTCCATATTTAGGCCTATTACTTAACAGCATGATTTTAGGTTCTGACAGCAGTGTTGATAAAGATCCAAGTCTTATGGAATATGATGATGGGCACATTTTTAAAGAGGTACTAGCACTATGGATGAGTCTGCTGCCTTCATCTTGGTCTATCCTGAAGATGGAGGCAGCAAGCTCCTCCGAAACATTGGTACCTATATGCTAGTCTACATGTCGTCACTTTACTATTTAATTCTTTTACACTAATCTAAAACTTCTTCTGACTATTAAGGAATATAAATCATTCAATCAATCATCAAAGAAATCAAACAACTGCTCCATGAACAAAAAGAAAATAACATCCTTGGAAGTAGTTTTCAGAACTCTGGTTAAAATACTACTGGAAGTTTGAAACAAAAAATTAACTTGTGTCCCAAACTGTTAGTTTCAATTTTCACGAATTCAGTAAACTTAATAATCTAATATAGGATCATGTTTCTGCTCTACCTTTTCACCAGCATTGTTCTCATCTGATTCTTGTGTTTGTGTAGTGACAGCCTTGGTCTCATAGTGACGCACCTTCTCCTCCAGACAGCGCAGTGTTTCCTGTATGTCTCTAAGGGTAGCACTTTTATCAACATCACTATCACCTTCTACCTGAGTTATGTCTGTTGGTAACTGCACATGTCCACCTAGTTCTTCAAACCGGCGAAGAATTTCACGCACTGTTAACTTCTCGCTATCACCTGCATTTGGTGTAGTGACATTAATGTCTGCTTCACCTTCCCTCTCTTCCATGATAGTTGCCATAGCCATGGGTTTCTTATTTAATGTCTCTAATCCAAATGGTCTTTTCCATGTATTGCCCGGTGTATCTGGAAGCAACATTTTGTCTTTACAGTCAACAGCACCCTCTGCAAATGTGTTATCTCTACTCAGATCAGTAGAAGAGGTCACAGGTTTGGCAAATTCCATCGCTGCATATCGTTTAGCAAAGGCATTCCCTGTGCCTACATATCTGTTCTCACTTCTTCCATTGCAGACTGATTTCTGGTTTTTCATTTCAACATGGACATAGTCATTTATGTACAAACCTTTGGCAATGTATTCATATTCTTTACCATCCATGACAGCTTTCATTAACTTCAGATGCACAGAGCCATTTCCAATGTCATCTCTGTTTTTATCACAGTCTTTGTTGTTTGGAATCTGCCCCTCTTGAAGAACGGCATCGTAATATGACATAACATCCTCTTCATCTCTCTGAAGTGATTCTATTTTAGCAGGAGATTTTGTTGGATGAATATGTGTTTTATGGATATCATCATAAGCTAATTTATCTTTAGTAGGTGAAGTGGTAGAATAACCTACATCATGATTCATTTCATGTACAAATTTGTCTGTGGGTGCCTGATATTCTATAGTTTTTAATGCCATATGTGATGGCTTATGGTATTCTGCCCTGGGTATAACAACTTCATACAGTGATGGATCATCAGAAAGGGAAGAAAAACAACCATTAGTACTGGAAGATAACGTCTGGAATTTGGCACTAGAAGTACTATCAATGGGGAATTTTGTTGGTGTCCTTTCATTGTGCTTTGAAATACTGCAGTTTTTTCCAGTATCTGAAATAAATGTTGTTGTTGTTGTTGATGACGATGATGATAATGATGAATTATTCCCTGTGGACTGAGAGCCAAGTGATTTTTCAATTCCTGAATCCATGGCACTATCGATTTCCTGTGACACTGGTATTGATGTTTTCATTATTTCCTCAGCATCTACCTTACTGTCTTCATTCAACTTCTCAACAGATTTCAACAAATTTTTAGGAATTTTATAGTGCAGCGTAGTGTCTGTAAGCTCCCTAGACGTTATTGTGGATACTGATTCAACGCTGGAAGATGATGTACTTGGTGATGGGCTGTTAATGTCAGTGCCTGAGTCGCGAATCCTCTCATCTACAGACGATGTTACTGAACTCGCTGAGGTTGACGAAGGGGAGGATGGAACCAGAAGACTATCCTCTGACACTGCTCTTGATAGCAGTGCCATTACTTGCTGTTCCTCGTGACTTAAAAAGGTATTTGTTCTGGGAGATTCTTGGTTAAATTCTTTTGTAGCTGGCAGCTTTGAGTTAGTTGCTGATGTGGAAATATCACAGTGGACAGACATATTTTTATCTTTGTGGCCAGAACTGTACAGATATGATTCATTGGGTAGGAACAACTTAAAGACATTCTTACTTTTTAAATCAATATCATTAGAATCACATTTCTCACTCTTCTTAGCATCTGATGTTACTACAATCATCTCTGTGTGCGATAAATCAGTTTTATTCTTATCACTGTTATCATCTAAATTTTCATTCTGATCAATACAGTTACCATTTTTATTCAATAAGGAAATTTCATGTTTCTCCCTAGGAGTCAAATAGCTGTCAACCACACTTGTACTGTGAGAACTATTTTGGGGCACTATTTCTTTTGAGCAAGTAGCAGTTAATAATTCAGTTTCTTGAGTTGTGTTTTCTGACTCTGGTTGTGTTACTGACTTATTTTTGAATTGAGCTTCAGTGTGCCTGGGCTTATTTGTTTCTGTATTATGTTCACTAACCTTGTCTCTTGAATCTGTTTGTATTTTAACCACTGTTTGTGCCTCAGCTTCTGTTTCTCCCTTAAACCCTGTTGCTTGGTTGCCTGGCAGCACTGTATGACCATTATCACTGAGTTCAACATCTAAATCATCTGCTGTATTTTCTACAAATTCCAGACTAGAATCACTGCATTCTCTATGTATCTCTGGCCTCACTATTATTTGTGATGAAGAAGAGGATATCTTGAGTGATTCTGCACTGGCTGAATCCAGTTCTGGACCCAAAGGTTCCCTTGATTGTTTGTCATCTGAGAGTTGTGCATCTTCTACAGGTGATGCATGAATGCTGTCATCTGACACTTTCTGTACCACCGTGTTCTGTCCCTCCAAGTCAGGATGGAGGTAGGCCTTAATTTCATCTTCGACTGGAGTGATATCCTCTGTGAACTGATCAAGCACAGCCTGAGACAGTTTCTCTTTACGTCTGCGTAAAGTTGCTGGGAGTTGGTCCCAGTTATTTTTCATGTCCCTGTCCAGTTGATCACGGCGTTCATCCGGGCTCTGCTTTTGTTCCTTTCCAACTCCGGTCTGCTTACTGCGCCACCACAGTGGTTTGAGGCGGAATAACTGCAGCAGTTTTCGTGATCCTCCAACAAACTTCTGGTTACTACCATTCTTCCCTGCATGTGAGCCCTCAATAATTTCCATTTCTCCAGGCATTTTTGAGTAGTTCTTATAAAACCACAGAAATTACATAAATGCTCTTCATGATATTTATATCATTTTCAATATGAAGATGATTCAGTGGGTCTAACATTCATCCTTAACTTCTTCCATAACTACACTTACATCATGTAGACTGAATTCTGCAGTGAACCAGCACTGAAAGTAACATTACTTCCTGTATCTGTGTGTATTTTTTATGATTTGCACCACAAAAATAAATCAGCTGTCTATGCTATTTACATGTGTCACACAGAAGTACGGAAATTATAACAATTAAATCACTTCTGGGCATAACATAAATCACACGTGTTCTTGCAGTTATTACAACACATACCACACGTGTAGAAGGAGTGTATCAAGGTCACCAACCCACATAATTGCATAATGCCATCGGGTATGGAAACCTGGTCTACTACAAACAGACACGTTATTCTGCCACTCAGGAAACTAGTTATTAGCAGTAACTTTCCAATCTACCTTTCAAAGTTAAAAAAAAAATCGAAGTTTCTAGTCATTAGGTTTCATTGGACCTCCATTTAAAATTATGGGTGACCACTTTTAACAGGGAGGAGTCTGTATAATTCCACCGATCAACTTATGAATTATCCATCTTATATATGTTGTCTGCTAGTAATTGGACTGACCTTGTTATGTTTCACTTCTGGAAAACTTCAAAGAAGGTCATGGTTGTTGTTGCAATTAATATTCACTCATTTTGTACGTGCTTTAGATAAAACACAAATTTAATAATACTTCTCAAAATGATGAATTCTGATATTCTGAAGACAGCTGGTAATCTCATTATCATATCTACACATTCCTTACATATTTTCAATTTCATTGTACGTGGTACAAGTCAATAGTCAGAATGCTTTTAGACAATCCAATAAAAATCCTGTAGTTTGAGTTTGTTATTAACAGTGCATCAGATTCCTGTACCACCAACAGTCAGCACTTTCAATAACAGTCTTGTTAGCACAACATGTATTTAACCCATGGCTGCAGTACAATGACTAAGCAACCCCATTATCTTAATATGCCATCCTATATTTATTAAGAATTTATAAACTGATAAGAATATCTGAATTCAATAAAAGATTATTCCTCGGCCAAACACTGGACAATTTTTAAGCTTTCCTGTTAGCTACGAAGCAAATGATGTCACAAACTCTTGCTTCTGAGATTCAAAGCCATGTTTTTAACAGTCATTCCACACCATGTATCATCACAAAAAGCACCATAACTTAAAATATTTCCACCTAGCCATACCCACTGTACTGTAGTCATGTCTACACATCAAAATGTTTTAACACCGATATAATATTCGATTTTAAATACACATATACTTCTGCAATCACTGTGATTTCCTCCATAATCACAGAATACATTATGCACAATTAACCCACATTTCTGGAGATGCCATGTGATGTGAAGGTGTCACTATTTCAAGACCACCACAGTGTTCAGGACCACAAAACATGAAGGATCTTTAAAACTTGGTGAAAAAACACAAACACCTAGTTTTCTGAACTTTGAAACCACACACTGATGTAGATGAAATAACTTGTTAGTGATGCCAATCAACTGACAATATCTGTCCTTGTTCAGAGAACAAACACAGGATTTTGAAGTACTGTACTGCCATGTGATGTGTAACAAGGCAACTAACTTCACTGTCAGAATTGCAACACAAGAGTAGTGTGCACATAAGCACCATTCACTCACGCCAACTGTGCTAATGATATGTCAATAACCAGCAAGCAACTGCATTAGTGGACCTGGTCATAAAACTACCATGCAGACAGAAGGAGAAAAGGACAGGAACAGTAAACCAAGATGCAAAACGTGTTCCAGTTATTACTGCTTCTAAAAAACAACAGACACCATGAAAACCACAACAGTTGCTTACTAACAGCAGCAGAAGAAGGGGGATATCATGAGAGGAGGGTAGGGGAATGGAGTAGAGGAGTGGGAAGGAAGAGAGAGCAAGGCCATCAGATCTGAAAGGACAGGATTATGATGAGAGAGAAATATTTTTGGAAGTGTGTAATAATGATCAAGGAAAGCTGACACTAAATGGCCTTCATGGATGTGGTTATTGAATTAGCTGTACAGAGTTATGCTTTTAAAGTAAGAATGCATGATGAGTAATATATTCTGATAGTGTTGTGTTGCAGCGTCCAACTGTCTTTATTCACGTTTTTGGTGTAGGCATTTATTAATAAATATTGCTTGTTCTAAACAAACATGTGAGCAGCACGTTGCATTTATTAATATCACCACATTTTTCAGCCAAATGAAACAGTATTATCACATACATACATACATACATATATATCACTACATTAAGTATGTATGTGACAATACTGGTGCACTTGAAACACACAGTGGTTTTCATTTTTTTTGAACATAAATATTTAACCACGAGAGAAGAAGTGGCAAGATAATAACCAGCTATCTAAACAGATGACTCCATGGAACAGAGACTTTCTACAGACGTTAATAGTCACTCAGCTAATCAAGAAATTCTCCACCTTTCATGAAATCCAAATTTTCATCACAGTCTTCACAAAAACCTGGCACCAGGCCCTGTTGCAAGCCAGATTAATTCAGTCCACACCCTTCCACCCAGTCCCCACAAGATCAGTTTTAGTAATATACTCCCATCTACACCTACATCTTTCAAATAGGCTCTTTCCTTATGTTTTCCTACCTTTGCATTTCATGTAGCTCCCATGCAAGCTACATGTATCAACCATCTCTCTCACCTTGATTTGATCACTCAAATAACACTTAGTGAAAAGCACAAATTAAGAAACTCCTCATTATACAACTTCCTTTAGCCTCCAGTTACTTCCTTACTCTATGGGTCCAAATATCCAACTCAGTTCCCTTTTCCCAAATACTGTTCGTCTGCGTTTGTCCCTTAATGTCAGACACCAAGTTTCATGCTCATAAGAAACCACAGACAAAATCATTTTAATCTTTATATTTTTAAATGGGAAGACAACATACTCTTAACTTAATTGTAGCAACCATTTTTCAAATTGAATCTACACTTAAATTAAATTTTGATTTGTTATTGCTGTTACCACATATTTGACCTTTGTCACTCTGAAATTTTGATGTCATACTGCAATTCAATAAACATGAGATAAATTACACTTCTGATACCCTATTCAATCTTGACAATTATATATCAACTGCAGATGTTATTCAGCTTCCACCCAGGATGACAACATAATTTTTTACACTAATATCAAAGACATGGCAAAGGAATTTGTCGGTACATTTCAAAGTAGTATCTTGGCATTCACCTCCATTGATTGTGAAAAAGATTTTAATACATACATTAAAATAACAATTCTTTGGATAACACTTAACTGGTAACCAGAAAAAATGTATCAAGCATGTTAGTGCTGACCCTATCAATTAACTTACATTAAATCATAAACTGACTAGTTGTTCTAACTTTTAATTAGCTATTATGCATTCTGTTAACAGCATGCAAGAAAATTCACAGTACCAGATGGATTTTATCATGCTTTCATGCAAATTTTACATCACTAGTCACTAATAGTAACTTAGCAGATGCACAAACTTCTGAGGTGAAAATGACAATAGTGCAAATACTGAAATATGGTAACCACAGGAAACAGTAATAATTATAGTAACCATATGAAGAAGATTAACCATGGTAAGAACAGGGATCATGATAACAATAACAACTATAGTCATAACAGAAAACAAGAAAACACAGTAATAAATTTTTAGAGCTATAGGAAATGTACATACACTCAAATGTGAATTCAGAATGCCAAGGTACAAATAGTGGATATGGAAATTGTGTGCATTCAGGTATGGTTTACACCTTTACAATCTCATTTACTTTAACAGTGTTCTGGTATTAAACCTTTAATGACTCTCCAGCTTTAAAACCATTTACCAATGAGCTGCAACACTGATAAAACTGGGTGCTGTGGCATACTAACCCACCCAATAAAAATTCAACAGTCAAAACAGCAGCATTTACACACTAGGTTTATTCTATTGCATGTTTTTATATTTTGTACCATTATTTTGCTGTAGTGCTATTTACAATACATTTTAATATCATCCTAAGTATTGTGAGAAGCTGGTTTCCTTTATCCTCCTTCCACACAAGAATCTTATCAATTGTTTCTGATTCACGTACATGAAAAACAAATTTAACATGTGTGAGAGTTGAGGTATCATGTTAGAGAATATCAGAATTATGGGCTGCTAGATTATGACATTGTGTGGTTTGGTAGAGGGGCACCACTGCTTTGGAGAAAACTACTGCCTCCAACTTCAGAATACCAACATTTCAGAGGAACATACTTCCACAAACATAACAGCAGAAGACAGAGATAGCAGGTTCCTCCAAAATGCTGATATGTATCTACCAAGCTACATGGTGTCACATCCCAGAAGAATAAAATCTTGAAACATAAAATGTGAATTACTGTATTTACCAAGACCAAATACAAATTAAAAGCACCAAGTATACTAATTAATGTGCTTATTTATTCATAAAATTTGAACAGGTTTTTCAAGTGCTTGCACAGTTAACTTGTTTTGTCTGTCTTGTTTACCCAGTGAATGATATAAATGCAAACTGCCTGGCAGCTAGTCATGTAGGTGAACACAAACAGGTAAAGCAACGTAGGAGACAGAAGCAAAGATTGCACTAGAAAACATGTCACGACACAGCAATATTACTTGACGGATGATGATGACTACAGAGGCCACGGTTGGGAAGCTACACGAGCCATCTGCTGCTAGTAATAACAGAAAGCATACGGCGTGACCAAACATTACTGTACAGTATGTCGCCTGCTCCACTGACTCAAGCACAGCTGCAGATGCACTACTAACCAATTACCACACTGTCAGTGATGTCCCATTAGCTCCAAAATTATATTCTTATAGATACCAGCTTACTGAATGAAATAATTAAAAATTATGCCTCTAAAAAACTCACACAAACTCATCTGAAACTCTGCCCACAGTATATAAAAAGAAGAAAAAAGGTAACTATTCCTTACATAATTTACAGTATCCGTCCATCTGCCTGTCATGCTCTGTATCTTGGAAACTAATAATGATAGCAAAAAGCCAGAGGTAAAACTGTTGTTACTCACATCATGAAGGTATATGGGTTTGGAAGTATGACTCCACTGATTCTTAACCTCAGCCACGGATATGAGTGGTCAGCTACACGTCCCGGTGGCTTTACCCTCTGGGAAAGAGCCCCCTGTACCCGTTGAATAGGAGGATGGGTAGGCATCAAATCTGGTCTTGACACTTTGGAGAAATCTATTTCTACTGCCATGAATCAAGTCACGATTTCTCAGTCATGCAACCTGTATCTCAGTCACTATACTGACTAGGCTACCCCAGCTCTGGTGGAAAAGTGTAAATAAAGAGGCTGTTTTAGGAAAGAAAACACAGAGAAGTTGTTACTTTTGATGTCAAACTTCTAGGGATGAGTCCATGTCAAGTTCTTTGTCCATTATGTTATGCAATTCCTATCACACTCAGGGAAAATACATACAGGCTGCTACAATCATGCCCTAAGAAAACTCAAACAAGTGCCTCTGCATATGGGTAAAATCCATACAGACAATACCGATCACAGCCGACTGTAGTGCCCTTGCTAGAATACAGACACAATATAAACAATTCAGTAAATATTTTTGTGTAAGGGCATGCCAGTTAATAATAACAGAAGAATACAGTGATAGAGAAAAGAAGTAAACATGAAAATGCAGCACTGTATAAGTAACCTCTCAAGTAAAGCAGCTCACTTACAATCAGAGGGGACCAAGTGGCATAAGCTTTTGGTGGTTTCTCTCAGTATTCCCAAATACTAGCTGTTCCTGACCAATTCTTCCCAGTTAATGAATCATACTCTTTGTGCTATGAAGCTTCTCTGGAGAAGCCAAACCTCAAAATATGCCACCTTCTTGCATGTGTACATCAGAACAGTGAAAAAATTTATATCCTTTCTGATATTATGATGAGCATAATATGGCTCACGTTTTTCCTATTTAGAAAGGATATTAACCCAAAATAATTCTGCCATCTAATCTTCAAGAGGAACCTGTGTTGTTAAGAGACTATCCATTTTATATCCATGACAGAGCATTAAATTCACCTCAGTACTAGAACAGTACTGTCTGTTTAAAGTGTAAAACAATAACACAACTATGTAACTTTACTATCATCAATTTAGCTCTGTACACTTTATCATTGACACATACTTTACCTCCCAATGTCAACATCTTCAGTACACTTATTATTAATATAAACACATAAAATGTACATTACAATTTTAAAACCTGGAGTGAATCAATATTTGAGCAGTAATAAAAAATCAGCTAAAAAACAGTTTAATCAGGGTGTAGGTGGTTAAGGCCTACTGGCCTAGTAATTCATTTGTGCTAGATTATCAGGTCAATTTTTTTCTTTGCTAAAAATTCCAGACCAAAATATTGTACTCCTCCACTCTAAGAAGTCTGGATTATGAAACACAGATTGTTTAGCATATACTTTTTTTATGTTCAGTACTGACTGAATTACTGGTAACTTTTTGTTATTCTTACACAGCTTTAATAACTCCTGTACTGCATATATAATCTCTGTCATCAAGAAAGAAAATAAACTGACATGTACAAGTGAAACAACTACAAGGCTTGATCATGAATACAAATTTTGTGGCTGAAGTGCTTACTACGTACAAACAGATCTAAAGTACGAATACAGCACTGAAATGTAAAATCTGCCTACAGCCATGAAATGTCACCACAAAGACACCAGTCCTTCTACCAATTTCAGTAAAAGTTGCCAACACTGCTGAAGGATTCAACAGAACATGCCATTTGATATGTCATTACTATTCTGGAAAAGTTTAATAAATCTCCCTTTGCAGGACCAATTTTCTTTGTTATATATATATATATATATATATATGCCACTCCTGTCCCTACTGACTCTCACCTCCATGCAAGGATTTTCTGAGCATTAAAACCCTTTACAATCCTCCCCCCCCCCCCACCCCCACCCCACAAAGAGATTGGCACTTTGAAGATTTATCTCTTTTCTTTCCCTTTCATACTAACCGTCACCTCATACTTAAATGGTGGGCATGTTCTGTAAGTATCAGTAAGGGTCAAGGTATAGTATCTTGTCTCCATCTTCCATACACAGCGAAGGTCTCTAAACAGTGCCATCGACCAAATATAGGACGTACATCAACAGAGTTAATTCTCTTGTCTTGTCGGACATAAATCAGACTGAGCTTCAAAACAATGAAATATTGTAACTATTCATGGGTTCTAAATTGTAGCATTTTTCCAGGCATGGTAATATTTAACAACTTCATTATCAGTGGTATGTTGTCAGTATCTAGATTACGCAGCATCAATGGTAACTGTAGCATATTATTTCTTGAAAATGGCTTTGCATGAATAATATCACTTACACCAACAAAGACTTTTTCCATCATCACTCTAATTAAAAATAATGACATTTCAGCAACTGACTGCTTGTGTCTGCAGGTGTCAGTTTCCAAAACGTTATGATTACTGTTAAGTACAGTGATGATGAAAATGTCCTGTTAATCTAAGTGACATTATTCAGCATCGGTGGTAAATAAATGAATATGCATATGTAGCACTGGTGATATGTTACTGGAAAGGTACAACCGAAGTACTCAGAATGGAACTTTTCTGTTGTATTTTGTCCATCCCAGGTCCCACACAGACTGACCTGGGATAAAATCGATTATCAGGTCTCTGAACTGGCTAACAAACTAGTCTGTCACCCTGAGGCAAAACCTGCATTCTTGCAAAGTCATGATGTAAATGGACTAAATGTAGGTCACCAGTCAAGTGTTACTTATTATACAACTGGCCTGTTGATCAAACAAAATATGCTGTATATGATTTGAAATAATATCAAACTATATGTCATAACCTACATCAAATTCTTAAAAGTTGGTAAAAAAAGAAAGAAGGTAAAGTTGTCTCTGTCCATGGCATGTAGGGATATAGGGGGAGCAGAGGTACAGATCCACTCATTCTTAACCTCAGCACTAGATGGAGGTGAGTGGTCAACTCCATGCCTCAGCCACTTTACCCCCAGGAAAGAACCCCTGTACCCACTGAATAGGAGACTGGGTTGGTTCCAAAGCCGGTCTGGACAGTTTTCTGGAGCATATGCTGGGATTGAACCGTCAGACTGTCCAGCCTGTAGCTAGTTACTATACTGTCTACACTATCCCACATCAAATTCTTAAACAGGGCAATATAATTACCTACTAAGTAACTCTGAAGTAGAGTCTTTCTTGAGATGCTGACAGTTCCTCAGGTGACCAAGGTTTTTCGAACTTTCACAGAATCAACGGTTCACTGTCGCATACCACAGGTATAATAAATTCAGTCCACACCACAACATGCTATTTCTGTGAGATCAACCATAATATTATCGTCCTAACTATACACCTAAGTCTGGTCCCTTCCCTTCTGGCTTCCTAGCCAAAATTTTGCAATTCTCACCTCTATGAAAAACAAAATGTTGCAATCACTTTATCAGGACAAGAAAGCAATCCAAACTGCGCCAAAGTAACTGTCATTACTGGGTTTACTTCAATGCAATATCAGTAGTTTTCATATAAGTTGTGCTGGTGCGATCTTACTATTATAAGAAATGTACAAATATGCTGCTTGTCCAGAGGTAAGTATATTATTTCATAATAATGAAGAAGAAGAATAACCTGCCTAATAAGCCTAAATTCCATTCAGAAGGTCAAAGTCAGTTTCAATGCACAGATCAACGATTTCGTGGTTATATAATTCTGATTCCCCACAGCTGAAACTGAGACGGTACTTTACAGTAAGTCTCTCCAACTACAATTCAGAACTAAATATAAACCGCCACTGCATAGAAACATACTGTAAGTTATAGAAACAAATGATCATCATAATCATTATCATCATCATCCATCATGAGTTAGGCCTAACAGACCTGTTTCGGCCTCGTCTAATAGTCTCTCCAAAGGTCTTCCAAGTCATCTTCGTCCATTTGGCAACAAAAGATCGGCATACCAAATTATGTTTTGATCAGCTGAGTGTGTGTTGGAGGAAAGATACCGAGGAGAATATTTGGAAATGAGAGAGGAACTGCAACTAGACTAGACAAAATTCCATAATATGGAGGTTCATAATTTGTACCCTTCTTTGAGACCTAGGCACAAATGCAGGATAACATTAAGGTAGATTTTAGGGAAATGGGCATGAGGATGTAAATGGGACTCATCTGGCTCAGAATATGGGCCAGTGACTAGCAACACTGCACACTGTAAATGTCTGGTTCTATAAATTCAGGGAATTGTTTGATCTGTTGTGCAACTACCACATCCTTAAGAAGGATTCTCACAGGACAGAGCTGGTGTTTTTCACATCTAAGTAATGAAAAGCCTGCTGTTTCTGCAAAAGGATGTGTGAGTTACAGGAATTATGGAAAGTTGTTGCACATTTGCGTGTGTGACGAGAAACAGGAACTCAGGTTTGATAAAGAGACTGTTGTGTGTGACCTTGACTCAAGTGATCTTTCAGTACACGCTTTCTGCTACATAACTGTTTGCCATATAAAGTGAGACCTGCTCCCACACCTTGCTGTTCAAACAATCAACATTCTTATTCACTGACCTTTTGGCTTAGAGACTTACATTGCTGTTACACAAAACTACTCACTCTTCTCATGCCTAAATTATGAGGAAGTGTTTAATTTAGCATTTGATGTATTCCTATTAAAACTTCAAAATATGCGATTCTTAATCTGATACCCCAAAAGTATTTTCATATTAGTGCCATATGATGCAAATAAGATCAATATAACACTTTTTGGGGGGGGAATGAAGGTTAAATATTGTGTTCATACCAACACACTGCTGATTCTGTCGTGAGCCGGACAAACCCAGTCAACAACCCAAAAATGAAGTTCATTAATATCAATTCTAATCTTATCCTCTTATATAAATATATGTATAAGTCTAAGAAGTAATCTGTTTCCTTAAGTCTCCTGACCAAATTTTTGTACAATTCTGATGGTTTAATCATGACACAACTCCCTGTTGATGTATTCAGCAAGAAAATTTACTATACCACTGCCATTTCACATGAAAATTAAGTCAGAGACAGTCTCTGATGAAACAATGTAATTTTCTGAATATTGTGTTTTCACAAAAGGATAACGTCAAATAAGTGTCATAATAATGAAACACCAAACTTAAGCTGCTACACACTATGCTTCTTCATTACTTGCTGTTTGCATATGCCCTTCAACACTTTCCTCACAATTAAATATAACACTCAGCTCCGTGGTTTGTGACTGGACAGACATTTAGTTTCCATAAACAAAAGTGTTATAATATCTCCATACATTATGCAAATATCCCAACTAATAGATGCCTGGTGAGACCCAAATCTCCTACTTAGTAAAATCAGGCATACATAAAATCAAACACAATTATGTCCAATACATACATGTTTCTGTCTAGTGTTTTCACATGGTCCACTTATTCTTAATTTGCATAACATACAGCCAAGCAATTATACAGAGAACAGAACTTTGTCAGTTAAATACGAATATGGAACCAGACTTGTAAGACTTTCACTCCATCAAAAATTTCAAGCCCAGGGAACTACCCTATTTTCTGAAATTTATGGAGTGTAGGCTGTTAATGACAGCAACAGGCAATCTGTCCCAGTGTGCTGCATATGTAGATGTAATCTGTGTTAAGAGTTGGTTCCTGGTAACACCATCTGTCAGTCAACTGACAACAACTGCAATGCAGCCTCTGAATTCACTAAAACCATTGAAGCGTGAACACAAACATGTTTAACGGTTACAGAAAAAGTAGGATCACATTTTCAAGAACAAATGTGCCCACAATTTGTCCAGAAGAAGAGAATAAAACGAGAAGTGTTTGATATTTGGCGTTGCAGGAGTGCCTGATGATTCAAAGCAGTCCAAGATTAGATAAAAGAGAAGAAATACCATCGATCACAACTTAAATATTGAAGAAATACTTGCCAGAAACGTACCACATGTTTCGGCTTATAAAGCCATCATCAGCTACCACTTTTATAAAAATATTGAGAGAAAAAATTACGTACACAATGTTAAGCTCTTTCAACATTTTTACAAAAGGCATACCCGATGATGACTTTATAAGCTGAAACATGTAGTACATTTCTGACAATAAATATTTTGTCAACATTTCAGTTGTGATCGATGGTCATTCTTCTATTTTATCTGTAATATAATCATAATGGAATATTCCTATCAATTTTCAGTCTAAGATTGGTTAGTACTCTTCTTGGACTCTGAAGATAAACGCACTAAAACCCTTCAAAACGTTGGGTACTACCACCCAATGACAGTGGGACATCTCAAAACACTTTAATCTTAGGTATTGTTTAACTGAAGTTTAAGACATTCCATACACTTTAAGAAGCTGTGTTTGTTAGATGTAATTTTACAGACTTATGAAATATCCAACGAAGACAAACAAAACCAAAGCAATATTAACCTTGGACACAGTGACTTCAGTTGCAAATGATAATAGATAATAGATGCAGATAATAGAATGCATGTAAAAAAGCACAGTTACAATAAAAGTATATTCCATATTCGCTTTGTATTAAAATAATTTTCAACAGTTTACTTAGAGGTACTGTTAACATGATGTACAAATAGGATTAAAATAAGATACATAACACAATGACCCAATTGTGAACTAACAACTCAAGAGTTCTGCAATTCATTCAAAACAAAAAAATGTTCCATGCGTCCATGTGCAGTTTTAACATGCATTAGATTATTCAGCACTTGTCATTAGCTTCTTTACCTACATACAGGACTGGTGATACTGCACATAATACTGGTGTTTTATAGAACTGTTGTAATTATTAATCATAGATCACTGTGCTTTCTTTCTTGCATACTTCATATCAAATACAACTGCAACATTGCCTGTTTATTATTTACACACTGGCAAATAAGATTTACAGAAACTCATTATGCGTAAATGGTGAAAAAGCAAAGTTTGGGTTAAAAGCCTGCTGGCTAAAAACACAAAAATTATGAATCAGCTTTATATAAAATGCAAGTTCAAGGCCATTCATTTAATGCAGTGTCTTTATTTACTATTCCAAGAATTACAATCTGGCAGAGGCATCAGGGGGGGGGGACACTTGTTTCTTGCATTATTTGAAACACTGTATCAACTTTTGTTTATGCAGCATCAAGGACCAAGTTGTCCACTTGCTATATGGTGTAGTTATTACAGTTATTCCTTTCTCTATCTCTTATTCACACTGCAGGCCCAGGTTCGATCCTAGGCCAAACTATGTGGAATCTGCTGTAAACAAAGTGTCACTGTGCCTAGTTTTTCCCTGCGTACTTTGGTTTTCCCCTGTCAGTATCATTCCACCCATACTACATACTCAGAATTCAATCATTTTCCACTGACGCTAAATAATCTTAGCAACTGACAGCACTGTTAAATAAAACATTTCTGTCCTGTCTCTCTCTCTCACCCACATCAAAAACAGATACAACACAGCAGTCTCACTAAAGTATTTCATTTTTAAATTTCTGGCATTGGCAACCCTACTGTTTCTAGTAACAATAAAAGTGCTAGTATAAGACTTGTTTACATTTACAGACAAAACCCTGTACATGCCCATCACTGTGTGTACCCCTTCCCTATTAAAAAGGGCTGCATCCTTTCACTTGCAGGAGTAATGGAAGGATTAAGCTGATAAACCTGAGTTTCACTAATAAGGATCCACAAAGTTGCACCAATAATACTGGTATCATTGAAATACAGCTTTGAATTATTTGGGATATGTTATGGCAGTACAAGAGGCAACAGAGTAGAAAAGTGCTGCGCCTAATTTATTAACTAACAGAACAGTGCCTGACAAACTGAATTACTGACTAACAAACAGAATAACTTATAAAGTGAAAAACTAACAACAGCAGATTCATCCACTGTGTCAGTACACTTAGTTACATCCCAGAAGACAAACATCTTTATACATCAAACCTCACATTTCTGTATTCTGATTGGGACAGACAGCGTCCCTGATTGCAGGATTCATGTATTTATACAAGCAGAACATTCTTCACAACTAACTGACATCAGAAGCAATCCCGAGTTTCACAACATGCATTTCTTTTTCTTTCATTTTGAAATTTAAAAGATGGATAAGGAAAAGTTACTTATCATGATAATCCAAGCAGGAAATTGATTTGATGCAAACAAGAGAATTACTTATATGAAACCAACAGCAGAATAATTCAGCATAGGAAGTGAAGTGGAACGGAGAAAAGCAAAGCTGTGTAACTGTGTATCGCATCGCTAGATATCTCCACTTTCTACAGATTATGGCAGAGTGTGGTATGTAACAGATTACAGACAGTTTCACACACAAAAAAAAAAAAATCATTTATATCAAGATTCTCTGCTCCATTTTGTTATAAAGAGATCCATGGCATAAACACTAGATATAATACTGTTCTCCATTTCACTACAGCTAGACTGACAGCGTTTAAAGAAGGGGCATATTTTGTTGGAATGAGGATATTTAACCATCTCCCCATAAATATAAAAAGACTATCAAATAAAATAGAGCTGTTTAAACCAGTGTTAAAGAGATACCTTCTCCTGCAATCATTCTATTCATTGGAAGAGTACTTTAATTACAATAATTCATAAATATTGACTTGATAAAAATGAGGCCAATTGTACTTTTTCATTGCCTGAGGTGTATGATATGTTTTAATCATTAGGTTGCCTTGTACAAATGTATTCAACTAGTTTTTGTATACATAATTGTATTGTGGCTCATGGTCTAATGTGTATTAATGGGTATTATATGTTTTTGCTTAATTGTTTTTGTACAAATGAACTCAACTAGTTATTATACATAAGGTTATATCTCTGACAATGTGCGGATATATTGTATGTCATAATCTTTCTATAGGGATCTAAGTGATTGTACAATATTGTATATGTCTGACTAACCCTACATCCTATGGGTGAATTTAACCCTCATAAGGATCTACAGAGTGATTAAATAAATGAAATAAAAACCTGACAAATATAGTGTCTATTATTCACAGAATTTTTTTAAAGACAGGGAAATTGCCTTCAAAATATCATTGTAGTTCGGATTGTAATTTTAAACAAAGTAACATAACTCACGGACTACAGGTTCCAAGATATTTTCATATGATTATTCAGTATATAAAAAACAGTACTGAAAGATTTATTATTGTGACCACTATGTGAAAATTGTAATGGAAGGCACATCGAATAGGAGCCAAAACAAATCTGACCCAGCAGTATAATCAATTGAATGCAGTATTGATAAATTAATCAAAAGACAAGGTTGAATGCAAAATCGTAACAAGCTGAGGATCAAGCAAACAAACTCCCATACATTAAACAGGTACTCTAAGTAAGTTGAAATTACTGCTACAGAAATATCCCAATTTCTAACCTACACATGGAGAGATATGAACATCTAAAAGTCCCATAATGTATGCCACCATTTTACTTTCTGTTAGTGCACTGCACATACAAGCACTGGCATCTGATAATTCAGTGACTCCCCACTATGGAAAATATTTTTAAGAAATATGTTTTTGAAAGTAATTAATGACTATTATTAACTGGATTACTGTCAAGTGGTAAGAACAAAGTGTAAACCCTCATTACATCTGAATCTCATTAAAACTTCACACCTTACAAGCCAACTAATAAAGAACAAATTGTTTTCAGTACAAAGTGCAGTAATTAACAACCTTAAAACACTGCAACCTTCCTTAACTGATAAACAGGTGACAAACACCCAGCTTATTATCTTCTTAGGTACAATGAAGAAAGTGGCACCATTAGATCATGCACACTTGTCTTTACATGCAATTCAGGATTTCTTTTGAAGTATATAGCCTCAACAGGAAGAGAACATGTGACAAGTCATCACTTCACTGTAGATATTGAAGATTAAGGTTCTATTCAGAATTATCTTTACAGTTCATCCTAGGATCATGAAGCTGGAGTTAACTTTGGCCACCTGCAAGAGCGCAGGCACAATTTGTACACTTTCAACAGCTGAGGACATACAGTAATTGCTTGTAAGAGCCAAAAATTCCCTTTAATTGTCTGTAATTGTTTTAGTCTGTGACCTTTTGAACTGATTAGGCAAAGTTACTCAAATCCCATACTTACAATTGCAAAAGACCCATGAGTCTTCTAGCAGTTTGCAGCATAAACATAACATTGTTTCCATATGCACAATTGAGTGGTGGTCTTTTCACTGTGGGACCCAATGGTACAATGTAGTGACAACTTTCTTAACAAAGACAAATACAGTAAAATCCCTATTTAATGAATTGCTGGGGGATTAGAATATATTTCACTAAATCGAGGTTTTCATGAAATGGAGGTTTTCAATTAATATGGAGCTATTGTTGGGACATGAAAAAATCATAACTAAATCCGGGATTTCACTAAATGCGGGGGCAGTAAATCGGGGTTTTTCCAAAGGTGTGTTAAACTTTGGTTTACTTCTCAGAACACTGCCTGTTCTTTACAATATTCTGGAGGTATAAGGAAGCAAGACACTGTGGCATGTTCATGAAACGTTTATACCTCCTCGGCTATTCCAACAGCCTGATATCAATTAACTCCAAAAGAGCGCTTTTAAGCCGATGTAATTAATGTTGCTGGCAACAATAAAACATACCTAGGTATTCAAGTAAAGTGCCTGATTTTAACCAAATTTGGAATATCTCGACAGATTTTCACAATGTCCCCCAATATAAAATTTAATGTAAATCCTTTCAGTAGGAGCTGCGCTGATACATGCGGACAGGCGGACAGACAGATGGACGAGCTAATAGCCTGATACAATTCAATTTCATATCGCCAGCAACAGTTAAATGTACTTAGGTCTTCATGTAAAGCGCCCGATATTTTTACCCGATTTTAACCAAATTTGGAACTTCTTGACAGATTTTCATAAGAGTCCCCAATATCAAATTTCACGTGAATCCGTCCTGTGGGAACCGCGATGATACATGCGGTCAGATGGACAGACAGACAAGATGGGCAGACGGACAAACAGCCTGACACCATTTCAGTTGAAGAGAGTGCTTTTATGGCGATTTAATGTCGCCGGAAACAGTGAAACTAAGTCTTCCTGTAAATTGTCCGATATTTTTGCCCGATTTTAACTAAATTGTTTTTATTGACAGATTTTCAAAAAAGTCCCCAACATAAAATTTCACGGAAATCCGTCCACCTGCGAGCCGTGCTGATTCATGCGCACAGAGAAACGGACAGACGGAAGGACACGACGAAGAGCACAATAAGCCTAAGGCTGCGGTGCATCCGGAAAGAATGCCGACGGGCCCATAGAAAGAAAGAAGGGCACGACGAAGGTAATGGGCAATTTTCGTGACTATGCGAATGTGCCTAAAAACACCGTTTCTGATCCTCTGCTGAGTCAGTTATTCAATTCAGTATTTCCACCTACATTTGCGTCTTGCAAGTCACCTCATTCACGACATTTTTTCTATTGTAAGTTTATGCATCATGCCCAGGGAATTATCAATTTTATACGTCAATTATCTTAAGAGTTCTAGGTGAAGACACAAATGTAATTTCTGGCATTTTATAAATTTTGTTTAAAAGTTTCTCACTGCATTTTGGTACAAACAACACTGTGCATAACTTAGCTGTTTCATGGAAAGAGTCTTATATATGAGGGCTGGTCATGAAGAAAGTTTACAGTGCCTATACTTTGGGTTCAGATTTAACTATACTGCTACTCCACTACTTTTCCACACAGTCTCTGCCACAGCTGAGGCATTAATCATATCACAGAATGAGTTCTTCTATTCTGTGTTGAGATAAGTCTGTGTCCTGCATTATCAGCCATTGTGTCACAAATGTTTCCACCTCACAATCATCTCTAATTTATAACCCCAAGATTTTACATGAATGGTGGAAGCAAATGACAACAGCTTCACAGCAAATTCCCCTGATAAATCACAATTGGTGTAGGTTCTTTAGTTATAAAATTATGTACCGTGTATATCTTATTATGTGACTGACCCTTTTATATTACTGGCTGGTGAGGTCTAAATAAATGTGACATTCTGGAAGTAACAGAACAGAATAAATTCTCCAACCTTCTGTTGAGAACTGAATTTTCACTGTCCACGAGGAGCACAGCTGTTATTCTGCCATGTGTTTTATACCTTTTCCTGAAGTAACTGCCCTTAGTTACCAGCATATTTAGTACAATGCAATCTGCACTGATGGCCACTAACAACTTAATCAAGACACTAGTTTAATTACATTAGTGGAATATTTACTTTTTGATTTATTATGTCATCTCAACTACATAGGGTATTGAGTATCAGTAGGATCATAATTATGAATGCAGCAGAAGAGGCATAAACAAAGAAGTTTTAACTTATTTGAAGGTCACATCTCAGCATAAAACAGACTCAGGAAAACTATGAGAATCCTCAGCAATCATGGCCAGTATCTTAGCCAAGAACTGAATCAGCAGAGAAAGTTTAGCTAAGCTTTTCTACAAGTTGTGAAAATGCAAATTTTAGATAAAAATTCATTTACTTACACGGTATCCACCCAGCCATACACCGTGGTTTATAATGCAGCAATTCAATGTGTACTAAATTTTAGAAACAGGGTATGAGGATGTGGATGGGATTCATCTGGCAGGCAAGCGAACAAGGTAATAAATGTTCAAGTTTTATAACAAACTGAGAACCTCCTGACTAGCCAAGCGCTTATCGGTTTCTTAAGGGGGGGTTCCTAGTCAATAGACTTACTTAAGTGACATATAACAACCAATGCTCTTGTACTTGCTAATAGCACATCAAACTCCAGGCACTTAAAGTTTACTGTGCAGAGCAAACAGCAAATGAAACTACACACTTTCTAAAACGCAAGTTTCATCTTCCAAAACGGCGAAAAATTCCACAGCTTGCATAAAACACCAGGAGCATACTATGAGACTCAGTTGCTTGTGACAATCAGTATGAGTATAAATGAAAAACCCTTCAATGTTAGCATTTTATAACATCAGTGTTGCTTTCTCTTGAAGAGAGCATGTCCATCCTTGAATTACAGGAATTCAGGAAGTTAATTTTAGGGCAAATAAAATGACTACAGTTTAAGACGTGTGCAAAGAATCATATATGCACAAAAAATTTTTTTTATATTGTTCACTCCATGCATTGTCGATAATCAACTCACACTCAATCCAACAAAATGCACTATATTGGTCCCAGATATTTTATACTAAAATATCTCCTTGAACACTCCTACATGATTCAATCCCTTATGGGATCATAATCAGGGAATCACATTAAAGTAACGGCAGTCTCAAAAACACCGTATACCAGGAGCCATTATACAACAAACACCTACATTTTAACTGGTTGACTTTTTTTTTGTGTACATGGATTGCTAGTTTGGTTGTGTGAAGTGTCACTTTAATATGATTCCCAGGCAATGATCTCATAAGGATTCAAAACATGTAGAAGTGTTCAACATGATATAATATAAAATATCTGGGAACAATATAGTGCATTTTGTTGGACTGAGTGTTGTTAGTTGATGCAAAACAAATGGTTATACTGAACTGCAAAAATATAGTCTGAGATTAAATTTATTTTACACCAACTAATGCACACATAAAACCACTTTTTGTAGTTTTTATTGTAAAATGTACCCCTACACGTGTTTCGATCCTCGGATCATCGTCAGGGTTTTTCTTTTAAAAACAAAACTACCTGAAATCTGACAACAAATATTTCCAACCAAAAAAAGGGGTTGCAATGGGGTCACCTATATCAGGATTAATGGCCGAAATATTTTTACAACACTATGAAGAACAGTTGATAAGGGGCACCCTAGATAGTACAAAAAATCATTTTCTACAATAGATACGTAGACGATATCCTAATAATATATGACCAAAACCAAATCAATAAAGACGACATCCAAAACTACATAAACAAAATACACCCTGATCTAAAATTCAAAGCAACAGATGAAATTGACAGCACTATTAATTTTCTTGACCTACTAATAACCAGATGACAAAACAAATTGGATATAAATATATACCGAAAAACAACTACCACAGATACGACGATACATTATAAGTCAAACCACCCACTACAGCACAAATTAGCAGCCTATCGATTCATGTTAAATTGATTACACAACTTCCCATTGTCAAGAGAACAAAAACAACAAGAATTGAACACTATCATCCAAATCGCACAACAAAACGGATACCCAACCACATTAATAAATAGACTCAACAACCAGATCAAAAACAAAATAAACAGACCAAAAGATTATACATTAACACAAAACACAATCAGCAATAAAAAATGGACTATATTCGAATACAGTAACCCACTAATAAGAAAAGTCACAAACATCTTCAAAAACACAAATCTAAAGATTACATTCCGCGTAAGCAACACCACCCAGAACATACTTAAAACCCATGCACAAAACAATGATAAAAATAAAAACAGTGGGATTTACAGTAACACTTGTAACAGTTATTATGTTGGCCAGACTGGAAGAAATCTAAAGGCAAGATATATAGAACATACCAGATATATAAAAAATAATGAACCAAAATCAGCATATGCTTTACACATTTTGAATAACCAACATGAATATGGCCCAATGCAGGGTAGTATGCAGTTAATAAAAATATGCAAGAAAGGCTGGCATATGAACATAACCGAAAACTTATACATACAACTTTATCATAGACAGCAGTTATTGATTGGTGAGCAATACGTAGCAGACAAAAACCTGCTATTCCAACTTATTAACCTCACCCCACCCACCCCCACTATTACACAACCTTCAGAACCTGATACTCCATCATAGTAAACTTCACCAGACGACAGACAGCACACACCGCTCCTCACAACAGCACACACAGCATACGGCACGTCATTCATGCAAAATTAATACTAAAAAAAAATTTATTATTAATCAGGCAACGTAAAACAAAATTTATAATTACTTATAATTTATTTATTTATTTATTTTACAGCCCACAGGAACATACCACGATTCTTGACACCAGCACCTACGCCGTTAACCAAAACATTTTAACTACGACTTTAACTTATAAATCATAAGCTTTATTTTAATATCACCGTGCATTTTTGAACATTAATACTGTTTTACACCAACCAAATGCACTTATTTATTTAAAGAACACTAAAATATTCTTTAAAATATTAGATACAAAACCCCTACATATGTTTCGGCTTATCGATAAGCCGAAACATATGTAGAGGTTTTTTATCTAATATTTTAAAGAATATTTTAGTGTTCTTTAAATAAATAAGTGCATTTGGTTGGTGTAAAACAGTATTAATTATAAATCATAAGTGTTAATGTTTTATGAATTTTAAAATTCAGATATTTTAAAACAAATATTAAGACATGAGTGCTATTGGACCCTTCAAAACATGCTGTTGAAGTGATAGTGGCTTTTTTAAAAAACCCCCTGATGATGATCCGAGGATCAAAACACGTGTAGGGGTACATTTTACAATAAAAACTACAAAAAGTGGTTTTACGTGTGCATTAGTTGGTGTAAAATAAATTGAATTAGTGAAAATGCACAGTGACAGCAATAATAATAATAAAAAATAGTCTGAGATGTTTTTTGACTGTGGGATATGTAACATTCATTTTAATCTTTCATACTTATAGGAAGTGGAAATCGTGAGTGGTAAGTAGTTATTGGCACTTTCAAGCAGTATTATTTATTTGTTTTTTATATAATTATCAATTATTTATCTATTTATCTACATATGTATTTACTAATTAATTTAGGTTTATATGTACTTATTACTCAATAAAATACTATTACTTTTAAAATGTCATTCCATGAAAGGTGGAAGACACTAACTACCTGATCCATTTTAAAATTATGGTTTTGGACTGAATAAACCTAAAATACTGACTTGGTAAGTAGTTTAAAATGTCTAACCAAAATCACCTGCTAATTTAAAATGCAAATTACAGCAATGACAATCGTAATTTGAAGAGCAAGCTTAAATTACCTACACTTTGAATGTCAAGCCACACACCTGTTGTTAAACTGTTGACACATTAAAAAAGATGAGGTGCAAGAAAACAGGCAGCATTTATCAACATGCTAAGAATACAGTTAGATGGCCAGATATATACAAGATTATTCAGTGCATACACATGTAGGAACTAACACTGCAACTCTGTTCTTCATGAAAGGGAATGTAACTGTTGCCAACATCAAAAGTGTTTATGCAACCTTGAATACACAAACAGGACAAAGAACTGGTGTGCCTGACCCTTGCCAATGTACTGAAAGAAATGGTACATCAGACAGACACACACACTCACACAAAAACACACACACATGCCACTCAGTATGTTTCAATACACCTATTATACAACATGACTCTCCTGAAGATTAACATGTGGAACTGTTACTGAAGAATGTAAAGGGTGAACTAATAGTTGTGACAGTTCACTGCCCAGCCTTTGCTACTAATTTTGAATACATAACATTTGATCTACTCAAACATATGTTGAACAGTCATGTTTTTCAACTGCATCACAAATTTGTTGTCTGATGTCTGTATCTACAACCTACTTTCAGAATTTGCCATTGTTAAGGATATTTTGTATGGAATTATATGCAGAGGAAAACAAGTCTCTAAGTATGATCACGTTTTATCACTAGAATGCAAGACAAATTCATATTGTAACAATAGCTAATAGATCCTTATAAAATAAGCTAAATAATTAACATTTGCAAGCCAAGTAAGAAATCAAAATTATTTACATGAAGGAGTTATGATCAGTAAAATTCAAGCCAAGTTCACTGCTATTCACTTGCAATATTCTGCCCCCTGTCTCCTGTTCAAAAGTGTACTGGTTAAAATATACACAGCTATAATTTTGTTTATTTTTTTTTTCTAGGTCTGTGACCTCATGTAAAGTACAGAGATTGAGGTGTCTGAAAACAGGATGCTCAAGAGAATATCTGGATCTGAAAGAGGAGAAATAACAGGAAGATGGAGAAAAATGCACATTGAAAAATTTTGTAACTTGGACTTTTCGCCAAACATTAGTAGGATTATCAAATCAAGGAGGATGAGAGGCAGGGCATGTGAAATGTATGGAAGACATAAGAAATGTATACAAAACTTTAGCCACAAAACCTGATGAAAAGAAACCACTTGGGAAACCTTGCTGCAGCAGGGGATTACACATAAATGGATCATAAAGAAGTAATCATAAACTGTAAACAACAACATGACTACATAACAGATAAAGCCTTTTAAGTTTTGGTGAAATGGAAATACAAATGGCCTTTCACAATTACATAAACATTTGTGCATCAATTTTGGGCCTGGGAAATGATAACAGCATGTAATAAAGAGAAGTATGAGAGTGCAAGTTTGCAGAAGTGTGATGTTCCAGTCTGCATGACTCACTGCTGGGATCACCTTTTAGACACGGTCTCATGTCTCACAGGTTTAGTCCTGGTTTCACACTGCAAGATTAACTGGTAACCCTTGAAGGTACAGTAAAATTTGCCATATCCAGCACCTCCATGACCGAAGGTTTGCCATGTATTGTAATTCTGCAGATATTAAAACATTATACCTAATACATACCTTAGGGTACCTAACCAATTCATATACATCATAATTCTGCAGATGTTATAATATTATATGTAATGTGTGTTTTAGTGTACCTAACAACTCATACAGATCTTAATTCTGCAGATATTATGACATTATACCTACTGTATACCTCAGTGTACCTAACAACCTCATATATAGATCATAATTCTGCAGTAATTATAATACAGTAGAACCCGGATAAGAAGTCCCCGCATAAGAAGTTTTCCCCTGTAAGAAGTCTGATTTTTAAAGTCCCGAAATCCTATTGCTTTTAATAAGCTTCCCTCTTACTAAATCTTCCCGCTTAAGGAGTCCCTAACCCTCTGGTCCCTTGAAAGACTTCTTAACAGGGTTCTACTGTATTATACCTAATGTGTGTCTTAGTGTACCTAACAACCTCAAATCTGCAGATATTAGAACATTATACCTAATGTATACCTCAGGGTACCTAACAACCTCACATAAATCGTAACTCTACAGATACTATAACATTATACCTAATGTGTGTCTTAGTGTACCTAACAACTGCACAGACAGACTTAATAATTTAATTTGTCAGCTGATATCCTGTCCTGTTTTCTCTGCTACACTTTATATTCTCTTTTCATCACAACTTATGTAACATGGTGCATAGATAATCTAAAAAAAATCCAAACTCTTAGAATTAATGCCGGGTGCTTCCAATTCATGGGAACAATGAAATGTAATAGGCTTCTTAGTCAACTGCTGGTTAAACAGACCTTTCTGGGTCACTCAATGCTAGATATCGTAGCTTTTACTGTAGTTCTCACATTCAAGGAAATTTCCTTTCTAGGTCTCTGGGTTTGACTTTTGGGGGCTTCCAATGATCATGCTCATACTAATGCCATTCAAAAGTTCCCTCCTTCCATGGTTGCAGTATTTCTTCACTGAATACCCTCAGTAGGAAGGGTCATTTGGGGTGAAACACAAGAGGTTGAGTCAAATAAGCTAAGGCAGTGATTGTGCATGGCCAACTTTCCCAGGCCATTTACACTCAAATTGATTACCCCACTATGTAACTACATAAAATGTTGAAGTTCCCTTCCTACCTTTTCGTTGTCAAAGCAGTATTTCTCTATCATGCTATGGATTTGGTTGGCCCGATGCGAGTACAGTAAGAA
Organism: Reticulitermes speratus; assembly: GCA_021186555.1. Lineage (NCBI taxonomy): Eukaryota > Metazoa > Arthropoda > Insecta > Blattodea > Rhinotermitidae > Reticulitermes > Reticulitermes speratus. The sequence goes on along the minus strand of JAJKFL010000008.1, from coordinate 17,442,630 downwards.
TCGAACACCAGATGTCAGCACCAGTTGTACTGCACTTCCCTTTGGCACACCAGTTTCAGCAATTTCTTCAAAACTGAAACAATAATACACATGCATTTGTAATATCTTCACTAATACAATTCACACTTCAGATCTCCTTCCATAATTATATCTGTGTGACTGTTCTCCAAGATGTCTTCACCTTTCTAATACGCAGTTATCTTACCAAGTCTCCCTTTCAGATTATGGAATAATGGTTCATTCATTGTGAAAGTCATATGAATAGTTGGCATATAATTCATTCAAAACATACTTTTATGGTAAAGGACATTACTAATATGCCTGGATTTGTTGTCTGACATAATGGAAGCTGATAGGAATTTTACAAGATTGAAAGCAAGGTTTTTTAACGAGGTGAAACAAGAGAAAATTTAACCACAGTAATGTGTAGAGTCTAGACCCTAAACTCCAACATCTTGGATGATTAAAAGTACACAGAAAGGAATTAAACAAAAAATTTTAGCACATGATTTGCAATAAATAATATGCAGACCATAATAACTCACCACACACAGAACAGAATATGTTGGTCCAGTTTTTCCAGACACAAATTCGTTTACATGTTACACTTAAGAGGGCTCACCTGAATGTATCCAGTACTTGCAGGGTGTCTTCTGAGGGACCTGTCTCTCGACGCACAAGACGAACACCAGAGTGTGAAACTGCCAACTGCTGCACTCTTGGATGCTGATGCCCACCCTGAATAACAAGGTGACATGATATACAGTGCCAACTTCTACAGAAAAAAAGCGACATTATATGGTAGCACATGATGTATGTTTTTGTGCATTCCTCAGAGCTTCACAAAAAGTGGTTCATTTTTGTGGAACTCGGTACAAACATCATATCAGAATTGCAAAATGCAATATGAAAGGTACATTTTCTACATTTCTATGTTTACATAATCAGATGTTTGACCAGCTGATTCAGTTTTGATTTGTGAATGTCTTTTGCCATTTTCTTGAAGGCACAGCTTTTCAAATGTAAGGAACTGCAGGCTTACATAATTGTTCAGAGTATATAATAAGCTGTATTTTCCCTCTGCCAACTATCATCACAATATAAAGGGTTGACCCCATAGGTGTCCCACCTCCAAAATGAATTCCTTCAATACTATCAAAGTGGGCAGTGTCCAGAAATATCAGTCAGACTATGAATGGATACATTAACTACATGAATACGTGCATGAACTCAAGCAGTAGGTTAAATTTAGGGCTGTTTACCATCTGCTCATTGCTCGTATGTACTTGTGTATTTTCAGAACCCATTATTCAATTACTGACCTCTTTTTTACTACACTGATAACCTGATTTAACATTCAATACCTTGACAACATACCCAGAGTGTATATCTGTTTGAATTAGTTCTTTGAATAAACAGCAATTATTTTTCCATACAGCATTAACTGACTGGCCTCTGTATCAAAATGCAGTGTGTTTGTCTTGGAGGGAAGAACCAAATTTTAAATAGCACACACATGTGCTTTGCCCATTCAAGGATTATGTATGCCAGCTTTTCACAAAGTACAAATGTACCTTCCACCCAAGAACACTGCTCAGATTAGAACCTGCATAACATAATGAAGGATAATGCAACAGAGTGTGAATTTCAAAGTTAGAACATCAATTGTATGAGAATTGGCAGCTCGTGATATATGATATGATAACGATTCCTGACCAAGATGTCTAGTGATTAACACAGAAGTTTAACATTCACAACAATCTGGATCTGGTCATGACCACTGCTGCTAACATTGAGAAAGGAGAGGGATGAGGGGGAGGGAGGAGGAGGGACGAAGATGACGACGATGACGATAAGAGGAAGGAAGAGGAAAAAGCCACACAAAGAAGAAGTTTGTCAATATGATGAAAAATAACAGCTTCAAGATGGGAATTTTGCTGACTCAACAAAATGGTATACACGTATTTTACACATACTTCTGATCCGAGCTGGCCAACTTCAACCCACAGCAGGGCCGCATAATTCGTTAAGAATTCGCCTGAGGGCCACTCTTGTGTATACATATATTAAAAATTGGGGGGATTGAATTCAGTAGAATGCTGTTATTTACAAAAGTTATGCTAAACCTATGGTTGAATGACAAGGTAGCAGGCCTTATTAACTTGACAAAGCACAAAGAAATATTGGTTTACTGTGTGCTATCTTAAAAGTGATGAGTTATAGTTTGTAAACATTTTCTCTGCTAATAAAGTTACCATATCATGTTCTGTAAACCTATTGTATTATGTCTGTTAAATTGTATTACTGATACTATTCAGGTGACCAAGGGCTGCAAATACTTTCCTCGACTGTCACGTGTTGGCCAGTCGTGCTTCAGATAATGGTTAATGTCCAACATAACTAAAGTGTAACTCCCTACAATAATGCAGAAAATTTATCTCTATAAAAATAAGAAATTCAAGTGAAACATTAACCCTCCCTTTCACTGTTCATATAAAGATTTTCCCTAATTCCAGTTACATACATATTTCTTGAAAATGCAAGTTCTGTCTTGTACGAGTAATTACACATCCCTGTAAAAATTGAAAAAGTTATATACTGTATGTTACACCATAAAGTTACTATTTTCATTCACAATGAGGACTCTTTGTTATGAATCTTCACTAAGCAGCAATCTGCACAAGTCTGTAATGCTACCCATCTAATGCAGTAGAATGTGGTAAACTTAAATGTCCCCTGCTACATCTAACTGTACCAAAGCATAAAATATCAAGACATATTAAATGAATCAAGCATGAGGGAGAAAAAGAAATGAAAGAAAGAATCAGAAATAACGAAAGAAGAAACTCAATAAATTAACAAATACACACACACACACTCATATATATATACATACATACATATACATATTCACACATATCAGTTTTTAGGCTTTTGCAGTTGTGCAGATTAGGTTTCCACTCTTCTGGAATGTGATGTGTGTCACTGGGTGAATGGTGCCTGATGTTCAGAGACAAAATACTGGTCTCATCTTCAAGGGTAAAAGATGTCCGTGAAGAAATTCTTCATGGACATTCTAACCGCTGAAGATAAGACCATTAAGTTATCTTGAAATATCAGGCACCAATCACCCAGTGATGCAGTGGAACATCCCAGAAGGACGGAGATCTCAAATATCTATCTGCTTAAAGAATACAATAAATTCAGATGGAGCAATAAGGAGTTCTGGTTTAAGATCAGTGTTAACTATACCCCGTTCCTTAACTTACCGAAACAGGAAAGATGCGAGCAAAGTACATAGGCCAGTCCTTTGCCATGTCAACAATATTCTTCTTGATAGTGACTTTCTGGTGCGAGGAGTGAAGATTATTTAGTGTCACACCATAGCTGTCCAGCAGCTGCAACACAATATTACAGTCATGAATAGAAGGAATACCTTACTTTGCAGCACGTATTTTGCATCATTTTTAACAAATTGTGATATAATATTTTACCTTTCTCATTTTGGCACGTTGTTCTCTGGTCACTCTGATGCAGTTAGTTGGACCAAGACAGTCCTGCACTACTTGGCAGAAGACCAAATGGAGAGCTAATGGACTACTCAGTGTCTCCCCTGGTGTGAATACCTGAAAATATAACAAAACTAATATTCACAATTGGATTTCTGCTTATTGTGTTCAGCAGATTAAGATTCTACTTTAGCCCTTGGTAGTGAATGAAAAGGACAATGAAAGACTGGAAACAATGAGGTTTCTATGATCTTTACTAGAAACCACTGAACATGGCATTTCAGTGGGTAGTATTACTGCCTTACAACTGGGAGGTCCCAGGTTCAAATATCAGCCCAGAGATAAGACATTGTGACAGATTTTCGATGAGTTTCCTCAGTCACTCCATGTAAACGCCACTGCACTGCCTCAAAACATCGTTAAATAAATCAAGACTGAAGAAATAAATAAATTTACTGTATAGTACATGACTTGATTATCAGCAAAATACAGACATCAGAAGAAATAAATGTTTCAAATGGTACCTTTGAAATTGAAGACTATCAAAAGAACTGGCCACAATGCATACAGAAACAAAATGAGAACAAATACACAGTGACCCAAGAAATGCATATACCTTTTAATGAGAATGCCCATTCGTGTATTCATGGCGGAACCAAAATGAGCATCATCTGAAGTGGTATGGCACATACTTAACAGAAAGCATTACTTGCACACACATGCATTTAGCCATCCTACTCCTTCTGAATGGCCAAACGTCCAAATTCTGCCTTGTACCAGCTGCTCATAAGCTACCAACCTGCGGTCCCACACGCTGGTTTGGCTATCAGACCCCAGCCCACCTTCCTTACCACTCACCACCTAAAGATCCAGCCCACTCCCTGCCAGCACTCCCTTATATCAGTAAGCTTAAAACCCCAACCCTCACTCTACCATGCTGACTGACTGAAAACTACAAAGCTGTCCAATGCCTCAAGTGTCTAGATAACAGCAGTTATATTAACATATGTGATAATTTGACCTGTAGCATAACAAATCTTGTACATAAAGTGGTGGCACTTTATGTACTGTGTACCTTCCTTTATTAAAATGAATACATCATTTTTAAAGCACTGTTATGTTTAACAGCTGTAATTATTATCTATATCCCTAATTACTTCCTTTCAAATGATTCGAAGTTCATTTTTATCTAACAAAAGACCCTCAAGAAAGACCTTGTTTTCAAAAAATGATGAATCAGTGTGCCACACCATGGCTCAGGTGGTTAGTTCATGGCCTGTCACCATAGTGGTCTGGGTTGGATCCCAGGTCAGTATATGTGGGACTTACGGTGGATAAAGCAGCACTTGGAAAGGTTTTCTCCGAGTATTTCAGTTTTCCCCTTTCAGTACCATTCCACAAATGTTCCATATACATTTATTCATCTAGAACCAATGTTATATAATCTTAGCAATTGAGAGCATGGTTAAACACACTTAAAAAGACAAATCAGTGTATACAAAATTATGAATATTCCATAAAACAGAAGTGAATTAAACTCAAATGTACTCATGTCAGTATGCCATATATTCACCTCTTTCCTGACATTCAGTCTCCAGGTTACTCTATTATAAGTGAAGTACGCTGCACTACTTGGACCAAACAGCTTTGTCTTCAACATCTCCAGGTTCTTGCCATGATCACGCCGCTCCATAATGAGAGGAGGTGCTGTATCCACAGGCTGCAGAAATTCTGGAGACTCTTCAACTGTAAGATATCAAGAATGCCAGTCTATATAACATTTGGTAAGCAATCTGAAAACAAAAAATCTATCACAGATGGTGGTTGTTGTGTCATCTGTCAATGTAGCAGTTATGTTCACTCCATCATTATTATGGGTCAAAAGACGATGAAAACCAGCAAGATACAAAGGAGAAGAAGTTCACATTATTTATGTCTGCTGCCTTTTTTTTAGTATTAAACATTATTTGAGGAGACCCAAACTAAAATTGCCTTTAATGACTACTGTCTTCTGGGCTATGCAGTCATGCAGACTGGTGCAAATTTATCAATGTATCAGGGGAGTGTACCGCATCTATTTCTTGTACCCTCAATATGGAGGCAGCACACTACTCCACAATGTTGGTACATTTCTACTAGACTATACTGCAACACATCAAGGCTGCAATACATTCACCACAATGAGAAATCTAAATATCAAATAAAACTGCCCCTTCTGTCTGACTTCTGGCCATACCATACCAACAATCACCCAAGACATGAGAATGCAAATTGCAGCCCATTGGATACATTCAGCTATCCAAGTTGATTTTACTGGCCTGTAAAGGAATTCTACGTATCAACAGCAACAAACTCCAGGCCGCTCTCATATTTCAGTTATAATGAGGATGATGGCTTTTCTGTTGCCAGCTGGTTAGTCTAAAAGTCTAATATTGTGATCTCGTTCCTAGTTATATACAATAAAAAAAAAGTTTCACAGTGACATGCCCCACAGAAATGACACACTCATGGATAATGATGTGGACACTAAGAGGGTTAGACACAACACTCACTTTCTATTCTTTCCATTCTATCAGTCAGATGTGTCGAGACAGAGGAGCGGCGGTCTCTGTCTACTCGTGACACACCTCCGGACTGTTCGAACATGTCCCTGCCTCTGTAGGCATTATTCGCATGCTGAGACAGCTGATGATACTGACTACTGTTGTATGCATTGGTGAACACATCGTGGTTGTTGGGATGTTGCTTATTGTTATGTTGGTACATTGCTAAATCCCGATTTGTCTTCACAGGCTGTATAGGTGGTGGGGGAGATCTGGGCTGTGGTAATGCTGCATTATGACTGAAATATAAACATGCAAGAACAAATCACTCATAATAACCACAGGAGGCTACAATTCATTTAATTATTGATGCTATTACTTAAGCACATTTTACAAAAATTCTTATGTCCTGCTTTCTCTGTTTCTTTGTCTCTGGTCTGGTTGATAGTGACCATAACCACTTACACAGCAAAAGTTTTTTCATTACATGGCAACAGCTTAATGCAGTGTCACAGTGATGAAAATAATAAATCAATGGTAAGAGGAAGATATGTTGATAAGAATGTCATAATAAATAAGCAATTGCTTATTCTAGGAACAGCCTGGACAAATAATTGGCTCTTTTATTACTAAAGATAATTGCTTTTAGAAATTATAATACGGAAAATAATTTTTGACAAAATTCTAAATTACCATCTTTCAACAGACTTTCCATAATGCAATTACAATCCAGCACATTTTACTGATAAGAATGATGCTCCTGAGCATATGGCACTGTAATTGTGGTGTTCAACAGTGGTCTAACTAGTTCAAGACATCAATTATTGAAATGGTATAAAGACTCTAGAAAAACTGCGATCATATAATTAAAACAACAAATGTTTCAATGTATCAAAAATAATTCCTTGAACCTAACTATCAAGACAGTCCATTCACAACTTACAAGTGTAAGAATTTAGAATAAAAACATTTTCTTCTCATTTTGTCTTCATAAATTATAGAAATTTAACATGGACATGAAAGATTCATCATCTTCCTACTCCTATTGACTTTAATGCTTTATCCATTCAAATAAATAGATCATACTCACCCTTGGGAATAGAAGCTACTGGTCCTGGAAGCAGCTGGTGGTGCCATCTCTATGAAATGTGGGGTGACAGGGGGTGGGGGTGGCGCTGGTCTCCAGTTACTGCTGCTGTTGTTGTTGGTACCCTTCTCACCCCAGCCACTACCAATAGGCACAGGGGTTTTATCCCATCCACTGTTGGACAGTCCTGGCTTGTCCCAGCCACTACCAATAATTCCTGACTTTTCCCATGCATTGCCAAGAACACCTGTTTTGTCCCATGGGCTCCCTAACATCCCAACTTTGTCCCAGCCACTACTGGATACACCAGTCTTATCCCAAGCAATATTACTGCTTAACAAATTTGGCTTTTCTTCAAACCGTGGAGTGGTTTTCTCCATCCTTTCCACCTGTTCATAAACAAATTAATACATGCATATATCAGTATCAGGAGAAAGCATGTACAAATAAAATGAACCTGAATAAACTATTAATGTATATATTAGGGAGAAACTGTAAGGTACAATGGTTTATATTTATCAACATCTGAGATCTCAGTAACTCCATGCAGCAAAGTCCTTTTTGAGAAGCTAATAGGTCCTCAGCCAGCAAGGGAATTCCCTGCTTTTTATGGAACCTGTTGGGTTCAATACTGCATTAACAAGAGCTCACCACCTGTCCCTGTCCTGAGCCAAATCAACCCAGTCCATGCCCCACCCCCCACCATCCCACTGCATGAAGATCCATTTTTAATATAATCCATCTATGCCTAGGTCTTCTCCCTCAGGTTTTCTCACCAAAACCCCATATGCACCTCTCCTCTCCCCCATACATACCACATGTTCTGACCATCTCATTCTTCTTGATTTGATCACCTGAATAATATTTGGTGAGAAGCTGAGATTATAAACCTCCTCATTATGTAGTCTCCTCCATTCCCCTGTTACCTTGTTCCTCTTAGGCCCAAATATCCTCCTCAGCACCCTATGCTTGAACACCCTCAGCCTCTGTACCTCCCTCAGTGTGAGAGGCCAAGTTTCACATCCACATAAGACAACAGGCAAAATTATAGTTTTGTATACTGTATATTAATCTTTATATTTTTGGATAGCAAACTGGAAGACAAAAAATTCTGTACAAATTTCAGAGAAGAAGAACGTAAATACTACTTTAGCTGCAAAATATAAACATCTTGTCCTGACAGCAATTCACCTATTAAATAATTGTTTTACAAAATTAACACCTCCAAACAGCTGGTACGAGAAACTGAATCCCATATTCAGAGTGTAAAGCCTGTACCATCCATGAGGCTTGTTAAATGTCATCCCATCCTTCTAGACAGAACTCATGGCAACCTTCAAGCAGCAACTTTTGTGACAATAATGGATTCACTAACCTGGCTGCGAACAATGTTTGTCTGTTGCACTTCAGAACGGTCTTCCTTGCTCACTCCTCTCAGTGGGGTTGACATTACAGCTTCCACAGAGTCCACCGAATCCCAGCGTCCAGCTGCAGAAAATTATGTACCTTGTTATCATGATATGTTTGGAACCAATGTAATAATATGGAAACATGTAACCAATGTAACCAAGAGTAACAGTAGTAAACATCAAAATTATTGCAAACAATGGCACATAAGGTTGCTCATAAGTCTGTATGTCTGCCATGTTGTTACTACAAACTGTACAAAATTAAAAATTTTGAAGTTGTGGTGGCCTCCAATAGCACAGTGCTTATGCCAAATTTCATGAAAATCCACCAACTTCTTCAAAAGCTGTGCATATGCATACACACAAAAACACACACACACACACACATATCATGGTCATCTCATAAGCCTACTTACTTCTGTAAGGAATAAACACTGAGTAAAAACTCTCTGGTGGGTGCCTTATGACAAAGTATTAAATGAAAATGGAGTCCATGCCAAAAAATGTGTCAAGTCTTATTACACTTAAGAGTAGCAGACCTGTCTATGGCCGTTTATCTTGTTTTTCTCCTTTTGAGATAGACCTACTTTATGAACCTTTCACTGGGAAAATAACAAAAGTAAATTTATCTGCGTAAACTTATATAAGTGGAGAAATAGTTGGTTGCTGGTTCTCACCTAACTGCTGTTCCAGCATCAATCTTCTGTTGTCCTCCAATTTCTTGACAGGCTGATGAGAAGTGGACAGAGATGCATCGTCTCGTTTTGAAGGGATCACTCCCGGCTTCTCTGGCTTATTGCTTGCCCTTGAAAATTTTACACTGTCATTAGGCATAATACATATTACATAGTTTGTATTGTTCCCATTTACACAAATATTCCTGGCAATAATCTGTTTCTGAAAGTCAATTTCAGGGTTAGAATGATATACTGCCCACTAAGTAACAAAACAAAAGTAAAGAAAAACTATAATACATATCGTTCTATAAAATGGTAATGAGCATTTGTCACTAAAATGTTAAAGTAATTCACTAATTTATATTTTTCTGAATGTTGCAGACTTTTCTTTCCTCAACACCATATAACACAGCCATATTTTTGACAGACCTTCTTTCTTCAACCTACTACATTATTTCTACTTTGCCTGTCAAACCCAAATGCTTATGTTTTTTTGCCATTTCTAAACATAAATTAAAACTAAAATACAAAGGGTTAAATAAAACTTTCCAAATGAATTTCAAATACATAAATAAAAGAGTCATCAAATATATCTAAATAAAATGTAAAATAGCAACAAACACTCTACCACTACAATTCAAATTAAAAGAAATTCAACATTTACAATGAGGTTATTTGATACAGTCTATCATGTATGGTACCAAAACTAGTGACTTCTGCGTGGTCGTGAACTGTGGACCACAAAATCTACTGGTCATGTTGCTGGTCAGTAAAGAGTGACACTTTTATCCAAGCAAGCTTGTTCAGCGGAAGTAGCAGGTACAAAAACAAATGAAATAATAGGAGGTAAATTTGTGATACAAATAAATGGAACAAATGGCACAAGAACCCTTAAATCATTACAGAATGATAAATTGAAGTTAAGGGGTTCTAAAATTTTCATGGTTAATTAAAACGCTTGATAATCCGCATGCAGATAATCAAGACTACTGGTCTGGCTTTTTTTACTAGTGTAAGCTAGGCAGGGAGAAAAAAGGCTGCATATTGTGAAATTATCAATAAAATGATTAGCACAGAGGTTTTATGACTTCTTGACTATACACCTTCCCCAAAACAAAAAATCACTGCCCCAGTGACATAAACAACAGTCAGCTGAGCTGAATGCTGTTGCTAGTCCAATATAAAATCATAAGTCTGAAGAAATATAGCTGTCTCATATTCCTCTAATGAACAGTAAATTTTCAAACAGATAATTTTACAAAATACAACATACAGTAAACATTTAATTTCCATGAACAATGCTACATATTCTCATGGTTCACAGTCAAAAAATATTGAACTGTGGCATCTTTGCTGAAGATATACAAAATTGCATGTGTGATGGTGGAGATTGTACATTTTATATGCAAGGTTACCTGAGACTGTGATTGGCAGTAACCATTTCAAGTTTTGTTCGCATTTCACTGCTGATATGTAGCTTGCCAATGCTCCCTGGGCTTGGACGAGCTGCCCCAACTTCAAACGCTCTGCAAAAACATAAATGCATGTCTCATACTTAAACAGACCAATACAAAAACAATAAAATTATAAATAACTTGTTGGAATTCCACCACCATTGCATATCAGATAATAAAAATAAGATTGGAAATGGTGGTCTGATTAAAAACTTGCACATACATGGAAGACAAATTGGTGGAGTGCTACATAAATATTATATATTCCTGACAATTATGTAAAAGTAAGGTCATTAGTAAAATATACATAAGGTTTGAAGTTTCACAGCAGCACCAATGAAGATTCAAGTCTTCTGGGATGTTATGGTGTGTTGACTGGTAAATAGTTACAGTGAACCGTCACTAATCCGGTCACAGCTGATCCAGATGTCAGGTAATGCAGATTGACGTATACGAAAAATTCCATTCGCAGTTGAGTACATACTTTAAAAGACACATGGGACTTTGACAGGCAGACGAGTCACTCTGCACTGATGACGACGCAGAGAGAGACGGAACATTACATTACTGCCAAGTCTTGCTTGCTGTTCAATGTCATTGTGACTACGAGTTGGAATAACGCTATTGGTTATAAAGGCTCTACAGTGACTTTTTTTTATTCTGATATTTCGTAAATTAATACACAGGTATATAATTACAAGATCAGGACTACTTATATCATTAAATTTTCCATTTATAGGTGTTCTAAGATTTTTTTTGTCTTTTAGGGCTATCTTTTGCATCATTCATTCATATATTCTGTAGTCTGTCTTATGACAGGTCGTAGCCTCTTCCAAAGTGAGTTCTCCACAGGGTGTAATATAGTGCTTCCTCTTTCAATTTCCAGTATCTTCTCTTTTCCTTAAGGTCAGCCAGTAGCTGCTTACGTCTTCTCTTTTGCTTCATCAATCCAGATTATCACTTAATCTGGAAGACCTCCCCCCACTGTTAATCCGGATTAACGAGGTTTTACTGTACTAATGTTTCAGAGGGGCATACCGCCTCCAACTTCAGTGTCACACAGTCCACTCTTCCTAGACTGCTAGACCACACTCCTCCAAAATGTCGTTAATTATTTACCAGTAAACACAGTATTACATCCCAGAAGACTTGAATATTCAACACAATGCTGTGTATGTTACACTGTGGCTACATTATCATACTTACCTCACTGCATTCTTGTCTTTGCTGTCGAGCAATCTCTGATGACCCACATTGCCAGACCGACTATCTTTCCTACTTACACCAGCATTGCCTGGTGACCTCTCATGATTGGCTCCACCAGGGGACCCATTGATTTCAAATTCTTCCCATTCTATGCCTTCTGACAGATCACCAAATTCCTAGAAAAATAATGTTTTTGCATGATTATGCAATAAATTCAGTTGGCAGAACTATTACAAAATAAAGTCCATGTAAAAAAAATCTTACCACTGTGTAGATGTAAATGTAACTACTAAAGAACTGCAGATTCAAATACTACTGGGAAAATGGTTCTGCTAGATTTATGTCAACAACCTGTCCTACAGTACTTGATTTCATACCTCAAATGTCCCATTATACACATTATACAAGTAGATGTTCAAAGATACCGATTCTGTAACTCCTTCATGCAATTTTTCATATATGACATTACAATGAATAATCTGGACTTACTATGTGGTATAACAATTATGATCAGCACCAGCAATCTTCAACTTAAATTTGCAATAAATTATTGTGTAAATAAAAAAAAATTCAATATTAAACAAATAAACAGATATTCTTAAATGGTGAAAAATGGCATCCATACCCATATGGGCTGCTAAATAGTGAATTTTTAAGTGGAAATTTGCGAATTAAGCTGTATTAAAAACTGCAACAAAATTAATGTGGAATAAGTTGTAACTTTAAAGTGAATGGTAATAATAACAGTAATAATAATAATAACCAGAAATAATTACACTATTACATAATTGCTATTATAATAATAAATATTAAAAAATTCATCACTTATTAGTCAATTTAATGATTCCTTCTCAACTGTGTAAATTATATAACTTCAACACTGGCTGGGAGGATACCGAGTGATAAAATCAAAAGACTATGCAAGGATGATCTCGCAGTCTATTTAAGGTATAATCCCAATATTTGCTTGGAGGGACAGAGAAAACTGCTAAAACCCTCTAGGTATAGTGGGTCTCTGGGTGTAAAATTGAATTTGGAAACTCAAAACACAAAACTGCAGTATTATGATGATAATCTTCTTTATACATTAAACAACTACTGAAAGAAAAACACAAATTTTAATTCATAATAAAACTAAGTGAAATTTTCGTGGCATCCACTTCAGTTCTTTAAGTGCTAAACAAACCTGTGAATGCAGCTGCTGCTGTGGCGTTGTTTTGCGCTGGTGTTGTCTCATCTTGAACTGCAGAAAGCTGTCTGAACTTTCATCTTGTTCAGATTTAGGAGGAGGCCATCGCCACTTGCCTATTCTTACTGTCTTGGCCCGACCATAGGGATCTAGGAAGGGGCGCGCTCCTGACGGATCCATATGTTCAGGTGGTGGGGGCATTGGAGGGGGAGGAGGAGGTGCAACTCCTGAAGAATTTATCTGTACGGAAAAACATGAATTAAAATTCTGTTATTAATATTAAATTTATTTATTTTTGGTTTACTTCATGATGCTGTCAGTAGCTCACACTATAGACAGCACTAAATGACACAGTGATCAGTAAATAATGAAATGAAGGATGTGCAAGGAAGCAGTCATGGACTAGTTTGATGTACTAAAACAGCGCTTGCCTGAAGGCACTGGAAAGCACAAAAAATGTCAATAAGGATAGCTGGTCTCTTGGCCAAGATCTGAACTCTTGACTTACTAAATACAAAGCAGGAATGCTGCCCACTTGACCGCAACATTCGATATATTAAAAATACTAAAAAAGATAGCCATGAAAATTATAAAAATTTAGAGACAATACTGGTTTCAGAATTCTATCAGAAATGGACCACTAATATCACAATAAACTATTTAGCCATATCTATTCTTAGACTTCTAATGATTTGTTTATAAATAAAAGTTAAAATCCTTCTTTATATAAATTAATGCTAGGCAGTATTCAACACTACTCAAAGAAATGTTGGGGCAATTGTGATATGTGGAAATATGCTGAGAAAGTCTAAGCCCTTTTGGGTAAGGGAGTGTAAACACACTATACTCATATAACATAAATATCATAAATAGACAAAGTCCACTACATTATTAAAACAGAACAATAACAAAATTTTATCAATGCCATTAATTTTATTATGTCTGACCAGAAATTTGTCTATAGAAACACATGTGCACACGCACACACAAAAGAGAAATACAGTACACCTCATGATAAAACCCCTGTTTACATCTTCTTGATAGGTATATTAAACTATGTATTTGCAATCCTAACTATAATTCAACAAAAAAAATATTGCATATTTATATATTATCATAGTTTCAACTATCATGTGTTCTACTTACCATTTGCAACTAGTCTCACTTTGTTCATTATATCATTCTTATTACATTTTGCCTTCTGACTATTCCATAATTCCTTTCAGTCTATTTATATTTATTTATTTACTTATTTATTTATTTGTGTTTTATTTAGCAGCACTGTCAGTAGCTCTAATTATACAGCATTGATCCTGCTAGTCACAGGCTAACAATCTTCACAAAAATTGATATACTTTCCTAACTCTGGTGATGGTGTTACAAGTTAAACTTAAAAGTGCATGAGCCATGGTAATGCCAGTAATCACTGTAAAAACTGCAACCCATGTAACTACAGTAACATATTTTTGAGCTTTGAGGAACGTACAAGCAATTCAAGACAAATCTTTTGGAGGGCAAGATGCAGCCTACACATCACATGGTCTACATGTGATTCAGAAATCCTAAGTAGAGGTGAATAAAAAGACATAATTTTAAATACATATTAATAAAAAACGTCATATTGTTCCTACCCACGCCATGAAGGCAAACAGGGAGAGCAGAAGTGTAGCTCTACTCATTCTTAACCTCTCCACTAGATGGAGGTGAATGGTCGCCTTCACACGCCAGCTGCTTTATGCCCCGGGAAAGATCGTCAGTGCCCGTTGAGTAAGAGGCTGGGTGGGCCCCAGAGCTGGTCTGAACGTTTTGGAGCAGAAAAAATCTCTTACCCCTGTCCAGAATCGAACCGTGGATAGCCCAGCCTCTAGCCTTGTCACTATACTGACTATGCAATCTCAGCTCAATTCACTCAATCATTACACAAATTTCATTATGAATGTACATAAAATAGAACAAAATTCTATTACATTGAAAGTTTGTACATCAGAAATTGTAACAAACAATTCACTTACATTGCTAATATGTTGTTAAGGATAAATTGCTAGCACTTACAATGTAACCTTGTAAATTTAGACTTATAAACAATACTGACCTTATAACAAGTCAAGCATGCACACTATGGTGTTAAAATGTGTAAAGATCAATTAGACACTGTTGTGTCTCAGTTGAAAATGGACCACTTACCTTGTTAGAGTACCCAGATTCTGTTGAGCTTCTCCTGGATTTGAGTTCACTCAGCACATTGGTGAATGCTGCTTGAGGAGTGCCTGAACCTGGACTCTTGGTAGGGCTGAGCTTCCGAGTGGGAGACATACGAAGCTGGTTTGGAGGTGATTGAGCACGATGAACCTGCAGTAAAAACAACACCCTTCTCAAAGTCTGCCATGGTGTTACCATCATTCATTGTACATTGTTATAGGCACAACACCACTACATTGATTAAACTTATAAAAGCTTGCATCTAAACTGCTCCTGTTACTTCAACTTGGTACATATTTTCTTTTCAGTACAGTTTTAAATGTCCACCCGTAAGTTCTTCACTATAGACCAGAACCCTCAGTTTAACAACACAGGTTTATTTCAGTACACGAGTTCCTACAGTAATCAATCATTAATGATCTTACAGTTATTGATATTTAAAAAATGGAAACACACCTAAATAATGCCAAGTTATTTCAAACAGTTCATGTGATGCTGTCAAGGACTATATCCCAAAAGTGGTTCCTCCTTTAGGTTTTATGGCTAAAATGTATCCAGTTCCCATTTCTTCATATATTCGAGAAACCAATCTTGCTTGATTTGACTACCCCATACAACATTTTGTAAAGTGCATAAAGTATGGCGCTTCTTATTTTGAACATTCTTTCATCCTCTCCGCAATTTCTTCTCAATCACCCTCAATCCATGCTCTTCTAACTGGAGTGAAGGAAAAACTAATCTTTAACATTACTTTAAAATAATTTTAATATTTCCACAACTCTTTAGCGGTATTCTCTTTTGGTAAAAACGTGATAGTGCTCACAAAGCAAAATAGACGACTATTAAGCCTGTATTTAGAATATGTTCCACTCCTTAGTGGTAAATGGTACCAGTACTGTGTACTCTTGCAAACTGCCGGAAAAGAGCAATGGGTATTACTAATTATCAAGTAGCTAGTTTATATGTGCTTCTGAATCCACTTCATTCATTTTTAATGATTTTACATTTTCCCCTTTGATACCTTAAGCAAAAAGTTTCTACTCATATCTGTTTCCAAGTTCTAAATGTGTTCTAATTCTTTAGTTTTATTTCCCATCTCCACAGCAACAAAACACATCTGTATAAGTTCATTATCTACAAACACATACAATGAAGTTGGCCATCAAACATCACATACATTCTGTCCCATGCATTCCTGTTAAGAATTTCTAAACAGTATTCTTTTCCTGAATCTCCAGATAAAGTTCTAAAGGACTCAGAATCACTACTACCTAAATAACTGTATTTTTATTAGTATTTTGTCTTTTCTATTTTTCTATAATTTAGGAAATCAGTGTTCAGAATAATTACAAAAAGAAATGGACAAGATGCTTATACATGTAATTATTCTACCTATAATCATCTTGTCCAGTTCTTTTGCTTCCCTTAATCTAAATACATCCCCCTTTCCATAATAATACCAACAATTCCTCCTACATCTCTATATGCTTGTACAGCCAATTGTAATTCAGTGCACCACCTTGCTTTCTGCTACCTTAGGATGCTTTTCTTATAAAAAAAATTACAACTCCCAACCTAACATCTGAAGTAGATATTCTGCTGTATCCTAACTAACACTGCACTCACCTGTGCTTTGACTGTAGTTTCCTGTTTGACAAAGTTTGGACTTTGTTGCTGGTATGGAGAAGAAGCATTAAAATGGGACTTGGAAGGGAGTGGAGGAGGAATCTGTTGCTGAAGCTGCATGTTGCCTGTCATGGAATTCATGGTGACATTGGAACCAATTCGCTTCTCTGTTGACCACAGTTCTCCGTTTTCTGGCTCTCGAAATGATACCTCAAAAAACGTAAGCACCTTGCTCTAACAGCAGTTTATCTGTTCAGACACTGTTCATTCAGTTAGTGCAAGAGGTTATTAAAGAATGTCAGAAAGTGTTAACCTGCAGGCCAAATTAAAATGTAAACACATGTAAAAGGTTAGTCCAAACTTTGAACTGAACAAGCTATCATATGTGACAATATATGACCATGCTTTCACCATAACATTAATTTTAAATCCGTCCATGTGTTAGTTAGTCTTAAAATGTACTTTAAATATTAGTAATGCAAATTACACTCTGAAGTACCCGTTTTCATCATGAAATGAACATGTGAGGTTACACTCTAAAGCATTCATAACCAAAGTATGCCATCTTTACAAATGTACTGCAGTCATAAGAATGGACCACAAGTACTCAAAATTACACAATTTGCCTTACTTTAAAGATTGTATTATTTCATAATGTGCACAACAAATACCATACTGTGTACAGAAGTCAACTGTTCAATTTATCTGACCTTTTCTGTAACATTGTGATTGTAAAATCAGTAACTAGTAATGCACGACTTCACAGATTATTACTACAGTTTTGTCAGTTTAAAATATTTCCTCTAGATTAAGAAGTTAATATGAACATTCAATACTGCAAGAAATATCCTGTGCATTGTCATGAAAATATCTTGTAACAGTAACAACAAAGGTAAAGTTGTCCCTGTGCATGCCTTGAAGGCATATCAGGGAGAGGAGGTATAGCTCCACTCATTTTAACTTTGGCACTATATGGAGGTGAGAGGTCACCTTCATTCCCTGGTCGCTTTACCTCTGGGAATAGGAGGATGGGTGGGCCCCAGAACCACTTTGGATGCTTTGGAGAAGCAAAGGTTCTCTTGTCCCTTTTGGCAATTGAACCAGAATTCCTTAGCTGTCCACCGCAGTGCCTAGTCACTGTACTAACTATGCTGTCCTGGCTCCTAACATAAGCTCATGTTCCTATAAATGTTGTATCTTCATTATGATACAGTTATAACAAAATTTCTATGTTTCCCTATGTGTCTATGGATCCAGACACAGCACAGCTCTTATTAAAACAAAAGTAATAAGAATAACTTTATTATTATTATAGACTATTAATATTAAAGTTTTTGCTGTTGACTATCTGTGCAGTACTTCTTTTATTTCCCAGGCCTTTCAGTTAGATGCATGCTTCCCTTTCAAGTCCTCTCAGTTCAGCATCCATAATGAAGGTAAATGTTTTCTTATTCTTGATTGAGCACCACACCATTAGAATTTACTGGGCAGCAGTATAGCTCCACACATTCTTAAACTTGGCACTAGATGGGGACGTGTGGCCATCCAGCTACTTTACTCTCAGGAAAAGAGCTCCCATTACACACTGGATAGGAACCTTGATGGATCCCAGAGCTGGTCTGGATGTTGTGACAAGCAAAAAGATCCCTGTTCGTCACAGGTATTGAAACTGTTTTGCAGGCCATTGCTGGTCAGTATATTCACTGAAAAATTCGGGCTCATTGCATGCTAAAATTTATTATTACCCACACAAGACACTGCCTAATTAAAGAGTGTGAAACATTCATAAATTGATAGAATCAGTACAAGGACACACAATATACTTCATACTTCAGAGTGTTTATGAAAGTATGGGGCTAAAGTGACAGATAACTGGAGCTCAAGATGGTGAGTGGAGGCAGAACATGCATGGATAAGTACCTTTGAGCTCCTGCCTAGTGAATCGAATGTTGGGGGCTGCATCAGCCCTGTCATCTGGTGGGAGAGAGAAGAAGCAGCTCCTGACATGCTGAGCACGTGCATACCCTAGAATAATTGTGCGACACATGTCACCTCCTTCATGGACAGGGACCAGAAGAAAAACAAACCTACCTGTCTTGGAATAAACCCATTTTTATACATGCCTGAGGCCAAACCAACAGGGAATGACTGGATAGAGTGGTATTAGTTCTAACTTGCTGCACAGAAAAGTTATGCACAACCAAACATCTTACTGAGGTTTAAACAAAACCATTTATTTTTGTACAATGAAAGTGAAGTCATCATGACACGTACTATACAAGAAAATATTGTATACTGGAATGGAAACATTCAAGTGAAATGTGAGCTGAGTGTCAGAAACAGGACCAATTAATAAATTACTGAACTGAACAAAAGTTTCAAGTGTTGCCTACAAAATAATTAAACACGTAACAATTCTAGACCGCAGTTTATCAATTTTGTTATCCATGTTGGTGGTGAAAGCCATGATGTATAAACATCTCAGTATTACAATTTATGTAGTTTCCTATCTTTGGTTATAAATTTCTGCAGATAATATACAGACTAAAGCTCTTACCTTTTTCAATACTTTACTTAAAAAATAGCAACAAAGATTTCAAGCTGTCATTATGATTTAGGTAAGACAGAAAATTAAATCCTGAACTCTGAACTTTCTTTATAACGTATACACATGGTTATTAATGAAAAATAAGATCTGCACTCTTCTGTGATATTACGCGGCGTCGTGCGGTAATTGTTTACCGAGTTTCGGGACAACGTATTGGTGCCATCTTCAAGGGTCGGACTTTTGACTCTTGAAGATGGGACCGATACATTGTCCCAAAGTGTCCATAAACAATTACCACATGACACCATGTAATATCCCAGAAGAGCGCAGATCTCATCAAAATCGCGGCAGAAGCCTAAAATCAATGAAAAATAACATAAGAAAGTATCAGTTTTGTGTAAGTAACTCTTAAAGTATAGAAATTATAGTAACCATGCAGTAAAAATGAAAATATGAATACTGCCTGACACTGAAAATTTGCTTTACGCTCTTCTACAGAAGAATTACGATATCTGATTTCATAGTTGTTAAAAAATGGTAAAAGGTAAAGTTCACTCTATAGCAGGCTATGAAGGACCAGAGGGGGAGTAGAGGTATAGCTCTATTCTTTCTTTAACCTTGGCACTAGACAGGAGTGGGTGGTCAATGCCATGCTCTGGCCACTTTACCCCCAGGAATGACCCGGTGCCCACTGTATAGGGGGCTGGGCAGGTCGTAGGGTTGGTCTGGACGGTCCAGCCGACAGCGAGTCACTATACCAACTACGCTAGCCCGACCCACTTAAAAGAGAATAATTTGTAAGTCTAAGGATGTTGAAACTGAGGTCCACAGAGCACATGTGGACTGTGTTGGGTTATTTAGTGACCTTAAATCATTTAAAGTAAATTTCTGATTATTTGGATGCAGTATTTCTATGTTTTAAATTAAACATATCCAAACATATTACATGCATGGAATATCCTGTACATAGCTCAGGCGGTTATTTGCGGGCGTCTCACCGCAGAACCCTGGATTCAATCCCAGGTCAGTCTAAGTGGGATTTATGGTGGACAAAGTGGCAGTGAGACAGGTTTTTCTCTGAGCTTTTCAGTTTTCAAGTTAGTATCATTACACCAATGTTCCATGCTCATTAATTCATAAACTGTTAACACTATATACAGTGTATAATCCAATTAAGTGTGTCATTACATAACACATACACAGTCAAGCAGACTGAACTAATTCTCTGGAACAGAGTCCTTCCTGAGATTATGAGATCCAGAGGCTTACTGCCATTTTCACAACTTGGACACTAATCTCTGCCAGATGATTCCAGCCCACACTCCCATACCATACATCTTCAACAGGAATTTTAATATTAATCCTATCTATACCAAAGTTCTATCAATCGGACTCTTCACTTCAGATTTTCTGACAAAATTTTGATAATCATTTCTTACACGTCCTTTGCATTCTAGACACACCATTCATCTCATCCTGTTTAATTAAATCATCCCAAAATATTTTGCAACAGTTTATCCATTCTCTTGTTCCTTATTCTCTCTTAAACCCAAAAATTTTCCTCAGTACCCTATTCCAAAACACCATCAATCCATGATCTCCCACGGTGAAACCAAGTGCTATTATTAACTACGTGTACGTTACTGTATTAACACATGGAGGACACATTAGAGGTCTGGTGTTCTGGGTAGCAACAGATTGGCAACCAGTGTTCATAAACAGAATCACATGAATCCACCCTCATGCCACTGTGAAAGTTCTATGATGTTAGAAGTTAGCTTACTCAGTGTCACACCCCACATTAAACAAAAATTCACTTCATTATTTGTTAACAGCACACACAGAAGTGCAAGATGGTATTCATGCAGCAGCACTTCAAAGACTGGTGCAGGCACTCACCAATAATGTGCAATTCATCTTTATGTACAATATACACAACCTCAATCTGCAATAGAGCAAAACTTTTTCCCTAAAATCAAACACAAACAGATCGTGGTGGCCATGTAGTCTAAGGCGTAGACCTGCAGCCGCTTGACTGCTGGGATTGCAGGTTCAAATCCCGCTGAGGGCACAGATATTAGTCTCTTGCGTTTGTTGTGTAGGTAGCGGCCTCTGCGACGAGCTGATCACTCGTTCAGAGGAGTCCAACCGGGTGTGTGTATCTAACTGTGTGTGATCCATAAACCCCAACAATAAGGCAGCCTAAGCCAAACTTTGGTTGTTGCACCAAAGAAAAAAATCAAAACATTAGTTTTCATGTTACAGCAGATGTGAATTAACATTCCTTCTCTGCGATGACTAGTAAGACACTGTAACTAAAACCAAAAGATGTGCAAAACTGTGTATGTTTGCAGTCCTCACAGGCTTCTTTGCTCTCTCCATACTGTTTCATTTGTCACATACTGTACTCAAAGAATTTTTGTGAAATCTCTCAAAATATTTTTTCCTCCATCACAATTTACTGTTCATTATAATACAAATATGCATACATATAAACCTACCTACTTTTACTCTATTTATATTACATTATTGTGCCATTCTCTAATTACTGCCTTAAATTAAAGGGAAGTTCACTTTAATTTCACAAATGACTTGTCAGAAATTAATTTCTTTAATAAAACAGATTTATGTAATTACAATATATTCTTGATTATATATGATGTTTCTCTATACACACTAACTAAACTTACAAATTGTACAACATGAGAAAAGCCGACTTGCTTTTATATCTTGCTGAACGTACGTTATTTCCAAATTTTTGGATCTGAAGTTTCTGAACAGGCAAAATTTAGAATAAACATTGCTGCTATATAGTATTGAAGTGTTACTGACTTGCACGAAGGTCAAAAGACTAAACAATTCTTTCGTTACAAGTACCCCTTACTAATCGTGATTAAATTTCACCCACGTACAGTACATTCCATGGTTGTTGTTGTTGTTGTTGTGGTGGTGGTGGTGGATTTGTACTGATTCTCACATGACTGTGATTAATTTGTTTTCAGGCTTGTGAGGTGCATAAATTTATGAACAAATGTTTGGCTTATCCTTACTGACAAACTTAGCTTGTGAGCAGAACAAACATATGTGATGATATATCAGCACTCACTGGGGTCTGCTGCTGGGCTGTCAGTGGGGGTTGAACAAGCATCTGCTGTAGTGCCTGGTTCTGTGCAAGCAGTTGCTGCTGGATCTGGATGTTCTGTGCCATTGCTGACTGCAGGAATGCACGCTGCAAGTTCTGCTGGTACACCGCCACTGCGGGATCCACTCCTGTAGAACCTGCCTGCTGTTGTCCTGGTGTTGGAAATGCCGGAAGACTCAGGCCTATTTACAGAATTAGTATAACAATTTTAAAAAGGTGCAATCCACATCACAGTGCAGTGTTTTGACACATGTTCTTTCTGGCTTTGCATTCTGAATGCTCCTAGCTCGTTTAAACACATAACTTTAAGGAACATATTACAGCATTAATGACAAATTTCACCATGCCACGGTTCAAGTGGTTAGTTGCTATCCTCTTACTACCGAGGCCTGGGTTCAGTTCTTGGCTTATCCATGTGAGATTTGTGGTGGACACAGTGGTACTGTCCCATATATTTCTCTGAATACTTTAAGTTTCCTCCTGTCAGTATCATTCCACCAATGCTTCATACTCATACTTCATTCATGTACCACCAACACTACATAATCTTAGCAACTGACAGTACCATTAAATAAAATGTCTCCCCTCCCCCCTCTCTCTATCTACAACTTGCACTCAGGTCTTCATTCTCCTGGGATGTTGCACAGCATCGGTTGGTAGTTGGTTACTGGAGTTTCCAGATAACATAATGATCCCATCTTCAACAGTCAAGCAGTCTAAGAAGACCTTCCTGGACTGCTTGGTCCTTGAAGATGGAACTACCAACCTATGCCATACAACATCCCCGAATGGTCAAGACCTCAACTACACCACAGTACAAGCCTCAAATCTCAGTTCTTACATAATGTATCCCAAGTTCCATTCCTCCACTCTTTTCATCACCATCATCTTAGTACCCAGTACATCAATAGCTGCTTTTCAATAATCCGAATACCTTTAACATCCAGGTACTTAATTTTTATTTATTACCTATTCTACTTTAAACATTGTAAATCATATGCAGGCCATGCTAATTTGTAATGATGTTTTCAGTTGTACAACTACTTACATGTTCCTCTCCACAGAATTCATATAGTAATGCATTAAAATTTTGAAATACATTACTACAGTGGAGGTATGTGGTGGCAAAGTTGGTTGATGCACTGTACTATGAGCCAGAAGGTCACTGGTTCCATTCCCGATGGGGTCAAGGGGACTTTAAATTGACTTAATCCTTCCGGCCGCAATACGACCTTGGGGTCGACTCAACCTCTAACAGAATTGAGTCCAAGAGATATATCCTGGGGAGTAAAGGCAGCAGGTGCATAGGGCTGACAACCTTACCACCTTCATCTGCCGACTGTCTAGAAATTCTGGGAGCCTCAACCTCCTGCAGCCCCAACGGCCTGTAATGTGATAGCTTAACCTTTACATTATTATAGTCACTTTGCTGCCATAATTAGTGTAGCTACTATTGTTACCACACTGTGTATGGTTATCACTGAATGCTATGGTCACCACTACCGTTTCTCTCACCTCACGGCTCCATGTGGCTGTTATACTGTTCTCTCTTATTGTAGGAAATTATGTTCTGTGAGTTTGGGGTATCCTCCAATGGCATAATGGTCATATAAAATTTCATCAAAAGCCATCCAGCAGTCCTAAACTTTAAATATGTGAATGGAGAGACAAACAGGTATATCATGCAAAGAATGTATCTCCTTCCTCTTCCTTAGGTGTTTCCACTATCTGTGTTGTCTAACAACAAATCCTATCTTTTTTACCTTCACAAATCTCCTCCTGATCCTCCTTCTCAGTTTCTTCCCATGTTCTTCCTTCCCTCTGCATAATGCATATCTCAACCTGTTGTTCCTAAACTGATCTCCCTCATCATGTTTGGCCTTTTCTTTCAATTTCATATTGAAAATCTTCAGGAGGGAAATGTATCATTCTTACCCAGATTTAAGATACATTTATTCTGCCTTTATGTCAGAAAACCTATGGTCCTTAAGTCTGACCCCACATCCCAACAGTGTAAGGGGCAAATATTTAAAGTAGGGGAAAGATTTTCAGGGTGAAACACAGTGGAGACCTAGTCCCTGGCACATCCAATGTAACTGAGAAGTATAGATATCTAGAACCCTGAATATAAACAACCAATGGAAATATGAGAAAATTGTGACAGACTCTGAAGGCTGGGGATTCACTGGGTAACTCTATGTAAATAAGATATTTTAAAGCATGTAACACAGTGCCAAACATTTTGTGGTATGCAACTAGCACACAGAATAAATCCTTAAAATGTACAGTATACACATACACTGCAAAGATCTGAACTAATGTCATTGAGCAAAATCCTTCTTTGACACTCACAGTCACTTGAGAAATACCTGGCCTTTTATGAATACTGAATGTTTTACACTGCATTCAACAGAGCTCATCACTGATCCCTGCCCTGAAACAAATGAACCCCATGTACATCCTTCCACTCTATCTCCTGAGATACCTCTTACTCTTATCCTCCTGTCTATGCATGGTCTCCTGTCATCTTTAATCAATAGAAACATAAAAAAACCCTTTCGTTCAGTTTACTGAACTAAAAGTTTTGTATGAGTTTATAATTATCCCCATGAATGCTACAACTCCTGCCCCCTTGAAATTCCTTCATTTAGATCACCCTAATAATATTTTACAACAAAATGTAGAAGGCTCTGTTTTATAGGATTTGGATAAAAATGCTCCATTTTTGAAGTGCAATGTCTGGTAGTAGACAGGAAGAACATTGCCATCTCCAAATGAGATTTCAATATGTGAGGCTGGGATGAGTAAGGAAAAGAATTCAATTACACATATAACTGGTCATCATTACAGATATGGCTTTAACATTATACAGCAGCATCTATATGAGGACAGCAATGCCAATGGCACGCATCAAGTAAGCAAATCACAATGTCCTGAAAAGAGTATCTGACCAACATTATTTACACTGGTTACCACATAACTAATTCATATTCTGAGCAGTGTGTGTTACAGTGTTTTGAGCCAGACAGTAGACTGCTGAAATGGACACTAGACCATACTGTTACCAACACTCCCAACTGCACCTTTCGGAGGATGGCATTGTTAAAGAAATCACTGAATAAGTATCGGTTGAACACACAAGCACTTATCAAGCAGCACTTGCAGGCAACACAGTACAAGCATTTACTGTACCTTGCATGTTGTAGATTGGGATTGGCATGAAACTGGCTTGGTCTGCGGACATCGAGGCTGAGTAGAATTGTGGCATGGCAGCCATAGCTTGAGCAGCACCAGCCATCCCCCCAGCAGGCCCCATGTACGTTAAGCTACCAGGCGACTGGGCTGAATAGCCACCAGGGTGACAATAAGAAAGAAACACACAGGACACATAGAAAGCACCAGGTTAGGTAACTTCATACCAAGGTACTTGTGAAGAGAATATAATAGAGTAAAAACATGTGAAGGTGAAGAATTTAGAACATATACCAGATGAAGTGCATTTCCAAAGCGACCCATTTTTTTTTATGTGTATGCAAGTGTGAGTCAGTTGGTATCAGAGGGTCTTAACCTTGCATAAAGCAGCCACGGCCTGCAGCTGACCATTCACCCCATCTAGTATCAAGGTTAAGGATTTTGCCATATGCCTTCATGGCATGACCAGGGACAAATTTACCTTTATGCGTGTGAGCACACGTGCACGCACGTACACACACGCACGCACGCGCCTGTGGGGTGGGGGGCATCTAATGCTATTTCTACCTGCTTAAGAGATGAAGCTAAACATCCATAAAACAGAAAGCAAATTAAGACAAAAACTCCATGATGCCATACACCACAGAGCCCAGCAAACAGGGACCACTATCCCAAAGGAATCTGTTACCATTATCCTCAGGGCAGTCTTTTACCTTGAAGATGGAGGTAGTAGGCACCCCTGAAATGCTAGCATCCACCCACCATGTAACACCATGTCACTCCCCAGGAGACTATTGACCTAACATTCATTGTTATGAGAACTCCAAACCTCATGTAATGGTAAAATTGGTACATAAAATTTGTCTCAGTGTGAATGGGTCTGATGGTAAAATATGGTAAAACCCAGGGTAATATATACTTATGTACACAGTAACAGAATGTTAAAAAGTGGTAAATATGTCAGGTTGCATACGGTCAGGACAGATGTTAATGATCCAAGTTTTATAATGGTATAAAATGTAATTACGTTAAATCAATTTGGACAGCCCAATACCCTTCTTGAATTCTGAAACATTTGACAAGTTATGAGAACAATCGACAAGGATGTCACAAAATCTGCCATAAAAATTGAAGGGCCTGAACTCATTCTCAAATAACTGTCCCTTGAACAGTGTATGTAGAATACTAATGGACACTCCACAGGATGTACAATCTGGTACAGGCTCTCCACACAACAAATAGTACCAATGGACTCTCTACAGCATGTACAATCTGGTACAGGCTCTCCACACAACAAATACGGACTCTCCACAGGGGGGTACAGGATCTCCACACAACAAATACGGACTATCCACAGGCGGTACAATCTGGTACAGGCTCTCCACCCAACAAATACTCATGTGTCTGACAAGTGTGGCTGTTTACCTATTTTTAGTACTTAAAAATTTAATTACTACTGTTTCATTTTTAAGTGTGCACAATGAGCATTTCCCTGAAAATTCAGTAACATACTGAGAGACATCAATATGTGTCAACAGAAGTTGGAGAAAATAAAACAATTCAATGTGACAAAAGCCGATAATAATCCACTGGGGCCTGAAGGATTAAAATATGTATAGATATTGAGATCTATATTTTATGTCAAGCGCTTCTTCTGTGTGAGATGAGCCATTTACTGAGAATTGTGACAAAATTAAAACTGTGCTTTATGCAAAAGAGACTCTGTAACTAACAGATATGCACCAAAATTTAAATTTACCTGACAAATTTTTGTGTGGTTACTATCAAATTTAAATAAAATCCACTGAGTTGCTTGAGAGAATAAATATGTGGATAAACAGACAAAATCTCCCCTATTCACTCTGTGCAAAGAAGACATACAAAAGAAATAGAACATAGAGTATAGAACTATAAAGTGTCGTATGGTTAACTCAACAACTATGCAGTCACAACAGTAGAATTTGTTTCATGAAAATCAAAATTTTTAACATTTAAAAAGGAATGTGAAATGACAACAGGTAGCATAGATTCAGGATATGATAGTCCAAATCTGTATTCATAAAATTACACAACAGGGTCAG
The DNA here is from genome assembly GCA_021186555.1 of Reticulitermes speratus. Taxonomy (NCBI): domain Eukaryota; kingdom Metazoa; phylum Arthropoda; class Insecta; order Blattodea; family Rhinotermitidae; genus Reticulitermes; species Reticulitermes speratus. The sequence continues at coordinate 17,414,768 of JAJKFL010000008.1, read as the reverse complement.
GAGATTTGTACGATATCACAGCTGCACAATTTTAGACATACCCTTGCAGAGTCTGTTAAAATTGGTTTGTACGTATGTCTTTGCATCAGCCTATATGCATATAATAACGCAAGATCCTCTGAATGATTTCCATGAAATTTTATATGGTGAAAGTTTATGACAGATTATCAAATCATTTCAGTTTTGGTTAAAATCACTTTGTATGATGATATATATATACATTTCTGCATGCATCTCCAGCATATATAGGCATTACCCACAGGAGAGGTCTTCACTGTGTTCTGACTGCGTTAGAAAGAGGTTTGTTTTACTGTTTTAATACAGTGCTCTATTAAAATATGATTTTAAAGATTCACTCTTCACTATTATTGTACACACGATAAGTTTCCTCTGTTGTCTAGCAACAGAGCTGTAATTGAGCACGATAAACTGTATATCAGTTGCTAGGCTACACAGAAAACTTACCTAAGTATTATTCATCCCCTTGTATGTCATTTTGAAAAGGAACAACAACAGCTATCAGTCAAGTACAACTATTTTCTTTATTAATACAGCTACATGTTTTGGACAAAAACAAGCCATCTTCAAGCTGCAGAGTAAATTAAATTCAATCAAATTACTTAACAAAGAAAATGGTTGTGTTCGACTGAAAACTGTTATTGTTCTGTTCGAGAAAACTTACACCACCTGTTGTAAAAATTGGAAAGGTATGTTTAGAACAGTTTATTAGTGTTCCGCTCGAAATCATGAGTTTTGCACCACTTATAACACGGCGAGAAAAGTTAGTATTCACAAGTAGAAAATCTAGAAGCAGTAACACAACCAACATACCTGACTGTTATATTATGCATACATTTCCTGACTTGTTCCCTACACTTCAAACTAAATTGAATACCCACACAAATTTACCATATTGTAGAAAAAATAAAAGAGGATATAGGCATCACCCATACTTCTAGGTTAATTGTATCTCGTCATGCTTGTATTCTGGAAAATATTTGTTTATACTCCTATTACCTACAAAACAGTAACAGATATGTACAAAATATAAAGAAGCTTTGCATGCACAGCAAGATGCAAGCAGAACTTCTGGTCTAGAAGCAAGATGTTTATAGACAATAAGCAGGAAATAAGGGATCCCAGAAGCCAGAACATTAAAGCAAGAACTTCCCTCAAATAAAATAAAAATTAAATATACACAGGAAGAAAGAAGTAATACAAGCAGGAAACTGAGTCTGCAGCCCTTGGATCCTCTTCATCCGCCCCATGCATTTCAGACCCTTCCTTGACTGCCTTCTGTGTAACTCTGACTTTCTGTTTTGGCAATCACCATACAGACAATGAATGGAACTCCAAATAAAAAGAACAAGCACCATTTATATTCGATTTAATAGGAAAGTTGTGCCTTTATGAACTTTGTATATACAATAACAATTCAACACTAACACTACAGCTCTTATAAATAGGCAAAACAGATTCTGCGACTCGTAATTCTGGTTCTATGAGCCTAACATTTTGACATTACTATGGAATAATGGTTATCCAACATTAGGTATTTTATTGTTCCTCATGTCTCAGTAGCTGTTGCAAAAACCAAAATATCTAGTTATACTGCTTGGAACTCAACAAGTACAAACAAATAATTTTGAGGTCCATTATCAGTATCAACAGACAAGCCGAGTGAAAGTTTTAATTTTTATTGCAATAATATTCATGTAATTTAACCAATAAAATAATGTAACTAATTAGCCAGATCTATGGAGCAGAATCCTATCTCAGAAGCTGATCATCTTTCAACTGTTTAAGAAACTTTCCATCTTTTATAGAATGCAAAATTACACATCGTCCATAAGGATATGCCACTGGCCCTGATCTTAAGCCAAGTGAATCCAGTTCATATCTTCACATCCCATTCTTTGGAGCCCACTTTAATATTATTTCCCCATTTGTGCCAAGTGGTCTCTTCCTTTCCAGTTTTTGAACTAAAATATTGCATATTTTTCTCATCTCCTTTGTACATAATACACGCTCCAATGTTTTTAATGAAACAGAATTACAGAAACTCATTCCATATCTACATACCTGCAGCAGTGTAGAGAGGAATAGTTGGCATCATCATAGGTGGTGGAGACATCATCCCTGACATCATAACTGGGGTGGGTGATGTCATGTTAGCAATAGGTGTAAAACCAAACGCAGTTGCTTGATTTTGAGATGTCTGGACAACAAAGAACATTTTTCAATTGACATTTTTCAAAGAATAAAACTGCTCGTTTACTCGACATATTCTATAATCTTTTTTAAGGCAAAAGGTACAATATTTTGAAAGTGAGCTATGGTTCCACCATCAGGTGCATGCATAAACCATACTCTACTGGATCCTTTTAGTGCTACTCTCTGTCCCCAGACCAGAATAGGTAAGTCAAATAGACCCTGCAGAGCAGATCCCATTCATACGTTTTGACTGATGATGGAAGCAGATCAGTTCAGTAGGAAACAAAATGAGATAATGAAAAACGTCCGATATATGTGCCAGTATAACACACCAACACTTTACCACACACCAGTGATGCAGACAAGACAAGTGCCCCCCACCAACATAATTATTAGCAAAGTTACTCCCAGAATTCATACGACAGGTCCAGAATACTGCCTTCTGTCAGAAGAATGAGATCCCATGTGATCATAGCCACAAGTTTAGCATTCTGTAGATTTACACCCCTCCAACCGCATGCTTCTAGGACTACGGGAGCCTTATCTATGTCACTGCCACAGACTTCCAGATTTATGTAATTTTTCCCTTAAGAATGACATTGAAACATGGTAAATACAATGATAATAGAAAGATATTGTACCTGATGAGAATCCATTCCACCACCACCCTTGATAGCTCCCGCTAATGTTGCTGCCTTAGTGAGACGCTGTAAACTGGCATTCACAAATATTGGTTTGAAGAGATCACTTATATAATCATCAACATTCTCTGCTGACTGATTTCTACCATTTGGCCACCTGAGGGACAAAACAATAATGCAAGATACATTCTCTTTGTCGGCACAATAGAATACAAACACTGCACTATGCATGACCAGCATTTCTGTTCCACGTACCTCAGTGTTGATGCTGCAGACGATCCTGTAAGAGTTGCCACCTCATCATCTACCAGACTGCTGCTACTCGACAGTCTACGTGTTCTCTGCTGGTGACCCTCACTTTTACTCATCTCTCCGCCACCCTTGATGGATGCAGCCAACGAACGAGCGTCAGACAGCTCGTCCAAATTACCATCCAGTACAGGCATGAATAGGTCATCCAGAAACTGATCCACATCTGAGGCCTGTGATGGCACACGAACTCTACGAACATGTGATGCTGAAAACAAAGCCTTTATTACTCCTAAATTTTTTGTTCTTCATTCAACATGGCCCAATCCTATAGTGATAAAAATCCACAGTTTGTTCCAGAAAGCACAAGCAAATTAATTTCAAAAATAAATCCATACATATGCTGATCATTGATGGACAAAGGGCCTTACTGTAAATATTTTTGAACGTACACACATGCACCAGTGGTGTGTAAAATGTGCTGTCCTTGGTTTCTGGACTTTGTCCATCATCTAGTATTTCAAAGAAAATGCATTTCTTCTGTTGTTAGGTGAAAGGGTGGGACAGTATCTGCTCATACAGGTCTGATAGAAAGAGCTACAGTCAATCATCAGTTTCTCAAAAACAACTCAGCTCCATACAGTTAGTTGGTTAGCAGAAAATAATGTACAATGAACAATCAACTTTGCAGCTTTCTGAAAATATTTGATATTACCATAACTGTCTGCTGAATATAACCTCTTCTAAATTACTTACTTAATCTTTTAACCTTTGATTTGTGAATGATTAGAGACAAGTTTGTTTTAGTTGCATGTAAACATAGAACACAGTTTCAAAATAACCTTACAGGCTCTGGTTCAAACTTACATATAACCAAAATCAGGCCCACTTTGAGCATAACTGTATGGTAACAGCATTACCCCATACTGAAAACTCATGAACTCACCAAGAGACGGAGCTTCACTTGTATCAGACAGAGCAGAGGATTTAGCTCCATAGTCCGACTTCTCTGAGTTGCGAGTCTCAATATACGCTCGACTAGAATGACTCCCTGGTGCTGCCCTCTTGCCAGCATATTGAGACTTAATAAACCTGTGTGGATGAGAGAAAGTCATTAGTCCTGAACCACTTACACAATCACATTGCAGTGTCTACAAAAGTATAGATGTACTGATGTACCTTACACTGATATTATATACATTACTTATTTAGTTTTGTGTGTACTACAATAAAATACGACCTTCCTGCCTTAAAGCCAGTTCATAATTCTTACACTTTGAATAATTTCATAAAAGCCTTTCATGATTCAGTGGTAAGAATTCTTGGTTTTTAGTGAAACTGAACATCTTTAGTTTGTAGAAAGAAGAGACTAGACCAATATGTGCAATTCAGGTAAGGTGGAAAAGACAGGCATCAATTTTTTTACACTGTGACTATTTCCTATAATTGTAATTTGTGGACTGAAAATAAGGAATAAAAAAGCAGACGCTCTGATGTCATACGTTAATAAAAAATTAGTGGAAGGACCGTTGAAAATTTAGCAGGAAAATTTGAAAATTCCCATCTTTAGTTGCAGTTGTCACAGAAAAACCTTCTACTTACACATTGACACATTATAAACCATGAGTGGCACTTGGAAATCATCATGTCAATGAATATGCACAGCAAACTTTAGTTCTGGGAAGAGGGCTTGACAGTATAAGCACAACAACAACAACAAAAGTCTAGCTATACCTTTCTTTAGTAATGGTCAACTGACTGATGACACCGTTAAGACAAACTGATACAATGCCATTTATCGCTGTCGTTTCCTACCTCTATTCGTAACTCACGACTAGTTTTGCAGTCGGTTTCCACGCAAACAATAGAATGACATATCAACAAACGATGCCTTACTTACACTAATAATACCCAAAAGTTTGTTAACCAAACACATTCTCCTGTAATTTTGATGCCAATACAGACTTAAGTCAGTCAATTTGTAAAATGGTATCATAGAGCTGTGAGTTGTGCACTGAACATGAATTGCAAACAATTTTTGTGAATTAGTAAGTAATAAAGTAATTTACAACATATTTTAGTGTTTTACTACCCAGATAACTCACTTTTGGGACCCCCTGCATAATAACTTTAGCTATCAAAAATCCAGTTAGTTCAAGTGGGCTACTGGGGTCAAATATGGTTGGGATTATTCCAACAGGAAACAAAGCCAGATCCAATGTCAGTTAATGTGATGTGTCTAACGACATGCAAACAGGTATGACTTTTGTTCAAATGGTATGTCAGCATGCCCAGATACAATGAAGTAATACATTAAAACCCCTATTTAATGAATTGCTGGGGGATTAGAATATACTTCACTAAATCGAGGTTTTCATTAAATGGAGGTTACACTGTTTATATGGAGCTATTGTTGGGACATGAAAAAATCATCACTAAATCCGGGATTTCACTAAATGCAGGAACATTAAATCGGGGTTTTACTGTACAAACTTTATACGCTTACTGAAGATATGTACAAGATCTCTCTGTTTTACTGTGTGTAGTGTCATAGAAGAATCACACCTTGGATGACCCTTGATGTAGCTGCCCTTATCATCCTCGCTACGAGTCTGACTAGCCAGATCAGGATAATCAAAATCAAGATCATCCCGATGGTTATTTCCACCACCCAGCAAGTCAGATGGTAACTGGTCCAGAACTCCTGATGATGGACTACGACCATTTGAATTCAGATCACCTCCCCTGGGGAAGACAATCTAAGTTATTATGGGTTAAATTAGCATAAACAGTGGTTTGAAAATAACACTTAAAATTATCACATAAAAAAAAGCAGGCTAAATTGCAATGGTTACAAAATCTGAGACATGGATAAAATTTGAAAGACAAAAGCAATAAAGGTAAAAGTTCTCCCTAAAACAGGCCATGAAGGCCCAGAGGGGGAGTAGAGGTATAGGTCTACTCTTTCTTTAACCTCGGCAGTAGATGGGGGTGGGTGACCCGGTACCCATTGTACAGGAGGCTGGGTAGGCCCCAGGGCCAGTCTGGACGGGTGCTGAAAATCTTGCCCGCACCGGGATTCGATCCCCGGACCGTCCAGCTCATAGCGAGTCGTTATCCCGACCCGCAGACAAAAGCAATGGACATGGGAAAAAGAGACGGAGAGAAAGTTGGAAAGTGTAGTCATGCTGCAGCAGTACTGGAATATTTACTGTGTTATTGTTTTCAAATTTTAAATGCTAACGTTTAATTATTTCAAGTAAAATGACTGATTTGTCTTTCCACTTTTTACACAATGTGTGCTACAAGTTTTCTCTGTATCTTAGCAAGAGATACACAATTGATCACATTCAATTACAGTGCTGCTGATAAAATATGGACCAAACTTATAGCCTGTGTAACAACAATGAAGAATGATGTTTCAGAGTCATAATTTAATGGAAAACTACACTGAAGGAATTAATTAAAAATCTCTTTTCAGCACACTTCAATTAAGACTTTTTTCACGGGGGATAATGGGTAAGCCTATGTAGTCTACCAGATGCACAAAGAAATGCACATAGGTCTTTGTGTAATGTGTTCGTTGTGACTGTTAAATTGAATTTTCTTGTAACATTCCCCATTATCACAGTCACTCACTCTGGAACTGCATACCTGCTGTACTTGCGATGGCTACTCTCTCCTCTTTGAGAGACAGACTCTAACTGCTCCTCCAGCAGTGCTTCTGCCTTTGTCATGTACTCCTTGTTGCTAACTGCATTAAGCAACATTGACACATCATTGTGGCTGGCATTCACCTTCTCCATTGAGTGGTATCGCTCATTGAGTCTGCTATGCGATAGGCCCAGGCTGTCCAACTTCCGAGGTGTTGGCAACTCCTGCAGATTCATAAGGTATACAAGATCTGAGGATCTCATGTCTGTGTCTAAAGAATGTTACCTGAGATGTGATGTGATGCATCATACTGCAGTACACTTTTACCATTGTTTCAGAGGAAAGTACTGCATTTAACTTCAGAATATGACAGTAAGAGTGAACTGTGAAAACTTTGGTCAGAATTTCAAAAGATGTATTAGGCAAGGCCTCCAGTCTTCTGGGATATGATGTTGCATCACTGGATAACTGGTTCCCAACATTCCATAGGATTATACTGTCTTCATCTTCAAGGGTCTAGAGATCCAAGGAGAGGGCCAGGGCAGTGTCAAAAGAGGAAATTTCTAAGTATAATACTGTATATTTCCCCTTCCAGCCCTGCCCTGGACATCTAGAGCACTGAAATGAAGGCAGCATATTCCTTCAAAATGTCAGGAACAAACTACCCAGTTACATATGCATATTATCCCAGAAGAATGGAAGCCTCAACCATAACACTATAAAAGACTCAAGACTCAATCATTTTTATTACAATATTGTCCTGTAGTCTGCCGATAAGACATGAAATAAACATTAGTTTTCTCTACATTTTCTTCTAGGCTAATGTCCATACTAGCAACAACTACAACTTCTGTGTATTTATGTTTTTCCCAGTAAATTAAGTGACAAAATAAATCAGAAACTGTGTGTGTGTAATTCTATTCTACCCTGAAGATGGGAGCAGTAGGTTCCTCCAACACAATGGTAAATCTCTAACAGACTGCAAGCATAATGTCTCAGAAGCCAGTACACATCACTGTGTGTGTTTTAACCACATATCATGCAAGGTAACAAAAATGGAGATGGCATAAATGTGCTTCTTCAGAGCATCTGCAGGATACAGAATGAAGGAATACAAACGTAATACAGGTATTGCAGAACTGAGAATAAAGGCAACAATGCAACAATAAACTACCAAAATAAATGGCTAGAACTTATGGGAAAGAACACCTGTAAACCAAATCCAGAAACTCCTCTCCTCACACACCGCAAAACACAGAAGAGCAGATGTTGCAGACAAGCAATGCAAGACAAAAAGGATAGTTTATTCTTGTAACGAGTAAAGGCCAAGAGATTAGCCCCTTAGAGCCTAGTGTTTATGGTATGCATGCCTACCACCAGTATAACTCTAAAAACTCTGCATTCTGCCCACACAATATCGTCATGTGTTACACATAACCCTCACAATAAACAACCGTTTTTTTCTCTCCACATCATTCGATGATTTGTCTTTCTGAAGCAAGCAAACTGTGTTCTCTGTAATGTACCAACTGAATCATTATATATAATGCAAATTAACTTCAGGCTACAGAACAACTGACCGACTCCAGGAGGTTGTCAAGACTCCGACTGCGTCCCTTATCTTCAAAGTATCTGTCATTGAGAGCTGATTTGCGTGACAAAGCCTTCTCCACTGTATGGTCTCGTGACTGTGACCTCACCCTCTCGTTTTTGTTGCTTTCACCCCATTGGTTAACATCTTTCATTATATCATGAGACCCTTTTCTTGCCTGTAAGAGAATATATAACTGCTTTTACTATAATATTTCCAAGTTCACAAATCTGGATAATTCATCCAATTAATTAAAACAATGACACCCGAAGTTTCAGCTCTACCATTATTGAGTATGCCACTGGACACAATCCTGACCCAGTTCCATCTATCTCTGATCCTCATATCCTATCTGAACAAGATCTACCCTCTTGTTGTCCTCCCATCCAGATATAGGTTTCCCAAATGGTCTTTTCCCTCCAGGTTTCCTGACTAAAATTTTATGGGCGTTTCTCATCCGTCTCAAATGCGCCAATGTGCCACTCATGGCATCACCTTATACTTGATCCCCTTAATAATATTTTGTCACGAACACAGACTGAAATCCTTACTAACCCTTCAATGCCAGCCTCTGTGCAGTGCATGGTCTTTAATGCCTCACATGCAGTCAGCCTCTGTGCATCATTCTATTCTACAGAGGGCATTTTATGGTACTTCAAATTTAAAACCCTCCATCCTGGGCAGTAGTTGGAATTTAAACCCCAATGCCACTGCAGGGTTAATTTTAAAATTATGTTTCCAAAGTTGTCCCATTACACATTTCAAGAATTCTGACTTACTTTTTGGCTAAAAGAAAGGGAAAGTAATGGGTCCATGTTTTTAAACCTGTGGGTCTTTCAAAACAACTTCTGAAGTTATAAATCTAAGTGCCATCACATGTTTCAAGATTTTCAGCTTACCTCCTTTATGCCACAAGGAAGAAAAAGTTGAGTCCATGTTCATGAATCACCCAAAATAACTTCTGGTCTCACTCATATACTGAAGTTAATTCAACAATGTATGAAATTTAAACAGCTGAGAGATGTTCCCTCACTCAAGCAGTTACAACATGAAAGCCAAATAAACTTCTGTGGTTTCAATACTAGCATCGTGCAATGTAAATATTATGTAGCGACATAATTTATTGTCTTCGGCAGTGAGACATTTTATATCTAACTTCAAAGTAAGTTTATGATATAACATGTCATACAAACACGGCAATTCTAGCTTGAATTAAATAGAAATCTGTTCAAGACATTCACTCACAGGCTGCTTAACAACAGGTGGTTCAGGTGGTGGAACTACTGGTCTACGCGGAGATGATGGAACAGGTACATCTGACTCTATTTCCACTTCTGTTCCTACTGTTGGCGATGAAGAGGCCTATTTTGGTGGAAATAATAAGTTGACATGTAGTACAAATATTTCTCTTACTCACAGTTTACCTGTTCTTCACACACAATGGCACTTAAATAGGCCCATTTCTATTTGACTGAGAGCAAAAAGTAACTAAACAGCTTCATACTGCATGATCAGTAAAATAACCCACTGACACACTTACACACCTTATTGTTGTGATGCCTTGAACCTCTGCTGTGCCCGCCTGACTGGAGAAAATTGCTTCTACAGGCTGGGAATGCTGGTGCCAATTCCATCTCTGCTATCAAGTCTAGCACATAATCCAGACCATTAATCTCCTTAATCAGAACTGCAGAATCTGCAGAACTATCTACATTGTCAGTGCCTGTCAAGAGACTAAGGGTCCAGCCCGAGCTCTCAACAATACCTCGTTCCCGAACAGCTCGACCTGCAAGCTCCTCCGCACCACTCCATGAATCTACAGGTATGGTGACCATCTCACCTGTAACATACACACAGTAATAAGAAAATGTCGCACAATACACAGCTGCATCCACCTTCAAGCGCAACAGACAGCAAATATAAAACAGAAACAAAATTTACATTACAATAATTAGATTTTTTGAGAACATATCTTGATTATACTCAGGTCTGTTTTAAGACTTTTCTGGACCCAATGCAAACATCAACTGGGGGGCTGTACTTATGTGTAGTCCCGAACATACAATTCAGGTTGAGTAATGTACAAATTTACATAAAAAACATGTGCCACACAAAATCTGAAATACAACCAGCCTTGCTGGGCACACCCAAACAGCTACATAGATTGCCATACACTTAAAACTGGTTCTGCAATCATGGCTACTTAGTGTGTCTACTTGGTGTACTCCAGTATACACATATTTGCAATTTGTTATTTTTGTTTTCACTCTTATGCTCTAACTGTTATATGTTTTGACTGTTTAAATGTTTACACCTCTTCAAAGAATGTAAGTTGAGGAGAAAATGAACCTCTTTTTGAGGTAAAATCAACCAATTAAGAAGGAAAATGTTGTGGTTTAGGTGTACTGTTTAAAAGAAATGCAGTCTGAAGGGCAAGTCAGTGCTTGAAAAATGAGGCAATGAAAGGGTTGAAAATGTAAAAAATTTGACACCTATTAAAATATGGCCTGAAATACAAAAAGAGGAAAAGGTAACATTTCTTGCACAAATGAAACCTCCATTCCCACATTTTGTTCCCCTTTACCCCCACAAAACTGCAATCAGATAAGCCCATTTGCAGCTAAGCTGCTTCATTCTTCCTGCAAGTCACATTCTCAAACCCTGTTTCCTTAATATCCATTTTAACATTACACATTCATTTATGCTTAGGTTGAAGCTGTGGTTGAGCATACAAGCAAGTTACACAGAAATTACTGCATGTCAATATAATGACTGTAATGTATAAGTCATGATGGACTAACCTGTTTCAAGTGTTCTACGGTTGTTATTTGGTACTGCAATTTAATTTGAAAAAAATTCTCCACGAAATAGCATTGCTCATGTCACTAATTACGAACTTTCAACATAAAGAGAAATAAAAATGCAAGCAGATTTACAGATTGTTTTCCTAAAATGGAGATTATGACCAAAGTATCAGTAAGCACTCACCGTCTGCAAAGTATATTTGTAGCGCCATATTGACTCGTTTACGATTTGCTCGCCACTCCAGCAGGCAGGGTGGGTAGTTGCGTGCCAGCTGCCACTCAATTCGAGATGACTGAAATAGTTTGCGTTGGCATACAGCCTTGTAGCCATTGTACCCATGATCTGACACATATCTATTCAAAGCAATAAAGAAATATCTTGCAACAACTAAAATATTTGCTTCGTCAAACCAAATTTTAATCTCAGGATTCATGAATTTCATTGCATAAAAATACATGTATCTTTGTAAAATAATGAAAATGCTTTGTACAAAATTACTCAGACAGGAAAGTAAATGATGAAAAGAAACTTAGCACAGCTGAATGGAAAGTAATATTACATATCTGGTCTCTGCAAGTTTAAGAAAAATTCATTGTACAGGAATATCATATCTATTCTTCACTGTAACGTAAGAAACAGCTTAAAATAAATCTGTTATTCTATTTTACTGGTGAATATTTCAGCAAAATATGTTACAATGAAATATGTCTGGTTATAATTGAAGTGTGGATCTTACTTGAGGAGGTATTTGTAGAGAGTTTTTGAAGGAGGAAATACTGAGAGACAGTTGGCCATTAGTAGCCAGCCACGTTCATTGTTTGCATCATTATCATTGTTCCACGTCTGGTTGCACAGCTGACATAGAACCTCATCCCGCAGTTTCTCATTAACAATGCCCTGTTGAAACACAGTATAGTGGTACATTAGGTGGCACATCTCACTTCCATTAGATTTAAAAAGTTGTCTCTACATTCTTGTACCAATATGACAGAACAAACCAGTTAATATCAGTAAAATAGCTACCTGTTCATGTGGCTTTCAAACTCACATAGAAAAATATCAGATAAACAAAACAAGTTAGGAAATGTCCACACTTCTGACACATCCATTTGGTTATTCTCCTCAGATTCTAAATTCAACAATCACTTCAACAAACAAGTTTTACACCAACACATATTAAGATTTATCAGCATTTTAGCAACAGCATCACAATCATGCACTTTGACCGTGTTCAATTGTAATTCTGTGGCTAAAATACTGACAAAACTTATAGTAAGCCTATGTGTTGAGTGAACCTATGAAGTTGTGTTATACTACAGCATACCTGTGAAAAAAAAAGAAAAAAAGTAGTTGCTTTTTGCAGCTGCTTTTTGAATATGCATAAAAAATGCACATAAAAATGGAGAAGATAAATGTGTGATCAAAGTCCTGTAGTATGCTGTAGTGATTTTGTGCTGGGTCACTGACCCAAACATGGAATATGAAGAATTTTGATGAAAATATGTTAACCATTTCACACCACAATCAAAAGCCCAGGACACTCTGAAAAATATTATGTAAATGGCTGCCATTACTGTGCATGTTATTCATGAAAGCTGTAGCAGACTTCGACATTTTGAACTGCATGCTGCGTGTCACCTGCCATTGACATGTGGGGCAAAAGGGTTGATAAAAGTTAACAATTCACACAGGAATTAAAATCAAAGAAATAAAAGTAAATTAAAGTTAATGTGCCTGATAGGAAGCAATAAGAGTTTTTTTTTTTTTTAAGAACATTATTACTCACTGCATGGATACTCTACCTTATTGACAATGTAGTCTCCAAGGGCAATTTCTTTCTTTCCACTCAAGTTATTATCATTCATGAAACGTAGGATCAGTTTAAATAGAGCTAATGAGTCCTGATAATCCATATCCTTGGACTTAGCTAGGAAAGGCGTTTTAATGGGCTCACGTTTCATTCCCCAAAGATGTGACTGCAAACACAAAATTTTTTTCTTTTATAATAAGCTAAAAATCATAATGAACAAAGTTCAGACACGTTAACTAATACATTCCCTAACTTAGGAACAAAAATCAAATTTAAAGGTGACAATTGGTAAATAATGGTTCAGATATTCCATAACAATACAAATGTTTGTGATTGCATATACAACATTTCCACTTCTTTAACACACATGCTTCCAATACTGTTAGATCAAAACAATGGTCGGCTTCATGCTTCAGTCACTTCCTCCTCAGAAGAGAGTCCCCAACACTGGACAGCTAGGAGGCTGGGACTGTTTGTGTGTGTGTGTGTGTGTGTGTGTGTTGTACACACAACTATTACCTGTTCTTAAATTACAAAACAGTTTGTGAAAATATGATTACACATAGTAAATAATGTGCCAAAATATTTTATTAAAAACCCTGAGGTTCTGATATTCTTCAATAATCAATGTGAATAAACTAACCTTGAAATAAATATTTGTGAATTTTGTAAAGGCATGAGAGTCAATATCATGGGGTAGATGATGATGTTCTGAATCAGAATGTCCTGCAGCACCTCCAACAACTTTTACTAGATGGCGTTCTGAGTGAACTGGCTGCCAGTCTGAAATACACAAATACAGACATACAAAAAAGCTGTGCAATAATGTGGATAAAATCAAACATTCCTATATGCAGGGGACAAATTAATCAATTTTTATTATATCTATTGTTATAAAACCCTTACTTTGTAAGTGTTCTAGCTTCCCCATGTTTTATTTCCAAATTATAAAATAAGTCACTATAAGTTCTAAAATTCAGCTTGCTCCTTAATATTACTGTCCCAATATTTTCTCTGAACACGATATATAATGGGCAAGAGAGATAATACTGCATTCTGCCCGTATTCTTCATATCACAGGCAACAGTATAATATAGTACCATTACTGAGTAAAAATATTCCCAAAGAAATTTCTATCCATATACTACAGATGTTGTTAAAAAAAAATAAATTCCTATTTCTCATACTACTAACATCTCACTCTGACTTCTTAGCAGTAGTGTACTGCTATAGACTATTCACTGAAAAAGTTCTCTGCAAATGTAACATTTTGAGTTTTATTTTCCTCTATACATCTCCACACTGGCAATTAAAATCTTTTATATTAAAACTTCATCTGAAACAATTCAATGAAAGAAAAGAAGACATCAATTTCCTTTGAAGTTTGTAAAGTTATATGGATACCTGTCATGATTAACAGGTTTTGGCTTCCAGTGAATAAATCAAATGATATTTCGTACAATGAGTTTCTGTAACTACAGACAGGCATTCTGGTAACGAGATTTTAGCTTATTTATTTTATTTTTGTCTATGTTAAACTAGTTGCTTTTTATACAAGCATCACTGCAACTGTTATGAACAACCCTTCTGCTCACTTTATTTCTATATTGCAGGTAATCATAAACATATTTAAGAAAATATTGTAATGATGGCTCTGCACAGTCAGCAGAATGACCTTAAATGCCATTCATCCCAATCTTCCTTCCACCCAGCATTTATTGCATTGCTGGACCCTCTCATCTCTGTCCACAAAAGCTGGGGATACAGTCACTCAACAGGTGGGAACTGACACACTGTCAGTGAGGAGACAGTGACAGCTAGAAAGGCAGTGACAAGGCTGTGACACTGTGACCATGCAGTTTTATTCAGTTACAGAGTGTAATACCAGCAGTGTTTTACTGGTAATATTTGCAGTGTGGGGTCAAGTGTGCACCCTGGTCTCATTTTTTGGTTTGCACTACAGAATGATTGATTGCAGGGCTAGAGACGGGCCTGGTGTCCTGATCTGTGGCTGACATAACTGCAATAGGCACTATCCTGTATGTAGTGCTGCACAAGATGCATGATGATTCTTTTCGACATATAGACCATATACGATGATAATTATTTCTTTACGCAGTTAATTTTCGAACACCTTGTTTCAGTAGTGTTAGGTCACTGGTTAATAGGCCACGTTAGGCTGTACAGTTAAGGCATTATTGCCCCCCTTCTGCCTGCTAGGCATGGGCCCAGTAGTAGTAGGTGGGGAGTGTGCACAATATAAATATGAAAGCAATACTTACCATCAAGCTTGCTAAAGATAAAAGCCAATTCAGCTGGTATCTCCAGATGGTTGACACCAGCCACTGCACGTGAAGCCCTTTCCTGCTCTTCTCGTTGGGCCTTAGCCTTTGCCCGTTCCCGAGCCAGCTTTTCTACTTCTGCCCGACGTTTCAGTTCCTCCTGATAACAATAAAATATGTTATGTAAACAAGTAGAGAAGACTTACAAACTGATGAAACACATGCAATGTCTCCATAGATGCTCAGTTTTAGTGTTCTGCTGAGTCAATTTCCAATTATATATCAAGGCATCCCCATTTTTCTCCCTATGCAGCTGTCTCTTTATATAAATGTACATATATGTTAATAGTTAGTATTTGCTCAACTACTCAAAAAATTATATGTATTTTACGGAACTCAATATTTCATAACTGCATTCACGACAATCCACAGTTCAGTAAGAAATCAATATGAAAGTTCCTTGACTTTACTCTCTCCCCAAGACTAAAACCAGATATCAGTATACTCATATTCTCATAAATATGTAAGTAATTATTGGATTTAGCAGAATATAAGATTTTTTAAACTCCACTTAAGTTTAAATTGTGACTAACATCACTGTAAATGGACAACAAATTTGTACATTACTAAAGTACAAATAAACACACCAATGGTTTTAGAAAGTACTGTGCCACAAATAGAACTAATCATTTTAAATTGTCTTTTGATACTGAAAACGCAGGATAGATCTGCCACCATAGTAACTAAGTTATGGGCTGGACGTCTGAAAAATACTGGTTGAATTACTGGCAGGTGCAACAGAATTATCACTTCAGTGCATTTGGTGTGGCTCTGGGGTTCACACTGCTTCCTATTCAATGGGTGCCAGGGATTCCTTCCCAAGGGGTAAAGCAGCCAAGGTGTAAGCTGACCACACACCACCATCTAGTGCCTAGGTTTGGAATGAGTGGAGCTAAAGATCACTCCCTCATATGCTTTCATGGCATGCATAGGAACAGCTGTACCTTTTATCTTAGACCTTTTGGTGCTGAGTTTTCTTGGCTAATTTATAACAAATATGTCAAGGGATGTGTGTAACCTAATTTAATATAATCTAACCCTCTTCCACATTTTTCCTCTTGCCCAGTGCATCCCAAAAATAAGAGGCACAGCACTGACTGATGGTGATACATATAAATGCAGCAATGACTTATGGTGACTCCACACATTGATCTTCCTTCCTTCATCACTCACATTTATCTTCTGTTTGATTCTATACAACCTATGCAGTCAACAATTCTTACTAATTAACCCCAGAATGGATTAGACGTACAAATTCAAGCAAATTATGTGTTTTAATGAAATATCACTTAGCTAGAAACATTTCGTTCACAAAGAAAAAAAAAAATATCCATTTCCAAATGGTTACACACTCCAAGTAATACAAACCACTTACAAAAATTCGCATTACTTTGTGCTGTGTTCAATTATGGTAACCAAGTTCAATGTTTCACTTATGAAACCTCATTCACCTGACATATTCATAACCACACAACACTCACTCACCTTGAGTTCCAAGTAGCGCTTCCTCTGTCTCATGGCCCTGAAGTTAGCTTGAACTCTCACTATGCCTGTCCTCACAGAACGATACCTCTTGCGCGCAGCCCAACCTCTCACATGGGCTTGCAGAGTGAGTGCAGCTTTGCGTGTAGCACGATATCTCCGACGTGCCAAATAACCCCTTACTGTCTTCTGCATCGTAATAGCTGCAGCTCGTACCACTCTGGCACGTTCACGTTCTAGTTCCCGCTCTAACCACTCCCTGAGAAAGACTCTTGTAGTGCCAAGTTGATAGTCGCCATTTGTTTCAGCTTCAGGACAGCATGTGGATAGGATCACACGACACAGTTCCCTGTTGTCACAGCACAACCAATAGATGTTCAGCCAAGGTTTCCCCAGTTTAATATTGCAACAGTAATATGATGAACAATATTTTATAAACAAATTCAAGAAAATGTATATGCGTGACATAAACTTAGTCATTTAATCATATATTTAATTTGATTAATTTATCTTAAATTTCTCTTTAACTTTTCATAATCCTTGGTAGTGTACATAAAATACATTAACTTGATAAGTGTACCTATATGGAGTCCCTCTTGGGAGACCACCCGCTCGTTGAGGTAGTAAGTAACGGAACCTTTCCACAAACTGAGAGAAGCGTAACCGGACAGGGTACCCCATCTTGCGGATGCGTATTGTTTCCAGCATTCCCGTGTAACGTAGCTGTTCCAGAACTATTGGCATATCAAATTTCATTGGTGCCTTGTCTGAATTGGGTTTGATGCAACGAACAAACCATGGATTGCACCTGTAAAATACAAAAAAAATTCATCATAATTAAAACTGGTGAGAAGATTAGATAAACAAGATCTAAAGGTGCTCATACTTGATGAGATGTATTTCAGGTTCTGAAGAATCACACATAGTTCATGCCAACTAAGTAATTAATGCTGTGGTAGCAAAACTCAGAGGTTCAACACCAATAATATCAGAGACCTCCACTAACATGATCCTGGGACTGTTCCATGCCCCTCCCTTCCTCACAACTTATATCATCCCATCTTCTTCGTAGACTTCTAAGTGGACATTTCCCAAAAGGTTTTCCCATAACATATATGTTCATATTCTTTCTGCCTCCCATCTTAGCTACATGCCCAGTTTATCACAGTTTCCTAGCTTTCACTATTCTAATAACATTATTTGGCCTCCATAAATCACAAAGGTTTTCTTATGTAATAACCTCAATTATTCACTTCATTATTCTTAGGTCCAAACACTCTTTTGAGCAATCAATTTTCAAGAACATGTATTTTATGCCAGGGGCACACAAATCCTGGGTGGCAAGTCACCTGGAAAAGTAAATTTTACAAAAATGGAATTTGCCTCATATTACCCTTCTGGTGACTAAATTCTAATGTGGCTCCTAGATTTCTGGAAAATATTCAGACCTCAGCTTTATGCTCTTCCCTCAAAGGAACAGACCATAATTCATACTCATTCAAACAAATGACAATATTATTTATTGTACATCCTGACAATCAATTTTTTTAAACAAATGGGATAAAAAGTGAGTTCTTTGTCATCACATCATGGCACCTGTTTGTGTTTTGAGTGGAAAAGACATCTAGTTCAGTAGTAGTTGTGAATATAACAAATGAATAATTAGTTGTGTACAGCCAACAAGGGCTAGTCCAGCTTGGGAGTCAGGTGTAGGGTTAAAAATCTTTAATTGTGAACCTTCTGTGATAAAACTTCTGAGAACTGGAACAGTATTTTGTAATTACCTAAACTGAATCTGAAGGACAATTGATGATGAAAGAATCAACAGTGCAATCTGTCACTATTAGAAGCAATACCCCTGACCACATCTTCCAACATATTTCAGGCAACATATAGTAAGAATAATGGTTTAAGTTAAAACTGAATTTCAGTAAATTCAAACTTCCTTTGTATTGTACTGTCAAGAAAATAAACATGCTTTTGCTCATTTGATTTGCACGATTAACACTCCTTAGAAGCCCAAAAACAACTTACTTAGACATAGATTCTAGCAAGTGTTGCAGTGAGTCATGGAACCGAGCAGCAACGGTTGGTGTGCGAGGTTTCATTGTCACAAACCGTCCATTGGCCTTATTGATTGTCTTAGCTGCTTCATGGCTTGATCGAACATGCTGGAACATCTTGCTCACCATCTGTTAAAAATAAGAGTTGCACTCCACAAGCACTAGCAGCCTGCCATTCTGCCATCCAGTCTCATTATCATACAACATTAATTTAATGTCTCTAAAGCCATATACTCATTAATGTTGACACTTGATATCCTTTTGTAACTTCTCTCAGGAAACCTAAGAACATATGGGAGGATAATATTAAAATGGACTTTAAATAAACTGCTGGGAGGTTGTGGACTAGATTCATCGAGCTCATGCAGGATGCAGTGGCAGGCTCGTGTGAAAAAGGTAATGAACGTTGAGGTTTCAAAAAATGCAGAGAATTTTGTAAATAGCTGAGGAACTACTAGCCCCTATATTATATATACCATGCATTTTAATAATTAATTAATTACTAGCCCCTAGTTAATATATTTTATTCAACTACATTTGTATCTCAATTTAAATTTAGCAACTTACAAGCTGGAAACAGAAAGATATACAGTAGAACCCGGATAAGAAGTCCTCCCATAAGAAGTTTTCCCCCGTAAGAAGTCTGACTTTTAAAGTCCCGAAATCCTATTGCTTTTAATAAGCTTCCCTCTTAATAAGTCTTCCCGCTTAAGGAGTCCCTAATCCTCTGGTCCCTTGAAAGACTTAACAGGGTTCTACTGTATTGTTGAAAATTGTGTTCAATGATTCTGTTGAGTTTTGCTCTTTACAGAGCAAATCCCTAAAACAGTACTGTACTGGTCATATATACCGCAAAGCAACTCTATCGTACTACATCAGCAAGCACAGAGGAATGCCATAAAAACCTGCCAGCATAAGTCTAAAGGGTGCAATAAAAACTGAACTAGAAACAATGATGATAAAGTATTTGAGTGTCTCATAAATTCATAGTAATCGGGCTGCTCTTTGGTCCATAAAAACTCAGATTTAAATGTATCTAATTCACCTTCCATCTCAGTAGAAGAGGCTCACTGACTGTAGTTCAAGCATGTATTATTAACTCATCACAGCAGAGTCCTTCTTGACAATCTAATAGTTGCTCAGCTAGTTAAGAAATACCCCATCTTTTAGGGAACCTGAAGGTCTATGACCATGTTCACAACAGCCTGCCACTTGGCCCTGTCCTAAGTCAGACAAATGCAGTCCATACTCTCACACCACATTTCTTTAAGATTCATTTTAATATCTATTTCCATCTATGACTAGGTTCCATAAGTGGTATCTGCTCTTTATATTTTCTTACTAAAATCTGTATATATTTCTCACTGTTCACATGATCCTACATGTCCCACCCTCCTCCAAGTCTCATCCTTTTTTATTTGATCATTCTAATAGCATTTGGCAAAAAAATGCACATTAATAAATTATCATTATCCTCCTTCTACTACCTCCTTCTTAGGTCCAAATATTTCCATCACCTCTTTGCTTTGAAACACCTTCAATCAGAAGTCTTCACTTATGGGGCGAAAATAAGCTTCACGCTCACACAAAACAAATAGGCAGTATAATTTGTAGTCAACTCAATGCCACCCTTGACCCATATGACTTCATGTACTCAAACGAAATGTAAACGTCGCTCCTGTGCTTGCCATGAAGGCTATGGAGGAGTGCATGTAAAGCTCCACTCTTGAATTTAGCACTTTGTGGCGAGTGGTCAGTGTCATGCACCAGCCACTTTACACCTAAAGGAAGAACCACTGGTACCCTATGAACAGAAGGCTGGGTGAGTTCCAGAGCCAGTTTGAATGTTTCGGAGAAGAGAAAAATCTTTTGCCCTATTGGGATTCGAACCACACTTCCTTGGATGCCCAGCCCATAGCCTGGTCACTAGTCTGGCTCCCACAACTAAATGTAAACACAGTATATATAAAAGTACATGTAAGTTATTACCAACCTGAATTTTACTGCTTATAAGCAAGTCAACAACATCTTGCCTCAGGGTGTCCCTGTTCTTGTCTAGAAAGCTGTCAACACTGTACCACACCTGTCCTGCATAGTGCCTGACAGCAAACTCCATGCTGGACATGCGAGGTCTAGAATACAGTTCATCCAGTGCATGGTTATAATGACACTTCTCAAGGAATGACAGATCTGTTGCTTTGGGGAAGTTGGATTCATCATCTAACAGGTGGAGAATACCCACAGGCTTCTTGGCAATCAGATGGATCACCGGAAGATTATCCTGCAAAGCAGTAACAGAATTTCAGACTGTACATCAGCACAGCATTTTGTTAGGCACAGAGATGTACCCCAGTTTCTGAACATATAATCATGAGTCTGACAGACTGAATATTCACGACTTCACATATGCTATCTAGTCAGACAAAACAGATGTACAACTTATATAATAAAAACTGCTAACAATGAAATATGAAGAGATCTTAACTCTTTCTGCATCAAACAGAACCCCACTTCACACACTACCACGGACCAATACACGCCTTTCAGTTAAACAACCAAACCAATAGGAAACTAATGGTTTCAGTTCAGAACCATTCAAAATGTTGACTTTCACAAAACTGACAAGCTTTTTAACAGTCTATCTAGGTAAAAGTGAGCATACTGGAATGCTACACATTGCAACTCTTAGGTCAATTTTAAAACATACTCTTATTTTGCAGTCTTGAGGTTTCAAATTTGTTTTTCTGTGATATGATAACATTTTGAATGAAGACAGTGCCTTCATCTTCTGAGACCTCAAGACCCTTGAAGATAAACATGCTATGTTCCTTCAAAAGGTCAGTACCCAATTCGCCAGTGATGTGGCTTATATCACAGAAGAACGGAGTCCTCTACTCTTACTTTCTTTGAAACCTGTCAGAGACACACATTTTATTTTTGTGTCTATCTCTGTTTCTCTCCAACTT
The DNA here is from genome assembly GCA_021186555.1 of Reticulitermes speratus. NCBI lineage: Eukaryota > Metazoa > Arthropoda > Insecta > Blattodea > Rhinotermitidae > Reticulitermes > Reticulitermes speratus. The sequence goes on along the minus strand of JAJKFL010000008.1, from coordinate 17,392,951 downwards.
AGCCTCTAAATATGTTGATGACATACGACATGTCTCGACTAATGAAAATACATATACAGTACACTGGAAAGTTCGTGACACAAGAATGGACTATGAAATGTTCAAGGCACCTACACCTACTGCTAGTCTAAATTATACAATAATTAAGAGTACTTACTATATAGCTAATGGTTTGCCATTCAATTTTCTCCTTGGCATACTCCTGCTGCTCCAACTTAAAAATATGTTTGTTGAAGTAGAATTGGAGATTTTCATTAGCATAATTTATACAAAGTTGCTCAAAGCTGTTTTCCTGCAAAAAGTAACATAGCTATATTCTGCTTCATAGATGGTGACAACTAAATCATTAACTTTCACACAGCTATCCTCATGAAAACGTCCAAATATTATTTAAATCTTTTACAACGTTGGTCTCGTTTTGTAAGTCTCACAGTAAAAAGTGAATTGAAACAGCAGACAATATTTTATGGTATTACACTTTCTATATACAGCTACAATTTTAAGCCATAAACTTCATATATTAGGAAAAGACTTGGTTATAGCCTGATATAAGACATTATTAGTTTGTGTTACAAAACTGAGATCTCAAGCTGAATAATCGGTAATTACAGTTGTAAATTTTACCTATTAATTCCTATATGCAGGCTGATGATTGGCTTCATCATAAACCAAACATGTATACATAGCTAATTTCCAGACTTTCAAATATAACGTTGTGTTTAATGAACATGTGATTGGTTTAGTTAGAATAAAACACTTCTTTACAACAGCATATTGACGTACCTTAAAATCCTCAAATCCAAATATATCCAATATCGAAATGGCCGCAGTACGTTTTGTTCCCTTGTACACAATTTGGTTAATGCGAGATACCAACCATGAAAACAGAGCATTATACAATGCCTTAGCAAATGCATCGCGTGCATCTAGAGCCTGATCAATGCTCAATGGTGTTACTACTCGTTCATTTCGAGCCTCCTGTAACATGACGAACACCACAGTACATTAATGTAACCTATCTATTACAACACCCAATTGACCAGTTATAATCTCTTGACATGGTCCAGTTATAAACAATTATATGGCCCTAAAATCTCATGACAATCTCGGCTTACTGTGTGTGATCATCTATATGTGAGCTGCATTTCATTTGTTCATGACTGACTAATTATGTTCTGCAGAAGCAAACATTCAACCAGGAGGAATAAACACAGTATATTAAAACCTGTGCAAGTTTTTAGGTTTTCACAGCAATGCAGTTGAGGTACCAATTCTTCTGGGATCTTCCACTGCGTCACTGGGTGATTGGTGCCTGATGTTTGAAGTCTTATATTCAAGGGTCAAAATGTCCATGAACAAAGAAGATTCTTCACAGACATTTCAACCCCCAAAGAGGAGATCAATATGTTGTCTCCAAACATAAAATGCCAAGCACTCTGTGGCACAGCACCACATCCCAGAAAACTAATATTAAAACCTCCTAGAAACAGAAATACAACAAATTTGAATCTTAATTTTCCTAAAAAACATGATTTCAGCATATGGCATGACATCATCAACAAAACATGAATAACCATTCATTTTTTACTGTTGTATCAGTTGCAGGTGCTAGTGGAATATTATGTCACGGCACTTAACTTACTGTTGTTTTTGTTGTAAGAGCTCTCTTAATGCCATCTGGGCTGAGATGCAGCAGATGACCAGTCCAGCGGATCTCCGCATCTGAACCAATCTCCACTCCCTCCTGTCCATGTTTCAGTTGTTTTCGATGGAAGTATACATTTCCCAGATGAAGCACTGGAAAATTAAGGAGGAATTGGAAGATACAGTAAAAAACAATGCTGACTATTCTTAAATTCAATGTCCATCTGCTTCCTTTATAAATCAACTTCAAATTCTCAAATTAAACAGAGCTAATAGTGATAGTTGCACATGTTGTGTTCAAACAATGCACTTGTCACCTAGTGCTTACAAAGCTTGTACTGTACAAAGATATGTCAGTAAATGTTTTGCAGACTGCAAAAAATGTATTATAACATACAAAACACAGCAAAGAGCAACAAGAATGTCTAATAACCGAGATCAAATATACTAAATGCAATAGTTTAATATAAAAAGGGGTTTTAAATATGAAAGTATAGTGTAAAATTTGACTAGAAATATGTTAAAATTCATAACTGTTTTTTAAGTATGTTGATTCAGGTCTTCAGCAGAATTACTGGTTTATCCATTGTTCTTTTGCCAAAATTTTGTAATGATGCACAAATGAAATGTTCACTTGGCTGTAAACAGAATTAACTATTATGTTGTGGCCATAATCCATTCGAATTTGTGTTTATTTACCTGAAGCAAGAATCCGAAAGATAGTGTCCTGTTCATCAGAGGTAAAGCCAAGAACCTGCATAGCAGACAGCAAAGACTGGAAGTCCTCTCCATCAAATTTTCCATCAATTTCACAATTTCCACCCTGTAACATCAATTTTTTGTTGTGTAAAAATTATTACAAATATCTTGCAATATAACTTATTGGAATGTATCCAAAAATTCAAACAACTTCTGGCTACAAAATGACGTAGTAACTACCACAATTAGATGTACTCAGTGCACTGACATGAAACACCAAGTCAACTTTTAAACCTCACAAAACTCCATTGTAAAAAATGTTTAACATGGCAACATAAAAATTGACAAATATCAGACAGTTTATTGTCTACATATGGCAATTTAAAACGTCCATGTTTTACCCCACATCACATTTGTACACAAAAACAAATGCTCTCAGATAAGCTGCAACAAATTTTTATTCAATAAAACATTAAATGCATGTCAACAACAATCATGTAGCATACCAGAGCTAAGAGGGAAATGCAATGCACTACAAATGTCATTGCCCACATTTACATCCTGAACTAAAAGAGAAATATTGCAGCTTCTTCTATATCACTTAGGGCACAGGGGCTACAGCCCTCCAGTTTTTATGGATAAGCACGTCTCTCATTTCTTTACTATAATCAAGTTCATGTGAAACTTGAAAAATATGCTGTTTCCCCTTTACTGAACAGCTTTTCAAATTCTGAGTGCAGCAGTAAAGCCTTTCCAAAAAGCTGGTAGAGTTAAAGTGAAATACACAGCATCACAACAGTATGCATCATAGTCACTACAATCAGTATCTCAAGTCTTACAAGTTTCAAGCATTCAAAATTTACAATTGCCATCATCAGAACACAATACATTATTGTTTGGCCTCTTAAGGAAGCCATGATATTGTAGTCAGGATAGCAACTTGGCTAAGGATTCAACAGCTGAGGAATCGTGGTCTGATTCCCAGTACAGGCAAGAGATTTTTCTCTTCTCCAAACCATGCAAACCAGCCCTGGTACCCGTCCTACTCATATTCAATGGGTATTGGTGGTGCTGGCCTACCTGTGCTTCAGTTAAAAAAATATATACAAAGAATGGAGTAAATGTGCAGATAAATATGCTATTCATCGCAAAATCACATTCTGACTAAAACAAGACAATCACACCGATTTCATTACACCACTTCTTATCACCTTTTATTAAGTACTGCCTAAGGTTCAAACCCTGACTATAGCATAACAAGTCTCTTGACATACCTGGTTGAGGTAGAAGTACTTATCGGCTGACAATAATCCATACTTTCCCTTAGCTTCAGAAGTAAGCCCTTGTAGCATTTCATAGAAAACATGATAGTTCCGTTCATCTGGAGCTTGAGTCACAATACGTGATTTTTCTAGAAGGTATTCGGTGATCTTGGCACCAATTATAACACCGCTATGCAAGAACAAAATAAAATTGCAAGTAAAATAAAATATTTTAAAACTTAAGTCTTTTATGTATGGTGATACAATGCATCAGTAATTATAAAATTGTACGCAAACATCTAACGTATTATGGAACCATAAACCTTTGATGTCAAATTGATCTTCAATCGAATGCTGTAAAGTTGCCATCCAATACCACATGCAGTTACAATTTTCATCATACGCTTAACTTCCACTATAATACATGTACAGCAAATGTTCAATAGGTAAGGTTTCTCAAGTCATAATAATGAAATTAGAACTATTACATTAAACATAACTCACTTATTGCACTGAAGTATCATTATGTTTCAGTACAAAAATTCTCTTGCAGCAGAAAGAGAGCTCTTGTATTCACAAACAGCCATTTCCACTTTGCCACTGTAGAATCAATGGCCTCTCAAGTGTTGTATCAATGTGCTTTAAGACTGTGTTAAAAAATTATACTTCAGTGGAATAAATGAGTTGCATTTATCACTGCAATGACCTCTCATTTAATTTGCATGACCTAAGAAACCTTACTCAATCAACATCCCTTATAATTGTTACAAGGAAATACTTCTGATTTATATTATATGTTAGAGAAATAAAACTAATGGTAGTTTATCAGACACATTAACATTTTTAATTTTAAGAGGAGTGATAGGGAGGGATTATGCTATAAATAACTATAAGATAAGAGCCCAAAGAAATTTTCACAAGTGTAATCACATTCTTCTTAGGAATTGAGCATGTTTGGAAAATATTTTCAGTTACATGAACAATCTTTTCTACAAAATTCAACGTAAGTATTTTCTTGCACACAACATTTACTTACTCTTTAAAGTGCACTTCCAGGTATTTCCCAAATCGAGATGAATTATCATTGCGAACAGTCTTAGCATTACCAAAACTTTCCAATAGAGGAGATGCTTCAAGTATCTGTTCAGTGATTAGGTTCGAAGGTGATTTGTTTACTGCTGCCAAATACTGCATCACTAGCTTTGTTGACTCCGTCTTCCCTGAGCCACTTTCTCCAGAGATCACCACAACCTGACTTTCAGGTGATGAACCTTCCTTTGACATGTGACCATATGCTGAGGATCCTATAGCAAAAAGATGCCTGTAACATAATTTAAACAAGTTATTTTAGCATGTACAGTGGTAATTCACAGAGAAATGACTTGTAAAACCTAAATGTTGGTACAATGTAGAGAATAAAAGTTAATGATTTATTCCTGTATAGTTCACAAAGTTCTCTGAATGAATGTTGCTTTCAGATTATTTATGTTAATATCCTACAAGAGGAATCAATGAGTGTCTGACATATCTGCCTCCAAAACTAAAGAAAAATGTAATCTGATCCTAATTCTGCAGCTTGAAATTGACAAATGAGAATCCTAATTTGACTGCAACACCTGGATCTGTGAAAGTTTTAAATCTGTGGTAAAAGTGCATGTATGACAGCAATTATAATGTTAAGGGCTACATGGTTAAAGAGGTCATATAATATTGCAATATGTCATTTCAAAGTAAATTTTTTTAACATTTCTTCAGTGACATAAAAGGTAAAGGCAATGATAAATTTGTCACTGTGCACACCACGAAGGCATGTGGGAAAACTTGGGGCATAGCTTCACTCATTTTTAACTTCCGCATTATATGGAGGAGAACACTTAGGTTCATGCACTCTCCGCTTTTACCCCTGGCAAGAAAACACCCAGTACCCATTGATTTCGAGGATGGGTGGGCCCCAGGGCTGGTTTCCTTCAGTTATGTGGCTGCTAGTAAATCTAATTGGTTTTTGAGGCATAAACTTAAGTCTGTATATTAAGATATATTTCTCTTAAATAAGCCAATGAATGAGCTGGTGAAAAGGACACTGCCTGCTCACAAACACGCTTATGAGAATTCTGTCAGTTATAAAGCCCTCAGAAGGACTACACACGGAAATAACATTTAACCCCTTGTATGGCCAAATAAAGGGCATGCCACTATATGTTCAGTGGGCATTTAAATTTGAAATATGGCCTTTTGTCCCCAATTTTCTTAGAAATTAAAGACTAAAAATGCAAAACACCCATGTATCTATAGGAAACACCTGCCTCAAGCTAGTTACATTACACCAAAGAGCTACCACCCTATTATCCATGAATAGCCAAGGGAAACAGTGTCAGATATAATACAAAATTTTAGGGGCAAGACACATTCTTGAGAACTAGACCACATTACTGGCCATGCGCCTGACCCAACATACCCAAGAAATGAGTAAACCGGTATGTAAATTAAATTAAATAAATCAGTGTGTTTTATTTAATATGAATATTACACCTGAATTTAATATTCCAATGGAAGAATTACTTACGGTGGTAAAGTTCCAAGAATTTGACCTTCATATTTCTTCACCATATCCAGCCCATAGATGTCAAACATCTTGTATGGATTCACAGCAACAAGGATGCTTCCCGTGTAGGTCTGTAATACAATGACAATGGGATTATCATCCAAATTCAGTTTTCCTTGCATGGCATGCATAATACTAACTACAACAAACAAAAACACATTCAATAAACTATTAAATTACTTCATAAATCAGTAAACTTACATAGATGAGCTCCTTGTCATAACGAATTTTCAGATTCCATAGAAGAGATGCCTCATTCAGATCCCTGTGGGAACACAATAACAGAAACACAATTGTAAAATCACACTGAATAAAGAGTACCTGCTGGGCACTGAATATGTTTCTCTTTCTCGATTTATCACGTTCTGCTGATCAAGAACTACAGAACACTACAAACATACATATTGAGAACACATATGAAAGATAAACAGATCCATAAAATGTGAAAATTCCAGTAAAATTCTAAAATTTCTCAATAACTGTAGTCAAAAATTAATACAAACCTAATGTGCCGGTATATGCAATACACAGACAAGTACCTGACACTTAATTTACTACACATGCCAAAAAAATACTACTTTCTTAAATGAAACATGTTCTTCCACAAACCTGCATTACAGATAATATGATGACTTCCAAGGGAAAATCTCTTAATTCACTTTATTTTTTTATGATCATACTTCAGAAGTCGGTTATCTAATTGACTAACTACTTATATGGAGCAAAGAACTTATTGAAAAGTTTATCTCACCTCTCTTGGAAGCAAACGTTTTACTAATGCATTCAAAATAGACTACTACTAGACTCTATCCTAAACCAACTGCATCCAGTCCACATCCTAACACATTTTTTCTTTAATACCCGTTTCAATATTATCCTCCTATCTACACCCTCGTGTCCCAACTAATCTCTGACCTCCAGATTTCCTATTAAAATTTTGTATATATTTAATGTCTCACCCAAGCGTACTAAGTGCAATAGTTTTTCTCCAAAATTTTTTAATTTTCAAATCTTTTTAGTTACAACTGCACTTGCAGAATGTTCACTTGATTTTGATCTTCAACCCAAACACTATACTTTCAAGTTTATACCTTAAAACACTTACACTGTTACATTACTTAAAACTCATGGATGGTATCCCTGAGTAGTCATTTTGATCCCGTTATCACAAAAAAATGAAATAATATACACCAGCAACAAACAGACAAAGAAATCTCAAGACAGTTCACACATATATATGAAGCACAGACTATTTCGTAACTTCTTCCTAATTTAGTAAATACTCATACATAAACGTGACAATATCTTAAGTAAATCTACATCAAATTAGCAGTAAAAGGTAAAACAATCCCATTACAGGCCTGGACAGGCCCTTAGGGTTCCAGGAAGTTGAGGCTCCCAGATTTCTAGACAATCGGCACATGAAGGTGGTAAGGTTGTCAGCCCTACGAACCGGCCGCCTTTACCCCCAGGAAGTATTCCTGGTACTCATTTCTGTTCGAGGCTGAGTTGACCCCAGGGCCATCGTGCGACCGAAAGGATTATGTCAATGAAAAATTCCAATGACACCATCGGGAATCGAACCCGCGACCTTCCGGTTTGTAGCGCAGTGCCTCACCCAACTGCGCCACCGCGTGCCCCACATCAAATTAGCAGTACCTGTATTAAATAACATGAACATAAAATATGTGAAGATTATGGTCTGCTGGGATCTAACGCTGTGTAATTTGACAGATTGAATTTTACAGTCATTAACTAATTAAGTAACTAATTATATGGAGGAGATCTTATTGAAAAGCTAATCCTATGTCCTATGCAACCCAAAGTTTCAATAATTATTATTATTCTACTGTTATATACTGTAATGTGTTCACAACAGCCCACAACTAAACTGATCCTAAATTAGTTAAATCCATTGTAGTTTAGCAGATTTTGCAAGAACCTACTGTTTCCACCTTTATGGTACAAAAGTCTACCAAAGTAAACAGTAACCCATCCAAGACCACCGTAGTCTTAATATTCACTGCCAACAGAACCTTAAATCTCAAAGAATATGTACTTTATTTGAATAAATATTCATTTAAACATCTTCAAAACTTCATGTTAACAATTCTAAAATAAATTAAAAATAATCTTTCTTACATCATGTCATAATTTACTTGCTTCAAAATTCTAGGAATCAGAAGGTACATACGATAGCTGAATCATGTCTTCAACACCTGTTTGTCCCAGATCCTGTCTCCGCCGGACGCCATTAAGACTGGTAAGTGTAAACACCTGAGGCTGGAAATAAATGAAGACTGAAAGTAAAATAAAGTCCCCATGTTCATCATTATTACATTATTCCATACCAACACACAGCCCATGTTTGAAATACATAAGATGCTGCAATTTAATTCCAGTGGAGCACTGATTCTGTTATACTTCATTTTTTCTATTGCAGGTCATGGAGGAGAAGTATGTGTTCTACACCCTGGAATCGGGTATAAATGTCAATTTGTAACATTATATTTTTTCAGTCTTTCTCTGACCATGGAAAAGACAAAAAATATAACACTACAAATAAAAGCACTATTCTAAGTAAATAATAACAATATACTGAAGCTGGAACATTCCTGAAGAAGGGAGAAGAAGAAGAAAAGAAAAAAGAAATATCAGATTTTGAGTAACTTCCAGATTGGTTTGAGGCTTAAACTTCATGAAATATCAGTCTCATACTGATTAACAACATACCACACACCAGAATAAAAAATCATGCATCTATGAATATATAGTTTGCACACCTCTCTGTGTTGTTTTTCAATCTCTTACACATCAATGCTGCATAATCTGAACTATTAAAAATAATGCAAAATAAACCAGTAATAAAGCATAAATAAATATGTCCAAATCTAAATGACTAACTCTAAGGGGCAGTGTCCTCCTTAAGGAAGTACTAGCTGCTCGGACATTTTTGATATTCCCAGCCTTTTATGGAACCAAAAGTTCCATTACCATGTTGCACTAGCCAGCCACTGGAGACAATCTTGAGCCGGATTACTCCAGTCCATGTAAACTATTTTTCTTTACAATTAATTTTAATACTATCCTCCCATCTCTACCCAGATCTTCAAAGAGGGCCTAAAAAAATTTACGTGACGTGTTACGCCTTGCAATAAACTTAAAAACACAATGGCATCTTTAATTTCTACATTACATTACATTACATTACATTCTAGATCCCTTAGCTCAAAATTAAGCACTAGTTTGAGATTCTTGTACCAGTAACATGTTGTAATTTTAAAAAGCTGTGCTGATCAAACGGCCGTTCGAAATTCGGGACCTTGCGAAAATTCTTCCATATAAATAGATCAGGATACAAAAACTAAATTTCGGCCGAACAGAGCAGCTCAGCGCACCTCACTTTCCCGCTAATGGCGAATGAGAAACTAGCCATTTTTACACGGTATTCGTGTGGTTTTAAGTCGTTCTCGTCGAATGTTTTTTTGAAAGCACTTCCTTTCCTATTTCCCGTTCGTTAGTATCACCATATATGAAATTTATAACTATTATCAGCAGCTGATCCAGTATCGTAACAAATCCACTGCCTTCAACGTTGTGTATCGATTAATACAGATTCATGTCAACTTCTTTTGATCGATTAATTGCGACTGCTATTGCGATTAGTGTTCCCAGGTTTCCAACGTTGAAGATTTTTCAGTCGCGTGTATACGTATCTCAAAAGCGGCTGATTATAGATACGGTAGGCGAGCGGCAGAGGTTCTTGCGCTCTCCAATAACGGGAAGGGCGTTCACCTCTATGTCTGACGGCATGACGGACCCACTTCAAGCATATGCGTCATGTCAGTTATGTGGCCTTAGTTTTAACCGCGAGGGCATCAACAGATGCAGGGCCTGCCTTTAAAAGCTCATTCAAATCCTACGACAGTTCTTGAAGTGTTGGCCAAGGAGAATGGGTGTAGCCTACAATTATTTGATGCGGTAAACGTGAAGTATTTATGGCGTCAAGGCCTATAATCTGTAACCTATCAGTATTTTGCAAACGCACCATAGACCTATACATCGCATGCCTCGCTGCATGGTTAGAAGACTACGAACAAAATTGAACTGAGTGTGGAAAACTCGCTGTTTCTTTTTTTTTCTCGATTGTTCCCCAAGGCGTTAAGCATCATGATGACATTAGGGTCATTGGATTCGTGACTTGGTAAGGTTTAGTGCGAGATCATGAACAGTACCCCAGTACTTTCGCCGAAGACATGTGGACTGGATTCAAATGGATCAGAACAAAGTCCATGCGGTGGACTGTTTTCACCATGCCTTTAATTACTAATTATTTTCTTTTCGGTGATAGGATGTTGTATTTTCTTTGTTCGATTGCACTAATTTTACTCACTTCTCTAGCGAACGTGGTAATGAACTTTCAAGTTTTGTAACTGACGGAAGATTTTTAAATAGATGAATGACTATCAGCTTCTCAAGAAAGACATTCCTCTGTGGAAATAGTCACATTTGCTTTTTTGTATTTATTTACGTTTTTTAAGTGCTTCCAGAACTAACTACGTGGAGGTGGTGATGGATTGCAGATTGGACAGACTGATAAGAAATCAAGTATAAAAACTGGCATCAGCAGAACCAGAACATCGAGCCAATTTTATTTATTACGAGAAGGCAAGACGGAGGAGAGATTTAACAGGAATTAATTCACCAGTCCAGTAATGACAATTTCCCCGAGTCGTGTCCAGTTCTGAACCAGAATACTGGCGTTGATTTTAAAGTGAAATTTAAGAGCCTGTTGCATAGACGATGACCTTCATGCCCTAGCTAATGTGGCATAAATAAGGCGCGACCTACTTGGGAAAATTTCTCCTTTCACATACTCGTCTGACTGGTAGTATATCTTGAAAGGAAACGCCCATTGCAGCATCATCGTCACGAAAGAATTCCGAATATGCAGGTAAGTGTACAGCGTATCTCACAGGCCTACACACTGTCACTTTAGTAGTAACCAGGCTACGGGCTGGAAGAAACAGGAATCGTGGCTCAGTTCCCTACAGGAACAAAGATTTTTATCGTCTTCACAGCGTCTAGACGACTCTGGTGTCCACTCAGACTCCCATCCAATGGTTACTGCAGGTCCTTTCCCCGGAAGTAAAGCGGCCGGGGTGTGAAGCTAACGATTCACCTACATCTAGTGCCGAAGTTCAGAACCAGTGTAGCTAAATCTCCACTCCCTCATACACCTTCATGTCGTGCACAGGGCAAGCTCTACCTTCCCTTTACAAAATAAACATCTTATCACTATGATAATTAGCACAAAATATATTGTCCCAGCCATTTGTCTTAAAGGCAAACGTCTAATTTTTTTCCTGTACTTTACTAAGTATCACGCTATAAAAATGGGAGAGTGGAGGTATAGTTCCACATATTTCTTGACCTCGGCACTAGATTCATAAGTTTGGTAAATTTCACGTCTAGGCCGCTTTACCCCGTGTAAAGAGCTCCCGGTACCCATTGACTAGAAGGCAGAGTGGGCCGCGTGACTGGTCTGGGAGCTTGAGGGAAGAGGACAAGCTTTTATGACTACTGGGAATCGAACCAAGATGTTTCCATCACCCATCGCGTAGCCCAGTCATACGATCTGAATTTGTTAGTAAGCAGACGTAAGATTCACGGGTGGTTCCCTAGATTTTGCGACAATATTTGCTTCATTATAAGAATATGATTTTGGTTCACAATAATTTATTCCATCGAATTCACGTAGGTCGGCATATGAAGTTTCTTTGCAGACATGCAACTTCGATGTGACTATGTAAGGCCATGGCTCAGGCGGTTAGTCGCCGCGGAGGCCCGGGTTCGATGTTGGGTCAGTCCATGTAGGATTTGTGGTGGACAAAGTGGCACCAGGACAGGTTTTTCGGTTTTCCCCTGTCAATTTCATTCCACTGGTGCTCCATTACACGGACAAACGAAAAAAAACAGTAATCACCTTCATCACATGGTTGCACAATAAGCCTCAAGGCTGCGGTGCGTCCGTAGCATCTGCTGCGGGGCCCTTCACCACAAAAGTAAGGACATTAACTATCTAAATCTATAGGGGAAAATGTTCTTCAAAAAGTGATAGTAGCTCAGCTGCCAGTAATTTAACCGAAAATTATGAAATCCGAAGGATCAATGCCGTCACTATTGGGCCCCTGGAACTAAGTCCACACTTTATTTATTTAAAACCCGTTGAAATATTATCCTTTCATCTACACTTAGGTTTCCGACCCAAAATTTTGTATGATTTTCTCATCCCCATAGTGTATCATACATCACTTCCTTTTCATCCTCCCGTAATATAATCACCCTACTAATAAGGGGTGAAGAATGTAAACTACTCGTATGAAGATTTTGCGAGTTTTGATCATTTTATCAGGCATAACAACCCAGAAGACTTGGATCTTCTATGAATGTCCTAATTACGTTATTTTTTCCGATTTCCTTCCAAAAGATTCATCCATTAAAATAATGCACCTCGTATTAATTTGTTATTCCGTCCTAGATGCACAATGACGTCATTGTTACCTTCCTCAGTCAACAAAATAAGAACACAAATGCCTTTTTGTAAATTCCTCCAATTCTTCTGCACTTCCCTTAAAAGTCTTCCTTTGCAAGAACACTGACAGAAGAATGAGGAAGGAATACAGAATTTGAGCCAATTTCCCCGCACCCAATGCTTCATTGGCACTTGAGCAGGCGAGCCATTCCGCTACAGTGCAACAGCTTGAACTTTTACAACCAAACTGGAACAACTTCTTATGTATGTGCGTGAGGCGTGGAAAGTAGCTCTCCAGCATGACCAACTTAACAATGCCACTGCCCTTTAAAAATATGCTTTAGGTGCACTTTTTAAAAATAAATCATAACAAAACGTAGATCACACGTCACTTCTTTCATTCATGCTCTCTCCCGTCCGCTTTATACATTCTTAGTTAACATTCCGGATTCTTAAATTAATTCTTTCTTTATTTACAGCAGACTTATAAAAAAAAAAGATTTGAGAGGTACATTCGATTGAACCCACTTATTTTCCAATTGCGACCTTTACGATTTCCTCTACTTCTACCTTACTGGCCTTGCTGTCCATATTTCGAAATCTCGAATCTTTTATTGCGGGTGAGATTACACTACACACTTCCAAATATTTGCAGTGAAATTTATTACAGGGAAACACGTGTTTAACAACATAGTCACTCATGTGGCTACCCAGATCGATTCATCCTAGAATTTGGATAAAAAAATTTCATTTAAGGTATCGCAAAATATCAGGACCTAAGAAAGGCCTGGTGGCTGTATGCACAGCCCATACAAACACAGCATAACAAATACTTTGGAGTTTACGTAAGTTTGAATCGCTAAGTTGCCTGCGGGGAAACTTTGTGATATTTCGAAAGCATTTACGCCACAGACAGTTATTATTGTAACTGATTCTGGAACCAACCAGCTAGCTTCTTTATCGGTGTGACTAGTGGCGTATGGCAGCAGAAGCTGCAGTGTTAAAATGGTTGACACGAAACGACGTTAGATGTCGAATGAACAGAATTACACATCTGTATGTGGGTGAATGGGATTGAATAAATTAGAGGAAAATGCAGGCTTAGGTAACATCAAGAAATTCTGAATTTTTCTAACAATGTGTATTAATATCATTCGTATGATCCTAACACTCAACACTGATGATATTCCTGAACCTAATTAACTGATTGATGTTTGCAGTAGAGACGACTGTGTTTTCTGTGAGGTAGGGACTGAACATCTTTATACAGTTTTGAAGAACTTCAGTCTCCAAAGGACCGGCCACCTGGCTACGGGTCTTCTTGGTTTGCCTCTGTCTTCAAGCAAATGCTGAGATGGTTACCAAGATTCCAAGTAGCTATGCATGCTTCTCATGCAGCTCTCCCGACCTAAGTTTATGAAAATTAATCCCCTTGCTTTAAAGTAAAAGATAATTACATTAAATTTCCAAATTATGCGGTTTAGCGTTAATGAGAAATTAAAATTCCGCGGCCGTTATTTCAAGCAAGTGCTGTCACCATTCCAGAAGTTTTTTTCTTTTTCATGCATTTTTATTTTCACACTACTCCTCCCAGAAGGACGAGCGGGCGAAGCCTGGGAATCTTCTAACAAAGTGATGCTCTTTCTCCCCCCCCCCCCTCCCAATATAAAAGTGCCTCTTACTACTCCGTTGCCGTTCACTTTCCTCTTCCTCTTCTTTTTCTTTCTTTCTTCTTCTCTCTCTCTCTCTGTCAGTCTCCAAAGGTTGTTAGTGTCGCAAGAATAAGGTTATATACTCCTTATGACCAATGAGACGTTGGACCGGAAGAAACGGTTCTGAGTCAACTCGCATATCAATTAGGTACAGTTGCAGACTGACATTCCAAATAACCGGTTCTAAGTATCGAGTGTACAGTTGTAAATATGCATTAACATCTGTACTTCTCCACTGAATTATAAATACTTTTGTGAGATGTTACAATTTGAGTTCTTTTTCATAAATGGTGGGTGGAGTCTGAGACAGAGGCACATTTAGGAACGTAATAAAGCTCCTTTATTTTAAGAGTAGGTTGTAAGTCATGCCTTAGGGCCGTGCCATGGCTCAGGCGGTTAGTCGCCGGCCTCTCACCGCGGAGTCCCGGGTCAATGTAGAATTTGTGGTGGACAAAGTGGCACTGGGACAGGTATTTTGCCGAGTACTTCGGTTTTCCCCTGTCAATTTCATTCCACCGGTGCTCCATTAAAAGGAAAAACGAAAAAAACTAATCATCTTCGTCACAGGGTTGTACAATAAGCCTCAAGGCTGCGGTGCGTCCGTTACATCTGCTGTGCGTGGCCCTTCACCACAAAAAAAAGTCATGCCTTACCAATGCCAATTTTACCAAATTTACATGCGTTATTTTAACCAACCACACATTGACTGTAAGAATGTCCGTAGATACAGGGAACCCTCAGCCACAGGTGTGCCAAATATCGTAAGTGCACGCAACTTGTGGTTGGTCACAACAAGGCATTCAGATTTGGTAAAATTAACACTGTGAAGGTAGGGCAAACACGTACATCCTCTCCTTAGGGTAAAATGTTACACTGATTCACCTGCCTTCAAAATCAGAAGCAAAAACTGCTGCTCTCAAAATATTAGGCCTAATTACTGTATGATAGGCGGCATTAAAATTAGGATGGCTTCAGCTTTATTTTGGTCTATCTTGCGATATTACGCATATATCAAACCGAACTGAATGGAGACAACGGCGTCTTGGAGTAAGGCGCCGTGACATAAACTGTCCAAACTCTGGCTTTAAATTTTGGAATCCCTTTCGCGATATGAACCTTATCATCTCTCCATTTTCCCGTTTTGCTTCTTGCTATGTACGTACAGGCCAATTCGCTGTCCGTCGAGGTCTAACAAGTATTTCAAGACTTAGTGTTTCATAACTAAGGTCCTTAGCATACACTAAAATACACTGCACTAAAAATGCTATCGTTTCTGATAAAACAGAAGTATGTATTTATGTATTAAAATTAATGCTCCTCAGCCCATACCAAGCAGTAACTTCAAAGAGACGACAATCATTTATTCTTCTTCTTCTTCTTCTTCTTCTTCTTCTTAGGACTACAGCCCTTTAAGTTTGGTTTTGGTTTCCCTTATTATTTGGGGGGGGGGGGGGCGGGGCTTCTCAACAATGTAATTTTAGGCGCTTCCGCAAAATCGCTAAAAGCGACTATTAGCTTCGTCACGTCTGTCCGTCTGTCTGTCCGCAGGAAACAACTCGGCTCCCACTGGAAGAATTTTCTTGAAGTTTGATATTTGAGTATTTTTCGAAAACCTGTCGGGAAACTTTCATTAAAATCTGACAACAGTAACGGATACTTTACATGAAGACCAATATACATTTATGATAATATCTCGCTGAATTCTTCTTAGAAGGAGAAGTGTTTCAGATAAAAGTTTTAGAGGAAATCAAACACACATTTTATATTGAATAAAATCATGCCGTTTATGAGATAATGTGGACAAATATGGTACAGCCGGACAGGCCACAGATGACAATATAATACGGTGCATGCGCTTCGCACACACACAGAATATGTAATACTTTTGCTTCCCATGGCAACAATGGTTACATGAATGCACCTCAATATTACGTTATACGTTACATTGCCCTTTGTTCCTGAATGAGGTTGTCAGCCTCAAGCCCAACCCCCAACCTGGAGGTCCAGGCTTTGATTTTGGGGTCCGCTCTTCTAGGAAGGTTGGCAAACCCCTAAGGGGCCCTCGTACTTCCTCGTTGTGAGATACTCTTTGACTCCTCTGCTGAGACATGTCCGGCTAGGGTGACACTACCAGTAGTTACGCTACCGCCAGCCTAGCCCACAGCTCAAAGGCCACTTTCAATATTCTGCCACATCTCATAAAATGGCGCATACTGTCAACAACAGGCCGTCGTGATAGGATCGTTAGCACTTATGTTTCGAATTCGGAACATGTATAGTTCATATCTCGGTCTGGAAGCTGGCAATTGTAACAATTTTGTACTCACGGTCTCCTTCATTCCGTCAGAGAAAATACCGGGATAATTAAATAAATGAACAAATGCACCGTCAATCACAACTCTATTTTTGAAAATATTTCTATTGTTTAAGATCACTTCATGTCCTTCCATGACACAAAAGGCCGTCACTGCTCCACAACATGATAGTGATAAATATCCTTACTATGAACATGTAACAGTCATGCATATTAACAAGAAACCAAAAGAAATCGACGCCTTAATAAAATCACAATAAGCACCACGGTTGAAAATGTCACGCCTAAAACCAACGAAAGTCTGATCATCCCTTGCAGCCGTCCGCAGACTTATCCTATTCCAATGTAGATATGCATCAAAAAGAAGAGCTGAAATAAAGTCTTTTATCAGAAGCACTATATCAAAAAAACACCACACAATATTAATACATTATTTTAATATACCATTGAATACTTAACAAAGTTTCGGCCAATAAAAACAAAACCCATTCAAGCGTTTGTAACATTGAGATTCATTCATTCTGTAGTCTGTCTTACGACAGGTCCGTAGCCTCTTCCAAAGCGAGTTCTCCACAGGGTGCGATCTAGTGAGATATCGGTAGCTTTTAACTAATAATGTGTATATCAGTGCTCATCTTCTCATAAATGTTTATGCCAGTGCCTGCTGCTGACTTGTGAATAAGCCGAAAAATGGAACACTAGACAACAGAAGATATTTTTTAAAGGTGTTTACTCCGTGCGTTTCGGGTCGATATATTCGTTTATTACAACCATCTGAATGCACAATATCATATAGATATAACAGTACAGACATTACTGCGACATGTTTCGGCATGAATATGGCATCTTCGGGGAGTACATGTGCCACGCTTAGAACCAGCTATGTGTAGTACATGTGCCACGCTTAAAACTAGCTATATGTAGTACATGTGCCAAGCTTAAAACCAGCTACATGTAGTACATGTGCCACGCATAAAACCAGTTATATATAGCTGGTTTTAACCTTGGCACATTCACTCCCCGAAGATGCCATATTCATGCCGAAACATGTCGAAGTAATGTCTGTACTGTTATACTCGTATGTATATGATATTGTACATTCAGATGGTTGTAATAAACGAATATATTAATAGAATATATTGTCTAAAAATATAGTTGCGATTGACGGTCTGTTTGTTCATTTATGTACTTACCCATCATAATGTTATAGCTCACGCTAAGATTATAGCGGAATAATGCCTGAAAATAGGCCACGACTCTTTCCTGGCATATGTTTTCAGTTTATCATTCGCACATCCCTCTACCATTCCACGCGAAACACTGAGCAGACGAGGCGTCATTAAACAAAGCAATAATCAATTGACGAAATCGGTAGTGGATGCAGGGTCTAGACTAACATAACAAGGGCACAGAAAAGCTAGGAGACTTTGCAGCAGCACAGTGTTGTGAGGTGTCATAGATATACAGCGGCGTGTAGCTACTCACACTTTTGATGAGCACGCTAATGCAGATCTCTGACAGTCTGGCGGGAAGAGAGTCTCTGGTCCTCTTCCCTGTAGACCGAATGACACTGGAGGTCGTGGATGATGCCCTTGATGACCTCCGAAAATGGTGGCTTACTTGATGTTGATCTTGAACAGATGGAATGGCGTCTTCGACAGTAGAACATGTGCAGTTTCCATAAGGATTTTCCTCCTCCGTGTTCAAAGTGGAGTCCTTATGTACTAAGCACTCAGTCACCACAAGATTAGAATATACATGACTTGCAGAGTCTTCAAATAAACTGATAACTGAATTCCTAGAACTTGGTGTCGGCAAGGAGCCATATTTATTTTTCGTTACGCTTATGGTTTCTTTTTCAGTACTCTGTGAACTTAGAGTATCCTTTGTTGTTAGTGAAGATGCGTTTGTGGGCTTGGCCTTTTTTTCAAGTTCAACTTTCTGTGGAGTTTGCTCGAAGGCAGAAGCGCCCTCATTTCTCCCACCGACTCTGATGTCACATAAATACGTAGCTTTATAATGACCTTCTATAAAGTCCTGCTTTCCAATACAATGGCAAATGTTACTATATTTATTACTAATACTGAGTTCTTTATCGTCACTAACTGACGAGTTTCCAGAAGAAGAGACTTTTCCTTTTATTCCGTCTTCATTTATAACAATGTTCCCATATTCTGTCGCTGGAGTATTCCTTGGTTTAACAACCGGAAATGGCACCGCGTATTCGTTGCATCCATTGACTGGATTTGAGAATTTCTTTCTTGGAGATGCTTTCATTACGGTATGGTCATGGTGACTTAAAGAACCTGTCTCAGCAGTAACACACTCGAGCAAAGCACTTGATGAATTGCGTCTTTTTGATCTAGAAACGCCGTGACTACAAAAATGCGACGAAGCCTCCGAAACTACCGAAATTCGTTCGCTAACACTTCGTCGCTGCGTTGTTGACTTGCACCTACTTTCAAGACCTCCTAAAGATGGATTCTGCTTTTCACTTGCATCACAGTCCCCCTCAGTATGTGTATTACTGACCACACTAGGACTGTAACACTCTGATTTCTCTTCGCCTCTTCCCAGTTTTGTAAGATCGCTTTCTGATTTCGACGGCCATGAAGTTGCTTTGTTTTGAAGTCGTAAAAATGGCTCCACGATATTTGATTTCCTTCTGATGCCGGATGATGTTTCAGGTTGTGTTTGTTGTGTTGAATTAGCTTCCATTTTCTATTTTATTATGATAAAACATATACACACAAATAAAAAGTAAACTACACAATAATGATGAAAGATGTTGCACTTCCTAAATGTTTATTGATATCTGAATTAGATTTTAGATTTCAGAACCACGTTTGAGGTTAAACTAAGCACACAGACACTGATATTAAGTTCGAAATATATGGGTAAATGTATTTATATGTATCTCCTTTAAAAGTTTTAGGTCAGTCGAATAAAACATCTTCCTATGCAAGAAACTAAGTAACTTCTTTCTTCAAGAAACGATGCCGTCTGTAAAGCACGCGCCTTCGTGTGCGAGGTCAATAATGGAACCGTGTTGATGGCTGTCATGACGACAATGAAACGGACCAGACCGACTGTACGAGAACGAGGCACAGCGTGAGGCTGATGGCTGATCGACCGGAGATGAACTGAATAGCTTGCAGTAGCTAGCAAGAGACCAGTTTCATCTTTCTTACCTTCAACATGGCGTCTTGTTTTTCACTTACCTCTCCCTTGATGTATGGAACAGGTTCAGAGAAAGATGTTAAAGTCTGCTTGCAGTGCACCTTTCTTCCTGCCGCATATCCTCTGTCACTGTCTATTACTCTTCGGTAAAGATATTCCCGCCTTCTTCATATCTTACCAGGGTTTGGTGCTAGAGGGAGCTAAGTCGAAGTTTGGTTTCCCAGCACTACTCTTACAAAAATACGAGTAAGTTTATTCTGTATTATTTGTTTGTAAGTCTAACAAGAATAGTTCAGATGTAATTGTACTGCTAACATACTACATTTCCACACAGTCCCCCCTCACCCCACAACCGAGGCATTTTTTATATTGTGAAACGAGCTTCTCTATTTCCCGCATCTAGAAATCCGTGTCTTGTGCTATCAGCCTTCCTGTCAGAAATGTTTGTACCTCGCAATTTTCTTTAAATCTTTGGCCGCCAGGATTTTGCTTCAGTGCTGGAAGTAAATGACAGTCGCTCGGCAAATTTCACATGATACACGTATAATCACAATAAGGACACATTCATTAGTTATGAAATTATATACGATGTAAACTTATTTTCTGGCCGGCTGTCGTGGATTCTACTAAGTACGAGTACTGAGGTTGCCATGTGATCCAAAACCAGTTCAATTTCTAATTATATTTCTTGAACAGCAGCAGAAACTTTCACGATACGAATCGAAAGACACGTCACAGCAATAGGAGTACCCAACAAACAAAACCACCACGACGTTTTAATTAAAATATAATTTGAATAGCAATTAGTTGCATACAAAATTGAGATAAAGAATTATAGCTGTTATTAAAGTCTATAAACAAGATTTAACAGCCCGAAAAATGTGAGGCATTTAACTACAATGGCCTGTATGCGCCACTTAATGGAAGGAAACAAAATTATTAGGGTGATAAAATCAAGAATATGTTTTTCATGAAGTGGACCGCATTCGACTGGAATAGGATAGGGTCCGGCAGCTAACACTTGTGAACAACTTACTGACAAATCTGATTTTCACAAAGCGTTGGAAATTTATGGGATAGTTTAGTGTCCATCACCTCATGTAGTCTGCGGTCTGTGGAAGTAGTTAACTACACTAACAAAAGTGTTAGATTTTACAAAATGCATTAAATAAAAATCTTCTTTTTAGGCATGTTCGCATCGTCGCGAAAAGCGCCTTATTAGCTTCGTCATGTCCGTCCGTCTGTCCGCATGTATCAGCGCGGCTCCAAACTGACCAGATTTCCGTGAAATTTGATATTGGGGACGTTTATAAAAAAAAACCGTCGAGAAACTCAAGACAAAAATATCGAGCCCTTTACATGAAGACCCATGTAAGTTTTAATGTTGCCGGCGACATAAATTCGTCATAAAACATTTTTATGAAACACTAAATGTATTGTTGACACTGACATGTAGCTCAACAATACACAAAGGTATTGTTGCATTTCCATTGCAACAATGGTTACGCGAAAGTTACGTTGTATGTACATTGCCTATCTTGTTAATATTTCAGCACACTGTTAGAGACGTACACCGAGCGAGATGCCTCTTTTGCATTTGTTGCAGATCCATAATCGAACGTACCGCGTGGAAAATAAGTTCTATAATCTCGCTTTCACTAGCGACAGGCTAATTACAAGACGCAGCAGAAAACCAGAGACACAATGCAGCATGCTGACTTGCGTATTGCTGACGATTAAGAAATGTGCCTTTGAGAAGCAACTTTCTCAGAGCGTTCTTTTAGAATATCTAATTATTGATTTAGTGCGCCAACATGTTCCCAGGATTGTCATGCTAAGAATATTACATGCATATGGCAAAGTCCCCAGATTTGGAGGAAAGGGAATACAGGATTACATAGTATGGCTGAGGATGATAAAAGTTTTATCAAACGTCGGTGCCTTGACGGGATTTAAATTTGCAGGCCATGTTTAGCAAGTATGTACGTAATTATTAAGACAACATGAAATAATGTGTCCCACTACGTAAGATGTATATATAGGTGCCATGAAATAAATTTTGGTGTTGCTGGTAAGAATACCTTTGCGAGGAAAAATCTACGCATTAGTTTCGCAGCAGCAATACTCATTCATTGCATAGTCTGTCTTGAGAAAATTCCATAGCCTCTTCCAAAGCGAGTTCTCAAGAGAGTGCAATCTAGTGCTTCCTCTCTCAAATCCCAGTATCTTCTTTTTTTCTTACAGGTCATCCAGTAGCTGCTTACATCTTCATCCTCATCTTCTCTCCCCTTCTATCTTTCCTTCAATACCGTGCTTTAGAAGGCAGTTCCTACGCAAGATGTCACCAATCCGCTAGCCTTCCTTCGTTTAACTTTATATGGGATATTCTTTCTTCCTTGACTTTATCCGTAATATTGTCAGTAATATTGTCAGTAATATTGTTAGTAATATTGTTAGTAATGTTGTTAGTACCAAACACGGATCCCATCGGCACAGATTTCCTTGACACCGGTCACTCCAATTATATATTTCTCAGACGAATATTTTATCCTTTCAAAAAAAAAACTACCCGGTACCATATGCCAAAACTTTTTACGAATAAACGTATCATACCACTAAAATTTGTAGAAGCAATACCCACAACATGTTTTAATTTATAGACTAAGTTGTCGTTAAGGTATCAGTCTTTGTGTAATAGACTCTTTCATACTTTCTGAATCTCCAAAAGTTACATCTTAATGCCACGACAATCATCTTCCTTGACATAAAGACTGAGCTGAACCAGCTCGTTCCGTCTCCATCAAATTTGCTCCGGCCGTCTCTTCATGTGTCCCCCACATTTAGGGCATCCTCTCGGCTTGTAGTTCCAAGCAGCTTTAGCAGATTTCTAATAGAAAATATTATGTTATCTTGTCTACACAATGTTTTATTGTATTGTACTATTACAACATGAGACTAAAGAAAATAAAAACCGTCATTCAATAGCAATACTGCAAAGTAACCAAAACCCTCCTTACTTATTAGAATAAAAGCCTGAAGACGACCTATACAGGTCGAAACATGTGGTGAGATTAATATTATTACAATTATTATGTTTGTACAAACAATAATATAATGCAATAAAACATTACTGTGCAGACAAGATAACACAGTGTTTTTCAATTATACCTGATCGTATAGCACAACGGGATGAAAACAATGGCGATTAACAGAACTGTTGTCAAATATTCACATATTTTCACACTTTCTATAAAGGTTCAGTTGTGTCACAGATTTTGCGCGTTTTAAATATTTGTAACGTAGTTAGTATATTGACTACACTACGTGCTGGAGGGTCCAGGCTTCGAGTCTCAGTAGGGAAAACAGATTCTCTGCCACAAAAGGTTCAGATCGGCACTGGGGTTCACCCAACCTCCTATTCAACGGGTACCGGAGTTCTTTCTCGGCGGTAAAGCGTCGGGGCGTTATGTTGACCACTGGCTTCCGTCTAGTACACAGGTTAAGAATGCGTGGAGCTATACCTCTACTCCCCCTCTATGCCTTCACCGCGTGCAGAAGGACAACTTTATATTTTTTACCTTTAGCTTAACTTAGTCTATGATCTAAAGTGTGTAATCCATATTCCTTCTCAAGAATTGCATGTCGGTTGCTTCTTTTCTCGTATCTAACTACATTTAGAGAAACCAGGCTTCACAGAGCATGGGAACGATTAGATGAACATTACTTTGTGCAAAAAGTGTACCTCTTACCCAACAAATGCTTTATGGAACAATATAAGCTGGGCATATATTATTATTATTATTATTATTATTATAGCTCTACTGTATCGAGCGGGCATAACGTAGTCGATATAGTGACTAGGCTATGAGCTGCACGACCAAGGAATCGTTGATCAATTCCAGCTGAACCAGAGATTGTTCGCTTTTCCAAAACGTCCAGGCCGACCGTCAGGCCCAGCCAGCACCCATGCAATATGATATACAACTGGGGCGGGGTCTTTTCACTGTGGTGAAGCGATCGGTGCATAAAAGTGACTAGGCATCTCCGTGCAGCGCCAAGGATAAGAATGCGTGGAGCCATACTTCCATGCCCTCATCTCTTCGTGATGCTTAAACGGAAAAATGTAACCTTAATCTGCACTGTATATATAAAACACTTCACAGCCAAAATATTTACATGTAATAATTCCTTCAGTTATCTCTCTATATACAACAACATTTCTTTTAACTGATTCGTCTGCAGCAAATGTCATAACTTTTGTTTTGTTTGGGGAGATGTTTGAATTTCTTTTCCCTACAGCATGCCTTAACTTGGAGACAGTTTATGTAAACTGCCTTCACACTCAGCAATGACAATCCGCTTGTCGACAAATAACTGCAACGACGATGAAGTGCATGTCCAGTACTCAGCCACCTGTGGAAGACTTCGTCTGAATAAATATTGAGTAATGCAGGTGAAAGTGGGTAGCTTTGTCGCCCAACTTGGTTCAGTTGTGCTGTCATTTTGTCACACTACATAGTACCGATCTTGAAAAAATTATTTCAGTCTTTCTGTTAAGAGCATTTGGACAATATTTTCTAAATTCCACATCAACATCTTACAAATCCGGAGCGGTTTTATTTTTAGGTTGTTTCAGCACATCTTGAAATTAATTTTTTGTTTCTAACAGAATCCACGCGTTCATTGGACTCAAATCTATGCCTTCATCAGTACCTTACCACAGAGTTCCACGAGGTCCCTCATATAGCCAACAGTTTGCAGCTATCGAGCTAATATATACAGTATCTTTTCAGATTTATTTAGCTCTTTCACAATTATGCAAGGCCTAGCATAACTTCCATGCGTGTTATTTTATAGCTCACTCAAATGTCGGTCTCTCCTTCCCCGTTTTACTTTTCTTACTGTTCTCTTTACCACAGCAACATTCCTCTTATAATGTGCTCAGTTCTATGACATTCCTAAAGTCTGGTACTCGGATATATGCTCCTATTACGCGCATTCAGATTTCTGAGGCGCGCCTATTAAAACAGTTTTTGTACGATTACACTTCCGTTAATTTCTCTGTACGCTCAATCGCTGAAACGATTTCCATGAAATTAGACATTATGTAATTCTAAGAACAATTTTTTACTAATTAGCTTTCCATTTAGATGGCATAATTGCAACTGCTACTTTATGTGGCAGACCTACATGCGTTTATTTTAATTTGAGGCATCTGAATATTAATCGGAACTAAAAATGTCTCGAACAAAATTTCCAGAGAAAAATCAAACACGTATTTCATAATTAATACGTTCTTCTATTTGTTTAACGGGTTTCGAGATACTTTAACAAAACTGTCCGGACGCTGTGCAGACATTTTTGAAGTTGTATATTAAGCAATTAACAATATTATTCCAAAAATATGCATCCTTACAACATTAAAAAAAAAAGGAAGCCTTAACTGCCGTTAAGAAGCGTTGGAATCACACTTGTTTTGTCCTTTTAATGTATCGCTCTATTCCAACAAGTCTTCGAAGCATACATTAACCACATTGCACTTGTATATTTACATTCAACTTTCTTTTAACATGTCACCACACAGGACATTCATCTCGTAATAGTGACTGTTCAATCATTCAACAAGTATTTCTGAATTCCCGCCAACCGGAACGGGCCCAAATATCACCTCACAGTGAAAGAAGTTACGTGTGGATTTAATGTCTGTATGGGAAACATTTGTCACAGTGTTAATGATTCAGATTAATGAAGATATATACTTTCACACATCGTCAGAAACTGCACAAGACTTATAACGGCACAATTTGAAGAGCATGGACTTTAGCATGCCTGTCTCCTTCCGGACACAGTCAAAGCGCGTGAACAAAATGTCAACTCATTACTAGGACAGTTCAACAAGTACGCTAATATACTGACCTTCCCGCATTGACCTGCCTGTAACGTTTTGAATGAGTGCATTTCTGAAGTGGGGATATCAAAGAAAACAGACAGTAGGATGGTATTTCAAATTTTACAAAAATGCGGCTGGGATTAGGCCTAATTCCTGGTAGGAGTTCTCAATTTTGTTTTAAAGTAAAACATGTTTAAACTCAATTTGAATTCGTCTATTACTGTCATAAACACGAATACACCCGACAAAAGCTCGCGCGCAAACACGAACACACAAACACACAGCCGTCTTAGCCTATTTTAATTCACTATTGGCGTATTAGACTGAAGCCAGGAAAACCATTTAATGGTATAGTCTAAGGCGTTTTCAAATTACGACGCTGAAAAATTTTCTTAAAGAGAGCCGGCATAGCATAGATCAGCGCTTACAACGGACTTAGACCTCATATAATAAAAACTCTACATACAGGGTAATCTGTAGGGTCTGATCTCTCGCAGCCCCTACAGAGTTCATTCTTATATGGTGGCACGCTACCGGATCAGGTCCCCGGACTCGGAGTTCGAGAGCCTGGTTATAGTGACGCAAGGTCTGACGTTCCAGAACTAGCCCAGAGTTCTGGAGGGTTGGACACAAAAAAATTGGTTACGAAAAAAGGTTTCGTGCCGCCATCTGAAACTGTTTTGCAGACATCACTGTGACCGTAACGAACTGAACTGAGTGAAAGGACAGCTATTGGTTCAACTTCGGCCGGAGGAGAAATGCAGATCCGAGAGGTGGTGTTCAGGTTTTGCGAATCACGTCGACGAGCAGTCACAAGTACGTTCCTTCCTCTTAACAATAGCTTTTTGATGACGTCAGCAAGAAACCATAGCAACCAAACAAGAGTCAAACCATTTTAGGTGTTCTTTAGGAAGTAAGTATAAGGCCTCAAGTGTAGTTCATGTCTGTCCGTCAGTAACCTAGTATCAGCGTCTACACCGGTGAACTTTTTTTATTTCTGTTTTTTTTTAATTCCATAAGGTATAGTTTCATTAAAAGTTTCATGGGCCATTCATGTTGAAAGCCGTAATAACCCACAAGAAATTCTAATTTATGTAAAGGACTAAATGGAAGTCTTCATATATTCCTTAAGCCGTTTTAAAGATTTTGTTGAAATTAAGCATGAATTTCATTAAGAGTAATTGGGAGACTATAATTTTCAGGTTTATTGATCCATAATAAAGCTTAGTTTACATTATGTCGTAAATACACTTTTTCAAACATCGTATAAATCGCTTGACATGTTGCATTCAAATTCGATATACAACATCTTCATCGCAGTTTATTCGGTAATCCTAATGTCTAAACATTTATTCACAATGCATCATAGTTTACATAAGACTATAAATAGGCTTTTTCAGGTCTTCCATAAATTTTTCACAAATTTGTTCTTGAAATTCAATATGAAAAGCTTCAAGCTTCTTGTGCAATTCCGACTTCAACATACACTGAACCACAATAAAGCTCGTTTACATACAACCATAAATGGACTTTGCCATATACTCCATAACCAATCATACAGAGTTTGTTCAAATTGGACATGAGCGGCTTACACTGAAAGTTGTTGCCTTTTCCGATATTCAGACACACTGAGTCATAATTAAGTCTAGTCGACGTAAGACCGTAAGTAGACTCATCCTAATAGCCCATAAAATTTCCATATAACTTATTTCACTTCCAAGTGGGAGAACTTCATTTATTTTCATTTCAATATTTCCATTTTTAAACACGTTTAAACTGAAAAAAGCAGCTGCTGATAGCTATGTGTGCTGCTCATGGAGTACACACGCCTTTAAAGCCTCGTTGCAGACTACATGCATAAATTCACCCGAACTACTTACTGAAAAATTTCAGCACATTTTTTTAATTCGAGCCGGATAACTTAGTCGATATAGTGACTAGGACACGGATTGGACGACTGAGAAACCGTGGCTCAATTCTGTGCAAGAGCAAGAGGTTATTTGTTTGTCCAAAGCGTCCAGACTAGCTCTGGGGCCCAACAAGCCGTAAAAATTAAAAAAAAACTTTTTTATTTTCCTCAGACTCTGCCGCTGAACTGCCGCATTATGCCTCAGCTAGGCCACAATTATTTCTTCCCAAAAGTAGTTTCCAAGTTTACCACTTACAGCTCATTGTACATGTTGACCCTCTACAGTTTGAGACTATAATGTTTGTAAAATGAGCCACAATAACAAAATATAATTATATACTCATGTAACAGGCAATTTCAAGCGATGGAAATTAATTAGACCTAGTCGAGTAGGATTCAATCCTGCAAAAATCTCTTCACACTTGCAGTACGATAAGCCAGAGGTGCATAAATTTTCCAAGTGTCTAGTTTTTTTAATTTTTTTTCTTATGGCTCGACAGCTCCTTGGGGGCCTAGGCCTCGTCATTGTACGACGCTTCACGATCACACTGATAAACACACCACGTTCGGTAGGACTCCTCTGGACGAGGGACCAGCTCGTCGCAGAGACCTCTACCTGACAGCACACAACACTCACAAGAGACAGACATCCATGCCCCCGGTGGGATTTTTTTTTTTTTTACTAATTCCTGGGTTTTCCCCTTTGATCCCTTTTTGTTCTGCATTAATCCTTTTCGTCCTTTTCATGTCACTTACGGTCCACAACCGTCTTTTTACAACACAACACAAACATCCATGCCCCTGGTGGGATTCGAACTCACGATCCTAGTAAGCGAGCGGCCGAAGACCCACGCCTTAGACCGCACGGCCACTGGGATCGGCTCCAAGTGTCTAGTAGCCACTCAAAATTCTAGAAGCCGTAACAGGTGACAAGAAGCAAGTTCCATACTGAAGACCCACAAATATTAGGCGTCACCGTACAAAATTTAGTTGCCATGGCGACGTGGTGCCCGGAATTTGTGCACCCCTGCACCAATCTATCAACTACAAAGTGCATTTTTATTGGAAGAATTAAAAATTAAGTCACTAAAATACGATTAACAAATCTGTATGTGTAAACTTGAAGTATCTATTGCATGGAAGGCAGCGCCGTGCTCCCAACACGCACCTTTTATCCCATGAAATTTATGATCACGAATCATCAAATTAACACAACCACAACTTGAGTACTTCACCGGAAGTATAGACTTTAGATGCTCCTACAATTAACATTACATACTAAAAACTGTGTTGTTGGGGCGGGGGGGGGGGGGGGTGGAGTGTTCAGTGGAGTAACATTCACGTGGGCAGTAGCTACCGGTAAAGAACGTGGCTAAGAAAATGCAAACAAAATACAGATAAAGGTAAATACCTCTGGTGCCTTTGCTTCTTGCAAGTTCATTCGCATTTAACTTGCATGTGGTTGCGCAGAGCTACATCAACCTAAGTACCTCGTTTATGAAGCTGTGTTCCACAGCCCATGAAGTCTGTTTTTGAAAAATGAGAAAGAGAAGTTCCAGATTCTCTTAATTCCTACGATATATTCAGGATATTTAATACCAGTCCTTCAGAATGTTATATCCGCTCAACTATTCAAGAAATTCCACACCTATTATACGATACCAAGTTTCTGATCCCAGTCTTCGTAAGAATAAGCTACAAGACTGTATTCTAAGAGGGATTAAATCAGTACAAAAAATCATACTAATTTAGACGCATTTGAAAAATAATTGCAAAACGCGACTCTTAGCTTCTTCATATCCATCAGTCCGTATGAAACTGAGCGACTCCCACCAGCAGGGTTTTCGTAATATTTCGTATTTTGGATTTTCACAAAAATCTGTCGACACATTCCGATTTTGGTTAATATAGGACAAAAATAAGACACTTTGTATGAAGACCTAGGTACATCCATTAGTTCTTGTCATGATTGATCTGTTAAATTGCAAAAGCCTCTTCTGTATCAGGTAGGCCTACGTGCTGAGGCCGAAGAAATGGGATTTATAACAGAGAAAATGGTGCTGAGGCAGGAACTAAGGCTAAAGAAACAATTGATCATCGAGTTTGACCGATTTTAGACTTCGAGTTTCGATGTTTAAGAGATACAGGTTATAAATATGTTGCTAAGATATCCAGAAATCTTACATTGTATATTAAAACTCTCTATTTTTGGTGGGGAAATATTCATGAATTAGCGTCTAGGGAAAATAATACAGCGAAGGCGCCAGAAGTGTTACTCTCTTCGGACATTTCCTACCTTGTTTTTAATATTTATGCTAACATATTCCTCCCACCTAAAGTTAGATCTCGCAAGGGGCGTCCTATGGCCAGTTTCTCAGATTAAAATGTGTATGGGGTTTCATCTCTCCTATGCTTTCCACATAATCCTTTAGTGTTATTCTACTTGATTTGACGCGATAGTCGTAGACACGATTACGAATTGTGGACTAGTTAAGAAAGAAGAAATACACGAGGCATATTAGACTCTGCAGTTAATATCGGGTGAGAGATTTGGTGTTTTCACGGCAGTGAATACGAATGTCACACTTTTAGCCTGAAAATGACGCTAGTGAGTTGCTTTGGTGCCTATGAGCCAAAATATGTCACTGTCTTAGCCTGAAAATGGCGACAGCGCGTTACATGGTGTATATGAACCAAAATATGTCACTGTCTTAGCCTGAAAATGGCGACAGCGATTTACTTGGTGCATATGAACCAAAATATGTCACTGTCTTAGCCTGAAAATGGCGACAGTGAGTTACTTGGTGCATATGAACCAAAATATGTCACTCTTTTAGCCTGAAAATGGCGACAGTGAGATACTTGGTGCATATGAACCAAGATACACAAAATCACATGCAACAAAGCCGTGATCGTCGACATCGGGTGAGGCTGAATGAGGCATGAACAAGTGAGCTGACGATGTCAGTGACTGTTCAGGTGTCTCTACGTTGTGGATCGTGGAGGAAACGTTCCGTGATGGAATTCGTCCTCAGTCACTCAACATAACGCGCGCTCTCTTTTTAAACTATATTTACACAAATCGGCATAACTGAAGCGTCCAGTCTATGGTCAGGTGCTGTTCAGTTGCTTATTTCCGCGACCTGTATGCTTCTTCTAAAATGTTTCAGGGTAGGGGCCGGCGGAGATTTCTTTTGAAGGCTGTAGTGTTCCACAAAAGACGGGCAGTCTGTCGGCTAGTTGACGACTATCGGCTCGTCAAGCAGGGCTCGGCATTTTGTTGCGAGGCCAGTAAACACGGCAGAAGCGGCTGATCCATGAACCCGTTAGAATACAGCCTCGAATGTGATATAATCGCAACGAAACTTTGTTTCACGCTTCGGTTCCTTTCAGCTATCCAGTCATTCCAGGCGACATGGACACAACCCGCAGGCTCACAATCGTTGAAACCTACAGCCGACAATGTACCCGGTTCTAAGCCGGTTCAATGCATAAATTCAACACAAATTTCGAGATTTGAGGTTCTCACAGCTGTATTGTTGAGAATTCGTGCTGGACTGGGATATAACGTTGTATACTCAGGTGAGTGTTATCCGACGTTTCGAAGGATAATAGTGCCTTGATCTTCACACGGATTAAGCAGTCAACGGCACACTACGATCCTTTAAAATGTCGGAAACCTCTCACCGAACGACACAGAGCTTCGTTTCTGAAGACACGATTCTTCATCAGCACATATTATTTAATTAACAAAAATTGTAATTCCTTTATTGTATTTACAATCTGTGTCCCAGATGGAATGTTCCCAAACCATTTATGAACAAAACAACCAACAGTAACTGGGGGGCTTGTTCTGTGGGAGTAAAGCATCCGGGAGTAAAAGCTCATTACTGACTTCCATCTAGTGCCAATGTTAAGAATATGTGAACCTTTATTTCGTTTCTGCCACATTCTTTCATAGTGTCATCCTAATTAAGCACAAGTATAAATTTAGACAGCGTTCAGTATTCTGTAGCACACGTGTGTTAATACATTCAAACTGCATTCCCACATTTTCATAAACTCAGATATTTGAAGGGTTTAAATTAGGCCGTTACGGAAACAGTGGCGGGGAAATAAAATTTTTTTACCCAGACCAGTAATCGAATCCACAAACGATACAATAATAAATTTTAATTGGTACATCCATTTGTATTATATTAATAACAAATACATCTAAATAAATAACTTAACTCCATGGAAGAAAATACTGCTTGAGAACTCTTACCGTCTCTCACCTGGTCAGGGAATTCCGCCCCACCCCCCTCTTTTATGAAACCGAAGACTCATCGCCGTGTCTACCCGCTTCTCTGCCTGACCCTAAGCCATATGAATCCACTCCATACTTCCACAACTTATATCTTTAAGGCTGTATGAATAAAAACTTTAGTAGAATTAGATTATGTCTCCGAAATTTGAAAAGCAAGTGTGATTATTGTGAAGTCATCGTCGGTCTGAAGAAGGCTTCTTCTGCGGATAGAGTTCCGTAGTCCGCAGGAAGCCTTAGAAGGCAGCTTGCTTCCACTGTTTGCATGACAGGTGGTTTGCGAACACCAGATGGACAGAAAACTAAAATTTCTTGCGGGCGGTTTCGGACTTAATTCCCCTTTTCTGGCAAAACACCGGCGATATATTTTCTGCGCTACTGAAGATGACGACCTGCTAGCTTCTCAAGACTGACTCTGCCCCATGGAGTTAGTTAGTTAGCTAGCTACTGAAGACGGCGTTAAATAAGCCATAAACGTTCCAAAACTAAATAAATAAATATTGTCTGTCTATTCCGTTACATAGGCCTTTTCATAAATTATTCACGTAGAAGCTGTACATGTTTGAGAAGTGTGCTACGTGTAATGCGCGAGGTGTTCATGAAGATCTCTCTGAGCTTAGTACGGGACATACTTCTGTCGCAGAATTTACTCCTAGACGTGACGAATGATTATGATTATGGTGATAATTTATCTTCTCCAAATTGTCCAGACCGCCTCTGAGACTCTCTCTCTGGGAGTAAAGCGGTCGGGGTTTGAAGCTGACCACTCACCTGCATCTAGTGCTGAGGTTAAGAATGAAAAGAGCTATACACCGCTCCCCCTTACGCATTCATGTACTGCAGAGGGACAAATTTACCTTTACTGCTTATTATTATTATTATTAATTTTTAATAATTTTTAATATATAATTTTTTTGGTTTGTTTGTGTTTCATTTGTGTCCTGTTCATTGTCCGTTGTCATTTGTGTTTGTATGTTGTGCTGTGTCTGTAATTGGCCATCTGGCTGTTGACTCGGCACATTAATAAACTAGAATTGAATTGAATTGAATTGAATTATTATTATCTCTTACAGATGCTAAAAACTTGAACGCATTCAGCGGAAGTTTGTCGCTCTTTGCTTTAATCAATTCTCTTCCCCTGACAATAATGGCTATAATTATGCTAATGTTCTTCAACATCTTAATTTACGCACTTTGCTTGAGAGAAGACACGAACTTGACGCGATTCTTGTTATTAATGTCCTTCTTGGACTTTAAATCCTGTCCATCTTCATATACATCATTGGTCTTCGATTTCCCACTCGGAAACTCCAAGACATTCGTGTGTTTCATGTCAGTCCATCCTTCAAAAACCGTCCCTCGGCCAGGTGTGCCACTGCGGAAAATTCAGCCTGCAGCTAATGTTTACATATTCAGAAGTCAAATTATCACACTCAGTCATATTTAATATATCTTCAGTTTTGTATCTTGATGTAGTGGGCCGGAATATCTTAGTGGGAATACAACTTGCTACGGGCTGGACGGTCCATGGATCGAATCTCGGTGGGGTCAAGATTTTCCGCACTCGTCCAGACCGGCCCCGGGGCCCACCCAATTTCCTATACAATGGATACCGGATTATTCCAGGGTTAAAGTGGCCAGGGCGTTAGCGTTAATCACCCCCACCATTTAGCGCCGAGGTTAAAGAAAGTGTAGAGCTATACATCTACTCCCCTTCTTTGTCTTCACGGCAGGTTATAGGGTGAACTTTACCTTTGTATCTTAATGTATGCTGAGGAAATATTTAAGTACTCCTTGTTCTGTCTTTCTTTGTTTCATATGTGTCCTGTTTATTGTTATTTATGTATGAACATTGT
Source organism: Reticulitermes speratus (assembly GCA_021186555.1). Lineage (NCBI taxonomy): Eukaryota > Metazoa > Arthropoda > Insecta > Blattodea > Rhinotermitidae > Reticulitermes > Reticulitermes speratus. The sequence continues at coordinate 17,359,042 of JAJKFL010000008.1, read as the reverse complement.
GCGCTTTCTGTTACTGGCCACTTGGCTGTCGAGTCAGCACGTTCAGCCGTCGTCGTCATCACATGTGATGTATTTCCGGGACTTTCCAAGTTCATATCGTGCATGCACGCTGAAATGGCAATTGCCTTGAAGGATTTGAGGGGTTACGATGTGCAAGAGTGGGAGGGTTAAATCAAGTTGGAGAATTTTTTGACGAGAATTCTGTTAAGCTTACTGACGTTTGCGTTGAGGGCTGAGGAAAGACAAGAAACCTTTCAGTCAAGGTAGGGCCGGTCCCTAAATACTAAGTATTAGTGTTAATTAACATTGTAAACGAGGGAAAGGTAACCCAAATGATGTTTAAAGATTCATTTCGTACCGCGCAGTAAACACATTCGTCTGTTACAAAAACCAAGAATTTAATGCTGAGTAGAGAAATAATCGCTGTTTGTTGTGAGAATTACACGGAACATGTCAATGCATTATGTAGGCAGAATGCAAATTTTTAACGCGGTACCTTGTAGTACAAATAGTAACCACTCTGCGTTAAACGTTATAATAACCTAACCGTAAGTTCCCATCCCCAAGCATAATACCTGTCCCAATCATCTGATTCGTGAGTGCATCACCTAATAATATTTGGCACAATTTACAAATTTTGACAGTCCTCTCACTAAGAATATAAGCGTATTGAAAATAATTTAAGTCCGGTCTCCGGAGATGCTCCTGGCGCCATAACACTCATATCTTGTTAGTAATCTCTGCCTTGTCACTCGTCCCAATATAGTGAAAAGCGGACAGAAAGTCGCCATGGAAATACGGGAACAAACACAGACAGGGCGTGCCCCGTTCATCAGCTGTTTGCATTCCACACTGAGACGTGTCCTTGGGCCTTCGGGCATGCTCGCTGTCCAAGTCGAATTTACATAGGTTAAACTGGGGTCCACACCCCGATGACGACTGGAACCTCTTCCGTAAGCGAATAAAGAATGAGTTATCTGTCGAGGCTGTATATATATGGGGATGGGAGAGTGTAATTGGTATAGCGACTGGGCTATGGGATGGACGGAATGGATTTCGAATCCCAGTCGGAGAAAGTTTTCCCATCTTCAAATACGTCCGTATTCTGTGGCCTATTCAGCCTCCACGGTAATTGGCTGCCGAAGTAAAGTGGCCCGTGTGTGCCGGTGACTACTCACCTCCATCTACGGCAGATGTTGAGACTGAGTGGAGCTATACATCTACTTCCCTCTCCCCCCCTCGATGCCGACGTGGTATTTACGGGACAAATTTACCTTTACTCTAAATTGTACCTGATATAGTGTCGTTTAAATTACGTAAAGAGTAAAGTTGTTCGATGCTTCATCATCACACGTTATTTATAATTTAAATTTTAGCGACATGTTTCGGCTTTAGATGTGACATCTTCAATCACCACTCTAAAACCTAATGTTCTTTAATCTTGTATATCAAGCAGTAGCTATAAGAATTAACTTGCAGTGAAATAAAACTTTTAAAATTGTGAAGAACTGAAAACGCCCTTTTAAGAAAAAGAGGGCCGTTGCTTTTTGTATAAACTTTAAAAAGCACAATGCAAATTACAATGTTGCACGGTGAAAACAAAGTCAAATTTAAAAAGCACATCAATTTCTAGCCTGAGGACGACTGAAATAGAGCCGAAACTTATTGCTAATTGTTAAATTACGATTGTCTTTAACAAAATGTTAATTGTTTTCCGATTGAATTAAATTACATCGAAGGAAACGCATCTTCAATTGAAACTTATACTATAATGCATCAGGATCATATGGAGGTTTGGAACCTATCTACCGAACTACACGGCGTCATATCCCAGACGACCTAGTCATATTTACGGCCGTGAGAACCTCGAGTCTGAGAAGGTGTATACTTAGTTCTGCCAGCAGTACGACGTTAATCAATGTGTTAGAGCGCCCTCCGTCTTACGTCAGTTATGAAAATCGTGAGAGACTTTCAAGTTTGCAAGCTGGCGTTGCTTTATATATCTATGACTTTAAAGTTTATTTCTCATAGGGCAGACCAAAAACAGGTGGATAGCAATAATCTTCAAAATTAAATCAAAAAAGATAGTTGGTGATGTGAATAATTTCTTGGCTACGATTTATTCACGATACATAATTACAATCATTTTCTGGATTGCATCATCTTAAAATATGATGTAACTCAGGGTTGAGCAAATTTTAAACACATCCAGCAACAAACTCAAAATTCTAGGCGCCAGAGAGTAACATAAGGCAAGTTCCATACCAAGAAACCAAAAATATTACCCGCCTCCGTAGAAAATTTAAGAGTCCGGCGAACTGGTGTCCGGGATTTGGGCACACGATCTAAATAACACTGCCAAACCAGATCCTCAAAATTTAAATACGATCCTGAAAGAGTTCAGGCCCCTCTGAGCCTCACAACTATCTGCCTGAGACAGGTCTTATCATACTTCTTCCACCTCCTTCCCAATCTTTCAGTTTCTCAATAAATTTCCATTCTAAAATTCTGTATACATTTCTTGTCCCTCCATTCTAGCTACAGACCTCCAGCACATATAAGACTCCTAGATTTAGTTATCCTAGAATCGCAGTTCAAGAAACAGGAAAGACATGTGCATTATTATTAAAGGACCTTATAAATTACACAGAGCTGAGAAATTTATAAGCGACTTATTTTCAGTGACAAGCATTTCAGGAAATGTAGGTCATAACAGAGAAGTGAGCGCGCGCGCGCGCGCGCGCGTGTGTGTGTGAGAGGGAGAGAGAGAGAGAGAGAGTGAAGACGTATACGAAAGAAGAAGTGCATACTTAACACAATAAATGCAGTGGATCTACATATGGTGTTCAGTACATATTTAAGAAAGCGCTGCGAAGACTAAGGTATTGAAGGACAAGTCAGCACAGTCGGTCAGCGCGTTCACGATTCATAAGCAAATTCCAGGCCAAGGACTGCGGGCAATAAACCCTACAATCATTTTCTAATTCCAGCAAATTTACCTGCTAAAAAGATAAAAATGTTGCAAAAGGATTTACATGATACGAACACACAAACGCAGTTTGCTAATTATACTTCGCTCTGTAGCAAATCGGGGTAAACACGCTATGAATGGCTACTATAAACATTTCTCCAAATTTGGGGAGATTTGTTTTTCGTGCAATGGCATTCAAGTTCGTGAACAAGAAAAATAACTGTGATTCAGTTCAAATATGGACTCACCTTACCGCCGATGACTGCTTGCACTGTCAGTACTTGAGCAGCTCGATGAAACTCCAGTACTTCTCCCGGAAGGACATGACCCACACCTGGGTCGAACCACACTAGGTCACCCTGCAGAAGGAAAAAAAAAATTATTATAAATACGGGCAGTCACAGCATGATGTTACCAAATTTCACGTCTATTGCTGAGGGTTGTAGACCTGGGCACTACTGATGAATATTTTGAACACCTACAACAAGGTAATTTTGACGATATTTCTGTACTGTCATTTTGGCTTGCTGGTGTCATTGTCTGCTATCAACAAGCTATAAATCAAGAAGTCATCATTGCGCAGTCTGTCTTACGACATTTCCATAGCTTCTTCCAAAGCAAGTTCTGCACAGGGTGCGATCTAGTGCTTCCGCTTTCAACTTCCAAAATCCTCTCCTTCCCTTAAAGTCCTCCAGCAGCTGCTTAAGTCTTCTTCCTCTTCTCTCCACCACTTCTAGTTTTTCTTAAATTTTTCGTTCAATAACTTGTTTCAGAAGGCAGTTTCTAAGCAAGGTGTGACCAATCCAGTTAGCCTCCTTCTTTTTATTGTATGTAGGATATTCTTTTCCTCCTTGACTCTATCTAATACTTCTTCATTTTTCACACGATCGGTCCAACTGATCTTCTCTATCCTTCTCCACCACCACATTTGAAAACTTCCCAGTAATTTCTAATCTATTTTCCGAAGTGCTCAAATTTTAGGACCATACAAATCTATGCTCAGGATGTAGCATTTTATTGGATTTTTCCTTTAATATAAGTTCCATTTGCTCGCGAAAAGAGTCTTAGAGTTGAAGGATAAAACACAAAATAGCATAGAAAAATTCTTCTGGGGTGCTCTATGCATTAAATTACTTACACTGCAATACAGAATTATAATTTGTATGCTCCAACAATTTTGAATTTTCATTGTCAATATTAAGCAAAGAAGGCCCTGAATTAAATGTCAAAGAGGAGGCCGTGTTCAGAGAACATTGCATTTCCTGAAATTTTCGGTTACTTTTTAAACACTAGTGAATTTTAGAGTAAATCCTAGAATAGGTACACCTCAGAAATACGTTAGTGAAAAGTAAGTTATAATTGGTTTAATAATTTTTCTACTTCCACGCCATAAATTTGTTCATCATAGATTCTCTTACCACTGGGCCAATGATATATTTAACGGTTCCATGCAGGTTTATATAAGGCCCAAACAGTCTAGTCAGTACAGTGATTAGGATAACTGCTACAATGGAGGATTCGTGGTTTCATTCCCATTACGGGTAAAACATTTTCCATTATCCAAACCGTCGTCCACACCTAGTCTGGGGCCTAACCATCCTCCTATTCAGTGGGCACCAGGGACTCTTTCACCGGGGGGTAAAGAAGCCGTTTCGTAAACCTACCCACTCACCCTCATCTACCCACGAGTTTAAGAAATATTTGCGCTCTACCTCCACTCCCCCGCATGCATTCATAGAGCTCACGAGGACGTGTTTACTTTTACTTCAAAAACGTTTAAGACGTATTAAGACAATAAGACATATTAAGACAATAAGACACACAAATATTAGCGCAGTAAGGGACAAGACAAAGGTCGTGCCCTAGCTCGGGCGTTTAGTCGTCGACTTCACGTCACAATCAGGTTTCTTGCGAATATTTAGGTTTTCTCATGTTAGTTATCGTTTCCTCAGTAATTCATATACATTTCGAGGATGGACAACGGGCCATTTCGAGGCTCCAGTTGCACAGAAATGTAGTCTGACCCTACCACAAGAATATAAAAAAAAAAAGAGGACAAACGAAACAGAAGAGTTCTAAACAATCAACTTGTGTACAGAACAATAAACGGTTAGTTCCGCTTGACGGCAGCTACCTGTGTTGGTGCGAAACTAATTAAGGAATATGAATTGCTGTTTCTAGCTGTAGGCAGAAACCCGTTTCTACCTTTCAAAATAGCAAGACAGTACTGATCTCCTTTTCCGATTTGACTATAAAAAATAGGTATTTGTGAATGAAAGCCTAGAAAAAGGCTCCGAAAACCCATAATAACACAGTAAGATTTAAAGCGTATATGACGAAACATGAAAAATAAAAAGACTCCAGTTGAATCCATTTCACAGTCTTGAACACTATTCCTGTACGAAACGTTTTAATATTATCATCATATCCATCCCTCTCTATCCAAGTGATCTCTTCCCTTCGGGTTTCCCAATAAATATTTTGTGTACATTTCTTATCACGCCCATGTACGTAACATGTCCCATCCTGTCATTTTATTTGACCTGCTTACAAAGTAGATAATGTAACTGTAAATTGTTTATTGAAATTATATTAATATTGGTTCACCAGAAGTTTGAAGGACAATTACGAGTTTTAAAAACGGAGATTCAGTAAACATTATTTTCGCTTCAGCATCACGTCTTATTGAATAAATAAGTATTACTGTTAGAAACAACACGGTTATGCAGTTATCACTCGAAACCTTAATCTGCCATCAGCTACTTAATTGGGTTTATCAGACACACTTAATGGTTACTGTCTTTGATTCGCGAAGCAGGTGTCTGACGGTAGAGTTCTGAGTTAGTTCAGTGTTACCGATGAAACACAAGAAATTAGAATATTCGAGAGGTGAAATCGTGTTTGAGTTTGAGTAACTAGATTGCAGTTGCGAGATTTCTTCTTGGACTCCTCGTCCCTTGAAGAAGGGACCCATATTTTGTCCCGAAACTTACGTAACCAATCTACTAACACATGCCATGTAACATCCCAAAAGAGCGAAGATTTATATTGTACTTACTTTGACCATCAGTTTCTTTAAATTATTTTGCACTTAAGTCAGCAACTAGTAATTTCCGTGAGCTTCAAACTGTGCCTCATTCTAGGTGTATATTACTGATAGGCCTATAACGGTTTTTGGTTTATTTAACAAGGCTTGTTCAACTGAAATTTACATCAACTTACAGCAATATAACTCATTGTATTGCTCTGTATATAGAACCATGTTGAAATCGTAGGACAAAGTAAAAATTGTCATTATTTCTGTGGAATTTTCAGTCTGCCTTCTCAGGTTCAGGTCGACATGGTGTATACCCACACAAATACAATAACACAGACCCACATGAAAGCCCCAAGATTCTTACGTCGATGATAATTATATTTATTTCCGCGAACGTCAACTGAGCGTTACGGCGAATAGCTTACTCCTGTTTTCAAATGCAGAGTGGAAGACCGTGGCGTTTCGGACAGATGAGGATTGGTTCCAGGTTTATCTTCTTCCATCGAGTAGGTCCAATCGAATCAGAAATTTATCAGTTGAGTGAAATTGTACAGAAGGCTCTGTCTGCTTAACACTGGGGTTTCGCAGTGTGTAGCCTTTGTGTCTAGTTCTACAAGAAATATCTTCCCACGTATTTTACCTTAATCTACCACCTTCATTTTCAATATTTAAAGAAAGAACATCCCTACAATCTTATAAACCAAATATCGTTTCAAGTATTATGACATAACCTATTTCAGTCTTTATTATCTTTTTCATAAATTTCACTATTGTTCTTTTTGTTTTAAATTGTTCTATTAATCTTTATAATAATTGTTTTCATTCGTCTAGTTCATTAAATGAGTCACCTGCATCCTTCAGAAGTTCAATAAATTATTTCACACTCCCCTCATACCTGAATGAGTCTATGAAAATTTAAACTTATTCTTACATACTGCTACTATCATTCGAGCAGGATACTGTACAGGTAACACTCTAAGAGCTTTAATAGTTTGGTAAGTGTCTAGTTCAAATCTCGGATAGAGTACCGGCCGGATCGTTAGTTTACTTCAATCTAACTATGGACATTGAAAGAGCCAACGACTGCATCATTGTAAATGTCTACCTACTCACAATTCGCAGATGTAATTATCTTCCAACACCATCCACTACGCAAGAGATTAGGTTTCTGACTTGTGCTTTGGAGGTCATCAGTTCGAAACGAAAAAACCATCCACTATCCTAAAAATTCTCCGTGAGTTTCCTCAGTCTTTCACGAAAATGCAAGGACAATACTTCGAGTAAGCTAGGCTCAATTCCTCCCACATTTTTTCAGTTCATTTTTCAATATCATCCTTTTATTCGACGCCCTCTAGCTTGTATTATTAAGACTGTCGTTAAATAAACAATAAACGTTATAAAATCTCTGCAGTTGGAAACACTCTAACATAAGACTCATTTAACCCTCGCCAAACATTCAGCTGAATAAGCAACATCTTTCAATAAATCAGAGATGCACACACGCAAACATATGTCTGATTTGTTACAAGAACTTACCGATTTCAGTGGTTCATCGCAGACACAGGATCTGAGGATATCTGAAGGCAGTCCAGGGAATTCCTCAGGGCCCAGAAGATAGCTGCAGGATTCTGATCTACTGGTGCATGACAAGACTGATACTGACGGATGTCTTGCCGACAGACCTGGCTGATCCCCGAAGGATGGTGAACTCTTCCTACCTTCCTCCTCTTTGGCTTGTCTTAATGTGGAATTGCTTTGTCTGCCTCTCATCGTTGCTAGTTTTACCAGCTCTGGAGATCTCAGTTTATGTCTCGATTTGTTTGCTGCCTCACAATTACATTCTTTTGATTGATCATGTTCCAGTGGCACACTCAAGGATGGTGATATATTTCTGATCAACAAAGGTTTTCTGTTCTCCATCTCGTGCTGTGTTCCGTTGCAATAATCGCAGTGTTCTGGAAAGACTTCGGACGGTTCTACAATGTCAATCAGTTGAAAAGTGGGTCTTTCTAATTCCTGATGTTGGTGTTCGTCATCCTCATTACTTGTATCTTCGTCGTCGTAAAAATCAAATACTTTTTGAATTGATTCCATGGATGCTGCCCTTCTATGGATAACTATGGGTTTTTGCAGATGCTTAATACCATCAGTGCCACTTTTTATTATTTGAAGACCGGGTTTCGTTCCTCTAGATTTCCTAACCTTTTCTTTACGAAGAACGCTTCGTGAACATTGAGCTGAAGGCGTTAGTTGACATGTTAGTGTTGCGCTACTTTCCGTACCTTCAGTTCTTGAAGGAATTATGCACTGTCGTTTTGGTAATGGCAAAGACTTAGTCCTCTCACGGCTACCGTCTTCATGATCAAATTTACGGCTTGGTCGTGGTTTTCTACGGTGTTTTTCAACAGAAGCGACGCGTCTCTTGCCAGTACAGCCAGCAGCCAAGTTACAAAGTCCAGACACACGAAGTGCGTCCACAGCTACGGATGAAGTTACGGAAGGTGTCGGCGAAGTTACGTTGTAACTGTTACTGTTTGACGTTTCAGGAACACCAAGTCTTGACCTACAGTTACTACTTCTAGAAGTTGCAACACTTTGTTCAAGTTCATTCCAGCGACGTCGAAATTTGAAACCGAACAACCCACTACTAAATTCCAGAAAACTAATGGAATTGTCGTTGTCTGCCGATGGCGTCCATTGGTACACTTTCTGTATGCTCACCATTTTTTATTTTTTAAATGAAACAGTAACTCGTTTTTGCTTAACAAATATGTTTACACCTTGAAAACATATCACCGTCAAATTAGCTTGATTTTTCTTTACAATTTCCCTTTTCAGATCCATCTAATGCCAACACGTGTTACGTCACACAATTTTATAATTCACATCATTACGTATCTACCAGTGACTTCAACACTTAAGTTGTTAACACCTTCTAACTTTAAGAATGCAAAGACGTTAGAGTAATATACTTTCCTATATTATTAATAGTATGTTTTCCAAACATTCATCGTCACAAAACTAAAAAAAATCACAGTTTTTTCTTGCTGTTAAATGTACAACTTTTATCCCATATCGAAATATAAATTTCCGAATATTGCCTACTATACATTCGGAAACACTCGTTATATTTACCACAACACTATTTGCCAATATATTTTGCAATAAAATAAAATTAACGCATTTTCACGTAAATTCTCACGTGTTCTTGTAAAACCCTGAACTTGAAAAATGCACAAAGGACGGAACGTTTTTAGGTTTAGTTTATTTATCGACAGGCGTGAAACTGAACTCCTCTTGCAGCAACAGTTGATCAAGCACTGCTTCCTATTGTTTAGAACTTCTGCTTTTTCGTACCATCGGACCCGTTTCGCTGTAGCAATGTGGTACACTTACATTTCCAGGTAGAGCATTATTATTCAATTCAAACTTGAGGTTACAGTCCTACTTGGCAAGAAGTCTTTCATGTTTTTCTCCATTCGACCCCAACAACGAACAATGTAGGTAAATGTCCTAACGTACACACTTATAAACATCCCACTCTACACATCAGAAGTTTCACATCACGTATGAAGCACCATTTATGAATCGAAGTCGATGTTACGTGTCTATGCAAAACACACCAGAGATTTAGATTTATTGGTAAATGTTGAACAAAGAGACCATCGGCAGTTATATGAAACACGTCCGTGTGACACAAGAGTTCTGAACTAAATAAAATGAACAATTCTTTAACTTGTTATTTCGTTATAACACACAATTCTTGCTTGGGTTGGCTGGGTGTCTCTGAACTGGAAATGTTCCGCGAAACGCGACGAAACAGAGCTCCATCGTTGGGTGAAACGAAGCACTGAGAAAACGCCTTTTTCAAACGTTATGCTTTAGACTTAATGTCTGTTTCATATATTAAAGTTTCCTGGTTATGACTTCTAAAGCTCACCAAGCAAAGCGAAACAATAACATTACCCTCAGGTAACAGCCAACAACTTGTTACCCGCAAAGGTTTTCGATTGAAAATCAGAACCGTAACGAATATGTCCCCTCAGAGTACAATGCAAAATAATTTCCCTAGTAATCAACATCGTAATTCATACAATTGACTTCGTAGGTGACCGAATGCATTCCACGAACAAAATCGTGCGCATACATGCACGCGCACACCTCTAGCCACTCTGTGTGAAATATCAAAATATTTTTTACATTATTCTTAACTCACTTAACATTAGTCTTAGATAAAGAATTAAGTTTTTATGATATCACGCTGTGTCCTTTCGTGATTACCAATGTTTCGGTGCTACCACTATCTACAGTCCTTAAACCCTGTTGTTTAAAGTAGACTTTACCTTCATCTTCCCCTCTACCTCTAAGTTTCACAAGATCTATCTTTCCTTCATATTTCGACTTAAATGCTATATACATTTCTCCTATCTCCCATACGTGTTAAATGGCCCATACACCTTTTCCTATTTCATTTTACACCCTAATAATAATATTCTTAAACAGCAGATTCATTATGAAGCTCCTAATTATACAATGTTCTCGATTTATTTATTACTTCCTCTTTCTTACTCCAATTTCTTATCCTTAACTCTGTGCTCTCCATCAGTCTCATTCTGTCATGCAAATTAGTGCTTCTACCAGCTTCAGAACCTTCATATATATAGTAATACTAAAATCAGTATTAACGTCCTGACTCCATGACCTGTCACGTGCCAAGTCGGAGAGACATAACTGGCAAATTACAGATCGAAGACGTGAAAATGTGCTGTAGAAACTATTGCACATCCACAGGAGGTGGATACAGATTTTCGTGAAGCAAAAGTAGAATAATGGTTGGAATGGGGAAACTGATAAAACCAGAAAAAACGCTGTTCACGAGTCATTTCGTCCACACTACAAATAACTTATATTAAACCCGAGGTTTCGCAGTGATAGATACCAATGTAACAGTGACAGATACCAGTGTAACAGTGGACAGATACCAAAGTAAACAGTGACAGATACCAGTGTAAATAGGTGACAGATACCAATGCAACAGCGACAGATACCAATGTAACAGTGACAGACAACAATGAATCAGTGACAGATACCAGTGTAAGAGTGACAGATACCAATGCAACAGCGACAGATATCAAATGTAAGCAGTGACAGATACAAATGTAAACACTCTGTTCAGCTAACATACAGATTTCACATTTCTGGGATATTTTATTTTCATTTCATAAAACCGTATATGGGCCGCGTACCACAAGAACCTGGTGTCAGAGGATGTAATCCATTGCACTCTTGACTCAATTAATAAATACTGTTAAAATATGACTTCATTTTATCTAAGAGTCTACATTAACGTATTGCCACTTTTGTTCTTTGTCTCGTCACCTATACCCATATTTCTGTATATCTTTTTAAACGTGTTATTTAACGACTCTGTACATTGCTTACATTACGCAGCGTCGATGGTGAATGAATGAATGAGAATTGAGTTTTGGGGGAATGACACTGACAGGGAAACATCAAAGTACTCAAGAGATAAACCAGTCCCAGTGCCACTTTATTTACCACAAATCCCACATGGAAATGTCTGGGAATGAACACGGGCCTCCGCCGCAAGAGACCAGCGAATAACCGCCTGAGCCATGGTCCGGTCTTCCTGTATCAACGTTTTCAAGCACGCTCGTTATTATACGTACCACCAATTTTAAAGTAGAAATCCTTCAGTTTGTTCAGTTGTCTCACACAATGTATTTGTTTTCGTACAACTCCCAGCGCTTCTTTTCCAAACAATATTTACATTTCGATCTGTTTGATTGAAACTCACTCTGTTTGTGAGCCTGTAGCTGATACTTAAATATTATGTAGAAAAATACCATGCTTGTGTATATTAAAGTTGAGCCCGGGCTGCAGGGATAAATTCCTGGCGGTGGTTTTGGTACGAAGCAAGTGGTATTTTCCTCTGTGCGTTCAGCCGGTTGCAGGTAAGTGAATGGAAGCAGACAATGGTTACCTGTTGTGTGGGAGGGTCCGCCTGGTTCCCACGGAAATCGAGTGTCACATCAAGAAGGAATAGAGAACTTCCGCTCTGATAATTGCTTCGCGTCGTATGCATTCATTTTCCTTAGCCAATACACTGAATAACTGTTTAAATTTCATTTAGGTTTATTTGTTCCCGCGATCAAGATTTATGATTAATTCTTCGTGCAATTAAGAAGACTGGAAAAGTGTATCCCAGGTAAACTTTCAAAGACGGCCTCAATGCAATGTGCGGACCTTTAATTCCTCAATGTTACCGGCCTCGGTAAATCGTAAGGCCGTGGATGCATTTAAGGTTACCATAAATCTAAAACGGCGGCCGGGATTCATCTACGTTAGGTTTTAGGTTAGGCTTAACAACTCTTTCTTTTTGCAGTATGTGTGTTTTGTTGTTTTTGTATTATTTAATGTGTGGGTGTTTTTGTAATGTGCGTGTGTTTTGTTTGTATTGTGTGTGGGTGTTTTTGTAAGGTGTGGAATGTTTTTGTGTAAGGTGTGGATGTTTTTTTGTTTGGTGTTTAGGTGGATGTTTTGTTAATGTGTGTATGTTTTGTAATGTGTGGATGTTTTGTAATGTGTGGATGGTGTTCTAATGTGTGTAATTTTTTGTAATTGTGTATAGTTTGTTTTGTATTGTTACTTTTATGTATATTATATGTCCATTTGTATTGTGTGTACTGTGTAAGGACTACTGCCACCGGGTGAAAACCCAATTGCAGTTAATAATAATAATAATAATAATAATAATAATAATAAAGTCGGGATGGACGTTCCGGGATTCGAACCCCGGTGGTGGCGAGATTTTCCGGACACAACCAGGCCGGACCCCGAGGCCACCCAGCCTCTTGTAAAATGGGTATCGGGTCCCTTTTCCGGGGGTAAAGCGGCCCGGACATGATGTTAAACAATCGTCTCCACCTAGTCCCGAGGTTAATAATGAATGGAGCTATACCTCTACTCCTCCTATATGTCTACATGGCGTGCACAGGAATAACAGTCTCAGCATATGTCTTTAGTCCTCGCAATTTCGGTGTTCATGGTCAGCCAAAAGGTTTTGCTAAGATAAAGGTGCAATTCACCAGCCAACGCACTGTCGCATCATTCTAAATTTAAACCACCTATTTGCCTTAGAGCTTTGCTTAAAAACTCATACAAAATTGCGTCTTAGGCTTCAGGTCATATACCCTTACAGGCCAATCAGTCTAGTACCTTAGTAAATAAGGCTATAGACATCCAGGATAATAAAGCTCAGTAATTTAGTAAAACGGCACGCATTTCAACATCTTTTCATTTTCCTTCTCTCTGATTGGCTGTTTCAGTAGAAGGTTAATATTCTGTATCCCTTATTTTGTACTTTTAAATTGTGCTACATACTGTTATGCTCTATCTGTTCATAAATATAAGCATTAAACTGCAACTTGTGGCTGTTATATGGCAGCTATTACTAAAATGTCCGAGCGTTTTTTAAATTCTTTATATCGTTTATTTATCAGATATAGTGTTTCGACGCCGATATTACATCATCATCAACGTCCAATTTTAAATGACTTTGACGTTAATATTGTTATTATTCTTCTGCAGACTGAAATTATAAATTAGACATTTAAAGACCTTGAAATATACAAGTCTAAACAGTAGTTTTAAAACTATTCACATTTTACCGTCTAATGGATAATTAACGGCATTAAACACCGTCAGTTGTACACACACATGCCTTAACATGGTTGCGTTTATTCATATAGAACTTCCGACGTGTTTCGGTCGATCCTGACCATCCTCAGGGAAATGTGTGCTAAACTGGAAAATACTATCTGCTTAACTACATGTTGTGCATACAAAATTGCCATACTTATGTACTTACATACAGTCCTGTTACATTTTACGTGTAAAATCTCAGTTGGTTTATAGGTATATTATAATTTTAATGCGACTAATATTAAAATAAATTAAAATTAGGTTAATACAACACTTACTATTAAATGTCCAACTAAATTTAACTTATTTGATCTTTCTAGTAATTGCCTAATGAACAGAAATTATGGAAAATATTAAGATTATAGATGCCCATCAGGCATAAAGAACCCACATCTACGAGAATACAAGAGAAAGATTATTGAAGACAATTGCAGCAATAGGATGTAATAAGATTTGTAAGATCAAACAGTTTATGTAAGTGTGTTACTTACACTTTTAAATAATTGACTAATACACGGAAATTATGTAACATATTAAGATAATATAACACTGTTGAATTATTCGTTTCTTACAATTAAACCAATTGCCATGTGTCTACATTTATAATATCATGGCAATTTAGATAATTGAAATTAAAATTCGTAATCTTGTTAAAGCAAATTAATTCTTGTATATCATTAAAATGTAACAATTGTTGTAACGTCCACGTTGTTTCGTTTCTTTCTTTTTTTTTCGTTGCATGTATTCTTGCTTATATTTCATTACGTAGCCTTCTTAATGCCTGGGCTTTGTCAGGTTAATGACTAACGTCTGATACAACTTCTAACTAAGCTCTTCATTGCATGTTCGCTTCTTTCGCTACTCACCGTAAGTTCCTAGAATTCCTTTCAAAGGTTGCAAAGAAAGTAAATAATTATAGTATCCTGATTTCAGGAATCCAACTTTGATCAAAAAACCTTCTCATTTTTCCGTCCTTTAGGTGAAATTCCCCTCCCCCCAAAAGAAAAGTCATGATCAATGCAACACTACAGAACATAATACACCTGTAGATGATACAGCGTCGTGAACATAAAGTTTAGAGGCCCTGCCTGTTTATGTGATGCGTACGTGTTCGCTATGCTGGTATGGTTCATCAAACGTTAAACAGCTAGCGGTTTCCACTGCTCCTAAAAGTTAACTGTTAGCTGCCTCTCAATTGCAGGAAACACCACAATTTGCTTCTCACCAGTCTCCTCGGCCACGAAGCCTTCTTAAACAAGTTTCTCTATTACCAGTACGTGACCAACAACACGGAATACAACAACCCCTTGTTTGGTCATCATTAAGTTCCCTGAGAAAGAAAAAATTAATTTCAGGAGTACTTGACCAGACAGTCAAAATATTCCTCGACAGAAAACCGAAAGATAATCACCGTTAGTAAAAGACCCTTTACTGGTTCTCTGTTCTGTGCCAGTCAAATCCAGTACAAACATTCACACTCGAATTTGACCACCCTAATGCTCTGTGAGGAATACATGTTGTTGGCAAAGTCTTTCTTTCAGTAAATTTCAACATTCTCTTATCATTTTCTCCCTTTGTCTATCTGTCTTGTGCCAAATATTCTTATAGCTGTCTAGAATATTTTCAATTTATTTTTAGATTGTTAATTCTCATGCCGTGCTCTGTTCCACATACAAAAATTTTTATACCATCTTAATGTATATGATGTGTACTGGGAAGATAAAATAACACTGTGTATTCAATCTTCGTTCTTCCCGTAGGTTGAAAGATAAAGTCGGGCAATAATAAAAAAGAGGTAAAATTATATAAAATAATTTTTTTAATCTTTAAATATGTAGACAAGAGACGGGACCATAACAATTTTGCACCGAATGCTAGCAAGCATACCCTGAAATTAGTCTGCTATTAATTTATTCGTGAAAGTAATTTTTAATTTTTAATCCGCTCTTTCTAAAATGTCTGGACACAAGTCACATTTTTGAGTAATTTATTACATACGTTCATATTAAGATTGTTATAGGCATACAAGAAACAAGTGTGGAATTTTGGTGACAAAATTTTTACAAAGTGGCTATTCTGAAGTTAGTAAAGTAAATGAGATGAAAATATTAAAGTGAACCTTAGGAAAACTGGTCCAGGTAATATCAAGATAATATAAATTGTTCAGATTGTGTTTAAGTACCTTAATATTAGTGGCTTAGGAACTAGAGGATTAGTTGAGGTAACCAACTTAACACTTTGAAGACTAAAGTAACCTGAATCGTACTTAAACATTCAGCTCGTACCGCGCAGTAAACACAACCCTTCTCGGTTATAAAAATCAGTCAGTTGTTAATACCGTATAGGGAAATAATTGCTGTTTTTTTTACTGAGATCCCTACAAAACCCATAAATATACTCTGTGCGCTGAACGTAGAATTTTATAAGTTTAAACCTGGTGGTATATATATTAACCACTAGGCTTTAAAGGGTTAAAATGCCCAACATCCCTAACCTGTGACCAGTCAAGCGCAGGGTCAGTTATGAAGCCTTCAACTTACAGACTGTGCTGCTTCGTCAGAAATATCGCATTCCTCAGCTGATTTGGAGCAATGGATGATTGAAATTAGTAGGAAAAACTGAAGATACCCTCACCATTTCGCCCAAAATGAATCTCATAAGAAGTCATCCAGAATTGTTCCTGACTCCCAAGGCTAGGAAACCAGCGTCCAAAACGCCTAAGATGATAGACGAATGTCACAGCAAAAATATGAAATCGTAAATTACGCAAAGAATAAATTACAGATATTTACGACAAAATATTTAAAGAGCGTCCATCAAATGCTATTAAAGTGCCACTGCACGGTGAAAAGGACACATAATGGAATTAAAAACCTGTGGTGCTCCGGTTTCGATTCGATCCTCAATGAAGCATCCTGCTTCCTTCATGGTGCAATGTTTTGAGCAATGAGCAGAAATTTTACCTTTGATACACATGCGCAGAGATGCTAATAATATCCCCATTCCACAGGAGATCTAATTAGCTAGTTAGCAATTAAAAGACAATTATCTTCAGCGCTCATATTAGTTTTGATGTGTTGGTTCTGGTAGGTGCAGACCATGGCATGCAGCAGTCTGTAATCGGGCAAACTGAGGTACAGTATACAGACACACTAGTATTTCCGGGACTTTGGTCTTGCATGTAACAGTGGAGTAAGTGAAATACTGGGAGTTATTCATTTTGTAATTTATTACTGCAAACCTAACCTAAGGACACTGACGTCTGATGGCTTCAGCGTGCATAGACGCTTTCAGACAATTAGTCCGGTAAATCGTAAAATATTCAGTGGAAACATGGGACTCCAAGTATGTGTAAAGTTTTAGTAAATCTATTTAGTACAAATTCAAATTTCATGTAAACATTAAAATTCTGAAACTTGTTGCAATACGCAATTTCAATAAATGCGACTGGCCACCTTCCAGGCACTGTACAGACTTCATAGTTTTGTTGTGGGCGATATTTGGGTGCCATGCCTTATGTGGAACTCAAGTTTGATTGCTAATGTATCATAGCAGCCTTTTATTTAAATTGGTACCGAGACAGGTCATAAACATGTCGAATATATCTACAAATTCTGTATGAAACATTTTTTACGACTCAAGAATTAGAAACAAGGAGATGGTGCGAACGTTTTGAGGTTATATATGATAAATTTTATGAGGACAATAGCTTCACTTAAATTCAAATAATAATAATAATAATATTAATAATAATAATATGTAACACAATTTAATTACAGAAAGAAAATTGTCCCGATCAGAATTAACAGTTATAACCAACTGCGAAAGAGTCTAGAGCGCTAGTCAATAATCCGAACGTAATTTATTGTGGAATTATCATTTATATTGTCTAAACAAGACATGAACAATACGTAATTCGAAAAGACTGGAAATCTGAAATAGGGGGATTAAACGTTCAACCTGAAAATCCTTGTTGAAAGCAGAGCTATCTACAGCTGCTGTATACACGGAGTTCTTACGCGATATATACCGAAGACTATCACCCCGGCATTAAAATGACCAGACCGTGAGGACGACTGCAAACTTTCGCCTATGTCCAGTGTAACTTCCGCGCCTGCAGTTAATGCTTAAGCACATGGGCATATTCGCGTTACTGTTACGTCCGGGACGCATGACGTGCGAATGGTAGGTGATGCAGGTGGCTCAGGATTGAATGGTAGGTGATGCAGGTGGCTCAGGATTGAATGGTAGGTGATGCATGTGGCTCAGGATTGATTGGTAGGTGATGCAAGTGGCTAAGGATTGATTGGTAGGTGATGCAGGTGGCTCAGGATTGATTGGTAGGTGATGCAGGTGGCTCAGGATTGATTGGTAGGTGATGCAAGTGGCTCAGGATTGATACATGTGCCGGTATTCCTTACTAACCAGCTACATGGAGCAGAGTCCTTCTTGAAAATTACTAGTGTATCAGCTAGTCAAGAAATTCCAGCACCTTATGGAGCCCTAAACTTCGTAACTGTGTTCACACCAGACACAATCACTTACCCCCATCTTGAGCCAGTTAAGTCCAATCCACACATCCCAATTTTATTTCTTTAAGATCCACTTTAATATTATCCTCCCATTCGTGTCTATGTCAACCAGGTAAGGCTCTTTTCTTCGGATTTTCCTACAAAAACCCTGTATGCATTGCTCTTCTTCCCCACACGCGCCACGTGCCCCGCCTTTCTTATCCTTCTTGGTTTGATCACCCTCATAATATGTGGTGAGGATTACAAATCACGAGGCTCCTCATTATGCAAAGTTGTCCTGTGCACTGTTACTTCCTCTTCTCAGTAGAAAGCTCAAATATCTTCTCAGCACCCTGTTCTCAGACACACTCAGCCTACTATTGCCCTTTGATGATTGTCATCCCAGTGTGCTACTGTCATAATATTTTAAACGAAACATCCTTCCTTCCCATGGTGCAACAGCCCCTAGTGAGCCAGGGCCTCCTCATTGTCGAGGCTTCACGATCACACTCAAAACACACCACACATTCGCTAGGTCTCCTCTGGACGGGTGATCAGCCCGAAGCAGAGACCTCTACCTGACAAGACACAGCACTCACAACAGACTGTTTTTATACGAAGCTTGATGATGATCCGTGTATAGGATCGAAACATGTAGCTTAACAATTTAAAATAAAATAAGATTTCTGTTTAGACTGAACCTGTATTTGTATGCAACAAACATCACTTCCCATAATGTGACAAATCACGTTTCTCGCCCATATAAAGAATGGGAATGATAGAAGTCGAGTATATTTCAATCTTCATATTCTTAGATAGAAAAGGAGAAGATAAAAGATGGTAGCAGACATTAGCAGTCGTGCTGAAAATGCTGCAGTCTTCATGAACTAGTGAGTTAAAAATGAGGATACGTTAAATGACGTGGGACACGCGGTGGCGCAGTTGGTTGAGGCATTGCGCTACAAGCCGGAAGGTCGCGGGTTTGATTTCCGATGGTGTCAGTAGAATTTTTTATTGACAAAATCCTTTCGGCCGTACTATGGCCCTGGGGTCGACTCAGCCTCTAACAGAAATGAGTACCAGGAATATTTTCTGGGGGATAAAGGCGGCCGGTGGGTAGGGCTGACAACCTTACCACCTTCATGTGCCGATTGTCTAGAAATCTGGAAGCCTCAATCTCCTGGAACCCTAAGGGCCTGTCCATGCCTGTAATGGGATTGCTTTACCTTTTTTACGTCAAATAACGTAGCAGGCAAAACCTCTACCTCCCGTCAGTGCCTGCTTGGCATGTAACGGGACAGTCAGCAGAATGTTAAATGATCGTTCGTATAAGACTGAATGTGTAGTATAAGATTTTAAGCGTCCTTCATTATGTATATTTTATATTTATATGTTATTATAATCATATGATGAACAGTCAACTTGCAATTGAACATTTAACACATTGAGATTTACACAGAGTTGCGCAGAAGTCGTTCGTATCTGTTCTTGACACTTGCCTGTAGTGCCAAATGACTTTTGCACCAATCTGTACATTGGGCAGAAATTAAATAATTTTCTTACCTTTTCTAGTTCCCCGTGCATTTTGTCCAAAATTGTAGACTGATTCTGCATCTGAGGCAGTTTTCAAAAATTTCCTCCTCGTGCGTGCCGCATTCTTTACTGCTCGCTACGAATCAACGTCAGGACGCCATCTGTTGGACAAGAATATTACTTCAATAACACAGGCTTGCAGCACAACTCAGCAGATTGCGTGGTGGCGCCGTGATGATGCAACCAAACTATCATAGTTGTAGGGCGGGCTGCATAAACTGTACCCAGCAGGCGTTTAAAAGACCGGAACACATTCGTAGCTGCACATACTGCTCTCAGTGCAGTAGGTCAATCAAACAGGAACAAATGCGGATGCTGGCCATTTATGACACGTCATAGCCAGACAATGTGTAACCTTGTTCTGTTTATTCAATAAAGAAACTGCTACAGACGTCGCGCCAATTCCTGAAGAATTACAAAGGCGGTAGACTGTAAAAATAAATGCTGCCAAGACTGGTTAAGAAGATGCAAAATTATCCGTTTAAAACCAAGTGGTAATTATATGTACCACCTGCTGTAAATTGAGAAATCCTTAATTTTGCCACACAGTAAATTTAGGTTTTTATATAATTCTAACAACAGACAATGATTATTTCCATAGACAGCATTAACCGGTTGAATCTTGTATGGACACAGGTTATGTTCCTTGTGAGGTAGGACCGGATTGTCACGTGTAATTGACATGTCAGTCTTCAACGGCAAACTCTGAAATTGATAAAGCAGTTAAAAACCTTAACGCCGTATTCCACACAGCTATTAAACAATTAATACGCTAAGAATTAAAATTTTCAGATCCATAGAAATAGCACCTTCAGGCCTCCTAAAGCAAGAACGTAATGAAGTATGCAAATTATAGCAGAGAATAAACATCGCCTAACGCCCCGTATAAAGACTCCTAAAGAAACACACGCAGACACAAAAAACGAAGTTCGTAACATCTGGCATGAAACTCTTCAAGGCCTAGACATATCCAACATCCAAGACACGTACAGAATCACTAAACAGCTAACAAATCACTTTACCACAATTCCTCTCTTGGAGCTAAAAGACAAATTTGCAGTTATGCAGCAAGAAAATGTGAATTTATTCTCCGACGCCAAGCAGGACATTTTAAAAAGAAATCAGATGTAAGTATCTATTCCTCTAAAGCCACGGGGAATCCAAATTGTCCAAAACAAAGTGTCACAAATTATCATTAAATTCCCAATGATAAGGTCAATTGAGACCTTACACTTAAAAAACCTCAAACAGGAAATGGCAAATGTCTTGTCAGTGTGCTGCACTGTACTTTAAAAATCCGTCATGTGATTACGGTCCAATAAGAAAATTAGATAAGTTTGATCCTATTTATGACAAACAAAATTATCCAGGTCCTGTTGGCAGAGTGTCCTCCTTGTAGGGCATAGCGTTGTAGATCGAAAGAAATAATATTCTACATAGCAGTGACAATTCTTCTTGGATTGTTTGACACTTAAAGATGGGATCGATAAGTCCCGAAACGTCGGTAACTATCAATCTGCGCTGGATAACATCCCAGAAGAGCGAAGATCTCGATGACAATAAACTGACCAAATTATTAAAAGTCCTGTGTGAGCAATGCTTCTCATTTAAGGCGGCTAATCATCAGAGGGCCGATTCTAGTGGCCGTGCGGTCTAAAGCGTGGGTCTTCGGCCGCTCGCTTGCTAGGATTGTGGGTTCGAATCCCACCGGGTGCATGGATGTCTGTCTTTGTGAGTGTTGTGTGTTGTCAGGTAGAGGTCTCTGCGACGGGCTGGTCCCTCGTCCAGAGGAGTCCTACCGAGTGTGGTGTGTCCATCAGTGTGATCGTGAAGCCTCGAAAAATGAGGCGGCCTAGACCCTCAAGAGGCTGTCGAGCCATTGGAAAAAAAATCATCAGAGTGTATTTTGGAGGATCCACTCCGTAGGCAGCTCTAAGCTAATCCAAATGCTAGACCGAAAAGAGAAACCACGTGGTGCGCTGACACGTGGACGTGTGTGTTTTGTGACACACAATCGTTCGGTACAACAATACAGGAACTCTGTTACAAAAAGGCTGAAACCACTGACAGGTACACAATCAAATATTATAGCAACTTCTTCACTGCAACAAATTTAATGTGAACATTCACACTGGCATGTCCGAAATGGATATAATCACAATCTCACATAACAGCATATCCAAAAGGGACATAATAATCTCACAAAGCGCCATGTCCGAGAGTGACACCATAACAATCTCACAAAGCGAAATGTCCGAGAGCGACACCATAACAATCTCATAGGCCGGCATGTCCGAAAGGGGCACCATAAAAAATCTCACACGCCGGCATATCCGAAAGGGACATCGTAACAATCTCATGTACCGGCGTGTCTGAAAGAGACCTAACAACCTCTCAGCCCAGTGGCTTTGATATACTTACGTAGATGTAGTAACAGAAGAAACAACCACAATATTCATTATTCTTACTTCTTGTCCATACCAGCTACTGTACATAAATTTATCTGTTGACAGACATATTGCTTTGATTTTTTAACTGCATACAACTTGTTAAGGTACACCCTTCTGAAGATTGTAATATAGTGGAATGAAACACGTCGAGGGTGTAATGTAATTCATCGATATATTTTAAGAGATAAGCGTACGTATGGTTATTGTGTTCAATTATTCAGTGACATGATGAAAATAAAGTTGCAAATCAAAGGTATTTCCGTGTTAATGTATTTTTAATAGTACCAGAGAACTGCTGAGTAGCCATAGCTACAGCATTACCTTATATCGACCGATCTGTGCCACACGGTACACCAGAGCGTGATGACTGACACGGAATTTCAGGACCATCGAGTGTCGACGACAAACTGCAGCACTGCCTTTGGTCCACACAAAGACTTCACATTTTGCAAAACGCTGCTAAATATTTCACTAAGTTAAGTATTTACGGCTAGAAACAGTTTTACCGAAAAATTAGACTAACTGGTACATCTCCTGAATTTTATTCAGGATGTGCCCAGTTCGGACGTCGACAGGGATGACAATCCTAACTGACTTTTCGTGAGTTACCTCAGTGTCTCCCGACAAATGCCGCGATACTTGATGGTCTGAAGCTGTGCAGTCTGAGTTACTGACTGCATCGTTGGCTATGTTACAGACAGAAACAATTCTGCCCACTTTTGCGGACCCTCTGTATCGGTAAACACTGCAGGGTGTTTACACGTTGAACAGGCATGGACCAGACATGCCAGCATTTCCTTGTATGGCGTTAATCTATTCGTATAAATGTGGTACAGAATTGTCTCCAAACAATATCATCCGTACGGCCATTAAAGAGAAATGTGACCGGAAATGAAGGCACCAGCTATCTCCTGCGTTGCTGTAGCATTCCAAAAACAATTACCTCACTCTGGATTCAGCTCTTTCTGATTGCTAACAAACGTAATTAAAGTTGTATAGATCTATTGTTGTTCTTCAATTTACTGCAGGTTTCATTTATGATGAATTAGGTATTTTTTTCCGTTGTGGTTAAACCTTCTGCCACATGATAAACAAAATACTTAAATTCCACAAAGAAGAGGACATACAGTGCTTATATAAATACAAAATAGAGAGGAGATAAAATTTTTGAAGTCAGTTGCAGGATAAGCCTACCATTAAAAAACGAAGAAATGGGGAAATAAATATATGCGATTTAAACGAAATTATTTGGGATTACAGATGCAAGTGGACACAACGTTTATTAATAATGAATAATGCAGGTATTTCCGAGTTAGTATACGAAAGATGCACGTATTCCCAAGTTAGTGAATGAATGCATTCCAAGCGGCAAAAGAAATGTAGGTCGATAAAGTAAAAGACGGACAGATCAATACCCATGAAGATGGAAGAAAGCTGAATGACATATACCTTGCTGCTGTTGACGAGGTTGCGGGTTACTTTAGTGAACTGGAAAAAAGGAAGAAAGGTCCATGTTTTGCTGTCACTTTGAAAAGCTACTTAGCATCGAGTGATATGAGCGGATTATAACATCCGGAAAACATGGAACAAATTTGGGATGAAGAGGTCGCGGCCAATTTAAATGTACCGTACAGACACTTGTCTGCATAGACAAAGGAAGACATGACGTTACTCATGTAACTTGGTGTTCCGGCCGATATTCCGATATTCGAAACAAGAACCTCCCTAATATAAATCCGTAACATCGTCGAACCAAATCGATCGGTCTTACCACACGTTAAAGTGGAACAAACACAAGAGAAAAGATATATATATGAAACTTACACATTTGCATGTTTCATAAACCACCACTTTAATTATTACAAATTGTGTGTATTCAAGCCATAAAAATTTAATGCTTTTAGCTGTTCTTATCCCATACTCGGTATCATTAATTTTCGCAAAATCCCTTCAAGTATATTCGAGGTAAACAGTGGGCAAATAGGACAATGGACAGAGAGGCACCTGTCCATTGTGTGTCTATTTTAATTCCATTCAGTGTAAAAAAACTCATACAATTCTGAATAGGCAAAAATTGTAATATGCACGTGGAGGATGTTTTAAAATTCGTGACGAGAATAGAATCAATTGCAATAGTAAGTCCGTGAATTTCATGTCGTGATTATATATTAAACATTTATCTTAGGAGCACAAACATTCGCAAGAAGCTTCTGTTCAAACTGGAGCAGAAAAAGCGAAAAGAGAAACACGTGAAAAATCGGAATGCTACAGATATAAGAATGGAGCCTGACAGCCTGCCCGATTTACCACACAGTGAAGAATTGATTGGTCACTATTTCGAGAAAGTACAGATTCTGAAAGTGACAGAATCAAATGCACTGTAGGAAAACGAAACTAATTGATCGTTTAAATCTTGGTGGTTGCTTTGAGCGCCGCCATGTTTAATACTATAAATTCTGCACTTCGTTCACACTGCCTCTATGGTTCTTACAATAAGCAGGTATTTCCGCACACGGAACTGGCTGATTGATCTTTCTAATGTAAGCACACTGTGTTCTCTGAGACGTAGGAGACAAATCTTTATATGTAATGGGGATTTATCTTAGTCTTCAAAGGGTTAAATAATTGCAATCAAGTGCCTCATCATATACCAAAGTAAAGCGACACTGAGGCTGTGTCTGTAGACTAGGTAGTTACACCTACCGCATGTACGTAAAATAATACCTGATAATGCAGTCTTAAGGGATCTCAATTTTTTCCGTCTGGGAGGGATTTTTTAAAAGAAATACTCGTATTTGCTCCTTGCTTAAAACAGTAGGTGGTAGACAGCGCAGTTTTTAATGATTACTGTTGATAACACTGTCAGTGCGGTCTATAGCTTGCAAACTTGCGCTGCTTTTTAACGCTCGAAATTTTGGTCGTGGGATAGAACCCCTTAAGGGGTACGGATGGATATCTGGGTTTAGTCTGTGTTTGTCTTCTCCTGTGTAGATTGAGGCCTTGCGATGGACTGAACCCTTGTCGGAGGAGTCCTACGAAATATCTGCGGACAATATTCGTAAAATCGGGAAGCTGAAGGCCATGGGCCGCATTAGCCTGTAGCACCCTTCTGACAGCTTTATCATCAAAATCACAGTCAGAAGTTCACAGTGCATACGCAGAGTACAGCATAGAATACGTTGTTACATATGTAGGGCATAGCATATCCCAGTGGCCGTGCGGTCTAAGGCGTGGGTCTGCGGCCGCTCGCTTACTAGGATCGTGGTTTCGAATCCCACCGGGGGGCATGGATGTTTGTGTTGTGTTGTATAAGGACAGTAGAATGGAACACAAGTGACATGAAGGACTGAAGGATTTAAAAGTACAAAATGGATCAAAGGGGAGAAACGGGACAGGGGAAAAAAAAAAAATCCCGCCTGGGGCATGGATGTTTGTGTTGTGTTTGTTGTAAGGACGGTAGCATGGAACTTAAAGTGACATGAAGGACGAAAGGATTTAAACAGTACAAAAATGTATCAAAGGGGAAAAAAAACAGGCAAAAAAAAAAATCCCACCGGGGGCATGGATGTCTGTCTCTTGTGAGTGTTGTGTGTTGTCAGGTAGAGGTCTCTACGACGAGCTGGTCCCTCGTACTGAGGAGTCCTACTGAGTGCGGTGTGTCTAAAAAGTGTGTGATCCTGAAGCCTCGAAAACTGAGGCGGCCTAGGCCCCCTAGGGGATGTAGAGCCATAGGAAAAAAATATGTAGGGCATAACAAATTACCTTCCTTTCTTTCTCTTTTTTCTTTGTTTCTCTTTCCTTCAACTGCAGTCACTGGAGTATACCGCACATAATTCTCCGATTATCAGACTTAATTCTTTGGATGTTTGTGACAGAAATACTCTTCCTCGGCTAATTCCAGGAAGTACATTTTAGAATGCAATCACAAGTAATGTAAAATTATTTCCGTGCACATGACGAAGGCATATGGGGGAGTGGAGATCTAGCTCCACCTCCTGTACCCATTGCATAGGAGGCTACTTAAGCACCAGATCCGCCTGGACGTTTTGGAGACGAGATAATTCACTTCTTCCTGTCGGGAATCGAAGAAATTTAGGTATCTAGAAGAAACACATTTTTCTTTGAGATATTATCACTCTCCCAGTATCGCATTCGACAATTCTTGTTTATTACAGAAAATTTTACGCAGTCGTCATTTCATATTCTCAACACCAAAGCATTTTTCTCCGATAAAGATCTGTTTCCGTTTAATCAGGGTTCCATTTCAGATGCATTTTGTTTGTATTTATCTTTATGCGATATTGTTTTTAACATCTAAGTTTACTGACGTAGTGCCTATTTGTTTCAAGCACCGCAAAATGGTAGATGAGCGATGTCCGTTTCAATGTTATCATGAAATAGCTAGAAGCGATACACACGCCCACATCATCTGTGTTACGCTGATGCTGGGGTAACAGTGCAGCGAACAAATTACGGCATGCATAATGCCAGTAATAAAATAACAGACTGGACCGGTTCAACGCTCTTCTGAAACGCAACCTCGAGAGTTTCATGTAACAGAAAAACTTGAAACTGCTTTCTTTGTGTATGGAGTCACCTGATTTTCCTTTTCTTATCGATCTTCAAACTGATATGTTCTATGAAGCAGACTTATCCTTAAAAAATCTGTCACTCAACTGGTAAATTTCCGGCATTTTATGGAACCGATCGGTTTAATTAACACTTTCGCAAGAACCCCTCAGTAGATCCTCTCCTGAGCCATGTAACTGCTGCCCACAAACCGACACCCTGTTTCCCCAATATCCGTCTTAATATTATCCTCTCATATCGACCAAGTCCCGTGACAAAAATAGCCTCTTCCATTCATATTTTCAGAGCAAAATTCTATATGCAGCTCTCATCTCTAGGATGCATGCTGCATGCCATACAGCTTTAAACACGGAACGTGAACTATTAGCATTTCTACATCCCTCCTTTGAACTAAAATAAGGTAACTGCATACTTAAATTCTCACGTTTGATTAATTTTATTATCCAATAAAATTTCTAACTTTAAAATTTATTTCCACACGTTTCCTTAAGTTTAGAGCAGTGTAATTTCAACCGACATACAAGCTTAGAGATTACGTTGACTCGGGAGATCAGGCTTCTAACTTGCATTCGAGAGGTATCCGTTTCGAAACTCGGAGGACGGCCACACTGAGATTTTCATCTGCTTCCTCAATCCTTGAAGTCAAATTTCGGGATAGTTCCTTACATAACGCCACGACTGTTTCCTTCCATGCCCTGTCTCTTTCACTATTCACTACAACTGATCATTCAGCATTAAAGAATCAAGAGTTTATCGACAACAACGTTGAACAAGCTACAAGTAAATCATTGAGACATTCGGTCTTCTGTGATGTTACGCAGCGCAGATTGGTAGTTACAGACATTTCGGAACAAACTATCGGTCTCATCTTCAAGGGTCAAGCAGTCGGTAACTACCAAACTACGCTGCGTAACATCCCAGAAGAGCGGAGATCTCATTCATACGGCGGCGGAAGCCTGAAATAATGCGAAGTAAATCATTTCATTAAAAGAATAGTAGTTAATATAGCGTCGTTAAATAATAAAAACCTAAGCATAAGATCGTCATTTTTACGGAGTTAGCCGCATGTCACATGCATGTAGCGGTCCATCGAGCACATCCCTGACAAGTTTACTTCACCATAGCCTGAAGACAATCCTGTCATGACTGCAGCGACGCTGACAGGGGCATGACGTGGTATCACTTTCCACACAATGTGTAAGTGAATATTTAATGAGCTCTCTAGATGAGAAAATGCGTGATTTCGCTTTCAGCATCTCGTCCATACTTCTTAATCAGTAGTGGCTCAGTGATGCCATTTCACTGAAGGGTGCAAAAGTGATAACTGTTGTAGAAGAAAGGAGAAGGCGATAAAAAGGAAAAGAAAGAGTGTAAAAATAAAAGGGGAGAGGACAGGAAAGAAAGAGAGCAGAATGCCAGAGAAGAGAGAAGAGAAATTGATAATAACGAATTATTGAGAAAGAAGAGATGCGAGCAGCAGGGAATATAAAATACGATAACAGATGTGAAGGGAAGAGAGGAAAAAGTTTATAAGAAAATAAGACAAAAACGAGCAGAGATTAGAAGCAATTATACAAGAAGGGAAGAGAGAAGATGAGAGAAAAGTAAATGGAAATTACTATCAGAGAAAAGACAAAAAGTGAAAAGAGAATACAAAATATGAGAAGAGATTGCGCTGTACTAGTACAGAAGAAAAGCAAAAAATTGGGGTCAGAATAGGAAAGACGAATTGAGATCTCAGTACAGTTGAGTAATTCCTTGGTATAAAGCAGCAATGAGAAAACAGAAAAGTAACTTCCACTAAAATACAAGAGACAGACATAAATTTAAACATAACAACTACGCGCATTATATCCGCCACAGAAGTAATTCCAAATAAACTACATAAAGAGTCGACCTGTAATACGAGTATATTGCGCGCTGAACCATATGCATAGACCTGTATTGCCACGAGAAAGTCTGTTCTTATACAAACACACTTCTTATATTCTAAGCCATTAACTGAGATAACATTCTTGACTTCATAAATATTCGTAGGAAGTAGTGACTACATTTAGAGCTTGTAAACTTTATTATTTTATGAATTACAAATGCCCTTAAGAACTTGATTCATATCTCACCCAATATATACGGATATATTCTAAGTTCCGAAAGGTAAGACGTTTCACAAAACTAGTGCAATATGAAGCGTTGATAACGTGAAGTATAGAAATAGGAATCAAAAATGTGCATGCACAGTCATTAGAACTTTATCCACAAGCCAGCTACATTTCTTTAAAATATGTTGTCTTTTCAGAGCTAAAAAAAGTTACTGCTACATTTCAGTTCAAAATATGTGATACAGCTTCTTCGTCAGTCATCATAAACCTATAATGAAGTGTCAACAAATTCCATTACCTGTTACCCCTGTAACATAAAACCTGAGATAATATCCACAAATACCCTTACCGTTTTACATCAACCGCGGTCTATCCACTGACCCGTGACACTCCTCCAATAAACACTGCACGCAATTCAAGGTTTCGTGGTTTGGGTAATATTTATTCTGACGTCTTAGTGAAACGGCTGAACAACTGCGTTTCTAAATGACTCATTTAATTGCTTACGAGTATTATGAAAGTGGCTGGGTGTTGTTTCTTATGAGCTGTTTGTAGGAAGGACATAAGATAAAGCATGGTATTAAGGTTATATCTGTCTGTTCTTACGTTTCAGCTTCTAAAATATTTGGCGGACTTATACGAAATCCCCAATTACCGGTCCACTAATTGCCATATCGAAATTTTCACTTCTGTTCGTTATTTGTTAAGTACAAAGGCAGCAATCATGCCCAGAATAGAAAATGTTCTCAGTTTCTCCGCCAATGTAATTTTTGTTTTTTTTTTCTGTTGGCTCCCAAACGTGTTTATGGCGACACATTTTTAAATGACTTGTGTGTAGTTAGATTTATCTTGCCAGTGTGACAGACCTGTCCTTCAAATAGGCCTACAATGGTCAATGTTTTGTGAAAATACCTGGAAAGTTTGCGACACAGGATTTCAAAACGTGTGTAACACAGCTTGGACGATCTCTAGTTCATGTCTTGGCAGGGGCAAAACATCCAGACAGGCACAAGTGCCCAACCAGCCTCCTATTCAATGGATACACGAGTTCTTTCTCAGGGGTAAAGAGGCCCGGGCGTGAAGGTGACCAATCACCTGTATCTAGGTTAAGAATGTGTGGAGCTGTACTTCTACTCCTCTTACATGCCTTCGGGGACAACTTCGCCTTTGTTTACCTTAGTGGAACACAGCTTTTGAAAGATGCGCAGGTACATGCAATGTCGCTTTCCCACCCTCCTGCACCAACACTGTTTCAAGTAAGAGGATGAGTAAGAAGGCAAGAGGTCACATGGGTCGGACATCTACCTGCAGTCTACTGTACACTCATATCCCGCTGATAATGGCGACCACCAGGACTCAACACCAATGACAAAGTCTGCACATTAAGACGGCTCTTAATAAAATAGAGGTAAAGATGTGATAGAAGTTTAAGGTTCACTATAAGCAAGGATGAACAAATTTCCCAAAAAAATCTAGGAGCCACCTCAAAATTATATGCGTCAGAATGGTACCTTGAAGCAAGCACCATACCGAGGACCCACAAATATTACACGGCACCATACAAAATTTAGTCGCCACGACAAACTAACGCATGGTATTTGTACACCCCTGAACTAATGGTTCTTTGACGATAATAGGGTCGATGCGAAGTCAAAAATCTGCCAATTCGTAGACTTTTGCTTCTAACGTCATGGAATGGTCCCTCGGAAGAACTTTAAGCCAATTTTTTTCAATATTTTGGAAACCTGATACAGTCGAACCCGGTTATAACGACATCGGTTTATACCACACTTCATCTAGAGTGCCATATATCCTGTGGTTTTCACTGTTAACCATAACATTATTCTCCTCCGTTATAAAAACACTCGTTTATAACGACATAATATTTTGCGTCCCTTCCATGATGTTATAAACGAGTTCGACTATATTTTACATTGAAGTGTTAGGTATCTATTGAAAAAAAATAAGTAAAAAACCCTTGTCTTTTATAGAACTCTAAAATTCATCACCGCATACACAACAGCCAGTTACTGGGCTCTGTTATGAAGCAGGTGCATCCACCTGACTCCCTCACACCCCATTTGTTTAAGACCTATTAGTCCTATGTGCCTTTCATTCAAGTTATATCACCAATATTTGTATGCAGTTCTCATCATCCTCAAGCGCGCTACTTGCATTTGTGAGTGCAGGAGTCAGTCAAGATGTCCAGTTAAGGCCATGAATGACCGCGACGCCGCGAGCCGTTCATGTAGGAATGCAAACGCGCCTTATGCGTGAATGGCTTGCCACTGAAACCCTGGCCTCAAATGTCCTCGGGAACACCGACAACCGATTGCTGGTACGCCGGCAGCAGTAAAACCGAGCGAGATGCGTAGTTCCGAGAACCAGACAGGACGTTTAACTGCATGTGTGTAATCACACACGCACAATGGGGGAAATGAGATGTAACGGGAGAATGGTGCTTCCTTCGGTCATGTTGGGGACAGTAAATCGTCAACCTAATGTATATCCACGGTTTTGAGTCATCGATAAAGTAATCATTGCTCGAGGTCTCCGATTTTCTGGGATATGGCCCTGTGTCCCTGTGCGACTGGTACCCGACGTTTCGAAACAACGTAGTGGTCTCATTTTCAAGGCTCAAAAGGACATTATTCTTGGACATTTCGAGACTTGAAAATGAGACTACTGTGTTGTCTCGAAATGTCGGGTCTTGAAACGTCGGAAACCAATCACCCAGTTACGCTGCGTCACAAAACCAGGGGAAGGAAATCTCGTAAATAACAATGAAAGCCAAGTATCAAAGTGGATTATCATGCTATACGTAGTACAACGTCTCTCCGCAACCTACAAGGTTTCTGCATAATGTTTATCTCTCCTTCTCTAGCCAAGGAAGAAACAATTTAGATATCGACGTCTACGACTGTATGCTCTAAAAGCCAACTTTGTTTTAAATTTCCGTCCATATCTCCCGTGTTAGTAACGGTAAAAGATAAAGTTCACCCTAGAACAGGCCATGGAGGCCCAGAGGGGGAGGAGAGGTATAGCTCTACTCTTTCTTTAATCTCGGCTCTTAGTACCTCAGTACACAGAATATAATTTAATGAATTCAGCTTCTATATACTAGAGAAAGGCTTTAAAATAGAGCAGAAAATTCGTTTGGATAATAGCAAGAGATATGATTAATTTCTTTGCGATTTTATTTGTCAGAATTTGGAGAAGGTCAGTCAGAAAATAAATTTTGAGTGCATATGTTTTGGGTTCTTTATTTTCGGGTCCAATAAGAATTGTTCAGATTTTAACTGTACTACTATCCTCCTACTTTTCCATTTACTCCCCGCCAAAAATTAACAATTTATCACAAGGTGTGACGAGCTTCTCTGTTCCCTACTGATGTCAGTCCGTGTCCCGTGTTATCAACCGCCTTGTCTCAACTGTTTACACTTCGCAATGACCTGTCAAATTGTGGCGCCAAGATTCTGCTTCAGCACTGCAAACAGATGATAATCGCTCGGTGACAAATAGTCATGCTACAAACACGATGACTGTACTTACCCTTAGTTTAGAAACTATAGGTTCCTTAAAAGGTTATTCTGACCGGTATTCGTGTAGGCTAAGTTCTGCCTTTGACTTTTAACATAATTTTGTATGCAGACTATCAATTAAGCGGATGCTGGTCAAATAACACAGTAAGCAGACGTAAATAACGTTTTATGTACAGGACCGCCCCTAGATATATGGGCGCTGCGAGCAGGCCAAAAATTTGGCGCCCCTTGAAACCGATATTGTTGAAACGTTTTCGGCCCAGGACAGGGCTGGCGAAACGCTTGAGGGCGCGTACCCAAATTGCTTATAATTTCGGGAGAAATTCCTCCACATGTCGAAACCTGAGTTCACTATCACCATATTTCCCGAATATTCCAGCAATATCTCAGCGCCACTCACAGGTTGGCGCCCCGGGCAGCTGCCCTACTTATGTACAGTGGATAGGCATTCTTTACCGGAAACAGGGCAGCAGTACAAATGTACTGTCACGCCACTTTATACCGAAAGCGGGCGTCCTGCTATCAACAAAACCAGTCGCTCTTCCAAGGTCCTGCAGACACAGTGTAGAGTCTTTAATGTGTACGTGTCTCACGTTTCCCATATAGACCCGCTTGACCTACAAAGAGCTGGAAGTGCCTGTAAGTTGTTCACGTTTGAGGATTCCGTTCTTCTGGAATATGGCGGTGCGTTGAGTACGTAACCGGATACCGACGTTTGGCGGCTACGTATTAAGGACTTCCTCGAGGTCGATAGGTCCTAGCAGAGTGCCTTCAAAAACGTGTTAGCCTAGGCTTATCAAACCTAAGGACGAAAAAGAAGGGAATCTTAATCTTCGCCTCTGTGAAACCCCCAAAAATCGCATTATTCAGGGTTCTTAAAATAGTTGTCAAATAATAAAAGTTTCTGACCAATAATAATGACTTCTGTAATGAAATATCAAGTGTTTCATATAAAATATGACTTCAACCCATGATCAGTATTTTGTTAAAAAAACTAAGAAATTGTGTTCATTCTGGAATTCAATAAAGCAGACACCGGCTCTATTGAACACGAAGACTTGGCTCTTACGGTACAATTCTTCCTCTAATAACCGAAGAGATCTAAACTTAAGTAACTGTTAGAATTTAATTTCGAATTTCGTGAGGGATTCTAAGGACCTTCATTTCGATTCTCGATCGGGGCACCGAGAGACCTCCAAGTTTCGTGGTCTTCCTTAGTCCCTCCAAGCCCTTGTCGAAGCGATAGTTTAAATTAGGCCACGACCACCTGCTTTTGAATTCATTACGTAGTCACTAGAACCTATTTGCTCTGAGTTCCAGATAGAGTCGTTAAATAAGCTACAGACACATGAGAAAATCAGATATAAAGCGCAAACTAAGTCTAGAAAATGAAGTCGATAAGAAATGTTCAGATAGACTTCTGGTCCCTTCATTTATCCTTTATTATAAATTTGTTGCTGGAAAGGTAAACATAAATTTGCAAATTAAGATGGTTACTACACACGTCATGAAAATACATGGGGGAGTGCAGGTATAGTTCAACTCGTTCTTAACTTCAGCACTAGATGGAGGTGAGGTGTCAGATTCACGCCCCAGTCGCTTTACTTCCTAAGAGACGGGCACCACGTACCACTGATACTAGATAATCTGTGCCACTGAGTATGAACCTGGGTGGGCCCACAGCCGGTCTGGACGCTCTTACCACTGCCGAGAATTGAAACACTATGTCGACTATGCTACCCCGCTCACCACTCAACTGCTGATGTCGAGACTGTCACGGCAGTTCACTGGCCATTTTAATGCACTCCCATTTTAGTAAGGCAGGCCACCAGCATTGCTGCGCCCAACAGGCAAGCAACCTATAAAGGCTAAGCTATCCCTGTACAAGCCTGGACAGGCTCCTTAGTGCAGTGGTATTCAACCTCGGGTACGCGTACCCCCGGGGGTACGCGAAGACATCTTAGGGGATACGTAAAATTAAAAAAAAATAAATATATTATTTCATGATAAACACTGAATAATCAGGGCCAGATTTAGGGTTAGCCACAAGAGACCCGGCGTAAGGACATGCGATTTGCGAGCACCATTTTTTTCTCTCTCTCCCCCCTTTATGCAATTCTTATCTGGGCGGCTAGTTTCATTTTATTCCACATAGTGCATATAATATATTTATTATTTAATATCTTGACTCACCTTTTTCTCATTTAAAACTTATTATTTAATACATTATTTTGGATGTAATTTATTTAACTTATTTTAGATGTAGATTATAGAATATGTATAACTTGAATTATGCACCAACAACTTTGGGGGTACAAAGATGAAGAGAAATTATATCTGGGGGTACGCGAACAAAAAAGGTTGAATACCACTGCCTTAGTGCACCAGGAGGTCAAGGCTCCCAGGATTTCTAGACAATCGGCACAAGAAGGTGGCAAGGTTGTCAGTCCTAGGCACCGACCGCCTTTACCTCCCAAGAGATATCCCTGGTACTCATTTCTGTTAGAGGCTAAGTCGACCCCAGGGCCATAGTGCGGACGAATGGATTAACTCAATAAAAAATCTCAATGACCCCATCGGAAATCAAACCTGCGACCTTCCGGCTTGTAGCGCAGTGCCTCAACCAGGTGGGTAAGCAACCCACAGACTCTGAAAATGTCACGTAGCGAAGCCCATTTTGAGAAGATGATAAGTCACTAAGCTAGCCAAGAACTTCTTGTCCATTACTCTTATCAAAGAACTTCACAACGTAAAGTAAACCTGATCCAGTCTGCACCCTCAAGATTATTTCTATGAAGTCCGCCTTAAGAGTATCCTCACATTTATGCCTAGGTCTTCAAAGTGGCCTCTCCCTTTCAAGTTAATCTGCTACAATTTTGCTTACACACAAAGGCCCGTTTTATGGTTAGAGTGACAAGTGAGAATCGAGCCCTCAGTCCCCGAACAACAGATGGTGCTCTGAACATCTGTCTTCATTCTTACGAGAGGCGCCAGCAAAACTGTTATTAACAAAGAGAACTGAGAATATAAACCGGCTGGCAAGTTCAAACAAGTCACCCTGCACGGTTTTTAAAAACTTACAAATCATTGTAGCCATGAAATAATATCGTGTGTTGCTTCCTTGGTAACCACGAGAAGAAGCATACACACTGTCTTGCTTGCAGTCGGTAGGCATAACGGTAATACAGAGAAAGTAGTGCCAAAGGAATACCTGGGTGTTGTCGGCTGGAATGTGTTCCTGCCCTAGTCGATCCATTCCAAACACAGTCATTAAGTTCCGCTAAACATTCTTCCAAGCAAAAAATGGCCACAAGAATGTGGGCTGCGGTGTGGGTCTTCAGTACGAGTATCACGTGATACGTATGATTTCCTCAGATAAACAAACCATGTACCTGCACGGAGCAGAGGCCTTCTTGGCGACTAAAAGTCCTGGGCTGGCCAAGAAACCTGAAGGTTCATTTTGGTGTTTACAAGAATCCGCCACTTGAACTTATTCTGAGCCAGATGAATCAAGTTCGCACCTTCATAAACTATCGCACTGCCTCCTCTGCACCCTCCGGTTGGTCTATTCGTTTCAGATTTCCACAATCCATCCCACTCGCCCCTACAGTCACTTCCTTCCCGACTTGATAGCGATAATTCTATTTGGTGACTGGTACAGATTATTGGGGCCGATTCCGGTGGCCGCGCGGTCAATGGCGTTGGTCTACGGCCGCTCGCTTCCTGACATTGCAGGTGCGAATCCCGCCGGAAACATGGATGTCTCTCTCTTGTGAGTGATGTATGTTGTCAGGCAGAGGTCTCTGCGGCGGGCCGATCACTCGTCCAGAGGAGTTCTACCGAGTGTCGTGTGTCTGAATGTGACAGAGGAACCTCATAGCGGAGGCCTAGGCCCACTAGGACTGTCGGGCCATGATAAAAAAAGTATGGGGACTAGTAATGTCGTTTATCCCATTTGAATGTAAATGTAATTTGTGAATCTATCAGAACTCTATCCGTCAACCCTACAGGAACGGATGTACACAGCAACAATGC
Source organism: Reticulitermes speratus (assembly GCA_021186555.1). NCBI lineage: Eukaryota > Metazoa > Arthropoda > Insecta > Blattodea > Rhinotermitidae > Reticulitermes > Reticulitermes speratus. The sequence goes on along the minus strand of JAJKFL010000008.1, from coordinate 17,322,489 downwards.
CCTTGTCATGCACCCGGCCAGCACACCAAAAACTCGTTGCACGCTAAATAGGGAGGGCCGTTATACGACCCGTACGTGTCCCTAATTCTGTACTGGCTTAAGTTCGTGTTATATATCATTCTCTCTCCTATATCCCGTAATTGTATCACGCGAATAATATTTTATAAGTGAACTGAAGTTTGTCAGCAGTTAATTTTCGCCATCGCTCGGCTACTTTGTCTCTTATGTTAAAATATTATCTTTCTCATTGTTTTCTCTTACATCAACACGCGTTTTTCCCTTAAGGTGATATACCAGACTTCACACGCATTCAAACAAAAGGTAAGAATATGGTTCCATATCACTGCAGTAATAATGTATTCTCGGAGGCGCAAGTGGGTTGCTAGTTGAAAAGTTTCAGCCTTGAAGTTGAGTAACTGCTCGGTATTTATATGAACTACAGGAATGAAAGTTGAAAACAAAAGTATTCTTCCACACGGACCAGAAAGGAACTACAAATTTCGTCAAAGCACCTAAATTAGATACAAACTTATTGAAAATAATATATTATTGTGCGTGATTTTAGGCTTCTGTCGCGGTGTAAATGAGATCTGCGATCTTCTAGGATTTAACGCAGCGTAGAATGGTAGTTTCTTACCGACGTTTCGGGACAAACTATCGGTCCCATATTCAAGGGTCAAGCAGTCCTGAACTATCGGTACCATATTCAAGGGTCAAGCGGTCTTCTTGGACAGCTTGACCCTTGAAGATAGGGCCGATAGGTTGTCCGGAAACGTCGGACAAAAACTACCATTCTACGCCGCGTAAAATCCTAAAAAGCGCGCAGATCTCATTGTGTATGAGAAAAGTATGTAGAAACCTAGTGGATATCTTAGGGAAAGACTCAGATAAACACACCGTGTTCAGGCTAGGTCCATCGCTCCAAAGAGTAAAATTAAGTGTATACAAAGAAAGGACTTCTTAGCAAAACTCATAAAACCTAGTGTCTTGTTCCATTGACTTCTAGTCCTGTAGGATAACCGAGTCGCTCTAGTCATTAGGCTATGAGGCATACGTCCGACGAATCGTGGTTGGATTTCCGGTACAGGCAAAGGATTTTTCTCTTTTCCAAATTCTCCACACCTGCCCTGTGGCCCACCCAGCCTGCTATTTAATGTGTACAACTTATTTTACAAACATGAAGTGTGTTCTTAAATATTCCCCTTCCTTCTTGCCAACTTAACTCCCGTTACCAACCTTCGTGCTATTTCTAACATGTTATACGAGTGACTCTTTGACCGGGGGTAAAACGACTGGGGCGTGAAGCTGGCGAAACCTCATCGGGTGCCAAGGTAAAGAATGAATTAACTATACCTCCACTCCCCCATACGCTTTCAAGGCGTGTGTAAGGACAACTTTACAGATCCGTTCCTCTATTACACTTGTTACTTAAATACAGATCCTATACACAGTTGTTTTTCGAATACGAGTATACTCTCAAGTCGTCGAATCGGTACCATAATTGTAGTTGTTGACATAAAGGTAAAGCAATCCCTGTACAGGCCTGGACAGGCCCTGAGGATTCTATAAGTTTGAGGCTCCCAGATTTCAAGACAATCGACACGTGAAGGTGGTTAAGGTTGTCAGCCTTACGCACCGACGTCTTTACGCCCCGGGAAATATTCCTGGTACCCATTTCTGTTAGAGGCTGAGTCGAGCCCAGGGTCATAGTGCGGCCGGAAGAATTAAGTCAATGAAAAATTCCAATGACACCTTCTGAAATCGGAACCGCGACCTTTCGGCTTGTAGCGCAGTGCCTCAATCAACTGCGCCACCGCGTGCCCTCAGTTGTTGACTTACAAACAATATTTTAGACATAAATTCTAAAAGGTTCTGACGATGGTGCATAACATCGAGAACTAATTGTCTTCTGGACTTTATCCATCGTCCGGATAACATATAAAAATATAAAATCACGACGTTTCGGAAGATGGTTCTCCTTTCGTCTTCAGGTGAAGGGAGGGAGAAACCTACTCAGGTGGGTCATTTAGACCGAGCTAATCTCAATCACTAAGGACCCACCTGAGTAGGTGTCTCCCTCCCTTCACCTGAAGACGGAAGAAGAACCATCTTCCGAAACGTCGCGGTTTTTTTATATTTTATTCGGACGATGGATAAAGTACAGAAGACAATTAGTTCTCAATATTTTACTTACCATGTGTAGTAACCTAACCCAGATAACACTGTTCAAAAGTTGTCATCAAACCGTAACTAAAGAAAATTTTCACACGGATGCCATGTTCTAATTTCGCATAGAAATATATTACATGTACAAAAATTGCATATAACTCTGAGACCTAACACTGCATATCATTTCAAAACGTGTAAGTATGTGTCTTTCCCCCTTATAATTTATTGCTCACCTGTGCTGTTATTACCGATTACAGGAAATTAAAATTACGACAAAGGCGTTGCTTCCAAGATTAGTCAGATTCCGTCAACTTGTTAAGTCCAAACGTTCAAACACACAAGCATATCCAGGACTGCAATGTCATAAACCTGTTTCTTCCCCTTTTAAAAAAAATTAGGTTAAAAAAAGGAAGTATAAAGTAATCAGTAGTGTAGATTTTAAGGGACTCCTTCAGATGAAATTCACACAATCAGATTTAATTCATATGTCCTCTTGCAACACGTGTGCTTCCGTGTTCGCACTTAGCATGCAGGCACAGTCTGTAGAAAAATTTAACGAACGGTGTTAGCGGTACGATTTTGGAAGCACACTGCACGTCTTCACCGATTTTTCGCGGTCTTCCCACCAACCTACGAAGGCCTGCTTAGAGAGGCTCGTTGTGATGATATACTAGTAAAGCTCGTTTCGTCATCACAAAAGAGTGAGAATGCGCGTCACAATATCTGAGCGCAATGTGAGATCATCTGTGTGTATGCTATTGATTAGGCAGAGTGTTACGCGCAGAAATGACAGAGGAAATTTAGAGGTTTAACACGTGACGATACCAACAGCTAATTTCGTTACATCAGACACTAAAACAGGTATACCCTTCCACACGAGAGGCCCCGCAAGGATCCTTGCATGTTTCTCGCGTGTAATGGAATGCACAGACAAGACTACGGCACACTGGGCCTCTTGGCCTTACAACATAACAAATGATCGGCGCAGATGGTCGCGTATATCGTGGTTCAGCTTAGTTTTAGTGTTCCACAATACGGGCAAATCGCTCAGTAGACCCAGACTAAACCCACGATAGTGTAGTCAGTACAACGAATGGACTTCGAGCTGGACAGCCGACGGATCGTGGTTCGATTAACGGCAAGCGTAAGATTTTTACACTTTTTCAAAACGTCCACACCGACTGTGGGGCCCACCAAGCTGCATATTCAATGGCTACCAGGGCGCTATCCCTGGGGAAAAAGCGACCGGGGCGTGAACTACTCACAACCTAGGTTAAGAAGGAATGAAACTGTGCCTCCATTCCTTCATGCTTCTTTATGACGTGTACAGGAACTTTACGTTTGCTTTCTACTACAGTCCCTATCTTAAATCATTTAAAGCCCTGTGGTAAATAGCGTAGTTCTTGCTTTAACACTTAATAAACTCTGCCTTTTGCCACACAGATTCGTATAATTCTCGTGATAAGCGGATTATTTCCCTAAATAGCATTAACCGAACAAGATATAATAATGAGCTCTATACGCTCTACGATGAATTAGACATACTCAAAGTGACACAATTAGGAAGACTAGGTGGCTGGGACACCTCTCTAGAATGCAAGAACTGGATCCTTGCAGAGAGCTAACTTTACATAAACCAGAAGGCACTCGGTGTGTTGGAAAACCCAGGTTTAGGTGGCTTGAGCCAGTTGAGGAAGATCTAAAGAACATGGGCGGAAGGAATTGAAACGTAAGTCGCAGGATCGAGAACAGTGGAGGACAATAGTGGAAGAGGCTAAGGTTAACCAAGGACTGTAACGCCAGAAGAAAAAGGAGCATTAACCAAACGGTCTTGAAATGGATACGGACTGTGTTCTCTGGGAGGTAGGAACTGAATTTTTATGTATAATTTACAAGAACTTTAGTCGGCGACAAGGCCGTGCCATAGTTCAGGCGGTTAGTCGTCGGCCTCTCACCGCGCAAAAGCGAGTTCAATCCCAGGCCAGTCAATGTACGGTTTATGGTGGAAAAGTGTCACTGGGACAGGTTCCGAGTACTTCAGTTTTTCCATATCACTATCATTCCACCAAATCTGGATACTTATCTTCATTTTAATACTACTGTTATCAGAAGGACAAGCGGGCGAAGCCTGGGAACTTTCAAAAGCAATGCTCTTTTTCATATCAGAGAGCAGCGGACAGGAAAGTATTTCAGAATTTTGTGTTGGTCTTCAAAGATGGGCAACAGTGTCTACTACAAACGCGGCAAGGCTTTCGGTCAAGATGCCAAACCCGTTAACCGAAGCCAGCAACCAGTGAAAATTTAAAGGCAGTGATCATATTCCAGCTGTGCGTTTCGTATGTAAAAATGTTTTAACTTAGAAAGGATACATCAAATTTTTCTTCGCGTAAGTCTGCGCCCCTAAATATTTGTGTGGCTGTTACGTCTTAAAACGGCGTGTCTGGTGAGCCAGAAGTTAAACATCCGACGTGAGAAAGTACCTGGCATCTGGGGTGCGACGTCGTGTAGTCTGTTAGAAGCCATCTGTATTGATGCCGGAGACAGCAGATTCCGCCGAAATATCGGCATGTATCTACTAGACTATACGGTGTCAAACCCCTGGCCACAGTTATGTTCATATCCAACGTGAGAATCTCAATGCCTCATCGGATTGCTGCATTTATTCCAGTTCTGCTGCAAAGCCTTTTCCGGCATTTTAACAATACGCCTGTACTGTTACCAAGAGAATCCAGTCAATGTGAAGTCTCATCCCAGACGACAGCAAACCTCATTCAATGCCGAAAAATCTTAAAGCTCGCATATATAAAGCAATGTGACAGAACACAACGGGTATGTCTCTATGTTTGTAATTTGTCTTGTGAAGCTAACAACCTGTCAAAATAAGAAAAAAACATAAACCTATCAAGTTACGAAATTAGGATTTGTCAGGATCATTTTAAACGACACACGAAGCATGAAAAATTTGTTTTGTGGCTGAGAATAAGGCCAAACCCACAGGCCGTGCAATATGAGGCATGTTCGCTTGTATTCTTTTACCGCTCTAAAATTGGGACCGCATGTTCAATTCCTGCTAGGGATACAAAGTATATTGACTTTCTCTCTGTATTTATGTTGTCCCTAGTACCTAACTAGCTGAGATAGACACACAGAAAGACGACAGACAGATAGGTAGATAGATAGATGGATAGACAGACCTAGATAGATGGATAGATAGACACAGACAGAGAGTCACATAGACAGACAGACATATATACAGACAGATAGATAAATAGACAGATAGATAGATAGATGGATAGATAGACACATAGACAGTCATATAGACAGACAGTCACATAGACAGATATACTCGTACAGATAGATAGATAGACAGACAGACAGATAGATAGATAAATAGATAGATAGATAGATAGATAATAGATAGATAGACAGATAGATAGACAGACAGATATACAGATAGATAGATAGATATACAGATAGATAGATAGATAGATAGACAGACAAACAGACATGACGGGACACGTAGGCTGAGGGTAAGATTCGGTGGCTGGCTCTAAATGAATATGGTAGTGAACCTTCTGGTAGCCATTGGTAACCATGCAGTGAAACAAAAATATTAATCTCATTATCATCTATGACTGTCATTGGAATAATCACGACTAACTGCCACAGACTGTCACAGGCAACAGTTTTGTTAACACGGTCTATACCTACAGTCACGCTCGGTACTGAGACGCTAATGTCTATCGTTTAACATCTGTTTGTTCAGTCTTCGATTCACCGTCTGAAACACGGAAGACCCAGAGCTGTTCACTGAAGGACACTTGTAGTGCTGTCAAAAGTTGTTAACACAACCTGAATGGACAATGGGCGCATGAAGGATCAGGTACAATCTTTAGAAACCCCTTAAAGCGGAGTTTTCCTTGAGAACCTGATGGTCTCTCAACTGGTAATAAAATCTTCAAACTCACGTAAAGGTAAAAGGTAAATTTCACCCTAGAACAGGCCATGAAGGCCCAGAGGGGGAGTAGAGGTATAGCTCTACTCTTTCTTTAACGTCGGCGCTAGATGGGGGTGGGTGGTCAACGCCAAGCCCAGGCCGCTTTACCCCCGGTAATGACCCGGTACCCATTGTACAGGAGGCTGGGTAGGCCCCAGGGCCGGTCTGGACGGGTGCTGAAAATCTCGCCCCCACCGAGATTAGATCTCCGGACCGTCCAGCTCGTAACGAGTCGCTATAACGACTACGCTATCCCTTTAGCCTTACGTGCCACCCGAGTATTCAATGCCGGTATCATAACAGCAGGCTACTGGACCGGGTCTTCATTCATATAAATCCTGTTCACAGCCCCACGCCCTATTTCTTTACTATCCATTTTAATATTATCCTCTTACACGTGTCTAGTCTCCCAAACATTTTTCTTTCTTGCTGGTTTTTAAAGTAAAATTCTGTATGCATTTCTCATTTCTCCCATGCATGTAACCTGCCCTTTAACACCATTTTCCTTGACTTAATTATCTTAGTCATATTCACTGGACAGTCTAAATTACGAAACTCTTAATTACTCAATTTTCTCTAACCTCCTGTTACTTCCTGTCTCGCAGGTCAAAGTAAACTGAATTGTCATTCACCCTGTGAGAACCGTCCGTAATCCCAGAACACGACTGTCCCAAATTATATGTCAAGATTACTGTCACGTTGTGCTCATGATGCTGATTTCTGTCTTCTAAGCTCTTGAGTCTTTCAGGAGCAGGGTTTCGAGTCCTTGTCACCTAGGTACGAGACTACGTCCTGGTGCCAAGAGGTGTGCCACCGTCACGATGTAGGACTCGGGCACCGATTTAAATTAACAGTACAAATAGAAGGTAAGTGCTGTGTGGGTCGTTATTAACGGGTTAAAGGTTCACACTAGAACTCAGTGCGTGCAGTTAATTACATTAAAAGACATAAATTCCCTTAGAAGCCTGCAAAGACAATGACGCAAAGAAATTATAATGTCACGTCTCACAACCCAAATCTAGGACAGGTCCGTAATGTAACAACTTCTAATAAATCCTCTGAAAAACTGACAAGTGCCTGTATCTAATAGGAATGACAAATATTGCATTCAAGGTGAAGTAAAGGAGAAAACAAACGCAGGAAATTCATGCCCTCATTCAGTAAAATTACTTAATATTTTCTTCGTATTTACACAAATTAAAATGGTATTAACAAAATGTCATTATGATTAAACACCACGCCATGAATACATACAGGATAACCGACCTCAGGCTCCACGCTTTCCTAACCTCGACACTAGATCGAGGTGTGTGGTCACCTTTATATTCCAACAACTTTACCCATGCGGAGAGGCTTCCCATAGCCTAGGGGTACACAAATCCCAGGCGACTAAATATTTTATGGTGCGGCCTAATATTTGCAGCATAATTACTGCAGTATTTTCTTACTCACGTACACCGAACAAAATGCTTCAGATAACAGTGAGGTCCATAGGTTATGTCGCCTTTCTAGGACCTAGCATTTTGAGGTTGCTCCTAGATTTTCGAAAAATTTGTGGACCATGGCCATAGTGTATTGACATAAGATGATAAAAAGGTCCAGACCTGATCTAAACCCACTGATGGCGAAGAAAAATTTCTTACTTCAGCCAGGAAGAGAAAAATCAATCAGCCAACAACCAAATCACTATGCTATCTGAACTACCCATCTTAGGATGCATGTTAACTTGAACCTTATTCCTTTTTCCTTATTGGAACTCAGATATTCTAACTTGGAGGAAAACACTGAATAATACTTGGGCCAAAATGAGAGATAGGTAACCGGGGAATAAAAAATTTTCTGAAAAAGTTAGTTGAGACGTGACGGACAAACTGACTGCATGGAGAATAAGTTCACACAAAGCCTTACAGACATAGCCATGTTTGTGGACAGAAAAACAGATGTAATAATAGTAGAATGGATCCTAAGGAAATAGGTTGTGTATTGGCGAGCGGATTAATTTAGCGCACGACTGGGTGCATTGCGAAGTTTTGTTTCTTGATTTGTGATTGAATTTCCGCACTAAACACTGACTTGTGGAGACGAAATAATGTACTGCGGTCTGTCCTGGTATTTGACTGAAAAAATAACGGGTACCGGTACGGATAATCAAAACAGATTCTCTGCGGAATAAAATCTGCGGAGATAAATACAAAATCTCAAAATTCAATATTTTAAGAGCTTTTTTTTTTAGACGTGATCCTCTTTAGAAATCGGGTAAGAAGTTTTTCTGAAAACGCAGTTTTTAAATTTATTCTTGTTGAAAATATTTTGTACATACGATATTAGTTACATATATCTACCATTTTATTAATGTTTAATTCTTTGGGCTTTATGCATTCTAATGGACACGTTCTATTGGATCTGTAGGTATTTGGTTTAGGTAAGTAATCTATGAAAAAATATATACGCTGCACGAAAGCCGGTCTAAAAATGAAAGGTGTCTATTTATTTTAAATTGTTTTGTTGGATAGCGAAATCTGTCATTCTTAGCCATGGTTTTCTTAAAATGAGCTGTACTCAAATAAAACACTCTTCATTATGACAAACTTAGGAATGTATATTATATTTGACCAATGTTCTGTTGTTTGCTGCTGTGACATAGTACATTGTCCACCTGACGGTATGAAACAGCAGTGGATAAAGATCGCTTTCGCGCTGTAAATACCCGTTATATAATCAGGATACCGACAGAAACGGAGAGAAGAACAGAGAATAGTGTAAAAAGGACTTTTTTGACTACATCAAAACACGACTGTGTGGAGTACTCAGTTTAAATATGTAGATGAAATATAATATGTAATTTTTATCTATTTTTACTTTCTAAGACTTTTTTTTAAAGTTTATTTAGGAAAGCTTTCAATAGTCACTTGACCCTCGATGTTCAACATGTTGCCTCTAGTGTCAAGTGATTTTTGCGCCACCCTGTACAGTGTCGAATGAGAGAATAGTTAGAGAATATCGGATTTGAAAGGATACGCATAGAGTCGTGGCCTATTTTTACGTACTAACCAGGAATTTGCCTGGAGGGAGTGAAAATGGCAGAAGCAAGAAAGGTTAGAACAGCCGATCTTGGTGCCAAGATTTCAACCCATGACTTCCCAAGAAAGAAACAGAAGTGCTACATGCTTGGGTGTGATGTGTAGTCTTACATTAATAAGACACAATTTTAGCTGCCTTTCATCCCATTTGTATTTAGCTAACAGTCCAAATACTTAGACCTCGCGGCCTTCCTCTGTTCTTAGGTAAGTGAGCAATCAGAGGAGAGCTCTAAGTATGTCCCACATGGTATAACGAACTCTGTGTCATGTAACACAATACAGAATTCACACAGTCTTGCTTTCCTTCTTCTTGCACGATTCCGAGCCACAGTGTGGTTTATCTTCGTATTTTGAACCACTTAACCAAGTGACGAAGCAGTCCCACTTTTTCATTTCTTGTCTACACGTCTCAAACCTACTTTTATAATTTTCCTTGAGTTTAATGCAAGACAGCAGAGTTGCAACCCTCAAGATGGTGTCGTTTTAACAATCACGGTATGCAAATGACCTGTTAGGTGGAGGCAACAACCTCGCCCTTAGAACAAAAGAACAACATGGACCACAAACAAAGAAACAAGAACATACAGAAATGCAAGAGGGCATTAATTCCAGTTGTATGCAGAAAGACTATTTTTGAAGGATTCAAAGGTGATCAGCCACTCAAAACTCCCGACTTTTATGGATTCAAGTTTCCATAAATGTTAAATTCGGTCTGTCTTCTTAAGGGAAGGAAACAGATCGAGAGTGACTTTGTTGTGGCTGCAAAGAAAGCATGGATCGCAATACTCAGTACTAGGCGTTAACCTAAAGTTTATACAGCGTCAGTGCTAGATGAATGAAATATGAATATGGAGCGTTGGAAGAATGCTGATGGAGAAAACGGAAGTATCTTGAGCAAAATGTATCCCAGCGCAATACTGCCCACGGTAAATCTCATCACTTACAGGAAACGAAGTATTTGGCCACGTGTCGTCGTTTTAATTCCCGGACGAAATTAGGGCTAATACGTTCTTTAAACAACTGGCCTTTTCCAACGTGTGGGAACGACACTGACAATAATAGATTTCACAAAGACGTTAAGGGCAAAATTCTAGTCTTCTGGGATATGACGTTGTATTTTAGATTATTCTTCAACTGCACTGAATATCGAGACAGCAGTTCCAGTGAAACGTCGGTAACATATTACCAATCAACACGATGTCACAGCCCAGTGAACTGTAACTGTCGTTCAGTTCAGAAAGTTTTGTCTTCCCATCTGTTATCTCAAATCGTACAGATTAATATACACAGAACTACAATTCTGCCTTCCGTTTTGTATGGATACAAAACTTACATTCTTCTATATTACGCAATAAACACTCTGTATTAGAAGATTTTTACAGAATATGAAATAACAGCATAGCGATTGTGAGAAAATTCTTTCCTTTTGACGGATGTACCTAATGAAGATTTAGAGCTAGACACTCGGAGACAGTAAAAATATCTACACATTTTGTGTAAAATGTTGTTTTAACTCAACTGTTACAAAACTGGCAACGTTACTAAAAACGTAATTTAGATCTGACAAATTAAATTGTCTGAATTTGTGTATTAATGGCTCACGTAAGCTATTCACAAGAATGAAATAATGCGGCATTCTTAATACTGACGGGTATGTAGAACCAGAAACATATGCAAGAGTGAAATACGTTCTGAGTTCTGTTCGCAGTTCCTTAGTATTTAAAAAGAATTATTTTTGGACTTTGGAATAAATAGCCAATTCACTGTAATGACTCCAGACCGGCCCTGGGGCCTACACAGCCTCCTGTACAATGGGTACCGGGTCTCTTTCTCGGGGGTAAATCGGCCGGGGAGCGGCGTTGACCACTCACCCCATCTAGCGCGAGGTTAAAGAAAGAGTAGAGCTATACCTCTACTCCCTCTCTGGGCCTTCATGGCCTGTTCTAGGGTGAACTTTACTTTTACTTACTGTAATGACTACGCTGCTGGCTAGACAAAGGGGGTTCAATTTCAGAAACGGAAAAACAGGAACTTCTCTCGTCACCACCACAGCACGGCTCATCCAGCCTCCAATTCAAGGTATGTTGAAGCTAAAAGTGGCAGGACCATAAAACTGACCATTCATTTCCACCTAGTACGTGGTTAAGAATTCATGCAGCTATGCCTCCACTACCTGATGCGTCTTCCATTTTAGCATACTGTAGTAAAACAACATAAGATGTTACATCCTAACTGTAGCAAAAAAAAAAAAAAAAAAAAAAAAAAAAAAAAAAAAAAAAAAAAAAAGAGAGAGAGAGAGAGAGAGAAAGAGAGGTGAACTGACTACACACATAACAAAAACAATAATACGTTGAACTCAGCAACAATGAACAAGACCACTGTTGAAGATTCTACATAGACGAAGTATTTACATCTAAGCATTCGGGAACTACAAAAGAACAAAGAAGGGACATACAAGATGATGGTCTCTCTAATAAATCCTCCTCATTCTAACGTTTCTCAAACAAGCAGACCACTGTGTTTAGAGCGGAGTAGTCTATGCAAACACCCGTCAGCCTGCAAAGCAGAATATGCAGACAGACAATGACTCGGCTACACATATTCGCAGACGCCATATTGTGGTTTCCATTTTTAATCGGACCGTACCAGGGCTACTATTTGCTCACTAATTAGCAATGATTTGCTACGTTTGCAAAACCGGTTAACAATATCTCATGTACTAAAATTTATCACTGTACAGGTATATATAATATTGAACATTGAAACCGTCTCAGAAAAGCTGGGAGCGGTGTAAGGCGGGCAGTAAAACAACCATAAAGGACATCCCGGCTTATATCTGTGAGAATATTTTGACAGAATGATAAATTCATTACAACGGCCATATAACTGCATGTGCCGGCCCCAGTGGCGGCGCTTTCTAAGGCGTAGGTCTGCTGACGCTCTTATGCTGGGATTGCGGGTTCGAATCCCGCCGGGAGCATGGATGTTTTTCTGTTCTGAATGTTGTGTGTTGTGCAGGTCGAGGTCTCTGCGACGGGCCGAGTGTGTGTGTGTGTCATTGGGTGTGTTCAAGTGAAAAAAATCACCGTACCGGAATAAAAAAAATCATGGTACGTCGTGTGATGCTATGCTACTGTAATGCCTTGTTTTAGTGATTCCCGTATTGCAGATGTTAAAACTTCTGAGGTAAGAACAACTGTATGCAAGATTAGGCATTCTTGAACCTTATTTAAAACCACTGTCAATAAACGTCGAAAGACTGGACGGTAGTGAAAAATAATTTTGATAGAATCTAGACGGAAAGCGGTCGTGGCCTAATTTATGGTATTATCCTGGCGTTGTTTGAAGGAAGTGAGGAAAATCACAGAAGGTCTCAGTCAGGACAATCTGTGCCCCGGCTGAAATAACAAACAGGATGATAACAGAGCTAAGAAATACAGCCAAACCCTGATGTTTTTTTTTCACGGCAATTTGTGGCGCTATATAGGGGTTCAGACTGTGTGAGCAGTTTTGTCGCACATAAGTGTTTTGTTTTGAAGTAAGAAAAGACACATCTGGTGTGTGTGGGCGTATGAAATTATGTGTGTCGTAATATCTGGAACAATTTGTTAATGCAGAAAAGGAAGAATGGAGACGTTGCGGTTACACGAGGGCACAGCCCTTCGTTACAGCTTTGTGACGAAAAAGTGAGGGCAACTCTTCTCATCTAATCGCTGTCAATTCCAAACACAGTAACTGAAAGAGAAAATTTTATAACTTCTATAACTATTTTGTTATGAAATAAAGAAAAAAAACATGAAATAGAGTTGGAGTTAATTCGATAAAACCAAAGTATATGTTTACGGTGTAAGAATTAAGTAAAGAGAAGTAACATTTCTATATTAAACTGGGGAGTTTAACGTCTATGCATTTTGTTCATTTTATTTAATTATTTTATAAGACCAACAACTTGCATGTAAAAATACATACACATATCAGTCCATTCCTACATGTTTCGGCCGCCGACCGCCATCTTCAGGGAGCCACACCAGTATATAAAACCTAGTAAATTTTGATACAATTATATCATAATTCACTAGGCTTTAAATACTGGTGTGGATCCCTGAAATGGCAGTCGGCGGCCGAAATAGGTAAGGGTGGACTGATATGTGTATGTATTTTTATATGCAAGTTGTTGGTCTTAAAAATTACATCGCATTGCACGGTAGGAATAACGTTAAAATAACTATACGTTTTGCGTTTATCAGCGATGCGTTTTGAGTTGTGTAGTAAGGCTGCAATGGCCTTTTTTCTGAAGAAAAAGTGGAAGAAATATCTGCTAAAGATTTTGAGAAAAATTTCCGGAATGCCCTAAAATTTTTGAAAAAAAAAAAAACAACAAGAAACGGTAATATACCTTGTGTTAAAGATTCGAATTTCTGAGGCCCAAAATGGCGTGAACGAAACGCCTAAACCACAGACCTGCGCACTCATTAAACATTAGTGCCAATATACAAAGAGCAGATACGATATGAGGTTCTGACGGTGATGACTACAAGGACTGTACCCAGCTTTATGGCAGCGTGACACCGTGTGGTCTGGTAGCTAGTTACCGAAGTTACAGAGAGACAGGAGACAGGAAAGGTGCATACAGATGGGAGGATTATATTAAAATGGGTATGAAGTTGAATGGGGGGCATGGACTGGATTGATCTGGCTCAGGATAGGGACAGGTGGCGGGCAGTGTGAATGCGGTAATGAACATTCGGTTTCCATAAAATGCGGGGAATTTCTTGACTAGCTGAGGACCTGTCAGCTACTCAGGAAAGACTGTGCCCCATTTAGTTAGCTGGTTATAAAATCAATCTGGTTATTAGCCAGACCACACGTATCCGGAATTTGCCATATAGGTCTAGTTAGAAACACTTGGATCCGTGCTACATTGAAGGACTTGCCATTGGCAATATAAACTCCTATCCACAAATATGTGGCACTCGACTGACTTGGTCTACTGTCAAGTTTCTATGTGTGGAAGGTGTGGTACATACCATACTGTGGCTTACCTGCCTACTACCAACCTACAAATGGGAAGTAAAGCATTCACAAGAATGACCTCGATTCTGTACCGGCTGGTTGGCAGTAGTGTTAATGTAAAACAATAGGAAAGCATTAATATTATTCCCAGGTACGTGTTATGAATATGGACCTTTCAGCAGCCACAATATCTCGTAATTTGAATACGATGTTGGTGGCACAGCTCGTTTTGCTTATACACGGACTGGAATGCTGAAGGAATGTAATCACGATAATTCTTTTCAATTAAATAGATTGATATGTTCCACATCGCGCGCAAATAATTCGTAATTACAAATTCCTGTAAACTTTCTATTTTTAACCAAATTCATGAAAGAGAATAAGTCTTAAACTTATCATGAAATTCGAGCCTTTTACGGAAATAGGCCCCGTCATATTCTTAACCAGTCAAAACCAATGTCAGCCTTCCAATGATCTGTTCTACTGAGGTTGTCTGATTAAAGTTACAATTGCTCTTCCTATCTGTTTCAGGTGTGCCACATTTCTTATCTCATACATTTTTATCGCCCCCATAATATTTAGAGTTCCAAATTATGGAGAGACTCAATAATATTAAGAAATAAGTGCAATAAAAACTGAAAAAATGTATTATTGAGTCAATAAACAACTCCCTTCAGCCTCTTATTGCTTCTTTTCGCTTAGATCAAAATATTCGTCCCCTGAAGATGACATACAGCGAGCACATACTCCAGTACGAACCGTCCATAACGAGCAATTACAAGTAGGTCTGTACGTCCTACTTCTATTTCAGTTTCTGAAGTAATAAGTTATACGCATTCGCTTTGCAGGAACTTCTAACGAAGAGAGGCCTATTGAGTGCAACAAAATATATACAGAAGGGATAACTCGGTGAAGTGAATGGACATGCGGCGGACGGCAGAATTCTAGTTCCGTAACAGGAAAGACTTTTCTCTGCGCCGCCACTTTCAGACCCGCTCTTTTGCCCAATTAGGCTCCTATTCAATGGGTACAGAGCTCTCTTGTCTCTGAGGCACAGTGACAGGCACGTAAAGCTGACCACTCACGTGCATTAATTGTAAAGATTAAGAATGCGGTAAATTTTCATCTACGCCCCAACACGAATTTGGAATGCAGACATATAAATTAATTTTTACTATTGCTTAAAGTTACACACTTTTACAAAGTATATTCTTTTTAATTACACAGTTATGACCAACAATTATTTCTTAAATACGTATTTAGGCTAACAGTTTCGGCTCCTAAGAGCCATCATCAGGCCGTAACAGAAATTATAAGTTGGAAAACTCCATATGTTTTGTAAGTGGAAGATCTCCCGCTTTTTACAATAGTAAATACACTATAAATGTACATATCAATGTTGCATATATATATTGCCTAAGTAAAATATTAGAAATTAAGATGTCAGTAGTACTTAGAAAGAGACAAGTGTATTGGAAAATAATTGAAACGTAAAAGGTGAATATTAAAAATGTAAATATAAAAAGTGAGACGCGGAGTCAAGCCGTGAAGGTATAAGTAGATGCGGCAGTGCTAATACAAAGACCTGGCATCTATCAGGCATATTACAGACGGTCTCCGTGCGAACGACTAGAATGCTTCTCAAGACGGATCGCATGTATATACTTCCTCGGCACTCCGGGTATTTTTTGCAGTATCCATGTCTGTGTAGGTCTTCAGTTAGGTCAAACCATACGCATGTAGGAGAGATAGGTTTTTCTGTTTGTGGATGACTTTCCTATAAAAATATAAACCAGTTTCTTTTGAGAAGGGCCCCGCAGCAGAAGCTACGGACGCACCGCAGCCTTAAGGCTTATTGTGCAACCCTGTGATGAAGATGAAGAGAAGGATGATCAGTGTTTCATTTTTCCAAGTAATGGAGCACCGGTGGAATGAAATTGACAGGGAAAATCCCAAGTACTCGGAGAAAAACCTGTCCCAGTGCCACTTTGTCCACCATAAATCTCACATGGACTGGCCCGGGATCGAACCCGGGCCTCCGCGGGGGGAGGCCGGCGACTAACCGCCTGAGCCATGGCACGGCCAACCAGTTTCACTATTAACGATGTAAATAGATTTTTGTACTAGTAAACCAAATGATTAGGAAAATAGAAAGAGTTACATCAGTTTGAGTAATGAGGCACGTATTTGCACGGTTTTGTGTCTGTCGTTCGATAAATATATTTTGTAATGTACATAGCAACGGGAAAGTCTTGTATTAAAATTACACACTTTTGCAAAGAGCTGCGTGGAGACTGATGAATTTAGGCGCATGGCTAGAAAAATACAGCAAACATCGCAGGATATCTGACACCAGGGTGTAAACAAGGGACCACTATGCAGAAGTCAGACACAGATAACAGTCTCTCTCTTATAGTTCTCGATTAGATTAACCGTTTAAGGCACAGTAGTAATTATACGCACAAAGTGCTCTAACATTTGCAATCTCTGCAGTTTGTCCTCAGAGTGCATTCACGTGTTTGGTACGATGCCAGAAATCAACACCTTACCTCCCTAAAGGGCATTAACTGGTTTGTCTTTGTAGTGGGGAAGGATTTTATTGTGTGAGGTGAGAGGTGACTTAATATACATATCAGATAAAGTTCCAATGTTTACAAAAACTTGAACCTGGATTGGAAACGGTTTTCATAGCTTGTAATTTACAGTTCCCAGTAAAGAGTGTCTGTCCCCACAACAATAGAATTTCCATTTCAATGTCTTATTTGTGTTTCTTTGTCCTCTCCAAGGACTTGTGAGTTCTTGTTTGTTTTTATTTTTGCATATAATCTGGACAGCAACTTGGTCAGCCTTCCATGTGACGTCGGCTAGCTTCAACACACAGGCACTTCTGAATGAAATATTGCAGAATGCTTGCGAATTGTTGAGCTGTAATATCATACGTAATCTCGGTCAAGTTATTAAAGAGGGAATAACTGCGTTAATAGAGAGGGAATAACTGCGTCGGACAAATGGCTGTGGGTTTTGACACAAGGCAGGGAGTTTTCCTTTCGCAGTCAGTTTCCAGACGGGCTCTGGGCCCCGCGCAAATCCTATTCATTTTAATACAAAATTTTCTTCAGGGATAAAGCGACAGGAGCATGAAACTAAGCATCAAACAGTATCAATATTAGGAAGCAGGGGGGCTTTCTTCCCTGTACGTCTTTATGACAGACAACGGTGGTTCCTCGGTCTATTGGACATATACGGTTGCGTACACTTTTAACGCAGGGATCTCCGTCTCTCTCTTCATGCTTCGATGAGTTAAGGAGATGAAACTAAGGAATCAGATACCCTCCCGCCAATACTCTTACTCATCAGTCCATCTAAATTATGTTGGTATCGATGTAATAGTTCCGCAGTATCGTATTCTTAGATACCAATGAACACAAACAATATGTTTTGTGGCAAAACCCTGAGTAACGAAACACAGAGTCTGAAGTATGTAGCAGCGTTGAGTAAAGAAAACATAGGACGTTCCGAAGTGATATCTAATCCTAGACGGGAGAAGTCGATTTGAAGTAAGAGATTTTGGGTTGTATTTGTCAACACCACCGGAAACAGCCCTTCTGTTGCCGGAAGTACGCAACCAATCCTTTACATATAGGCCGTGATCTATTACCTGTCCCTGATAAGGACATACACTGTTAAAAAAAAAAGGTAACACTAAAGCATGCTGAAGCAATCAGGTCCAACACAACTTTTAAAAGCTGCAGCACTGCATTACCAATTAAGCACACAGAGAAAAAATATTTATATAATTAATTAAACTGACGTTTAGATGTTATTGACAGTAGGCCCGTTGAATTTAACGGCGAAATTAAAACATAATGCTGTTAGGTAGTTTTGTTCTTTATAATTCAGTGTTTAGACGCCACGTTTATTGTGAACATATTTTTATGCATCCTGTCCTAATATTAAGAATTCTGCCATTTCTAAACTTGAGAAAAAGGCAGGTAACAACTTTGGGTTTAGTTCCGTTTCATTTTCTCTCTGCCTGTTTGGATACGTGTATGTGAAGGTTTTACTGTACTCTGTAGGCCTCAAGTGGCCGTGACGTATACTGATGACCAGGCTGACTAAGTATTGCGTGATGTCACAATGATAACATTTTGATAGCCAGACTGATCGTTATAAAATTCTATGGTACTGAACACATAGAAATATACTTTTAATTCTGAATATAAATTTAAAAATACATTCTTACTTTTTTCAATTATAAAGTAATAACCCTATAAGTTACCGGCATTTAATGTCGTGGATGAGAGACTGGCCCTATTCCAGGGTAACTTTCAGCCGAAATCCGCTAACTTGACTGAAGGTCAAATTTCACAATTTTTTAATGTTACAGCACTTGGCGTAGGCCCAAATACTTAAAGCTGAGCTTTGAACGGTTAGGTCTTACGTCATTTGCAGAATTTTGCCAGGAAGCTGCTGTATTCTCTTTGTTCTGACACCTCACGGGCAAGTCTGTATGACAACGCTAATCAGCACTGCGTAGTTCTAATTATTTGTTTGACTTTGAAGATAAAATTTGTCTTAAATTTAAGTCGAGTATTATAAAAGAAACGCCCTTCAACAACATATATAAAGAACTGTCTCGTGGAAAACCATTTTCCACAGTTTTCATGACATTTTACCTCGCATTTTCAGTAAAACGCGGCGTTTGAATCTAACGACCCCAAATATGCTAAACCCATAATGAGATGCTGGTGCATGGAGATTACTCCTGTATTGCCAATGGCCGGACAAAATTTCCCGTGATATTTTGTGCGATATTGGGTACTACATACATTATTTCAAAATGTTTATGAATTTATTCCACAATATCTCGTGGAACCGCTGACGAAGTACTGCGAAACCCTGGTTGGGAAATGCTGCTCTGTTCTTTGACCTGCACAGAACTCTAAGTAACAATCTTAATGTTTCGGCAAGCATGAATTAGAAGCTTTAAAGCTAAAGAATGTATAAGCTCGTCACGACTGCTTATCTATATTAGCTGTTACTGAGACACCGCCATCTCGTCTGACGCACAACAGACAACAAAACGGGTCAAGTTGGGACCCTGCCTGTGTTAATCATGTCCTTACGAAACGCCGAGAAAACCTGTTACTTACACTTGCGCAAGTCTTTATAACACATGCGTACCAAAGACCAGTGTCAACTCTCTGCAAGTTCACAAAGTTCACATAAGAATAATAATAATAATAATAATATTATTATTATTATTATTTATCACCTTTATGCGGGGCATTTAAAATTACATACCATTACAAACCATGTTTCTAGGGTATATAATGTTACAGCTCTTCTGTATTTACAGCGTATGGTACGTGGCAAATATATGGTACATTATTATTATTATTATTATTATATCTAGATATTCGTGTAGGTTTCGTAAGTGGCTCTGCGTTGTTAAAGCCAGCGCCTTAATAACCTGAATGGGATTGAATCATATTGTTTTGTCTTGTGTTTTGTTTTGTTCCTTTCTCTTTTATGTAAAATTGTCCCTATGCATACCATGAAGACATGTATGGGAAATGGAGGTATAGCTTCACTCATTCTTAACTTCGGCACTAGACGGAGGTGAGTGGTCAGCACCACGCCCCGGCCGTCTCACCCCCGTGAAAGAGCCACGGTACCAATTGAATAGGAGGCTGAGGTGTCCACAGCTGATCTGGACGTTTCGAGAAGCGATAAATCTCTTGCCTCTGACTTGATTCGAACCCCGGGTTTTTCAGCCCGTAGCCTGAATTTCTTGTGTCATGCGTTCTACATGCTGTAACCATCTGACACTCCTTGATTTCATCACCCAAATAATATTTTGTGTAGAGTGCAAATCATGAAGGTCCTCATTGTGCTGTTTTCTTCACCTCCCTCCTACGAACTCCGTCTTAGGTCCAGATGTTCTCTACAGCACCCAGTTCTCGAACACTCAGCTTATGTTCTTATATTTGACAAGCATACGACGTAGCAAGTACAGCGAAAGCAACTTTGTATTGTGGTTTGTCGATTTATGAACCAGACTTACATTTTCAGAAGAACTTTTGTGAAATTTGAACATTCAAGTCTTCTAGAATGTTGCGCCATGTCAACGGACATACATCACTTTTCTTCATGACAGCAGTAAAATATAAAGAATTGTTTCACATGTAACAGCTCCTTCTTGGACCGCTCGACCCTGTAGCACATATTATGGTCCTTCGAAAAGTCGGTAATTATTTACCAGCAGTGCACACGAGACCGGGGGGGGGGGGGGGTAAGCCGGTACAAATTACCGGGGCCTGGCGGTCCGGAAGGGGGCCCGTGGCCCGATTATGTTACATACGTTTTTGTCTTTCTCTAACCCTTTGAGACCAAGCCCAAGTCAGTCTGCAACTGACAGGCTTTCTGACGTAGTGTCAAGAGTTTTTGCCGGTCCAACCTTGCTGGCGAGGGCGCGAAAAAAAATTTTCACTGGGGCCCGAACCCGTTCTCAGCGGCCCTGTTTGCCAGCCGATATGACCTACACATCCCAGAGGATTTGAATGTCCATGAACGCCGCTGTGAGACGGCCTCTCGATTTTGTGTGTCACTTCTCCGAAAAAAAAAAAATAATGACTACGACACGACGATGATGATTATAATTAAAAATAATAATAACAGTGGTACCTTCCGGAGGGATGTCACGTGTCTTAATGGGGGCAGAAAATTATAAAGAAGTGTTTCGTATGCTGCAGCCCCTTTACGGAGGTTAGAAACTGGGAATGAATCTTTTGCAGCGGCAACACTTATGTTTCAGGCCACTGTTGGACAAGTTCGTGAAAGAAAGTTGTGAAAAAAAACACCCATTAACACTATCACAGAACTGTGTACATACTTTCATTCTTAAGCTTGCCGAACACGTTTTAAATTTCGTAAAGAAAATAACGTATTTCTTAAAAGTCACAACTACAATAGCGACCAACCTTTAATACATAAGGGAAATGCAGAGATATATTGACCTTACAAATTATACGGAAGAAAACAGGCAAACAGTTGTGAAAGTTCTGTTAGTTTCTCAGTTGAAAATGTCGTTTAAAAAGTTACATTTGCAGCTATGACTAAGTACAGCGCCATGATGATTTAGGTCAATACTGGGTGCGAACATGAAGTCAAAGGCACAAATACGTGCCTCTGCCGCGAGTCGATCTCAGTGGCACCAACCCTTATTTTTATAACTTTAAATAACTGAGCCATCTCAGCTCACATGCATTTCCTTTCTCTGAAGTTGCCAAACACAAACCATACCATTCTAGGCGCTTTCGCAAAGCATTTACGAAAACTGACCATCAGCCCGTCTTGCCTGTTACTCTGTATGGAACAGTGCGAATTCCATCGAAAGGATTTTCATTACATTTCATATTCGAGATTATTACTAAAATGCGTCGATATATTCCAATTTTGGTTAAAATCGTATAAAAATTACAGACACTTTACTTGAAACCATACGGATATTTATGTTGTCTCGCAGTGACTGATCTCTATAACTGAGGCAGGCTGTGTTCTCTGTGAGGTAGGAGTTAACGATCTAAACATAAAAATCAGGCACGCTCGATTGTAGGTCTCAACGTTAAAAAATTCAAGAAATAGGACTATATCCTACCGTTCATGAGATATCGAATATGATCTACTGCAAATCTGATGCTATTAGACGGAGCAAACTTGCAGTGTGTTAAAATTAACATGAAATGACATAAATGTTTCAGTGTGTTAAAATTAACATGAAATGACATAAATGTTACAGTGTGTTAAAATTAACATGAAATGACATAAATGTTACAGTATGTTAAAATTAACATTAAATGACATAAATGTTAGTGTGTTAAAATTAACATGAAATGACATAAATGTTTGAGTGTTTTAAATTAACATGAAATGATATAAGTGTTACAGTGTGTTAAAATTAACATGAAATGACATAAGTGTTACAGTGTGTTAAAATTAACATGAAATGACATAAATGTTACAGTGTGTTAAAATTAACATTAAATGACATAAATGTTACAGTGTGTTAAAATTAACATGAAATGACATAAATGTTTGAGTGTTTTAAATTAACATGAAATGACATAAGTGTTACAGTGTGTTAAAATTAACATGAAATGACATAAATGTTACAGTGTGTTAAAATTAACATTAAATGACATAAATGTTACAGTGTGTTAAAATTAACATGAAATGACATAAATGTTACAGTGTTTTAAATTAACATGAAATGACATAAATGTTTGAGTGTTTTAAATTAACATGAAATGACATAAGTGTTACAGTGTGTTAAAATTAACATGAAATGACATAAATGTTACAGTGTGTTAAAATTAACATTAAATGACATAAATGTTACAGTGTGTTAAAATTAACATGAAATGACATAAATGTTTGAGTGTTTTAAATTAACATGAAATGACATAAGTGTTACAGTGTGTTAAAATTAACATGAAATGACATAAATGTTACAGTGTGTTAAAATTAACATTAAATGACATAAATGTTACAGTGTGTTAAAATTAACATGAAATGACATAAATGTTACAGTGTTTTAAATTAACATGAAATGACATAAATGTTTGAGTGTTTTAAATTAACATGAAATGACATAAGTGTTACAGTGTGTTAAAATTAACATGAAATGACATAAATGTTACAGTGTGTTAAATTAACATTAAATGACATAAATGTTACAGTGTGTTAAAATTAACATGAAATGACATAAATGTTAGTGTTTTAAATTAACATGAAATGACATAAATGTTTGAGTGTTTTAAAATTAACATAAAGTGACATATATGTTACAGTGTGTTAAAATTAACATGAAATGACATAAATGTTACAGTGTTTTAAATTAACATGAAATGACATAAATGTTACAGTGTGTTAAAATTAACATGAAATGACATAAATGTTACAGTGTTTTAAATTAACATGAAATGACATAAATGTTTGAGTGTTTTAAAATTAACATAAAGTGACATATATGTTACAGTGTGTTAAAATTAACATGAAATGACATAAATGTTACAGTGTTTTAAATTAACATGAAATGACATAAATGTTACAGTGTGTTAAAATTAACATGAAATACATAAATGTTACAGTGTTTTAAATTAACATGAAATAACATAAATGTTTGAGTGTTTAAATTAACATGAAATGACATAAAGTGTTACAGTGTGTTAAAATTAACATGAAATGACATAAATGTTACAGTGTGTTAAAATTAAAATTAAATGACATAAATGTTACAGTGTGTTAAAATTAACATGAAATGACATAAATGTTACAGTGTTTTAAATTAACATGAAATGACATAAATGTTGAGTGTTTTAAAATTAACATAAAATGACATATATGTTACAGTGTGTTAAAATTAACATGAAATGACATAATGTTACAGTATGTTGTCTCAAACGTGGAACGGCACATTGTAAATTGAAGAGCTTCAGATTTTTTTATTGAAAACAGTCACGAATTTAAAATGTAAGGCAAGGACAGATCGAAAGTGCCCGAAATGTTACGTTCTGCGGATACTTCCTAACTTGTTTCGTATAACTTCGATGTACTTTCAACAGAAAACACAGGTTGCGGAATCATGAGAGATTTACAAGTGGTTCACCTTCCGAGTGCCTCATTTAAGTTAATTGACTTGCGACAGCCCAATTTAGCATTTTAAATCCCTTCAAAAAAATGGTAGGAAAACAAGTCGAAGTGGGATTTGTGGTAAACAAAGGGGAACTGGGACAATGTTTTGTCACAGTACCTGTGTTTTCCCCTGTCAGTATAATTCCACCAACGCTCCATACTCACTTTACCCCTAACCAAAGCTATAACTGGCAGAGTCGTTAAATAAAACACTAAATAAAACAGCGCTGTTTTCTTTTTTACTTATTTACGGTTTATTTAACGACGCCGTTCGTGGCTCAAATTATATGTTACTTGGTAGAATGATTAACAAATAAGTAATTGCAAAGTACGTGGAATAGGGTATTGTCTTATTTATGGTCATATTGTCAATGTTTCGAAAGTGACAGAGAAAAATCACGGAAAATATTAGTAAGAATAGCCGATGTACAAAGGAAATTTAAACCCATAATCTCCCGAATACAGCGCAGAAATGCTACACACTTAACAGCTACGTTAGGTGAAAGAGCGTTGTTTCGTAACCTAAACATCACCCAGTCACGACAAGCCGTGGATAAACCCCTCTAAATTTCAACTGCAACATGCCGTTGTGTATGAGCATAGCCGCAGCATCAATATTACCTTTAGTCAAACAACAACCTGTCCGTAAATATCCATCTTGCACATGTGGTTGCATGATTCGACACATTAAACTGACATCATTAGCCCACGACTGGCATTACACGAGGGAAAATCGGTATGTATATATATATATATATATCCTTAACATATTACATGGAACAGAGTGTCAAAATACGACTAGACCAAGGGGAGATGAGGAGTGTGAAGATTGGAAGAGGAGTTAGACACGGTTGCTGTTTCTCGCCGATTCTGTTCAACTTATACAGCGAGTACCTTACCAAGGAAGCTCTTGAAGGGTTTGGAGACTTCAAAATAGGACAAGTAATTCTCCACGTGAAATATGCAGATGACCTTGTGCTACTGGCTAGGGAAGAAACGTTGCTACAGGGCATGGTTGTTAGACTAATTGAAATTGGAAGAATCTATGGAATGGAAATGAATTTGGAACAAACTAAGGTAATGAGAATCTCAAGGCAACCATCCCCAATAAAAATTATGATAGATCAAAAGCAATTGGAGAATGTGGAGTATTTCAATTATTTGGGTAGCATGTTAACAAATGATGCAAGGTGTACACGTGAAATTAAATCCAAAATTGTCATGGCAAAAGCAGCATTCAACAAGAGGACTCTTTTCACCAACGCTCCATACTCACTTTACCCCTAACCAAAGCTATAACTGGGAGCGTCGTTAAATAAAACACTAACTAAAACAGCGCTGTTTTCTTTTTACTTAGTTACGGTTTATTTAACGACGCCGTTTGTGGCTCAAATTATATGTTGTCAATTTTAATTCTTGATTACGCCTGAACCCGAAAGTTTGGCTTACAGATGCTTGTACGTGTATTAGTAAAAACACTGACATAATTACGAGTTAAAGCACGTGACATTATTCGTGTTCTCCTTTCGACTTCCTTCTCTCGTGTTATTAAGATTTTGATCATGATATATTTTACACAACGAACAAAAGTAAATACGTTTATTTAATCTTTTAAAGATTAAAAATAACAGATTATATTTAAAGATTCAGTTCGTACCGCGCAGTAAACACACTCCGTCTCGATTACAAAAACCAGTCAGTTAAAGCTGTATAGGGAAATATTAGCTGCTTCTTCTGAGATCCACACAAAACACATAAACAAAAGGTACGAGTACAATTATTCAGTGTTAGACCTGATGTTACACACACAGTAACAACTGGGCTTTAAGTGGCTAATATACTGATCTGGAAGGTGCACATAACCATAAATATTAACTAAGAATATCGCACAAAATAACTTCCCAAAATATATGCCATTTAACTGCTCAGTACTGTAGTTACATTTGAACTGATGTCCCACCATTCGACAATCCGCGTGCTATGTCTTTCTACGTTCCACAACGAAGTCAGCAATTCCGTTATAGTTGTCATTGGACGTAACATGCAAAGTTTTCATAAATGTGGAATCTTTCAAGTATGTTTAAAAAGTACCTTCTATTACAAGCCAAATTATAGTTTATACACATACATGCTACTGGTATACACAAAAGATTAGTCCTTAATAATGTAAAAGTGTAATATAGAATGTCCCTTTTATCGTGTCCCTGAGCACGGCATGGTACGGCACATCGCGGCTGATGAAGGCCTTAAATGTCATAAAGTTGCTGCGCTCAGAGACACGATAAACTGTCACTGTGTAGTTAACGATGCACCAATACCATACTCATTCCAGAGGGTTCATCGCCGGCAGTGGTCTGAGTATTGCACATTAATGAAAAAAACTGTAACCACGTGTATGAGATGGAAATATACACAGGCTGTTATCTGCCGGGAGATAGTACTGGCTCTTGATACTAAATTCTTCTAAAATCTATCAAGATATCTTTCACAGTAAGCTTGCCTTATTGTTGTGTTGTGACTGGTCTCGAAATAATTAAACATGAAACAAAGGGAAGCTTACAGTTTGTTCCCACGCATCTACGCAAAGGGACATAATTTATCCGTCTTTTTTGTTGTTGTTTTTGTTTTTATTGTTGCAGGGTCACATATTTCAACGACACTAACGGAAGTTCCGACACACAACCGTTCTACGCTAATTACACGTAGACCTTAACAAATACGGGATAGCGTAGTCGGTATAGCGACTCGCTAAGGGCTGGACGGTCCTGAGATCAACTCCCGGTGGGAGGCGAGATTTTCCGCACCCGTTCAGAACGGCCTGGGGCCCAACCAGCCTCCTGTACAATGGGTGCTAGGTCTCTTTTCCGGGAGTAATGCGGCCGGGGCGTGGCCTTAACCACCCACCGCCACGTAGCGCCGACGTTAAAGAAAGAGTAGCGTTATACCTCTACTCCCCCTCTGGGCCTTCATGGCTTGTTCTAGGGTGAAATTTTTAACTTAACATATGTTCCCGTTTGCTACCTAGAACTGCAAAGTTAGGATGTAAAAACCTGTAGTTCTATCTGTTGCTTTGTATGAGTGTAAAACCGTCTGCCCCTAAGAGAAAAATACAGACTGAAGGATTTGGAGAACAACGGCTTGGGAAAAACATTTGTATCTACGAGGAGAAAGGAAGGAACGTAACAGGAGAATACACAAATATGTGTAGTAATGAGCTTCATAATTTTAGTCTTAACATCCATATTAGGTTTTCAAATCAGGGATGCGGTAGGTTGAACATGTCGCACGCATGGAAGAGATTAACAAATGTATTAAAATGTTAGTTGGAAAACCTGAAAGGAACAACCATTTTGGAGACCACGGCGTAGATGGGAGTGTAAAATTAAAATGGATGTTAAAGAAACACAACGTAAACCTCTGGACTGGGTTCAATTAAAAATTTCTTCTGGAACGTAACACTGTGTAATTTGGTATAAATGTGCCAACTTGACAGAGGATCCCAATGACTCAGTTATAACAGCGATAAATAATGGATTCGACTAGTTCAGAAGGAACTAGTGGCAAACTTTAATGAATAAGACAACGAAACCTTAAAGAAATTGTGTTGAACGAATTACATAAAACACAGAAAATTTAAGGATCTCAGTCTATAACCACCGCATTATATCAGTTACGGTTCCTTTCACTCCCCTCTCAGTATCCCAGATTGCACAGAGTCGAATGTACAAATGTTTAATGCAGGGGTGTACCAAAAATACCTGGCGCGAGGTGGGCTGGACGACTACACTTCGTCAGGTGGTGCCTGATATTTGTGGGACCTCAGAATTGCTGGTGCTTATTTTCACCCTTCTGGCTCCTGGAATTATGAGGTGGCTCTTAGAGTTTTGGAAAATTTGTGGACTTCTAGCTTAGTAAATAATAAATTGGGGCAGATGAGAAGGAAACGGTCATGGTTTTTTGTGGTGTGTGGGAGCGGTGGGGGGCTGCGACAAACCAAGAAAAATGTCAGGCTAGCCCTTTCACGGCAGAGTTTAGAACCAGCACTTCCAAAATACGTATTAGATGTGCTAACTAGTGGTCCGTGACGTGTGTTAATGTCTCAAGAAGAATTCTGATCCATGGATTAGTTACGCCATTGCCAATTAAGAACAGACAGTAACAGTCTGCACAAAATCTGCTCTTGCAAGAATCGAGGTTCTCACAGCATTGTTGTTGAAGATTAAAGTCTTCTGTGATGTTACACCGTGTTGACTAGTGGTTACCGACGTTTCGAACATTCTAAACGTCGGTAAATATTTACCAGTCGACACAGCGCAACGTATCAGAAGACTTGAATCTTCAAAACCCGCTGTTCATCAAGGTTTCGAAAGTACATAACCAACCCCACCCTCTTTTTTTTTGTCGTACCAACTGTAATCGGTTTTAATAAATCCCACGCACGCCACTAAAGGACGCAAATGGAATCCAAGGATAAATGTCAGCCTCTATATAATTTCAACAACGAATGATGACGCTTTGGAGCTCAGAAAGATGGTAAATCCAACTGCAGGTTAAGTTTTATATCTAATGATGCAAGCCAATGATTTATTACATTACGTCACATAGTGAGAGGCAGGTAACATTACTCCAAAGATTGCGTTGTGTCTGGAATGCGGCTCTGTGAACATGTGATTCATAATAAAATAACGCTAACTATCAGAGTAATTTATCATTAGTTGAAAATGTATCTAAAAATAACAATTTAACAATTACAACTGGAGAGCACATTTTTTCACAATATTTAAAGTAATCAATACCCGCCACCTATAATGACAAAGTGATACCGTTTTATTCATGCATCGAAATCACCCAGACAACTAAACAAATGTGCTTACCTTACGAATGAAATGCCAGAAAGAAACATTGCTATTCTTTTGTGATAAAAAACACTTTCATAACACTAACACTTAAAACGCGACACCAATCACATAATGTCGAAAACACATTCGGCATAAATCACTTTTTACACCTGCTTTGAATTACTTCAAACGTACCGGAGGAATGGTGCTTCTTACTCCCAAGTTACATACGATCTACACTTCGACACTCACTGTTAAGATATCTCGTTGTTTTTGTAGCAATATACTTAATAACTACTAACAGAATTGTTCTCAAGTTTCATGTATTTTCCAACCAACCATACCACACCTTCCAACCAGTTCTGATCGAACACCACTCAGCTACGTCAACGCTGCAGTAACAGCAGCACAGGACAGAGTTACACTACCGGGGCCTTTCTCTTGCAGCAACCAGGAGCATTGTTGCCATGTTTACGTTGCGTACGGTACGGCAACATGACCGCTTGATACATTCCCTACCTCGTGGATCACAGCCCTACCTCATGACTAAATTCAGCTGTGTGTGTAGAAGGCACTGATCATAGAAGGACAGCATAGGTATGAGTATGATCTGTGGAAGGAAGGTTACTACATATTGTGCTGTCGAATAAGCCTACTATATGACTTTACCCAATTTTATTCCCAGTTGTGGTATCTAGAGAAGTTGAGGAAAGCAAGGGGAATTGTCCTTCACACAAAATACAAGAAGTTCGGAAAACATTAATGACAGGCGAATTCGGTAAACGACTTATGGATGTCTGGTATACGAGTAACAAGCAGTGAACTGAACTCCATAAAACAAAAACTTTTTTTCTTTTAAAGAAAAGCCTGATAGTCGCTCAGCTCCTCAACAAGTGTCCCGCCTTTTAAGAAACTCTAGATTAATTAGGCAACAACAGTATTTTCGATCTTTCTGGTACCGCGGACACTTTAAAAGTATCACAAATTCTGAGGACCCTCTCCCCAAAATTATCTCAAATCGCGGAACCCTTAAGCACAACACACCCTACATCTTTTACAATAAGAAAGATACTTATACTGTAAAGACCATTATTATAATAAACATCACAAAAAACAATTCTTCTACTAGTGTTAACAATGGCAGCCGGGACAGCGTGATCGGTATAGTGACTAGGCTACGGGCTGTAAAATCCGGAGTTCATACTCCGGCAGAGGCAAGAACTTTTTATCTTCTCCAAATCACCCAGACCGGATGTGACACACCCAGCCTCCTATTCAATCGATGCCGAGGTTTCTTCCCGGAGATAAAGCGGCCGAGGCGTGCAGCTAACCGCTCACCTCCAACTAAAGCCGAGTTTAAGAATGAATGGAGCTATGCCTCTATTCCTTCTATACGCCTTAACGCGCGTGGACAGGGACTTTACTAGTACTGACAATAAGAATAATATTTGGAAAAGCCTAGAGGACAACTACAACTTTAGAAGCTATTCAGCTCTTGGAAACCCGGCTGAGACACGCTGGCCTACCACCTTCACAAAACTCCGGCACTGGATCCCACCCTGTTCAATCCATTTTAATATTATTCCCTCATCTAGCCCTGTGGGCCGGGATAGCGTAGTCGGTATAGCGAATCGCTATGGGCTGGACGGTCCAGGGATCGAATCCCAGTGGAGGCGAGATTTTCAGCACCCGTCCAGACCGGCCCTGGGGCCTACCCAGCTACCTGCACAATGGGTACCGGGTCAATCCCGGGAGTAAAGTGACCGGGGCGTGGCGTTGACCACCCACCCCATCTAGCGCCGAGGTTAAAGAAAGAGTAGAGCTATACATCTATTGGGCCTTCATGGCCTGTACTAGGGTGAACTTTACCTTTACCATCTAGCCCTACGTCTCCAAAATGGTAACTTCCGTCCAGAGTTTTCGACTAAAATTTTGTACGTCATAAACTTCTCATCGATTTACCTCGCTCCACCAAGTAATTATTTTGCTCAATAAGTTTCATGAACCTCATCATCTGGGAACAGCAAATCCGATAAAATGGCGTGAAACGCCTTTGCATTTGGCATGTCTTTTCCGCCCCCATTTATTCTGTGACATGTTGTAACACACACGACACACAGCTTGGGACAAGATGATGTGGTTTTATGCATAGACGGAAGTGGGAAGAAGCTGTCATTGAATGTTTCAAGGAACGAACCTAACTTCCTTGTGGAGATGCAGAATACCGCGGGATTGCTTAGGATGCCCTGCCCTCGGACAGGCACACAATAACAAGTTTGAAGTTCTTACGGCGGCCATTATGAACATCGCTTTCTCCTGGAATGTGATGTCGTGTAACTTGGTATGTAGGTACCAACATATCTCCAAAACGTTAGTACCGATGTACCAAAACACATGGTGTCAAACCCAAGAAGTAAACATTTTCAAAGTAAAGCGAAACAGACGAAACACCTCTGAAACAACCTGCTTGGCGTTTCATATGATATTTTCCCAAGAAAAGGCAGTACTTTCCTCAACAAGCAATAACAAAATTAGGCTTAAATACAAAACTTGACAAACGATATTTAAAAACACCGCGGATGTCAGCGGCCGGTGTAATTTTTATGGGGTCTACTCGGTTTCTATACATAGGCCTATAACTTGGGTTTGAACTAAAGTCAGACACTGAAAAATCGGTGTACAAAACTGTACAGAGGCAAGTTTTTGATGTTTCAGCAGTTTTGCTAGAATCTATTTTGGAGTTCACTACATCAACCATCGGTTTAAAACCATGAAGGTACGAGACCACGTTGGAGACAATTCTAGATGGGAGCTACATGGTGCACGGTGAAATCCCTGTGAACGGCATAAACATAGGGAGAGTGGAGGCATAACCCCACTCATTGTTAACCTCTGAAATGGGAATGAGTGGTCAGCTTCACGCCCCGGCTGCTTTACACCCGAGAAAAGATCCTCTGGTATCCATTGAATAGGAAGCTGGGTGGGTCCCAGACCCAATCTGGACAGTATGAAGAACAGGAAGACTCCTTTCCCCTGTCGAGTATCGAACCACGATTCCTCAGTCGTCCAGCCCTTGCTGTAGAGACTATACCAGTATAAGTTTTAAAACTTTCGCGGCGACATGATTCAATATAGTTTTCTCGGGCGCACAGCCGCGTTAATTCGTTTGAATACAACGTTTCGGGACTAGCTCCGTCCCCATCAGTTTTGCCTGAGGATGGGGACGGAGCTAGTCCCCGAAACGTTGTATTCAAACGAATTGACGCGGCTGTGCGCCCGAGAAAACTATATTGTATATCGAGTATGATATCCTGGCTTCCGTAGGTAGAAGGATACAGTTTAAATATCGGATGTTTATAAAAAGGTTCCACCCACGATTTGGAGTGGATTCAACTGGCACAAATAAGATACTGTGGCGGCATTCATGAGCGCCGTAAGGAAACTTCGGTTTCCGTAAAACGTTGGTGAATTGCCTGGAGGAAGGCCTGGGAGCTCCTCAAGTACAATCCTGCTCCATGGAGTTAGTTGGCTGGACAGCGCAGTTTTGTTAACTCTCGACTAGTTTCACGAAGTAACTCGCACAATGTCCATTGCATTTTCATAGCGGTTTATAAACCCATTACGTGACCTGTATCGGCTGATGGCAGAACTCGACTGACCTTGACACGAGTGCTGCAAACACGCACTGAAGTTCAAATATCTGCTGGCAGAAACAACAGGAATGCTGAAAAGTATGTTCGTATATCTGGGTGTGGACAGTTTGCTGTTTGAATGCGTAAGAGACAGACTACAGCAGGAGTTCTCAATCAGGCGTCCTCGAAACCGTCAGAGGTGAGGGGCACGGCCAGTAAGTGTGTGCGTGTCGTCATTTGAATAACATTTGTAAAGCAACAGAAGGGAAGAAATTCCCACACACAACGCCATTACGTGGTTTGCACTCCTACTTCCTAGTCAGAAGCTTACATGTTCGAATCTAGGTTCGAAAATCAGCTGTCCTCACAGCAACTGTGTGTGATTTTTTAATCTCTTCAGGCAACCAACCACACGGATAATTCGTAAAATGTCACAATCGCAACTCTTTGGAATTTTTATTCAGAAATTTTCTACCATTTGTCAGAACATTAATTTATAACTAATCGCAGGTGGAACATCACTTTTGAGAATCTCATACTTATCAGATTTACAACAAATTACGTACTTTTATAAAGCTATAAGGTTCCATATTCACAACAGCCTGCCCCCTGTCAGTATCATTCTTACAATGCTCCACACTCATTCATTCATCCACCACTGGAGCTACACAAATAATCTCAGCAACTGAAAGCGCCATTTAGTAACACACTTTAAACAAAGGCAGCCTGCCATCAGACCCTATTTTGAGCAAGTTGAATCCAGTCCACATCTTCAGGGCCTACATTAAGATCCATTTTAATATTATCCTCCCTCCTAATGCCATGTCTGTTGTTCAAGTCAGTGGTTCCCAAACATATTCACTCCATGGAACACCTTGTGGTGCTCTTTGTGAAACATGATGAAAAGTTGTTTTTTTTATGCCATCATTTAAACTAGGCACAATATTACTAACAAGAAATATGGTATGATACCATATAAGGACCTGGTTGAATGTACGGTTTTATATAAAAGACTGTGAGAAAAATGTAAAATTCAAAAAGTTCTATACCTTAAATTAATTTGGATAAGGAGCAACATTACTTGACTTCAGTGCTCAAACACCATATTTCAACTCAGGGGGCTCCAACACACAACCCACAAGTTCATTTTATATGGCCCTCTCACTGATGTTATTACAATTATAGACTGTAGCCTAAAGTTCTCCATGTGCATGCTGTGATAGCATATGTGAGACAGGAGTACAGCTCCATGCATTCTTAATCTTGGCAGTAAATGAAAGTGACTGGTTACCTTCATGCCGTGGCTGCTTTACACCAACTTCCCATCGCATAGAAGACTAGGTGGGCCCCAGAGCCAGTCTAGCCGCCGCCTAGTCACTATGCACTATCCTGATTACCCACAGCTTAGAGTAAAGACAATAATAACACCTTACATAATTTCCTTGTATATATTCTTGAGGAACATGTAAGTACATATACAGATGTCTGTTTACCGAGTTAAGGTACCCACTAATAATCTGATATGGGCAGAAACAACATGTTAGTGAAAAAAATCAGAAATGCTGCAAACACGTTTAATTTCTGTTACAACAGAGAGATATAAAAGATACCTGCAAGCTGTATATCTGAAACTACATACGAAAGAAACACAGTAAAGCAAATATGACAGGAAAGGTGAAGTTGTCCACATGCTTAATTAATCACCTTGACACAAAGATGTATGGGGGACTGGAGGTATACCTCCAAGCAAGAGTGTAGGCAGCACGCTTGCAAAGTGGCGCACATTACCACTATGTCCAGCGACCGGATTTTTTAATGATCAATGACGGACAAGACAGAAACACAGCTGTCATTTGCCATGCTGTGGTGACAGAGACCCACTTATCACCGCTAAATAATTTTCAGACTAACATAAAACAGAAATTAGCAAAATGAAAACAACCGCTCTTGCTTTTTTACATCACACTGCCAGGTTCATAAGACATGTAATGTGC
Source organism: Reticulitermes speratus (assembly GCA_021186555.1). NCBI lineage: Eukaryota > Metazoa > Arthropoda > Insecta > Blattodea > Rhinotermitidae > Reticulitermes > Reticulitermes speratus. Next base: position 17,288,070 of record JAJKFL010000008.1, on the reverse strand, counting down.
TGTAATACAGATATCTGTAAATGAATACTGCTGTGAGCAACATCTCCAGTTAAGGTCGTACTAACTTTCTTGGCCTGTGCTTGCCTTAGCAGGAATCCATTTATGAGACGACGTCACCTATAAAATGGACTTGCTAAGGATGTCTCAACATGGGGACACTAAATGCTATATATGGAAAATATACAAAAAATCAAGAGATGTAATTAAATATATACCTTTATATAACATCATACTTAAATTACTACAACTACAGATGAATGGATTTGCAACACATCCTATCTTAAACATGTGTTTCTAATTACGTTTTGTATCTGCACTTGTATGGATGAAGAAAGACATCCCTCTTTAAACTTAAAATATACTGAGATCAATTAATTATAATACAATACTGCATGCATATTTTTCTACTTTTGTACATACATACAGGTGCGTGCTGCCAGAATTTTAACTAGTAGTTTGCACATCCAACTGTAAATTGAATATTCTTTATTAGCTTACTCTACTGAACAGAAAAGGAGCCAAGGCAGCCCAGCTGCAGTGCTCAACTAGCTGTTCAGTTTAGTCTTACTTCACTGTGCATTTTTAAACTACAAACAGTCACCAACAAATGCACAAACAATCAATAAGGTATAAATTAACCTTTTATAATTAGTGTCGTTAACAGACCTAACGCAGCATTTGATAAACACTACTGTAACCCCTGATGATGGCTCCTCGCGAGCCGAAACATGTGTAGGGTTTTAATTATAAAAGGTTAATTTATAACTTATTGATTGTTTGTGCATTTGTTGGTGACTGTTTGTAGCTGTTCAGTATCTGACCAAGCAGGGCTTGTTCCAGAGCCCTCTTTTTAATCTACTTCCCTTCCAAAAAAAGAAAAAGTAGGCCTATGTCATCACCATCACATTACACCAGTGGAGGATGCAATAACACTGTACTTGCTAATTTCATACAATCAGTAATAACAACATGGCAAACGTGAAAATTCCTGAGGTGGGACTCATACTAGCACTTTTACTTTATGGTACTGAAATGATGTATGGTAACAGCTCCTGGGAAAATACAGTAATTTCCTAAGGAAACATATGTACAGAATTGAAAATAACAATATAGTGGTCACATACAAATTTTGATTTCAGGCTTCCGCCACGATATTGATGAGATCTGCGCTCTTCTGGGATATTACATGGCGTCGTGTGGTAATTGTAACCACACAACCCGCGTACTATCCCAGAAGAGCGCAGATCTCATGTACAAATTTCCTTTAGCTTTTAGTTTGATGGCAGTAACTAAGAAACCAGTGGTGCCAAGTGTCTGTAATTTGGAACAGAAATAGATTATAAACACATCTGAATGCTGGTCACAAAAACGTGTTTGTAAGTTAACAATTACAGACATGGTGATAATGTGTAACTTTGAGGATATATACAATAATTTTACCATATACAGAATCCTCTACTTAACCTTTTAAAGCCTAGCGGTTACTTTACATACCACCTGGTTTAACATTCAAAAATTCTACATGGTACATTATGTGCTGTGCATGGATCTCCGAACAAACAGCGACTTTTGCTTTATGCAGCATTAACAGATTGGTTTTGTATAACCAAGGCGGAGAGTGCACTGAGTCCTTATGTAAAACAGACATGGTTTGTATTTAAATGGTTAAGTATAACCTGTCAGAAATAGCAAAACGCTTGGTAAGGGAAAGTAAGACAGCAGAAGGGAAGAAAAATTTGCATGGTCAAGCTTCATGGTTCACAAAAAACTTACCAAGTTCTTCACAAAATGAAATAAAACACTAATAATACCAAACATGTGGGACAAGAAATCTACGGAATAAAAAATACATTTTATGGGTTCCAATTGGAATTACTTATTCATACCTGGTTTGAATCTTTACGTACTGCCTGTCCAAACCGGCTCTGGCACACCCCTGCATATATTTGCTGCTATTTCCATTTGGGCAGTGGATTACTGAGAGCACCAACAGGCACTGTGACAATATAAACAGTGCCTCTATTTCCAATGTCCAAATCGCGTAATTACTTCATCCCTCACTCAGATGTTCCCTAGCTAATAACTACTCAGGAACAGGACAAAAATAAAATTATGGGAATCTGAATACGTCATGAATGTACCAACACACAGAAAGGAACATTTCTTCGGCATATTTTACTGCAACCCTTTTTTGTCCCCCCCCCCCCCCAAAAAAAAAAAATTCAAATCCTTCTAACAGTACAAAAATGGACGGGAATAATTGCTGTAGTTAATGTTCTTTCTGTAGAGCCACAGGATATAAGAAAAATGCCAAAACATTTATGCACAATGTGTATGCAGAATACTGACAATGGATCAATGTTTATGTGGCGCAGCATGGCTTGCAGTATATCTGACACCAAGAAGCAACATATAACACCCACACACAAAAACTTACAACATATATGCATACCATAATCTGGCACATTTGCTCACTTTTTAAAATTATCTTGTCAACCATAAAACTTACAGAAATAGTGTACTGGACATAAAATACGTGCTTCATTTTCCTCTAAAAGTTTCTGTCAAACATTTTTCACTCTGATAAATATTTAGTAAGTTACATGTGAATTAAGCTGATGATGTGCCCAGAAATGCATGTAGGTTCTCATGTAAAATGTTTCTTATTGTTGATTGATTCTATCAAAAACTGGAATGGGACAGCAAATTTTAGTTTAACTCCCTAATATCAAACGTAATGAAACCTTTTCAGTCATTGTCAAGTTGTTTCACGCATGTGGACGGATGGGCGGACGGATAAGTATAGTGACTGTAACAGACACTCCACAGGCATGCAAATGTGCCTAGAACTGTTTGAGGCGTTCTCTCATAACTGTTCATTAACAACTACATACATAAAACTGTATGCATAAAGATCACTGAACTCTCTTATTATCCAAGTTTACCTACAAATTATGGGCACTTTTTAATTTGTATATGAAATAAATCTTTTATCACAGTATTTGGCTTTAGTTCTTACTGCAGACACTACAAAAAACAATAAACCTTACCAAATGAGCTAAACCTCTAAAATATTCCCAATCTGTAAGTGGTATTCTGCAACTGTATTATGAACATTTGGGTGTATCATGAAATATTCTACTGAGCATTGTACTACAGCTGTTGAACTCATAACTGAAACCACCAACGTTTAACTGGCAGAGTACACGCAGCAACACGAAAATACAGCTTGTGCTTTCATTTGTCACTTAAATCACACTTCTTGGGCATGATATTAACTTTAGACTTGTTACGGTGCAACACATTTAACAGCAGCAAGTTTCAACTTATGTAAATTTTTGTCCATGCATAGTAGTTGTGATTTAATTTGGTTACATTTCAATATCTATAACGAAGAAAATCTGTTTGCATATTCTACTCCTATATCAGTGCTCATAATCTCATAGTATGTTACATTTTTACTTCAATTAAATATCCCACATTAAAAAGAAATAGATTATTCAATATTATCTCCTTCAGAGCGTTAAAATTAATGAGGTTTCACAACAGCACACTTGCTGATATTACCTCAACAACATTATAAACAGTGGAGATTACTTCCAAATCCCCCAAACTATAGTTTGGGGGATTTGCCCTGATTTGTCAGTGGTTTTAGTTGCATTGGCATTATGCTACACAAAATAGTTTGCATAAATGCTGGCATGTACAACAGTTTTTCACGTATCATAACAGTGACATGCCAAATTCCAATAAAGTGCAGTAAAAACAGAATAAAGGAGCATTTACTATTTCATTATATGCAAAATCAGATCCTGAAACAATAAATAACTCAACAGGAAAATATTACAGCACTTTCCATCTAACAGAGATTTGGGTCCATCAAATTTTCACACATTTAGTTCCTAACTGTATGACAGGAATTTTGAGAACAAAGACGTCAGAAGAAGGAACAGAAATGGCTTATTTAGAATATAGGAACTATGGCAAGATCATTTCTGTCATAGGAGATTATATTAAAAATCATGTGAAGTTCAGATCACATGCAATGTACAGGTTTCCCCTGATCACACATTTGAATTTTTACTTGCCACATGGCACTTGTACTTTGAAAACTGTTGATACAATCAATCACCAGTTATCCCAAGAAACAAGGTGAAGTTATAAGTTTTAAAACTTTCGCGGCGACATGATTCAATATAGTCTACTCGGGCGCACAGCCGCGTCAATTCGTTTGAATACAACGTTTCGGGGACTAGCTCCGTCCCCATCCTCAGGCAAAACTGATTTGACATACAACTCGTCTGTCCCGTTTTTTCTACCTGCCGCGGCAGGGAGAATCAGACCGGTTTTGTAGTGCCCACAAACAGTTAAGTTGGTGGGCGGGCTGTTGACTGTTGTGCTCCCACGCCTCGCTGCGAGGTCCTTATCTGACGTATTGCAGGCTGCCAGGCTCTGCTGAGTTTGGCGCTACTCAGCAGAGCCTGGCAGCCTGCAATACGTCAGATAAGGACCTCGCAGCGAGGCGTGGGAGCACAACAGTCAACAGCCCGCCCACCAACTTAACTGTTTGTGGGCACTACAAAACCGGTCTGATTCTCCCTGCCGCGCAGGTAGAAAAAACGGGACAGACGAGTTGTATGTCAAATCAGTTTTTCCTGAGGATGGGGACGGAGCTAGTCCCCGAAACGTTGTATTCAAACGAATTGACGCGGCTGTGCGCCCGAGAAGACTATATTGAAGGTGAAGTTAATTAAGTACCTTGATATCGAAATACTTTTAGTGCATACATTTAAGAGCATTTGATTAGACACAGGACAGGAAAGCCCATAGTTACCACACAAATAATATGGCAACCACTATTTATGGGTCTGAGGTGCAGAATGGCATCTCATGATCTGAAAGTGCATGGCATGGCACTAATTAAGTATTAACTGTGAACATCAAATGTTCAAACATTTCATACAAAAAAAAATAACAATACAGTTTCATTCCTACGAATTAATGTACGCTGAGATTCTGATTAACTGGATATAAAATTCAGTTTGTAATAAATATATTTATCAGTGAATGGTCATGTACCGGACTTACTACATCCTTCTTTGGCAGTAGATGAATGACAGTAACTCTGATTAAAACTAGATAGCATAAGCCTGCCCATTTTTAAACACATGTGCTGGAGAGTTTGTTCCTCCTCCTACAACCTCCTCTTCCTCTACGATCTCCACTTCTTCATCAAGTGGTTCATCCTGGTCTGTCACTCTGCCTTGTCTCACAGGTCCTCCTCTGACCTTCTCTCCTGATCCAAATGAAGCTGACATAGGCATGCCCAATTCACCGGCCAATTTGTCCAAAGTTGATGTGGACAAATAATAAGCAAGATTGACACCTGGCCCTGCCGCACGTCGGAATTCCTCTACCAACTGCTGAGCACCTCGGAAGTCTCCACTTGCCATCATGGTGTCAACCATAGTGCATAGATATCACCCACTCTTACCCCTGCAGCATCTAGGTCATCAGAATGTTGTAGCAACTGGCGACATTGAGAAAGAGCTGTTTCACGATCACCTCGATCAGCAACCCTGAACGCAAGTAAAACAAGAAATTTCTCTTCACTAACCATACGATTAAAGTTTTATTACAAGCAGTTCTTACACTCCAGTTCTTCAGATTTACTCTGAAAATAGCCGAGAACCCCAATTCATATTTGTCTTTGTTCACATCAGAACATTAGTAAACTTTTAAGTACAGGTGTCCCTTGGTTATCTGGATCCCTGGATAATCCAGACAATTTTGGGCCAGCTATAACCCTCTTTCCCCCATTGATCTGGTCATTGTCCAAATCACTGGGGGGAAATCTGAGACAATTCATACTCCAAGACTGGTGACATGGGTGAAGTGGGAACAGCCAGCCAGTCTTTAACCCCTCAACAGTAAGGACGTGATCTCTCAAGTGTTGTAGCTCTCTTTCTCTATTTTGTTTTTATAGTGAAATGATAGTGACAAAGGTCCCTTGATTATTATTATTATTATTATTATTTACTGTTAAGTGCAGTACTTCGGCTCTAAGGAGTTATCCTTAGCTTTGAGTGAAGATTTGTTTTTGTATGTTACCTAGACCATGGAGTTTCTCCCTCAGCGATCCAGATTCCTGGGTAATCCGGACCACCCCTCTCCCCATATAGTCCAGATGACTGAAGGACTACTGTACTTATGTATAAAACAAACTTATACAACAGCTAAACAAATGTCAATGGAATATGTACTATCGAGTTCTGACCTGCGAATATCAACAAATCTCTTGACCAGGGTCATGCGAGTGTTCAGATTGTCTAAGACCCTCTGGTGCTGTACTGGGTCACGAGGTGTCGTGACCTTGGCCAAGCATCGACTAGCTTCTCCAAGAGCACCGAGGGCTTTCTCGTAATTCTGATACTCATCTACCTCCACCTAAAATTAACAGTACGGTTAACAGGACACTTCTTGCTCCATTCAAATACCAATCCAGCTGGTATCAGTTACAATGAAAACTTACAATAATTTGAAAACTTGACAATATAATGAATACTCACCACAGGCAGTTTTGAAACATAGATATACGCAATTTTTTTCAAAAATCAAATAACCATTACTTTAATTATCCCACTGCAGCCACTAAAAGTGCAAGTGTTTATAAGGGAATTAACAGTTAGTCACTAATATTCAAGCTATGTGTGAATCATATTGTCGAATCTGAACTTGAGGCACAAAAGGACTCATGCAAGTTTATTAACATAAATACAGTAAAACCCCAATTTAATGTTCCCACATTTAGTGAAATCCCGGATTTAGTGATGATTTTTTCATGTCCCGACAATAGCTCCATATAAACCAAGTAACCTCCATTTAATGAAAACCTCGATTTAGTGAAATATATTGTAATCCCCCAACAATTCATTAAATAGGGTTTACTGTACATGTATTCTTACTTTGACTACAACAAACAGAATGGAGAGAATCATCATCCGTGTATCACTAGCCATTGAACAAAACATGGTGAATGTGATACACCTCAACTGGGATCACTGAAATTGAATGTTAAATGAGAGAGTAAACATTGAACTATGAATCACTAAATGGGGTTCCCACTGTAAGTGATTTATAAAGACTTTCATACGATGACTTTCCAAAGCCTTAAAAAACAGCTGTCATCTGAATAGGCTAATGCCCTATTTGTCAAGGCATTCTCCAGTCCCTGCATGCGTCTCTCACATAACATCCTTCCCTTAAGTTTTCCAATTGAAATTTTGTATGATTTTGTGTTAAACCCACTTCATCATTCTTGATACACCCACCCTCACAAGACAGTACTACAGAGCTTACACACCACTGAGCTGAACATAACTATGAGAAACTTCTGTGTACAGAAATCCAGGTAAAAATGTCATAAATTATGCACATCAAAATCTTTAAAGAATATTATAATTAAAAATTAACAAATATGTTGTAATGATTTGGTGCCAATTAAGAAACAGAAAACCGCACCTGTGCGCAGGCTACATAGAAATTAGCGAGCAGATCAGAAGCCCGGCCTTTGCTGTAGAATGCGACAATGTTCTTTAGTACTTCAGGCTGACTCTGCCAGTCGAGTGACTGAAGGTAATTGGCAGCCATGACGTAGATTTCACGTTGACGTGATACGTTGGCAAAGAAGACTATCTTCTCTGTGTCTCCTGATTTCAACAATGCCTTCATCGCTGCCACCTGTACCAAATACAAAATAAATCTAACTGGTTCACAATTTCAGCTTAGCAAAAATAAAATTTTCTCAAACATTTTATATTTACCTGCAATATATGTCTTAAAAAGAATGCAGCAGGAAAAAGACTGATATAGCACAGCATACTGCTGCTCAGTACAGTATGTTGATCACTGGGACAAGGACAGACTCTTCAATGGGAAATTCTGCACGCTCCAAGAAGCTGAACAATACAGATGGACTCTTCAATGGCAGATTCACCACGCTTCAAAAAGCAGCATCTTATACTCTTCACTGGAGCCTCAAAAAACATCTTTGAAAAATTCCAACCTCTGTCAGTCTAACTCACTGGTAAGGAACCTTTGTTGTTCTAACTCCATGGATCCCAAGCCCATTTAGATAAGCTGGCAGTTGTTTCATCAGTCAAAGAAGGATTGTATAAAACCTGAAGATACATTACCACATTCCTAAAATCATCCCCACACCACCCACAACCAATTGAATGCAGTTCACATCCTCAGACTCTGTTTATGAAAAATATGAAATCATTCAGAAGGATGCAGCCACGGTCTACTGGAAGGTAATATCTCAGAATTTACCTTGATGGACTGAGGAAAACCACAAATCTTAGTCAGGAAAGCTAAGCTCTGGGCCAAGATTTGGAACCCACAACCTCCTGAAGATAAGCATGAGTAAGAACTAACTGCCTGCAATATTCAGCAATAGCCTTTCCCACTACCACTGTCACAGCCAGGGATTAATTGGTAGGCAATCCCAAAAAAAGGATGGACTAAACTCAGACGACGACGACGACGACAACAACAACAACAACAACCCTTCCCATTCCACTTCTATTACAGATAAATTATTATTCTGTAAGACTATAAAGTTCAAATATACACAATATAATGTGGAGTTACATGACCAAGCACAGTAATTATTTTGAACCGCAAATTATAATAATTCTAAATACTCACATTGAAAATAACCACATCTTGAGATGAGAAACATTATTTATTTTAATATCTGATGATACTCTGAACTGTCTATTACATAAAACATAAACATTTTCTTATTTTATAAAAAAATAAATTTTTGTGAAAACTATTATGGAAATATTTTACATAACAATGCCCCCATCAATTTGCAGCAATTTCTACTTAGAATAGCTATAATATCTGGATGCTCCTTTCTTATAAACTGCATGAAAGAAGATGTCAGGCATGTCCAAAAGGCACATGGTAGAAACACCACAAGTACAGAGGGCCAGGAGCTTAATTCATGATGATGATGATGATGACGATGATGATGACGATGAATGCCCTAAATTATTATACTAAAAGTCCACTGATTAAAAAACTTGCTTCTACCCTCCACCCTCTGAAAATGAGGCTGACATCTTATTCAGGGGCACAAATTTACAGTTACAGGAAAATAGTATGAAAACATAGATATACTGTGGTTCATACAACATTTCTAAACCAAGGCAAAGCAGCACTGATGGAAAAAAATCAGTATGGTCGACTTCACTGCTGAGACAAATACAGCATATTTTTGCTCAATGTGTCATACCTTGTTACCAGCTTGTGTAAACTTCTTGGTGGCCAAATGGTAATTGCCTTGAGCCAATGCACTCTCTGCCACTTTCTCAAGGATATGAACACGGGTTGCTTCATCTCCTTCCCCTTTGCTCATTGTCAGCTTCTCGGCTAGGTCCTCTGTTACTGGTATATTGTGTTCAACACACAAAGCCAAGGCCTCCACATACTGCCAGGAATAGAATTAGATACAAGCCAACCATCTTCTGAAGCAAGAATCTTAAGAAAGAAGATTTAAATGTTGAAACAAGTATAAATAATGGCATGTTTCAACCACAAAAAACTAATACGAAGCTGGCAGAACAGTCACCTTATTACTGACGTTTTACTGCTACATGTTTCAGCTAAATTCATTGGCCAACTTTAGGCAGTGCATTCACAAATATAAGAAAATTATTTACAACAACAGAGAAACAGTGACATGGGCACACTCATCAGGAAACCAACAGCCTCTACAACATAAATAGGAATAAAAATAATTACATACCTTACAACGAAATATGAGACACACAAAAAGGATCCCAACTCCACCCAATAAAAACATGCAGAAACAAGAGTGTAACCACAATTCAGACTACTATAAAATAATACAGAATTGATAAAAAATAGTAATTCATAACACATGAAGTCACAAAACATGTACTAATACAAAACACAATATAGATGACAACAAATTTATGGACAATTGTGACATAATATACATTTTAATAAATGTACAGGAATAAGAAGAAATGTAATAGCATTGTAGCATTACGCTTTACACACATCAACATGATCCCACAGTTTACAATCTGACATATTTTGCACTGCATGTTACGTACTGGCCGCTTTATATGAATGAACTGCCTGAAGATGGCTAAAAAATTTAGCCACAACGTGTAGCAGTGAAACACTGGTAACAAAGTGACTGTTACGCCTAACTTCACAATTGCTGTTTGTGACTGAAAAATTCTTACTGTAGGAGAAAAGGATGTATCAATTAAGATAATAAGGGTGACCTGTATTTCAAATAAACAGTATGAGATACATGGAACAAATGCTAGAGCACATACAACAAAACAAAATAGTTAAAGGACCACACAATCACTCCCTTCTTGGCAGCAAAATGAAGGCTGAAACATTGAGACCCTATGTTCTGCAAGTAACATGTCTGATTAAAATGTGTACTACAACTTCAGGGAATTTCATTTTGTATTTCAAACTGTATACAAATTACCTTACATCTTTTGAATGCTGTATCTATTTAAAATATAAATACAGTACAACACCAATATTATATTCCTGCACTTCACGTTTTCAATGATTTTACACATTTTTTGTAAGGTCCCAGCCAAATGACCATAAGAACAATGTTTCCCAGATTTTAGACACTTAAAAAACCCACAAAAATACAAAATCAGGGATTTACTTTACATGCAAGTACCAGATATGAAGAAACCCACTCTATTTATTCCCTGAGACTATACACATACAGACAGACAGACAGACATAAACCACGGTAGAGACTCAAACTGCAGTGTCACAGTGTCAAGACTGATTCCTTTTCGCATCACAAGTTATTTATACCGTATATATAAAGTAGACAATACATGTTAAGTAAGATGGAAACTGCTGTGAGACAGGGGCTTTAAGTTGTGGGTTTATTAAGTTTAATAAGGTTTCATCAACCACACAGGTTTATACAGTGCTGGATGATAGTGAACGGTGAATCGGTAAAGATGAAGCAAAGTGCTAAACACTACATCAGATCCTATAAGTCATTCTGTCAAAAAAATATATATATATCTTTCATGAAGTCCAATGTTTCAGTTGGTGTTATAGTCACAGATTTACACAAAGCCATCAACATTTAAAATTCTACTCTCAAAGACAGGTACAGATAGAAATACAAAGACAGAGAGACAGACAAAGAGGGAGGGATGGAAGGAAGGAAAGAAGGAAGGAAAAAAAAGGGAGTGGTACAACATGGGTTATGGTTGACATATGTAAGTGGTAACTGGTTGTGGTGAATGTCAATAGCCAGCACACCTGCCACTGATGCCAGATAGGAAGCTGTCTAGCTGGTCCTAAACTTCCAGTGCCTGAGAGACAGATTTGCTGATGACAGGCTTGACCACTGGCAAAAATAGTACAATGGCAGACTCAGGGCAAGTACACAAGCAGACATGGTCAGTTATACCACTTTTGAGAGTTGATGTAAACTGACTTGAAGTAAATTGCAATACTCTAAACAATGTGTGTGTTAACCTTCAATTCACCTTAATAAATCATTTGAATGTTGAATATATGTAACAAAGTCCAAAGCTTTAATTCTTGTAAACCTGCGGGTATTTTATGTTTGACCATGTTCTCCTCTAAGTACATACCTGCTTTCCTACAGCAAGCAGATTTACAGCTTTCTCATACTGACCATCCTCTACAAAGAAAAGTGCACACTTTTGCACTACAGCGGGGTCTGATGTAGCATCCAGATTCTCTGCAATATACTGAAGAGCACTGGTCTGCTGGGTTCTGCAACAGCACACAGTGGCAACTTCACTGAAGAGGAAGCTTGCACTGTAAACTAACTGTGAAGGTGTTAACTCTTAACATGCATTTGTCAAAAACACTTTTAGCATACGATACTGGGCACAGAAGAGACCACTTAGGAGATGTAAGTGTAAATGTAAGAATAACATGACAATGGATCATATTTATGATTTACTTTACCCTCTGGCACCTTAGATCAGATACACCTGTCCTGTAGTGTGATGCTCAAAATGTCGAACGTCACATACAGACGACTCCCATCTCATGGCTTTCCTATGCAGCTCTCATTTAAATTACGGTTTCCTACACATCACACTGGGCATTTAATTCCAGTGCCAAAGGGTTAATGAAACAGTCAGGAGCACAGACTATTTAGCATTGCATGGTAAGACAATCAGTGAATAATGAATTTGAAAGGATGTTGAAGCAAGCAGTCATGGCCTAATTTGAGGTATTGTCCTGGCATATTCCTGGAGAGCCTGAAGAAAACCTTAATAAATTTCAGTCAGAACAGTCAGCATCCAACTTAAGATTTGGAATGGGCACTTGCCCAATTTACAACTCTGAAATGTTAATGTTTGAACTAACCCGTTCAGTATTAAAATGGATCTTAAATAAACAGAGTCTATGGGTGTGGAACAGCTGAAGATGGGGTCCAACAGCAGGATCCTAGAACATGTTAATGAACCTTCGGCAAACATTTTGACCACATGAATGACTAACAGCTTCTCAAGAAGAGGTTAGTGAGATAAGATGACTGTCTTAAGGTTTAAAACCTATCTTATAATTGCTGAAAGTGACTAGGCTATGGGCTGTGCATCATTAAATTGTGGTCTGATTCCCAGCACAGGCATAGGATTTATCTCTTCTCCTAAGAATCCAGACCAGTTCTGAAGCCCAGCCAACCTTCTACTTAATGGGTACTGGGAACTCTTTCTTCAGGGGTAAAACAGCTGGGGTGTGAAGCTAACCTATCACATCATCACTGCAACAAATCCTCTAACTTGGAGAATGGGAAGCAGTAGTAGTTCACATACTTTCTTCACAGTTAGGTTTGCAGGTAGTAACAACATCTCAAAAAATGTTAGCTGCAACAACCACACAATGATTTGTTTGGTTTAAGGTATTCAGCCACAGTAAAATACATACTTGAATGCCAGGTCCAAAGCTTTGTGCTGCATGCCAGCACGATGGTAGAGCATGACAGCTTTGTCTTGTAGAGATTTGTCAGAGGATTCAAAGTACTGTGCTGCTTCGAGCTGTTCTCGGGGACCAGCAAGCAGTGCCATGTTCCACAGTTGCACTTCAATTCCTTGCTCCTGTCAAATATGTACAAAAATTAAACATATACCGTATATTCTCGAATCTAATGCGCACCCTTTTTACAGTTTTAGAGGGCTAAAAAATCTGATGCATATTAGATTCGCGTGTGGATTAGATTCGCGGTCTAGAGCTGGATTTTGGAAAAATGATTGAGCTGCTGTACGTGCCTTAAGAACAATACAATACAATACAATAATCTATTATTTTATTATTTATTATTATAATTTACTATTCATCAGACTTGCCGTCATCACTCATAACTGAATCGTTATCCGTGCTCTCCACCCAGTCACTATCATCTTTATCTTCAACATCGTCCTCCCATACAATGTCATCTTCGGTTCCGTCCAAAGCATTGCTTATGCAACACTTCTTGAAAGATCTGCCGATAATGCTCTCCGGGATGGCTTTCCATGCAGCCGACACCCACTGCGCCACTTCTGAAGGAGCTGCGTCACACCCGCTGATCGCTGCCTTGTGTTTCCGCCATAGTCGAACGTTGCTTTCATTAACTCCAAAAATTGCAGCGGCTTTGCGGTTTCCATTCTCCTCTGCGCACCGAATAACTTCACGTTTGAACTTCGCCGTATATGAGAGTCGTTTAGATTTCAGGTGTCCCTCTTCCATAACTACGGTACACGACAAATTGGAACAAGCATCTCCCACGTTTCAACAACTAAAGCTCAGCTGGCTTCAGACGAGATTGCGCACGTCTGTTGAGAAAGGCCCCGCCTCTATCGGTATGACTCATCGGCCACAGGCGTAGCGTCGGATTTTAACGCATTGGTAACATCCAATATTATTCAATCAGTCGCCCCGTGGGCAAGGGGTGGTTGAAGGAAAGGTGCGCATTAGAATCGCGAACTAACTTTTTTTCGTTTAAGAAGTCGCCAAAAACTGGGTGCGTATTAGATTCGGATGCGCATTAGATTCGAGAATATACGGTATCTTTTAAATTTTAAATAGGCTGTCATATATGAACTACTACTGACAAAATTCAAACAAGTACTTGACATTAGAAGCATATGGGATAGCACAGTCAGTATAGTAACTAGGCTACAGGCTGGATGATCAGGGTTTCAGATCCCAGCAGGGGAAATAGATTTTCCTCTTCTCCAAAAAGTCGAGACCTGCTCTGGGGTTGACCCAGCCTCCTAGTCAATGGGGACTGGGTGCTCTTTTTCCAAGCATAAAAAGCCCAAGGCATGAGGCTGACCACTCACCTCCATCCAGCGCCAGGTTCAGAATGAGCAGAGCTGTCTCTCCACACTTCCTATATGCCTTCAAGCCATGTATAGGGAAAAATTTACCTTTACCATCTACTTCACATTAAAAGACACATACAACAAGGTAAAGGCAAGAGGAAGTGTAGCATTTCTTCACATGTCATACCTTGCAGATTCTGACAGCATTTCCATAAGCTTGTGCTCTGGAGAAAAAGTGGACGGCTTCATTGATCTTGCCCATTGCTTCATACTGGCGAGCCAGGTGATAACATGCTGCTCTGTCACCAGTAGCACTAGCAATCTCTGATGCTCGAGGAAGGTTCTCTTGAAAGCAGAGTACCCGCACTAGGGAGAAGTAGTCTTTGGCTTCTTCATAATATTGAACAGCTTGGTCCATGTTACCTATGCTTTCCATGTACTGGGCCCACCATTTCACTAACTGCCTACAATGAAGAACAAACATATTCTGTGTTGCATATTGATCAAGTGAGGGCTTATTTTAATGTACATCTTATGGAAGGAGTAACTGGTCAGTGCTCCTCTCCAGAATATTATTAGATTTGTTCAATATCTGTATTTTTTCAAAGGAAATAATGTTTCTTTCCTTTTAAATTCAAGAATTTAAATATCACACATTACACTGCTCAGGTCAAAATTTGTACGACAGTTAATCTAACTAATGGAAACAGGAAAGTGAGATTTAACGAATCCAAACAAATATCTAAAAATTTTCTCCTCTATTTTTACTATACGATATATTGGCAATAATAAAATACTACACTTATAAGAGAATCAAAACTGAAGCTTCAGACTGGGAACCAATGTCAAATTGAAAACTGAGTTTTACATCTCAATTTTTTAGAAATATCAACACTCTTTCTGCAATGTGTGAATTTAATGCACTTAACAGTTTTCAGACACCGCATAAAAACGTGACACCAACTGGTCATAATATACGAATAACTGAGACTTGTTATCACTTTCAGTTAAAAGGTAAGGTGAACTTGTCCCTATCCATGCAATGAAGCCATGAAGTGGGAGCAGAGGTACACTGCCACTTATTCTTGACTCCAGCACTAGATGGAGGTGAGTGGTTAAATTTCATGCCTCAGCTGTTTTAACCTGAGGAAAGAGCTTGTGGTACCCATCCAGTAAGAGGCTAAGTGGGCTCCAGGGCTGATCTGGATGTTTGTAAATGAGACAAATCTCTTACCCCTCCTGGGAATCAAACCCCAGATTATCCAGCCCATAGCCTGGTCAGTATACCAACTATGTAGAAGACTGCCTGGTGATAACTAAATTTCACAAGCAACATTGACCACTTAGACTTTATCATATGGGTAACACATGTTGCTTCAGATACAAACAAACAAAGTTTCGAGTATGAATAGAAAGCTTGTTTTGCTACTGCTTGGCTCCACTCTACAAATACTCCTCTGCTGATGTCTGTCTTTAATGACTTATTTTACAATGTAGTCAGTATTTCAGACTATACGGTGTCCAGTGGCAGGGTAATTGTTCATGGCCTAACTGGGATATGATCTTGGATCTGGACTAATAAACAACAGTTCACAGAAAATTTGTGGGCATATTTCTTATCTATCATCATATCTAGTTTCAAACTGTTCATACATCTCACTGTCAAACCACAAACCTACAGTGATAATTTGTTTTACATTTTCTGCAAAAAGAATCACCATTACAAAAACTACATATTTTAAAGACCTGTCACACTAAATCACTTCAGGATGCTCAATTATGTGATGATAGTGTCATTTCCACCTCACACGTTCATGTGTGCGCCATGTTGTTGTTACTCATTATATGGAATTAAAAGCTGTATTATATCTTGACTCATTATTTGTGATGCTGTTGGAACTCATAACTATTATAGGCTATTAAAGGTTCTTTTCAGAATCTAAAATAAGTGCTGTTCTAATCATTGTACACTTCACAACATTGAGAAACACTTACGGGTCTTTCGATTTGAGGACATATTGCTCTAGGGCCTGCTGGTCATCTAGCAACATACGTGGCACTTGGCTACGATGGGCATCTGCTTTTTCGTACATGTGCGTTGCACCCAAGAAATCGCCCTTTGCCTCTAAGTGGGAGGCATAGTTAAAGTACGTAGTACGAAGATGGATGCGGTCCTTCTCTTCTGCAATTGTCAAGGCTCGGTCCCACTCCCCTGCAGCCTGGTACATCTGATTCACAAGTCCCAGCGTCCACAGGATGCATACAATCTCTCTGCCTCCTCCTGTACAGGTTTATAAGCATACTATAATACACAAGCTGCGTAGTGACATATTCTTGTTTATACAGCTGAAAGTTCAACACTGAATTAACACATTCATATCTATCACTGAAACGTCATCACTAAATTAACACATTCATATCTATACCACTGAAACATCATCACCAAATTAACACATTCACATCTACCACTGAAACGTCATCACTAAATTAACACATTCATATCTATACCACTGAAACGTCATCACTAAATTAACACATTCATATCTACCACTGAAAGTCATCACTAAATTAACACATTCATATCTATACCACTGAAACTTCAACATAAACTCCTTTAGATATCACAGTCACCCAGATGGTCATGAAGTACTCTGCCTTTAAGGAAACCCACAGCAACTTTACAAAATGCATTACAGCCCACCATCTGAACCCACTTTCAGCCAGATGAATCAAACTTAAATTCTCATAATTAATATTAACATCTCACCTATGCCTAGGTCTCCAAAGTGGCTATTCCCTTTGGGTTTTCTGACTGAAACATTGTGTGGTTCTCATATCACTCTTATGTGCCACATGCCCCCATGCACTCAGTCTCCTTAGTTTAATCATGTTAATAATATTTGAAAAGACAAGAGATTATGAAGCTCTTCAGCAAGTAATTTTCGTTATGCTGATAAAACATCTTTTTTTAGGTCTAAATATTCTCTCACTACCCTGGTCTCCAACATCTGTCTTGGATTTGTGATCAGAGACAAAGTACCGTATATTCTCGAATCTAATCCGCACCCTTTGTACAGTTTTAGAGGGCTAAAAAATCAGATGCGGATTAGATTCGCGGTCTAGAGCTGGATTTTGGAAAAATGATTGAGCTGCTGTACGTGCCGTAAGAACAATACAATACAATAATCTATTATTTTATTATTATAATAATATAATAATTGGGTCCAGTGAATTTCCTTCGTGACGCCTCACACCTGCTGATCGCTGCCTTGTGTTTCCGCCATAGTCGAACGTTGCTTTCATCAACTCCAAAAATTGCAGCGGCTTTGCAGTTTCCATTCTCCTCTGCGCACCGAATAACTTCACGTTTGAACTTTGCCGTATATGAGAGTCATTTAGATTTCAGGTGTCCTTCTTCCATAACTACGGTACACGACAAATTGGAACAAGCACCTCCCACGTTTCAACAACTAAGGCTCAGCTGGCTTCAGACGAGATTGCGCACGTCTGTTGAGAAAGGCCCAGCCTCTATCGGTATGACTCATCGGCCACAGGCGTAGCGTCGGATTTTAACGCATTGGTAACATCCAATATTATTCAATCAGTCGCCCCGTGGGCAAGGGGTGGTTGAAGGAAAGGTGCGGATTAGAATCGCGAACTAACTTTTTTTCGTTTAAGAAGTCGCCAAAAACTGGGTGCGGATTAGATTCGAGAATATACGGTATTACAACCATATAAAACAAGTAACATACACTTCTGCATATTTTAACCTTTGGATATTTATGGGGAAGAGCCCATGCCAGGGCTCAGAAAGTTAGTTTCTGGCCTCTCACTGCAGAGGCCTGGGTTCAGTCGCAAGGGAGCCCATATGGGATTTGTGGTGGATGTAGTGACACTGGGGCAGAGTTCTTCTCTATGTACTTCAGTTTTCTTGTCAGGAACATTCTAGTAAGGATCCATATTCACACAGTACTTCACTCACCTACCATTAACTCTATACAATTGCAGCAACAAACATCATCATTAAAAAACACTTAACGAGAGGAAGCATGTGTTTCAATTATGATCAACACTAGGTTACAGTTGCATCTGATGGCAATGTTAATATAACTTGTCACTGAAACAATCAGCATGAAATCAATCATCAAAAAACATGTACATTTTTATCCCTACTGACATGCAGTCGTTCTCAGTGTCTTACAGATCTGTTATACTGTATCTGAGGTCTAAATACACACTGTTCTTTTGCCATATAAGTACAAAGTGGACAGCTTAATAACAAAATGAAAACTGAAAAGTCTAGGTACAATAAATTAAGAGTAAAGACAATAACCACTTTAAAGATACTGAAAGAATGAAGACATTATAGTGAAACTCACAACGAGTTCCAATTGAATGGCAAGCATGGCAACTCTCGCCTCCAACTCTGGTTCTTTCATGGCTTCCCGTACGGCCATAGCACCCCGAGCATGCTTCGTATGTCCAAGGCAAACAAAAGCAACGTCCAAGCGTTTAGTCTTGACACACATGCGTGCTAGGCTTTCCCATACTGCCTCACTGTAATAAAAGGCACAAATTACCTTTCCATAATTTGGTCAATACAGTATGTATAATTTTACTTGCTGTTTTATGGGTATGAAACTTGATTTCTCACTATAAGGGAAAACCAAAGATTGACCATGTTTGAGGAGATGCTGCTGAGGAGAATATTAGGACCTAAGAGACATAAACAGGGAGATGAAGAAAACTGAATAATGAGAAGCTTTACAGCTTGTACTCTTCATCAGCTATGACTGGAGTGATGGGCCCTAGACAAACAAAGTGAGTGGGACTTGTGCTGCACATGGGAGAAATGACAAAAGAGGACACACATTTGGTCAGAAAACATGAAGAGCAGAGAACACTTATGAGATCTATATATAGATGTAATAATATTAAAATGAATCTTAAGGCAACCGTGTAAGTGATTGGAGGCTGGATTTAACTGGCTGAGAATACGGTCCAGTGGCAGCCTTTTTTTGAACACACAATGAACATTCATGTTCCACAAAAGGCACAAATTTCTTGAATAGTTGAGTGACATTAGTTTCTCAAGAAGGCAAGTTAATTTGGTGGGTTGCTGTTTGAAACCAGAGAGTTAAAAATATGGGACCCTTCACTTGGAGTGAAAAATTAAGCTTCACACCATCTACAATATACTGCCGGTTATGGTTCATTTAACATAATAATTAGATATAAATTGTACTGAGCAAGTACTGTACTTCTTTATGCCATTTATTTTGTTTGATAAAAAATATTTGTTGAAACCTGAACTTGTGCTTACAACTGGGCTCAACTGCTAATATGTGTCTACATAACAGTACTGAAGTACACAAACAATCTCTGTGCATTCTGCAGACCTTTCCTGTGTCCAGTAGTACACTGGGCAACTCTGGTGTTAGTGTTATTCCCAAGTCCTTACAGTTTATACCCCAATTATGGTACTTAAATGAGAACTCCAAAACTTCACTGTAAGGCATCATGCAGCCACAAACTGTTTGCAACTTGACCATTGCGTCTTAATCTACAATAATGCTTTAAGTTACATCTGTATGCATATATACCCCTTTTCTGTCTGAGCAGAGGTTTGAAGTGGTTAAGACTCACCTGCTTATGGTTTTAATGGCTCTGAATGCTTCGTCCATATTGCCTATACTTAAATTGTAGCTGAAGTCCAGGACAGCATCACAAGTTGATTTATCACAATTCTGCAAACCTTCAAAATCTCTCATTATCAGTCTCTCCACAGTTCCAGGTGATGTCTTGGAGCCCTGAAAAATCAGGAGGGGAAATAATTTCTATGTTTTATATTGTTCATACCGTGCATTTTCATTCGATCACACATTTCTTAAAGCAACAAATGCACACACCATATTTATTATACAATACAATTTTTTACAGTAAAATCAGTTCAACATGTTTCGGTTCCCTATTTTCGGACCATCATCAGGGATCCATATCGTGAATTACACAAAATCACAAATCAACAAATAATGGTACATATTAAAACTTCAAGAGATATAAAAAAAAAACACCTACATTTTACAAGGGTTGATGATAAAATTCTGGGACTCATTATACTGTCCGCCAGTAACACACTATATAAAACCAAAGGACGGCTGTTGCTCACAAATATTTCAGACATCATTCAAGCTGCAGGGCAGGCACTGTTTTGTAACAGATGTGAGTGAGCCTTGTGAATATGGTAATTAAAGTAGAGAATTTCTTGACAAACACACACAATTACATTCTCAAAAAGGATACAATCCAAGTACCATTTGCTTTACCTTCCAGCATTTTCTCACCTGCTGTTGAGTGTGTTTGCGCAGAATTAGATAGTATGGAGTATGTACAGCAAGAAAGCGTGAATGTTTTTCAGACTGCAGAGACGTCACATCCTGTAGCAGCAACTGTTGAGAGTCTGGCGCAGCAAAGAAAGTGACAAGCACAACCTCGGCTCCCTGTCAACGTAAGTACTCCATATTAGTATTTGGCTGAATCCAAATACAAGAAAAATATGTCTTCTTGATATGAGGATAAACATTTCTCTGGACCTCATGTGCCCTGCATCTCTTTCAATAAATTATGACCTGACATCTACATTCATCGAGACAAGTGTAAATATTCAATAACCAGGTGGTACTAACAAATTACCTACTTAAAAAAGAGAATACGACATTGAGTTCATGAATAAGCAAATTGTAATGGTAATAAAGTCACAACTTGTGCCTATTTTCTGAACAGGATGTGGGGCAGGAGGATCGAAAATGAATAACAATTCACACTTCTTGACAAAAAATAATTCTTCTTGGGAGGCTTCCTTCATTGTTCATATTCACTCATTTAAATTATAAGAAGAACAACAGAACTTTTGAATCACATCAGCCAGGGACAACTGCCATTTTACTTGGCAATCAATATTAATTGTTAAGGATATTTCTCTATGTATTTAAAACAGAAAATCTCTTTTAACTGAATCAGACAAACATTTTGTCAGACTTATACAACCATGTTCAAGTCTTACAGAGTTTACAAGTTTGGGTACTTGGGCATCCCTAGAACTGATTCCTCTTCACTGACCTTGCCATTCTTATCAGAGCCAGATGGTGCAAGCATTGTCATGGTGGAAGATGAACCTCTTCTAGATGAAGATGCCCCAGGACTGGGCTCAGTAAAAGGCATGCTCATTTTAAGATTCCCTGACTTTGGTAGAAGCTTGGCTTCGCACACAAGTAGTCTGGGCTGCTCCTCATCCCACTGGTGTGACAATGCAAATCGACCAGACACATCCTGTGATGTCCCAATTGTGTTTCTGTAAAGCAGTTTTGCCTTAAGAGAAACATGTTAGAAAGAGCACATTATTTCACAAGGTGGCTGGACACAGATCTGCGAGTGCAAGATGACCAAAAAAGTATGCTAAATTTGAAAAGATGTAGATATAGCTCCATACACATAGCTCTGCCATTAATGTATGACATGGACACTTACAGCTCACATAACTGTTAAGGGTTAAAAAACATAAACTAAAGCTGCACCTAAAAAATAACTTACAGCATAAGCATCCAGGCATTCTCACTAGTGGGCCATATGATCAGAAATCCATGTGTGTGTTGGTTGCATTAAACTTTTGTCGATAACAATGGTGAACTATGACCCATTACCTACTCAAAAATGTGGATTTCTTTAAGCAGTAGTATAAATTTTAATTCAGTGACACTCGGCAGCACACTGTTACAACAGCGGTGCACAAATTTTACAAAAATCTAGGAACCACCTCAATATACTACACGTGCCAGAGAGTAACAACAAGCAAGTTTCATACCAAAGACCCACAAATACTATGCACCACTGTACAAAATTTAGTCACCACGGCGACCTGGCACCCAGATTTGTGCACACCCAAGTTACACAATGGTAGCAGCAGGCATGTGGTTAAGACCTACTGGCCTACTAGTTTGTATAGTTAATTATGTGGAAGTTCTTTTACTAAAAAACTTAGGTGGCTGCATTCCAGGGTCAAGAGGGCTGCATGTTGGACATCCTGGCCTTGCAGTTTGCATAACAACTTACTTTTCAAGTGTGGAATTGACAGTCAACTGCTCTTGATCTACTGGACTGGCTCCTGCATCTTCATGATCATAAACATCTAGCTTTCCTGTGGCAAGATTGAAGTACTGCAGATTGTCTGACTCAATGTCCCACACGAACAGTTTTGGGTCAGGTAAGAAGTTTGACTGTGCAAAAGCCAAAACATATTAAACAAGATTAATTCCGCTTTCTGGGCACAGTCTGGCAAATTAACCACTGCAATTTTAGCAGTGTCTGGCACCACGCACATTAAAGCTGGAAGCAGGTACTGTGATACATTGCACACCCACTTTGTTGAAAACAAGCACACAAAAACTAAATTATCATTATAAGAAACTATTCATGATAAAAACATAATTATACCATAACTGTTCATTTCAACCACAGATTAATTACACTCTTTCTCCATTAAAAGGCCAATTAATCAATGCTATTTACTTTTTTTGAGATGACACATTGCCATTTTGTTATCCTGCTTTGCACGTTGTATACGACTGTTTTGAGTTAAAAAAATAAAAAACATATCCAATGCCATTTACACTGAACATAAAATTCTCAATGCCTCTGCTAGCTACTGAAAAATGACCACATAGTCCATAGCCACTAAACGGAGGCTCCATAACTGTAGTTTGTACCTTGGCAATTGTTATGGAGACTTTTGTTCCACTGCTGTTGCAAGTTGCCATAATGATCTCCCCAAAATCATCTATGGCCTCTTCAAGATTTTTTGGATTTGAGAGAAGTTTAGCTTCCCTGAAACCACAGAAAATGACTAGATTATACTCACCAGTATGTCTGTGCAGACTGAAACTAAGTCTGAAACAAATCTTATACCGTTGCATCATTAACCATGTACATACAAGCATACACTCAAGGACTAACACCCACAGTACACAAGTAAGTACGGCCAGAAAACCAATTTATTTTTCCTTCGCTTTGTTTCAGGCTTCTATGGCCACAAGGTGGAAGATCATACAATTGTTGAGATGATTAGTAAAGTTTACATCAAACTACAGCCCAAAAGTTCGCTCACCTGTCACAAACAACTTGGTACAATCAGTCGATAGTCAAGTACACATCTGGCAGTGCTAAATTATCACTATATCATGGGTGTTACAGGAAATATAAATACAGGTAACAATAAACTTCTAGAAAGTTACACATGTTGTCACCAATTATTAAAACTCAATTAAAAGTAAAACTGATATCCTGAAAGAATTATAATACAATATTTAACATTCCATGTATGTCACATGCCATACATATGCCACAGACAACTCAGAAATGTGCTACTACGTTATTGTCTTGATTATACGTATGTAGGCCTACAGCTACAAGTCTTATTCACTTATTGGCTTAAAAATCTTGATACTGGATTCCAAAGAATATTGAAAAGGTGAATATCATGTAGAGCCAGGTGGGATGCATTATGGAACTGTGTCAGTCACTATTAATATTCACCTCAGGACACACTGGCCCTTCTCTCAGCAGCTGTGAGGTTCCCTTGGTTATCATATAAACAGCCATAGAGGCAGACACAGACTGATGCCCCTTATAGGTCAGCAGTAAGAATAAAAAAGAAAAGAAACAACAAACTAATAGACTTTGGGGCAAAGGATTTGACAGGGGGCTGGTTTCAATGGCTGATATTTTTAAAATATGTTATTGATCCTTTAGAATGCATACAACATGGGGAGAATGTCCACTAAAAACTCTGAGACATGTAGCTCTCTTTTGTGTTAATAGTTTTCAACACCTCCCATTTACTATACCTGCGTGAGAGGTCCCATATCTTGATCCAGCCTGCAGCAGTAGCCACAGTAAGGAACGACCCACACAGCTCCATGCCAATTGGTCGGCCCTCGATATCACTAGTGGTAAGCATCTGTTTTATCGTGCCCTGGAACGTCCGCACTTGAACTGCACTATGTTCATCTTCAAGGATTAGGAGACTTTGGTCATGCACAAATGCAGTTTCAACTTCACAGGAAAATGAACCTGCACAAATATTTATAAATTTATTAAAATCAAAACTCCTGATCTCTTAGAACACTTGCAGAAGCTACAATATAATGACAGGGAAAAATACTGAGCACTGGCAAGCAATTATTTGTGGCCTTACTTACAGAACTGCTCTGGCATCTACATGGCTGGCTGGAGAAAAGTTAAAGTTCAAAAGGTTTGCAGAAAATCAGAAATAATGTACTTTCTGTACATATATTCAGCAAGTCAACTTTCACATTTGGCATTCATAATCTTAAACACAGTACACTGTACAAACAAGTGCATAACAAGATGGCAACTATTGCATGAAACATTTTCTCTACATTCATATATATACTAAATACATGTAAATAAATTTAAAAATATATTTACATTTACCTCTAGATACAGAATGATGGCATATGTAGACCAGTTTGGAATAAAAATAAAGTTAAATTTAAGTTAATATTTTCTGTTATATACTTGTTTGGTAAGATATTTTCTAATGCCAAAAACACATCACCCAGTGGCAGCACACCATCTCTAAAACAATCACTAATACAGACTCCCACACCAAACTTCTTGCACTTTACTTGTACTCACTTTTTAAACCACTGTGTGGAACGTGCAGCAATACAATCGAGAGGATCAAACTGGCCAATGTTTAATGTATGACCATGCTTGATGGACTTACTTGGTTAGTTACTTATAAATGTAAATGACACCTGCCTACAGTTTTACTGGTAATTCTCATATCTTCGCCCAATCCTTCAGTGATCAGCTGATACACAACTAATGTCTTGCTGCTCCACAGAGCGACATGGTCAGTTGTTACAGCCACACCCTTCACTTGCAGGTCCGTACTCAGCTCAAGAGTGTGGTATGTCCCTCTATCTTCCTTCATTTCCACTTCAACAACCAGCTGACTTGGTGACACTTGTATAGCAGAAACCTGAACAAGAGATGTAAGGCTTTGCTTTGCTAAACCAGAAATTTCATTTACTCATTTCTTCATTGTTCAAATGGGTTTCCAAATAAATAAGCCTTTTTTCCATATTTAATTTTCCGAACTGTACAAAATTAATTGCGAAGATCTGCTAGTCATTCAGCAAACAAGAAACAAGATGCAGAACAGTAAATACTGAGTTATTCCTGACTGCATTCTGTATGACCAGGAACAACCCAGTTTCTTTCTTCTAAGTCACGTTCACTTCACCTACAAGAAGACAATGTGTCACTTACCATCTTGCCATAATGTGCACAGAGCTCCTGCTCACGCAGCTCAAAAATAGCAGTGATGGTATTCACAGCCAGAATTGGCTGTGACTGACACCACGTAAGGTGTTTCACTGTGCCACGCACATTGCATGGAGGTTCTCGCAGCCAGTTTTGAGTTGGATCTGCTGATGTAGGGGATCCACTTCTCCTTGTCTGAACAGCATCTCTTCCACTTGCATCTCCCACAAGAAATCGCCACATGACAATGGCACCCACATTTGTGCCTGCTGACAGTATACCTATTTGCAAGAAAATTGGCAACAAGTTTAGTCAGACAATAACTGCAAGTACCAGGAATTAATCTGAGAGTAGAAATTCAATCTGAGAGTAGAAATTCAACTAATTACATTGAACAGAGTCCTTGAGAAACTAACGGTTGTTCATTTAGTCAGGGAATTTCCCACAATTTATGGAACCTGAAGGATCAATTACCACATTCACCAGACACACCACCACAGCCTGTCCTGTGCCAGATGAATCCACTCCACATGACCACACCCTATTCCTTGAAGGCCCAGTTTGAAATCATACTTCCATCTATGCCCATTTAAAGCATGAAGGTTTAATATACAGAGAACTACAATTTTGCCCGTTGATTAATGTGGATATAAAACTTGGTCTCTCACATTAAGGGAAGAACATTGGCTGAAGGTGTTCAAGAAAAAGGTCGGTGAGGAAGATACCTGAACCCAAAAAGGAGGAAGTAACATGACACTGATGAGGAGTGCTTAATGAGGAGTTTCATGATTTGTACTCTTAAACAAATATTACTAATGTTCAAACCAAGGAGGATGAAATGGACAGCCATGTGGCATGCATGAGGGAGAACAGAAAGGCATACATGGTTCAGATTGGAAAAGCTGAAGGAACAAGACCACTTTGAAGACCTATGCATACATGATGGGATAATAGTAAAAATGGATCTTAAGAAACAGGATGTGAGGGCATGTACTCGATTCAACTGGCTCAAGAAAGGAAAAAGTGGTGAGTTCTTGTGAACATTGTACTGAACCTTTGACTTCCATAAAATGCAAGGAATTTCTTCACTATCTAAGGACTTATTAGCTTCTCAGTCAGGACTCTGATCCATGGAGCTATGCCTATTTGGTGATCACATCCAATGATCAGAAAGAGGAAATTTCACTAGAAATAAGGCTAGTTGGCTTGGTCATATAATACTAATAAATGCAGGTCTCTCACCACAGAAAAAATTTATAAACACAAGTTGGTATCTGTGGAATCTGTGATGGACAAAATGGCACACAGGTAGGTTTGTTCAAGTACATAAACTTTCTCATACTATCATTCTACAAGTGCTCCATATTACATATCACTGCCTGCCTTTGAAGCACATTAGGTCTGACCAGACACCACTACCTCACAATTAGTACTCACTTTGATCCTCCTTAACAAATAAATGAAAAAATCAATGAATGAATCAAACAAAAATGAATGAACGAATCAGTCAATCATCACAATGAATAATCACTCACTCATCCATCTGGTTGGTCAGTCTGTAAAATGAACAAATGAGTGAACAAAACACAATAAAACAAGTACACAAACAAGCAAGCAAGCAGGCAGCAAAAAGTGGTTCTAAATATAGGTCACATGATTTACCACTGGCCAGGCAGCAAAAGCATTACAGACATAAAGCCTCACCTTTTTGCGGACAGAAGGTCAGGTTTGTGAAGACTTCTGTGGGCATATTAGAAGCTCCAGCAGATGAATCCGATGCAGAAGGTGCAGAGCTGAGGGGTTCAGCGTCCAGTAAATAACTCTCGCCTGTGTCCAGGTCCCAGCAGCGAACAGCGAGATCACCAGTGATTACAGCCAACAATCCAGGACCTGCCCAAACCATTGATGCTTCCTGTGATCGCCCACTCAGTTTAACCTGTAAGTATAGTACATCATCCTATGTGACCAGCAGTGGTCTCAGACAATAACACAACTGCAAATAAGTGGGCAATTGTATGCCATCACAACAGTTCTAAGTCCATATCAAGCTGACAATCTCCTGTTCGCCACCATCACTGCCTCTCAGCCTTGTTCTATGCCAGTCTCGTACACTCTTGGCAGCGTCCTAACACACAGCCAGGGCAAGGGCATTAAAATGAAAATGAGGAGGGCATGAATTAAAAAGTCAAGTATAACATCAAGGGGTATTAAAGCAAAAAGGCATAAATCAATTCTAGCTGTACTGAAGAAAAGTGTGACCCAATGCTAATTCCTTTACCACAAATCTGATATGGTGAGAATGGATCTAATCATTCATAAAGAGAAGCTGAAATCTAATTGCCTTAGCTATGACATAGTCTAGAAGAAACTATCTCAACGTATAAAACGTCAAGAGTTCTTACCTTCATAATTTCTGTGACTTGCCCATTGGGGTTCACCTGGAACTGACCAACATTAAGATCCTCAGTCATGACAATCAAATTATCCTTGTGCTCATGGTACAAAATCTTCTTCAGTGGCACACCTTCTGTATTTAATACTTCTGTGCATATTCCATCTTCTGTGAAGTAGAACAATGCACCTGCAAGATAAGTCACAGTGTAAATACAATAAAGCCTGTCTATATACAGATTTTCCACAGAGCCCAAAGGTTCACCACCATATTACATAATGGAGAGCTTCATAAATTTGTACTTCACATAATGTTATTACGGAGATCAAAACAAAGAGAATGAGATGGGTGAGTCAAATAACACACATGACAGTTAAGAAATGCGTATGAAATTATGGTCAGGAAACCTGAAAACAAAAGACAGTTTGGAAGACCTATGCATAGATGAGAAGATGATATTAAAATTGATCTTAAAGACACAGTGTCTCTGGGTCTGGAATGGACTCAGTTGGCTTGGAATAGTTTCTTGTGAACATGGTAACGAACCTTTGGGGTCTACAAAAAATGGAGAATTTCTTCTGCAGCTGAGGTATTATCAGATTCTCTATGCCAGAGGTGGCCAAACAGTTGATCGTGGCCAGTCGTTTGGTTGATTGCGGCCGCTTTTTGATCTCTATCAAAATTTATTTGCCGCCTCAGTACGATCAATAGCGCTTTGTTGGACAGCATTTTCTGGATCAACCTACCTCTGTAAAGAAGCCTCCCATAGGAAGATAATTAAACCAAGATAGCAATGCCGTCGAACTGCCTTCACTTGTACCTAAGTGATAATGAACCCTCTTTCAGTAAGTTATTGCACAATATGCAGTGTCATGCATCAACTTCACATTTGGAAGGTTAATGAAAAACACCTTTTAATTATGGTAAATTGATTTAGTTTGAAAAGATCAGTTTTTATTAAATGAAACAACTGTACTTTTATATGTTTGATGTTATTATGCTATTTTATATTTTTTTGCCTAGTTGACCTAATATTAATACATTATGCACTACCGTACATCGTGAAAGATTTTCTGTCTTTAGAGTAGATCATCGAGTCCAAAAGTCTGGCCACCTATGCTCTAGGCTTTGCTGTGTCACGTGAGTGAGCTAGTTAGTAACGCACAGTTTCAGACAAAGCAAAACATGTCTCTCACCTGATATGGCACCAGTGTAGAAACACAGGTTGTCCCCTTGGCCAGAGTGTAGGGAAAACCTCTGGCCTGCTGTTCGAGGACGCCATCCACTGAAGAGATCTAGTGCTCTTTCATCTCCAGCCACAGCCGCCTTTGCCAGTCCACTAATACAAATGATTACTGCAGTAGTCACAAGCACTTTTTTAAAAAATTTACTGTTTTGAATTAAAGTACATCAGCACAAGCAAGACTGAACTGTCTTATACGTACACTTTCATGTCCCTGTTGAAGGCATCAAAAAAGTCCCACCAGTTGCTTACTGAAAGTCAGGATAGTTCAGGAAATAATGTGCTGCTTATAGGGTGCATGACCAGAGCTCAATTACTGACAGGAGTTAACGCTGTCAGATTCTTAAACAGTGGCAACAGCGACTTCTTCCCAGGGGCTAATTAACTAACTGACTGATCGACCGACCAACCAACCAACTCCTTGGAGCAGAGTCCTTCTTGATAAGTCAACAGTTCCTCAGCTAATCATCAAATTCTCTGCATTTCATGAACCCTCAAGGCTCATTACCACCTTCACAAGAATCCACTACTTGTCCCTGTTCTGAGCCAGACAAATCCAGTCCATGCTATTCCATCTTACTTCTTAGGACCCATTTTAGTATGCTTCTTTGACCTATGCCTAGGTCTTCAAAGTGGACTCTTTCCTTTAGGTTTCCCAATCAAAACCATGCATGCCACATGCCTACCAATCCAATCACAACAATAATATTCAACGAAAAGTAAAAATCATGATGCTCCATCCACTTCCAATGTTCAGAATGTGTGGAGCTTTAATCCCCCCTCACCCCTTACTTCATATTTATTAGATAATGCTACAGCACAGACACAATTTTACCTTCACCACTTGCTTATTAATTAGCCAATAATTGGCAAGTCCAGTACCAGTGTTGCTATTTTTGAGCTTCTGTGTGTCTGCATTTCCAACAGCACTAATATAATGGCTATTCCACTGTCATCTGTTCATGACAGCCTCAACCATTCTTTTAAAGAGGGGTATCCTAAGAACAGGTTAAGAATGAGATTTGGAGATTTCTTGAGAACTGTCACCTGACTCAAGCAGTGACATTTCTGACTTATAGTTAAAAGTTCCTGGTTTGAATCTCAGCCAGAAAAATGACTACCCTATGCTTTGTGGGGTTTCTTCAGTCCCCCCAGGCAAATCTTGGGATAGTTCTTCAAACAGGGCAATGATTTCTCCTTTCATATCCTTTCCAACTGCTCATGCACGATCATCATGCTAAATCATAAGAGCTAAGGTACTTCTAAATTGATTCAAGTTAGTGTTTATGAACATGCTAATAAATTTGTGAGTTCTATGAATGCAGATAAATGTCTTCATCAGTTGAATAACTTACCAACTGCTCACAGAAGATCATGAACCAAACATTTATAAAGGTCTATACAGCAATCTTACTTCATAAATTTATCATGGTGTGCAAACGGCAAATAAAATCTCTACTTACACTGTCCTGTTATTTTATAAATGGCCAGTGTCACATAAAATGTACTGTTGATGTAATTCAGTTTGCAAACACACAGTGGGGATTAAAGAGGCATGTCATATTCAAGCTATTAAATCTGTGAGTTAGTGCATCATTCAATTCCTTTTCGTTTTCAGGCATACATAAAGAGTCCCTGTTACCATCTGCCTTAATTCCCTCATGCAAAAACAAGCAGCCAGCATTAAAACAGCAATCAGAACACAATTGCTACAATATTAACTTACTTTATGTCTAACCCTTGAGGTGTGCGCTTTGGATTCTGTCGGAATGCAATGTGTGTTAATGGATCCTTTAGCTCATGGTGGAAGACTGTCAGAATGTGACCACGAGCATCCACCTTGTAACCAACAAGAGATCCAGCCTATGGGAAAGACATCACTATAGACATACAAAAAACAAGGTGTTCCAAGCAGAACTCATAAGACTTACTTTCCTATAACAAAAATTTAGCATTCTATAAGTACAGCCCAATTCCTTTAATCCAGCACTCCTGATAGGTTGGCACTTGACGGTAGTGGTCTCAAGACCATAAGTCCACCGTCCAAAACTTCCAGTGCACATACTTATTCTGTGACTTTCTGTTGGGTTATCTGGAACTGATTGAGCTTATCAAGCTATTATAATGATTTCAAAAGATCCAAAGATGAATAAGCAAGGTGCTGCTGGCAAAAGGAAACATGTAACATTAAGAGAGGTTACGGCTTCATATATTGGATCATCAGCTATCTATGATATAAAGAAACAGAAGGACCAATTATAATTTTTATGGCATAATGAAAGTGTGAATGGCTTTTTCATGTGACAGACATTGAAAGAGCCTAAATTAGCAAAATTGGACAAGCAGTTGTATAGGTGGTTCACAGCAATGCATTCTGAAGGAAAAATGGTGACTGGGCCTAAGATAATTGAAAAAGCTAAGTCTTTACTTGATGAAACGAAAACAATTGACACATACACAGTCTCTGAGAGAAGTAACAAAATATTACCTGCAAGGTATAGGTACCGTCTGACAATCCGAAATATTTGATAATCTGGCACCTGTCTAGTCTCATGGGTGCTGGATGAAAGAAACTCAACTGCATATAACTATTGTCACTGTTATTTTATATTATTTCTGTGAAGAACTTATAAGTTAAGTGCACATGAGCCATGCCTATTAAAGAAGGTGTGTGATGTGAAAGAAGATCATAATTAAATTCAACAGGACTTTTTACCAGAGAGTGAAACTACCAAATTTTCCCATATAAAAGAAAGATATGACCATGGTGGCAAGAAACAAGTGTTGGCATTAAGTCTCTAAAATTATGAATACACATGTGTATAGTTATTAACTGCATCACTAGGCTTGTAGCTTAAAACTAAATCTGATCAGAGAAGACTCTGGAATTCCAGATAGTTCTTTTCATTTAATTCTGTTGTGGTTTAACTTTTCCTATCACAGAACTGGGATTTGTATTACAACACATACAGCATCTCCTGACACAAGGCGGCCACCAAGATTACTCCACTGCAGTATTGTAACTGGTGCTTGATGAACAGACTGCACTGATATGAATTCTGAATCCCCTGCCCAGGCTCGCAACTCCCCATTTTCCCAGCCTGTTACAAGAAGTTTCTTTGTCGGATGCCATGCCAGTGCAGTCACCTGGGCCACCGTGTGCTGCGGCCACACTACATCCGGCAAAGGGTCACCCTGGAATAATAACAGTATACTGTAATGTATAAATGTAACAAAGCACAGTCTGCATAAGGCCATAAATGGACTCTTCCATATATCCCATATACCGTTTTCAGATCTGCTCAAATGTTATATGGGATATTTTAATTAAATGCCATTGATGCACTCTGATTTTTAGCCATATAAATCCATAATAAAGCCTAGTTTACATAAAGCCATAAATTACATCTTAATGCATCCCTTAAACCATACGACATATTTTGCTACATGCTGTTACAAAAGGCCTCCACCAAAAGTTATTGGGCAGTTTTGATTTTTATGCATACTGTATAATAACAAAGACTTTATATAATGCCATAAATGGGCTTGTGCACAAACATTATATATTGGTTCGCAGTTTTCGATGAAATCTGTATGACAGGTTGCCCCTAAAACTTGTCGGGTAGTTCTGATTTTCAGCCATGCTAACCCATAGGCCTATTACAGCTTCATACTTGTGGCCCATACACTTTCCAGATACATTGGCAAAATTTGACATGTGGACTTCATTATTGCCACTTTAAAAAAACTTAGTAAACCTTAAAGAAGATCATTGGTAATTTTGAG
This sequence comes from Reticulitermes speratus, assembly GCA_021186555.1. NCBI lineage: Eukaryota > Metazoa > Arthropoda > Insecta > Blattodea > Rhinotermitidae > Reticulitermes > Reticulitermes speratus. The sequence continues at coordinate 17,254,913 of JAJKFL010000008.1, read as the reverse complement.
TACCACAATACAAAATGCACCTATTCCAATATAACCTGTCTTCATACTATAACTAAGGTCTACAGGTAGATTCCAACTTACAGAACATTGTCTTTTATAACTGTTGACTTACGCACCAAATTAATGAGGCAGATATAGGCCAAATAACACAAATCTGGTGCACTAAAAAGAAGTAATTTCTATTATATAATTCGTTGTCAAAATTGGAAAAAAAACACATTAAATACCAGTTCATCATAAATGGTGACAAAACCGCCTCTGTCCTGGCTGTATGATGAAACTGCTAGAAGGGGATGTTTCTCATGCCATTCCAAGTTGATATTGATACATCCTGGATCTGGACTCTGCACCTTCGAGTCAAAATATAATGACATCCTTGCCTACATAGCAAGAAAAAAAAAACTATATTAACGTATTATTAAGAAACAAACAGTAATTAGCAAATTTCTGACTTATTGTGGCGTTTGAAATAACTACGAGAATTTCAAACGTTTATTAATGTTATGAAAACATAACCTAACATCTGAGTACATAACCTTTTAGTACGAAACATTTATGCGTATTTCGTAAAATAAACGATTAAATTTCAATTAAGTGATACCCATATATGTATTACGTAACGTCAGTCACATACGTAACAAATTTCGTTTACTGGAATTACAAAAATAAACAAATCTCAAAATGCATCGACAAAATTTACCTGCACCAATTGCACTCAGATCCTTCAAAACATTCCTTAATGTATTACGCTACATTTCATCAGAAATACACTGAACTGGAAAAATAAAATCTCATTTGAATGTGCAAAGGAAGTAACACTGGATCTGCATGAACTCCACACATTGAACCTATTGACTATGAAACTCATCTTACACATGATTTTCCCACAAACAGTACCCTACAAACGACATTGGGGTTTCTAAGACGTTCAATAATATTTCTCTTCCGTACCTTTAACGTCACATTTCAGACTTGAAAATATTACAGTTTGTTCTCGTATTTCAATATTGTTGCAAACATACAACAGACTTCGTTTAATACAGAAACCATATTTTTGCGTCTGCGATCTACACGGATTATTTACTACTCCAACAGCATCTCTACATATGTGCATAGCACTCCGTGCCGATCTGTACTCCGTGCAAACGTAAAGCTAGACCGCTACATGCGTTGCCTTCGTGCGTTACAATAGGCGGCATGTCTCTCTGGCTGTGGGTAAAGCCACAAGACCTAGTTTCCAGGGGTACAGAGATCCATTTATAGGCGTTATGCATGAACAGTTCAACAAAACGTTTGCAGATGGCGAAGCCAAAGGTATTTACTCTGCCATCTGGACAGCATGTTGAAGACATAGCAGCGGCTGCCAACCGTCAGAATGTGTTTCCGCTACTATGCAGAATGAGCGTGAAGTCCCTGTGCATCCAAGAGACCAGGGTACTGCACTGTGCTGGAAAGTAGGAAAGTCGTACATACATGAAACACTTTAGGTGGCATATGTGACCTCTGTCACATGACCGTCGGGGTCACTTCCAACACTTACTGTAACCGTAAGTAATGCACATTCACTTTAATTTCTACTCTGATATATATCCTACTTTCTACAGGTGCACAGGTAATTTTGCTCACTCTGTAGTAGCATTAATAATCGGTTTCCTCTGAAACGTCAGTGCATATCTACCAGATTACACGGCGTCACATTCCACAACAGTCAATGACCATATTCACCGCCGTGAGAAATCTCAACTGTAGTTCAGGACTCAGGTTTGCGGCACCAGAAGGTCGCGGAAATGAATGGAGAACAACCACAGAGCCCAATCCTAAAGTACAGATGTCCCAAAAGTTAGTGAACAGGTTAATAAAACGTTCACTAAAATGTGCTGTAACTTCCGTTATTACTTGTACTTGCTGCAGGTACAGAAACTGTTCGGAATGAGATCGTCAGTGCTCAGTGCGCAACTGACAACTCTGCCATACCATTTTATAAATTTACTGGTTCAGGTCCGTAACAGCACCAAAATTTTCAAAGGTTTCTTCAGTAAGAATGCTTTCAGTTAACCTACTTTTGGGCTATTGTGTATAATATAAAATGACTCGGCAATACTTAACGAAAAACTCATAATTAACGAAAATAATCTGGCTGTTTATTTTTTATTTCATGTTTACAAGACTTTGTTCCTTAATGTGCTTCATGAAATTTTGCCGAGAAAAAACATTTCTGTGACAAATTGTAGAAAATTACGACGCAGTACAGTATATTTTTCCTTTCACACAGCAAATATGGGGATCTTGAGTTGCGGTTTCTAAGAAAAAGGAGACATGTTTCAGACACAGTTGTTATCTCAGGCCGTTTTTCATTTTAATGAAGTACGTGCAAAGTTTAACTCTCATATACGCCTATGTCAGTTCGTAGGGTTGACTTTCAAATATAAACCCAAAAAAGGATTAAAATATTTACAGCAATCAAATGAGTTTATTTAATCATGATGTACGAATACGTTAAACGTTGACAACAAACATCCCATATCGATGCTATAACATATATATTTAATACTCAATATACAATGATTTTTCAGAAGGAATCCGTCATACTTCCGGAGAAGGTTCCATAGGTTAAATTGCATTGACATAACCAAACATATATATGCATATATCCGAAGCTGAAACCTTACGAAGTTAATGGCGAGATAAATTTTCAAGAATAAGAATTGTTGTACATTTATTGATTATCAAATATATATTAAAACTAAGAGGAACTTGTATTTCCTGTAACGGGAACACGTGTACTTAATATACAGTTAACATCTGAGTGACATAAAGACATTAATTAAGCAAGAGAAACTCGCACTAATTTCATAAGAATCATTATTTAGGTTTCCAAGTACTTTACATAGCACACTCGCCTCCGTGTGGCTTGGCTTGGTTTGGCTACCGGCTCAAGGATGGACCTGCGCAGTGTGTTCGCAGGAAACTTAATGTGACTGATATATTATTCTCGTAACTGCACGCCTGTAATTTGCACACACTTCGGAAACGCCTGCAGCGTTTAGACTACCCGACAGACATATGTCAGAGATGTCGGCGGGGCGAGGCGTTACCGATCTTTATCAGTTTAGTAGGCATCATCCTAGCAGCCATGTTTAACCCTTTAAAGACGGACAGTTATCCTGGATTATATTTAAAGATTCATTTCCCGCAGCGCAGCAAACGCACGTCGTCTCGTTTATAAAAACTAATCCGGTAATGCAACGTAAGGAAATAATCGCTGTTTGTCCTGAGATCCACGCAAAACACATGGTCTAAATGCACTCTGTGGGCAGAACGTAGGATTTCTTAATGATAAACCTGTGGTAGACAGTAACCACTAGGCTTTAAACGGTTAGCAGAGGGAAAGGCCTTTCTACCGAGTATTTGGGTTATATTGTGTCAGTCAGAATTTCACTAGATCTCCATAGTCATTCATCTGTCACCGTGGAATTTGGCAATGGGGCGAGTAGAGGCCACCTTTCAGCAGAGAATTTCTTTTCCACAACGATGATGATAATGGTGATGATAATTAGTATTCAATTCTGTATTTATTTACGTGCTGACTCAATAGCCTGAAGGCCGATAGAGTACAAATACAAAGAGACAACAAAAAACAATCAACATCATGACACCAAAAAAGGCAGAGCCAAAGGGAAAGGAAATTCATTTGAATTTCCCCCCCCCCCCAATGACTCGACAGCCCCTTGGGGGCCTAGGCCGCCTCATTTTTCGAGGCTTCACGATCACACATTTTAGACACACCACACTCGGTAGGACTCCTCTGGACGAGTGATCAGCCCGACGCAGACCTCTACCTGACAATACACAACACTCACAAGAGACAGACATCCATGCCCTAGGCGGGATTCGAAGCCACAATCCCAGTAAGCGAGCGGCCGCAGACCCACCCCTTAGACTGAGCGGCCACTGGGATCGGCCATTAATTTGAATTACGAACCAAAATTCATAGGAAGAAAGAAGAAGATACGTAATTATTTTTAGTGCATTTTAACCCTTTAGAGGAATACTGCAATGGATAATGTTGTACCGTAATAATATATAATATCACTGATAGAAATATTTCTCCAAATATCACAATAACAACAAAATTTAAATAATAATGTGAATAATACTCATGCTTAAGGACATATTTAAACCCGGGTTCATGAAAATACACTGTATTTTTTTCACGGCGCAACAGCCCCTAGTGGGCCAGCGCCTCCTCATTACCGAGGCTTCACGATCACACTTTAGACACACCACACTCAGTAGGCTCCTCTGGATGAGTGATCAGTCCAACGCAGAGACCTCTACCTGACAACACACAACACTCACAAGAGACAGATATCCACGTCCCCGGCGGGATTCGAACCCGCAATCCCAGCAAGCGAAGGGCCACAGACACAGGCCTTAGACCGCGCGGCCACCTTGATCGGCGACACTGCAGTATGGAGTGAAAGATAAATTAAATAAGCAAGAAATAATAAATAAACTTATTAGTTAGAGCACGCCCAGTTTTAGGAGAGTATCCAACTGTAATGAACATACAAATCAGTAAATAAGAAAACATATGTAATATAAATTTGTTAAGAATATTTGCGAAATTTTTCCTTTAATTACATTTACCGGCTCAGCGATCCTCCTGTTGTTACTGACAGTCAGTGATATTTGAGAAACTAGGAAATTTTCGAACGGCCAGTCGCTGGTCATAATCCACATTTAAGAACTTCCTGACGTTTCTTTTGATCTGTACGTGTGATGCAATTTCTACCTTACACAAGGAGGCGTGGCTTTTACACACGTGCAGCTGGGGTATACATTTTTACAAAATCTGACATGTCTCGCATCCCCAGAAAAGGTATCTTGCAGACCCAGGGAGTACGTGGACCACAGTTTAAGAACCTTTGCCGTAGTGCTTTACACACGGCAAAGTGTAATCATAACTCAAATGGCCGTGAGAAAGAAGAACGGTTGTAACACAGCGCTGCATGTTTCTCCTGAATACGTTACGTTACGATTTTGGATTTAGTAGACCTACTAATACAATTCAGTTCAATTCAGTTCTTCATTAATGTGCCGGCAGAACAACGAAATGAGGAACGTAAGTCCCGATGGGGTCATTTACTTAATCTTTACGTCTATGGTCCTGGGGTCGACTCAGCCTCTAACAGAAATCGGTACCAGGAATGTCTCCTGGGGGTAAAGGCGGCCGGTCCATAGGGCTGACAACCTTGCCACCTTAATGTGCTGATTGTTTATAAATTCTGGGAGCCTCAACCTCCTGGAACCCTATGAGCCTGTCCAGGCCTATATAGGGATAGCTTTTTATAGGAACATAAGAGAAAGCACATCCAATAACTAACCACAAACCTAAACACATGGGAAAGAGATAATAAGAAAAATTACTTCAGGTAAGAGACAGAATGAATTAAATTATAATTGTTAAAATAAAAATGGTTATACTAAGAGAGAAAATATGTTTCTGAATATATTGATAGTTCAGTTCAATGGGATTTATTTTCATAATAATAATAATAATAATAATAATAATAATAATAACTGTAATATCCATATTACAGCGTATTTCTCTCAAGTACAAATTGTTCATATACGCCTACTTATATCGCTACGCGTTTCGGTAGGCCACACCGTCATCTGGCCAGACTGCGAAATTTACTTCTTCCATTGGCTTGTCATAAACGTAATGTTTGCTACAATTCGCTATAATTAAAATTAAAACTGAAATTAAAACATTAAATATTCAAATTATATAGACGCATGTATCACTTGGACTCTGCTATCTACATAGTATTAATGTTTAACATTTCAATTTTAATTTGTGTGAATTTTAGCAAGCAAAGTGTTTAAGGTACATCAATACAGTAAGCGAATATCGCACACTCGCCTTTTTACCGCACGGCCGTACAGAAATGTGTAGCGCTATAAACGTATAAAAAGGTACAGTAACATACAGATACAATATGGCACTCAAATATTTAGTTCTAAATAATAACCCGTATTTTAAATCTGATTCAAATCGTCAAGAAGAAGGACAAGGTGTTTCAGGGAAACTAGGGAGTGTAGAAACGAGGGTGAAGAAAAATGGGCGGGAAAGGTTATACATGTTTGAAGACGGGGTACTCAATCACTGCACACAACAGAGATTCCGGCGAAGCGCAAGTAGGGAGTCAGGAAGCTGAGCAGTCGCTGGGGCTGCAAACACCCCTGCGCAATGATGTCCCTCCTCCCCCAACATCCCAACCCTCCACAGCCACAAGCCAGTTTCTCAATATCCCTGTTCTTATCAACGGGACACCAGCAGTGTAATGCGACGCCCCAATTACTGGGGCGCCATCGAGTCGTCGTTGGATGCTTGCAGACAAAATCACCCACGGAGACGGAAGAAACTACAACACAATTAGTAAGAATTCTTACAATGGAAAGTGGACTAAATTAAACTTTTAATTGACAATTATAAGAAAAAGCAAGAGGCATTTTATAGTTTATTTTAATTAGTTTAAAGAAATTTGGTGTAACTTAAAAGGGCTACGATAAATTTACATAACATGTTCAAATGAGAATGTGACAGCACTGCTCGAATCACGGATGGAACGAAGCATATCTGTCTTGTTTTATAAGTTCAGTGCAGTGGCAAAACACAGGCCTATGAATTTGTCACTTAAAACAACCAACTAACAAACAGAAAGGAAATTTAAAAAATCGAAAATACTAATGAGAATGAAGTGAAAGTGAAATGGGAATCGGAAATATAACATTTTTTTTTTATTTTGAGTAAAGAAGAATTGTTTCAAAATAATGACCATGTAGGTCAGGCGAACCTCTTCAGTGTTTTATTATAGTCACTACAGCAACAAAATTTTAAGGTTATTTAGTGTTCAAGGCTGTTTTTAACATTATTCCTACGTGATTTTCTTTCAGCCTAACCGCTTCCTGGAGTAAACTGCAAAGAGCAGTTAAATAATACGTATGTAGACATTGTATTGTTATATACCTTAAGAACATGAGAGCATACAATTATCATTAATTGAATAAAGTAGAAACAATTACTCAGCAGGTTAATTAGGGGATGTTCACGGAAAAGGGAGAGTAAAAAAATGTGATAACAAGCCGATAATTTTATTTTATGCAACCGCCCAAGGAATATACGAAACAGTACCACGTATCCTTGGACAAACGAATTGAATATCACTTGCACTGCCATGCACAAAATCTTCACGTGCCCTGTGTGTGTGTGTGTTCAATACACTGTCGTCCAGTTATTTAATACGAATGTTTGTTTCATGATCAAATAAGTGAATGAATATCTCACTCGTGTATGGAATCGAACCAAAGCAATGCAGAATGCAACCGAACGTCTGGTTCCTTATGGGAACCCTTTTATTCACCGGCGTCGCGACGTCGATGTTGTGTGTCGCTATAATGACGGATCACTGGGAACAGGTGACGTGGGATCGCCGTAAGCTGGATGATATCGCAGTCAGACAGAAGAATGGGACTCAGGTGAAGTGGGTGCTCGAGTGGCTGTTGGACGGACAGGTCTGCAGGATAGTTTACACGAACGACGAAGGTCTGAGGAAAGTTCCCGACAGGAAGGACCCGGTGACCAGCGAGGACAGCAGCGGGCATGGACATGACGAAGTGGCGGTGTTTCTTATCCCGATGCACGGAGGAATATGGACACTCTGCGTGACGCTGACCGGTAAGTTGACCATCATGTCAGTGGGCACAGCTACCTTAAGCGGATGCTGTGAACCTTACTTTCGCGTTGTTAATTGCATCGAATTTACATGCACTTTTCCGTCATTCACAAGCTCTTACATTCATAAAATTTGGCACTCCGCAGAGGAGACAGTTTCTCCATGTCTCTGCGGACATTTTTGCTGTGATGTCACTGTAAACCTACTTGTAATAATTTTATAAAATACATTTAAATTAAAGGTCTTGTACAGATCGGGGACTCAGCTTTGCGGCCCCAGACGCTGGGATTATAGGGGAAATGTGTGGGAGCATTCGCGGAAGGAACACGACGTACTGCAGTTGCGTTGACCAGGGGATATGATGTGGTACGCTATTTGAAAACATTATCCACAAAGGCCGTTGTGAGAATATAATGGTCGCACAGCACTGTAACCGGCAAGTAAATGCCTTTTATACTGCTAGTAGCGTGAACTACATCAGTTAGAAAAAAGGCTTGTTTTTAAGTTCCTTCCGGAGGCCAGAGCTGAGTCCCAAACTGTAGAAAACATATTAAAAGAAGTAATTCGCTGTAAAACACGTCAGAAGATACAGAGAACACTAAAATATGTGCCAAAGTTCATGACTCTCTAGCCTGCAGTTGATTGAGGAAAGTACAATTAAATTTTATAACATTAACTTTGCCAGTATTGGCCTTACACCCTCCCTTTACACTAAGGGAATGAGGGCCGTGTTCAGTGTTTACATTTGTTTGTTTAAAGAAGCTGTCCCTGTCTCGAAATACACAGCGTTGAATCGTAGTGTGATTAGTTAATAATGAATTGGAAAGGATGTGGGAGGAAGCGGCCGTGGCCGAATTCAAGATATTTTACTAGTATTTCCCTGGAGAGGCTGAGGAAATCTGCCAGAACTTGAGACCTCTCGAACACGAAGCGAAGTAACATTAGAATACAACGTGGTGGGCCGTGTTTAGAGCTTATTTTCGAGATTTGGTATTTATTACAACTAATCTGACTTTCTTTGAACAGCCCTATATACATTTTCCTGTGATATGAATGTCATAGTGCCGATCCCAGTGGCTGCGCGGTCTAAGGTGTGGTCTACGGCCGCTCGCTTACTGGGATTGTGGGTTCGAATCCCGCTGAGGGCATGAATGTCTCTCTTGTGAGTGTTGTGTGTTGTCAGGTAGAAGTCTCTGCGACGAGCTGATCCCTCGTCCAGAGGAGTCCTACCGATTGTGGTGTGTCTAAAAATGGTGTGATTGTGAAGCCTCGAAAAATGAGGCGGCCTAGGCCCCCAAGGGGCTGTCGAGCCATTGAAAAAAAAAAGAATATCTTAGTAGCATTTATTAAGAAATTAGCAGCAGACTAGTTAAATAACACAAAAATAAATAACACAAAAATAAATAAATAAATACACGAATAGCAACGTACGGTAGTGACACTCACGCTTCTTGCTAAGCGGCGCATTCCAAACAAGAATGTTTTCAGCATGACGCTTTTAAAAAAGGGAAAGCATGAATTATCACATGTTTGTGCTGCGGCATTCTTCTGGAATAAACGTAACCGACAGCCCGCTGTGAGACTTCTCGCTTACTGAGAGCAGCTTCTAAATGCAGCTTTATTTCTCTCGTTCTTTTCTACAACAATGTTTTGTGTATTTCTTTCTTTACGGGGCGCGCAGTGACACTTTCGAATTGTAAGCCAGGTTCGAGTTTCGATCGAGGGACCGACTAGATTGGGATCTTTCGTGGTCAGGGCCACCCGACCTATGTGGGGGACTCGAGCAGCCTAACAATTTGGCGCCCCTTCAAACCGATATTCTTTAAACTTTTTTCGGCCTAGGATAAGGGTCACGAAATTTTTCAGGGCGCGTACCAACATTGCGGATAATTTTCGGAGAATTCTTTCGCTTGCGGAAACAAGAGTTTTCATAGCACCATATTTACCATTATTCCTGTGAATTTTACCACCCTAAAGGGTTGGCACCCCGGGCAGTTTCACGGCTGGCCTGCCCCTTAGTCCGGCCATGTTCATTGTTTTCCTCAGTTCATTGAAGAAAATGCCGATAGAGTTCTTTAAACTAGAATGCCCCTCTCATACTTCTCAGTTCCTTACGCAGATTTATTTAACCATTCGACGCTATGTTATTAACAACGCAATTCCATTCCTTTCCTTTTTTATTCTTTACTGAGAATTTACGAAAGCTATACATTATGAATTAGATCTTACACAGGCATTAATCATAGAGCTTAGTGAACAATAAAATAAGAACTGTACTATGATTAATATAAGAATACTATAAATATTTCAGTCACGTGTCAGTAATTGCAATAAATAATTTGTTATATTACACCCTAATGATCACATCACCTTTAATACACACTATCATCGACTCCGAAACTCTCAGGACACAGACTCTGAGGCCTCACCACAGATGATCGGTTTCGATCTCACGTCAATCCATGTGGGATTTGTGGATGATAAAGTGGCACAGGGACAGTTTTCTTTTTTGAGTATTTAGGCTTCCCCTGCCAATGTCATTTCACCAATGCTCTATAATCTTTCAGTCATCTGATACTGATGCTATATAACATTGCAGTTGAAAATAACTCCGACACGAAACCAAAAAGCAGCCGTTATGATTTGCCCGCGTATGGCGCAATTCACTTGAGCGTTCTGTCTTCCTAACCGTGATGAGGGCGTCTCCCGCAATCAGACTTTTAAAGCCACCTCCTGGCCTTTTGTCTTTCTAAATAAACACTAAGGATCAATACAGAGCAAGCTATATTATCCTGCGGTATTAGGGAGGTGGGCCAGGGGTCCTTTTTTTTGTTTTATGTATTTTCGGGGAAGACACGTGTTACACTGTGGCGGAAGTGGATGAGTCCCTTTAATATAAGTATGTTGTAATGTAGAATTTATTGAGGGTGTTGCAAATAAGGTACTGGTTTCTTTTCCCATGACCCAACAGCCCCTAGTTGGCCAGGGCCTCCTCAATAACGCTGGTTCACGATCACACTCAGACACATCATACTAGGTAGGACTCCTCTGGGCGAGTGATCAGCCCGACGCAGAGGTACTGAATTTAGTAGGGACTAATTAACAGCTTCAGTAATTAACTGGCTAAGGACAAAACGAAAGTACAAACAACAAATCAAAGAAATTTTTCAAGTAATTAATATTCTCTAAATGACTAAACAACTATTTATATAATTAGAGACTTCAATATCCATAATCCACACTAATGAAACCCGATTCAATCAAACTCAATCCAATCCACTTTTCTCCATTTCTGACAGACCGGTCATTCATTCTGTAGTCTGTCTTACGACAGGTCCGTAGCCTCTTCCAAAGCGAGTTCTCCACAGGGTGCGATCCAGTGCTTCCTCTTTCAATTTCCAGTATCTTTTCTTTTCCTTAAGGTCATCCAGTAGCTGCTTACGTCTTCTCCCTCGTCGTCCCGTCATTTCTATCCTTCCTTCTAACTTTCCTTCAATCACGTGTTTCAGAAGGCAGTTTCTACGCAAGATGTGACCAATCCAGTTAGCCTTTCTTCTTTTTATTGTATGTAGGATATTCCTCTCCTCCTTGACTCTGTGTAATACTTCTTCATTTCTCACACGATCGGTCCAACTGATCTTCTCCATTCTTCTCCAGCACCACATTTCAAAACTTTCCAGATACTTCTGATCTACTTTCCGAAGTGTCCACGTTTCAGCACCATACAAAGCTATGCTCCAAATGTAGCACTTTACTAGTTTCTTCCTTAAATTTAATTCCAGTTTGCTGGTGAAAAGATTTTTCTTCTTGTTGAATGCTGTTTTTGCCATGGCAATTCTGGATTTAATTTCACGTGTACACCTTGCATCACTTGTTATCATGCTACCCAAATAATTGAAATATTCCACATTCGGTCGGTCAAACAAAATTGCTTCGTCCGTTCCCCGAAGAGCAGACAATGAACGGGCATTCCCTCTTTTATTAAAGGCGAAATTTCAGCATCGTCAAAACAAATGTGCTTTATGATGTGTTATTCAAGTGAAATCAGTTCATCCCCATAAACCATATCAAAGCTGTCCTCTGATAAGTAAAGAGTCAAACTGCCTGCGATCGAACCTGAACATCTGCAATGACAAACCCCACCCACCTGGCATTGCTTGTGAACACAGGAGCCAGAGTCCGACGGGTATGACTGATTTGACTGATAAGACTGATATGACTGATTTGACTGATTTGACTAATTTGACTGATATGACCGATATTACTAATTTGACTGATATGACTGATATTACTGATATGACTTAGCCCACATGGTACTTGCAGTAACAAAACAGTGCAAGATTCTTTTGTGTAGCAGAGCACACGTTTGATTGATTATTCGTCTATTATTCAGTAACTCCTTATAGTAGATTCCTTCTTGAGACGGCGATATACCTCAGCTGCTCAAGGCATCTCCACTTCAATGGAACCCCACAGTTTATTGTCTGATTAAAACGCACCTTGACTGACTTCTAAAATAAATCTTTAAAGAATATTTTAATACTATCCTACCGTAGACGCTTCAGTTTCCAAGGTAATCTTTTCCATATAATTTTCTTGACTAATATTTTGTAGGAATTTTTTATCCCTCTCATATATGCTAAATAATCTGCCCATCTCATCCTCCGTCAGACTGATCTAATGATATATCAGGAATACTGATTACGAACCCCGACTTCCGCAATTTTCTGAATGCTATCATTACTTCCTACGTCTTAGGTCCAAATATGTTTCACAGTTTTCTGTTCCGAAACTCCAAGCACCTGTGTTCTTACCTCAGTGTGGAAGGTCAGGTTTTACACCCGTATAATGCAGTCTACTAGGTTTGGTACAGTGCTTTCAGTCGAAACGCCAGTGGAATATTTCTGCTCTGGCCTCGACTTCTTTCTGATTAAACCTGATATTAGTTATAATAATAATAATAATAATAATGATAATAATAATAATAGAAAACTTCTGCTAAACAACAACTTGTTCATGCACTTCAAGCAGTTACCTGCTTCGACCAGACCTTATTTATATATAAAGTAACTAAAACCCTTACACTTTTGTACAAATTTTGTTACCTAATTAAATATGGATCAATCCTATATGTGGTGTATACCAAGTAAAATGCCTTGTCTCCGCATAAAATTCTTCTTCCATGGCGCAACAGCCCTTAGTGTGGCAGGGCCTCCTCATTATCGAGGCTTCACGATCACACACTTTAGACACACCACAGTCGGTAGGACTCCTCTGGACGAGGGACCAGGCCGTCGCAGAGACCTCTACCTGACAACACAGAACATTCACAAGAGACAGACATCCATGCCCCCGGCGGGATTCAAACCCACAAACCCAAAAAGCGAACGGCCGTAGACCCATGCATTAGATCGCGCGGCCATGGGATCGGCTCCGTATAAAATTACTGTTGTTAAATTCAATGGGTAAACATTTTTTCAAGAATTTAAGTTATTTAAAAGTTTACCAAATATGCGTATGCCCATATACGAGTAAGACGAATTTTTTCTTCTGGGTATGACGCCGCTTTCACTGGTTAATCAGTTCCCGAAGTTTCGAGACAAGGTAAAGGCTTTATCTTTAAGAACCGAAATGTTTTCTTTGACCTTTCTACCATTAAACATGAGGGCCATACGTTGTCTCGAAACGTCGGGAATCGATTAACCAGTGAGGCGGCATCATATCCCAGAAGAACGGAGTCGTCATCTACACCACTGCAAAAAAAAATTAAAAGTCGCACATATGTATATGCTTATTTTATATGTCAATTGACAAACTGGTACTGATATTGTGAGCTGACTTATGCTCTACGGAGTCAGTCGAGTGGAACTGCTTCTTCCGAAATTAGGCATACTCGAGAAACATTACAAAAATGTGGATCTTAACGTCACGCTTCTGAGAATCGCAATGTCGTGACGCGCTTTGCAGAAGACTTGGCTGCGGTCGTGGGTAGCCGCGACTCTTGTTATGTGCAGAAGGCGCTTACCGAAACTGGCGGCGGACTGCCGCAGACATGCGACTGCCTCCACGAAACACGAAAACATAAACATTCAGGACAGCCTGCGGAATTTCAGAGTCTCTTAATCCTTTAAAACACGGTGTTGTGCCTCATACTTTAACGATCAACCACTTTGCACTTTATACACAATTCTCTTTATGTGTTAGTGTGATCCTCAAAACAAGCATCAATTTTTCTTTTCACTAATACTTATCAACTGACTGGTTGTTGTCATGGAGATGGGTTGTGTTCTCTGAGAGGTAGAAGTAGAATTTTTACATACTGGTATCTTGCCGAAAGAAAATTTGTCAATATTCTTCTCTATAAACACAACCTCTTAGAATAAACTGTGCTTCTTGACCGACTTAAGCATACATTTATTGCTCTACCAGTTATATTGTTCATGCCATTAAAAAGTCGTGCGTAAGACATGTACGTTATAATATATATATATATATATATATATATATACATGTGTGTGTGATAAAACTAAAAACGTGGCTTCCACAATTACGCTACTTCTGCCAATAATTAATATAATTTTATATTGTTATGAATACAAAATATTTTTATTACAATGGCGCAACAGCCCTTAGTGGGCCAGCCTACGTAGACACAACGCAGAACTCGTAACAACAAAACACAGGAAAACTTCAACATCCTTGTAATAACAGCACACAAGACCGGACTGCCTTTAATTTTTATATATATACCAACATATATGTAATTTTAACCTTTTATGTAAACACATTCCCTAGGATTTTACAGCTGAAAGAAATAATACCTAAATCCATTGGGAACTAAGATTAACTTTACTTTTATGTGGATGTACTAACTTTTTTAAAAATTGAACAACAGATGTAAAGTCTATGTAAAAAACTTTGACCCCCTGAGGATGGCCTGTTATAGGCTGAAACATATGTAGGGGTGATCGACTTGCTTACAAGAATATAGCGCACATGTTGGTCTATTAAAACTTTTAATTAGTTAACAAGATGCACGGCGAATACAACGTGAAATTTTGGGTGAATATACGTTTCCTTCTTTACTTTATAATTAAAAAATAAAATACTTGGTAATAAATCCATTTATGTACCTTCTTGCAAATTCGTTCAGTCCTACAGAACATGGCCTTATGTTCTCTCACATTAAAGGAGAACGCAGATAACGTGACAGTACATTGCTTTCAAATTATTTTAAACTGAGAGAGAAAGAGAGAGAGGAAATGAGAAGAGGAGAGAGAAAACTTAATGAGGAACCTCATAATTTGTAACAGGCACGAAATACTATTACGGTGATAATATCGCGAGGTATAAGACAGGTAGGATATGTAGCACGCAGGCAAGAGAGAGAAGAAATGTGTGAAATATTTTGGACATACAACGTGAAGGATTGAGATCAATTCATATATATATATATATATATATATATATATATATATATGTGTCGAAGGGAAGATACTATTAAGATGCATCTTAAGGAAAGAGATACAAGACTTTGGTCCGGTTTCATTGCTTGGGATTGTGCCTATTGACGGGCTTTTGTGAACACGGCACTGATAATTTGTGTCCCATCAACGTGACTGTTTCTTAACCACTTGCTTGACTGTCAGATTTTCAAGAATGACTTTAGTCGATACAGTCTGTGAGTTATTACAATGCGAATTGCATCGATAAAGATTATGGAACGGAAACATTTCCCTTAGGTATTGTGACAGTGCATTTAATTCCAGCGTGGTGCGGAGTATTTGCTGCAATAACATAACAGCTACTAAATGAAGTGTGCAGAGCAAGTCGCCTCGTGTAATTATTTACACGTAACGAATACGGAAGAATTTAATTTGTAGTTAATTATCTCTTTAATTCAGTGGAACCTTCTACAGATGGACAAAGAATTTACCCCGATGACTGAAACAGAAGAAGCATCCGAAATACCAATCATGACACTGCTACAGTTCGACAAAACTTAGTTACAACTACAAACTACTCAGGTTAGCGTGCATGGAATCGCGAATTATGTCAGTGCTGACAGTTCCTAATTTACGTCGTAAGTCATTAGGAATTGATCTCTCTAAGGAGAATGAAAAAGTTTTTAGGACGCAGTGTATGTGTGTGTGTGGTACCAGTCAGTTGGTAGGTAAATTCTACTGCAATGCAGCACTATCAGCGTGCAGTAGTTAAATGACGAAACGCACAGATTATGGAGACATCCGTGACAGAAACCAGAAGCGTTGCAGACCTACAGTCCTATGCGGGATTCGTAAAAGCATGCAATTCTGTTGCCGCCTAACATGCAAATTACAAATAACTATTTCTGATATTTGAAATGTAACCAAACGTTAGGGGACACTGTAATGCCTTGTATTACTATTTCTTCCAATGTTTCAGTCCTTATGAGAGTCATCAGGCGGAAGACTTTTATTGCCAACACGTCGCCCGATGACATTAAACACAAACATGACGTAAATTATTTATATTTACCGTATGCATCTGATGAGAGCGTCGGATGTGTGTATGATAATTAATTATCAATTGGAAAGAATGTGGAAAAATTATAGCATAATTTAAATTATATTCAGACACTTGCCTAGAGTAACTGGGTAAAACCAAAAAGATACAGCCCTGGACAGGCCCTTAGGGCTCCAAGATGGTTGAGGATCCGAGGATTTCTAGAAAATCGACATATCAAGGTGGCAAGGTTGTCGGCTTTACGCACCGGTCGCCTTTAAACCCCCCACCAGGCTGAGTCGATCCCAGAGCCATAATAGTGCAGACAGAAGGATTAAATCAATGAAAAATCTCGATGACCCATTGGGAATCGAAGCCGCGACCTTCCGGCTTGTGGCGCCCCTAACTGGGTAAAAACCAAGGATAAATTTAAGAGAGTCGGTGTCCCTGTCGAGATTCGAACCCTACATCTCCTGAATGCAAGTCGAAAGCAATGTGACTCATGTGTTCATATAAACCAATGCATGTGATGATTTCTATTGTTTTTGTACGGCTTATGAAGAGACAGTGTCTGCAACTCGCACTATGTAGCGTTGAATGTTTAAATGAGATTTTTTTTTCCTATGGCTCGACAGCCGTATATGGGCCTGGGCCTCCTCGTTTCGTCGAGGTTTCATGATCACACACATTGTAGACGCAGCACACTCGGTAGGACTCCTCTGGACGAGGGACCAGCTCGTCGCAGAGACCTCTACCTGACAACACTCAACAATCACAAGAGACAGACATCCATGGCCCCGGTGGGATTCGAACCCACGATCCTAGTAAGCGAGCGGCCGAAGACCCACGCCTTAGACCGCACGGCCACTGGGATCGGCTTAAATGAGAATTATCAATTGAAAATATTGTGGAAGGAACTAAGATAACATCCAGGGAAATGAGGGGTGGAACTGGGGAAAACAACACAAAATCACATTAGAGTCGGTGTCTTCGCCAGGGCTCGAACTGGGCATATCCCGAATGCATGTCAAAATCATCTTGGTGCATGTGATCACATTGGACACGTACCTTTGATAATGATTCTAAAAGTCTAAGAAAAACATAAATGAATATACGAGATTTGACGACGTCATAACGTTATACCAACATACACGGCGTCACAGACCAGAAGACTGTGAAGTTTAATAAAAGTGACATACAAAGACAATCACTAGCAAGGAAATACAAAGACAGGAGCGTACCTAAATGAAACCCAGCACATAACGCACAAAATCACTTTTATAGTCAAACAAACAAACAAACAAACAAACACATGCATGCTCGTAAGATGTGGTTTTGTGATTCCTTTCTGTGTGCTTACAGAGGAACAGAGACAGCTACTGCAGAGGGCCGGGTTTACTCAGATCCGATGTATCAATTATCTGGACCCTGAGATAACAAAGGGCGAAGAAGGACGAACTGGCTGGCAACACAGTGAGTAGCGTGTCTGTCACCATGGTTCCTTTATATATACTGATGATGGATTTTCACAGAGTTGCAACACAAAAGTTTATTTTTACTGCTGGATGAAGTATAATGTACAATCCAAAGTCATTCAAATCTTGTCTTTTAGAAGCGGGTAATTAATGCATAAATTCAAATGGACTGAGAAGTTTATTAACCCAATCAAGGCAATTTTAAGAGCATCCCGTATTATGATCTTTATTTTTCAGGTATTCTGAATAGTGTAAGGTAGGAATTACAATCACAAAACCACTAACGGAAAATTAAATTTCAGGAATGCAGGCTCCCTTCACTTAGAGAAGTTTTGTCATTTCATCTCGTATTTGCAAGTGTAAAGATTAAATTACCTAATCTGTCATTTTATTGACTGTTTTATATGAGGGTAAGGAGCCGGGACAGTGTAGTCGATATAGCGATTAGGGTACTGGCTGGACGATCCGGGGTTCAAATCCTGGCAGCAGAACGAGAATTTTCTCTTCTCCAAAACGTCCAGACCATCTCTGGGGCCCAAACACCATCTCTTTTCAATGGGTACCGGGTTCTTTGCCGGGGGTAAACGACCGGGGCGTGAAGTTGACCACTCACCGCCATCTAAAGCCGAGGTTAAGAATGAGGGAGCTATACGTCTATTTCCGCTATATGCCTTAATGACTTCGACAGGGACAACTTTACCTCTTTATATGCGAGTGAAGCTTGCCCTCTCATTTCAAAGGATCAACCTAAGTTGAAGATATGCGACAATAGAATGCTGGGGAAAATATTTAGGCTAGAGGAAGGAAAAGTGACAGATATATCAAGAAAGTGGCGTAGTGAGGTATGCCATAACTTTCCTGTTCACGAAATATTATTAGGATAAGTAAGAGATAGACGGAATATTTAGTAAGCACGAGAGAAGCAAATAGGTTAATGTGCATGGAAGAGATGAAAAATGAGGATAGAATTCTTTTTTGGAGAAACCGAAGAGATCGGCTGGACTACCTATGTAAAGATGGGATAATTATATTAAGATTAATCTTAAATAAACACAGACTGGAACGGGTCAGGTGGCTTAGGATAGTATTCAGTGGCACTTTATGCTGAACACTGTCATCAAACTTTGTGTTCCGTAGAAGGCTGGGAATTTCTCCGCCACTTGAGCAGCTATCACATTTTCAAGCATCACTGCGCTGTGAAGTTAATTAAGATGAAAGTATATCTAACAATACCGTCAGATGACGCTGTGTGTCTGTTTATGGTTATGACTTTGACAGTTAGGGACATGTTTATAGGCAATGCTGGACGTAGATGTATCGTACAAGTTTTTAGAGCTGTATGTGTTGCTCTTCGTTCGAGGTTACATACATTTCGTACTGCGTAATTTGAAGCTTGTGATGCTAGCGAATTTAACTTGCGCTTTACAGCCTTTACTTTACACGAAGTTCAAATAAAGAATGTATAGATTTCCTAATAAAATTACATCGTACTAAATAACTGATGTACGCTATGAAATACGACTGGCTCAAAAATCTCCACAATTTTTTTTTCAAATATTTATCAATGTGGTGAATACTTAACAAAACACAAGAAACAGAAGAAGAAAGAATAAACTGTAGTTACTGACTTGACGTAGCGTGTTTTCTGTAGTGTGATTTAGCTGTGTAACATTGGCTTCATGTCTGCAATATAAGAAAACAAAGGCAAGGAGGTATGAAAATCACAAAGAAAAATCTGGAAACAGGGTCCTTATCACTGAAGCTCT
The DNA here is from genome assembly GCA_021186555.1 of Reticulitermes speratus. Taxonomy (NCBI): domain Eukaryota; kingdom Metazoa; phylum Arthropoda; class Insecta; order Blattodea; family Rhinotermitidae; genus Reticulitermes; species Reticulitermes speratus. The sequence continues at coordinate 17,235,446 of JAJKFL010000008.1, read as the reverse complement.
TTTTCCACTCTTGTTATTTTTGTTATAAACTTAAAACATTTGAAAACGTCAGTACACCAAAATATACAGAACAGCCGCCATTTAATTACAGTAAGCAGACCGTCTTAGGAGTATTCTTGTTGTTTGACTGTGAAGATGGAGGCACTAGAAGACTTTAATTTTGGAAATTAGTTCCCTTAGATTATTTCACCCTGAAAGTGGAGGAATTGCGCTCGTCAGAAACGTCGGTAAATATTTACCACTCTACACGGCATAATATCCCAAGAAGACTTGAATTTTCATTCCGTATATTTGGGGTACTAAAATGTGGGACCATACAATATGCGAGTATGTTGAGGCAAGTAATGTAAAAAGAGTTTTGGTAGGTAAACGTTTCCGAAAGCAGCCACCGGAAGGCCAAGAGGATACATGAGGATAAAAATACCAAATTTGTAATTTAATGGTTTCCACATTAGTTGTTCTTGATGTTGATTTGTGCATGTCTGATGTAGATCTCCATGTTTATTTTCACATAGCGCTGCTTATTGGTAGGATATAACAGCCTTAATTGTTATTAAACATCGTTAAATATACACCATATAAAGATGCTGATAAGCAGTTTAAAATATTCTTTTTATTCTGTAAGTAGTTGGTTGTAAGTTTGGTTCCACGCTTCGCGATCTCTGTTTAGTCCTCTAACGGAATTACAGTACAGTACCGTGGAATAGGCCACGATCTCTTTCTTATTACATCATCTCCAGTTGATGTCTCCAAATATCATCTCGATTTTAGGCTTCCGCCGCGATGTTGATAAGATCTGCGCTCTTCTGGGATATTACGAGGCGTCGTGTGGTAATTGTTTACCGACGTTTCGGGACAACGTATCGATCCCATCTTCAAGGTTCAACAGATAGGTTGTCCCGAAATGTCGGCAAATAATTACCACACGACGCAGCGTAATATCCAAGTAGAGCGCAGATCTTATAATGTCATCTCATTTGACTCTAAGTAAGCACAGCAGATGACACTTTAGCTGTAGCTACATAGCTTACGGAACCGTTGGCTACGGTCTGAGAAGCACGCCTTGAGCATTAGTTCGATCCGCATGACAGCCGCCACTTTGTCGTGGGAAGGAGGAAGACGGGGTGTGGGAGAGGGGTGAGCAAGGAGTTCTGAGCGAAATTGAAGTCTTTCCTGTTGCACAGACATTTACTTCTACATACCTGCTACTACTACTACTACTACTACTACTATTACTACTATCGTTGTTTAATTTTCTTTGGTTAAGAACTTATTACTTAAATACAGATTTTGTGTAATTAAATTTATCGAAAATAAATTCAATGCTTTCTATCGTCGCCATGTTTGTAATTACTGACTTACAAACAGTAAAGGTAAAGCAATCCCATTACAGGCCTTGACAGGCCCTTAGGGCTCCAGGAGGTCGAGGCGCCCAGGTTTTTAGACAGTCGGCACATTAAGGTGGTAAGGTTGTCAGCCCTACGCACCGGCCGCCTTTACCCCCCAGGAAAGATTCCTGGTACTCATTTCTGTTAGAGGCTGAGTCGACCCCAGGGCCATAGTGCGACCGAAACGATTATGTCAGTGAAAAATTCCAGTGACACCATCGGGAAGCGAACTCGCGACGATCCGGTTTGTAGCGCAGTGCCTCAACCAACTGCGCCACGCGTGCCCCCACTTACAAACAGTAAAAGTAAAGTAAAGTTTTCCCTATAACAGGCCATGAAGGCCCAAAGGGGAGTAGAGGTATAGCTCTACTCATTCTTGACCTCGGCACTAGTTGGGGGTGGGTGGTCAGCACCACGCCTCGGCCGCTTTACCCCCGGGAAAGACCCGGTACCCATTGTATAGGAGGCTGGGTGGGCCCCAGGGCCGGTCTGGCGTATGCGAAAAATCTCGCCCCACACGGGATTCGATCCCCGGACCGTCCAGCCCGTAGCGAGTCGCTATACAGTACCTATCTCAAATACAGTGCGTAGGTATTTTTGTAATTTATCTTCGTACCAAATTTCACATCCCAAATCCAGTGGTTCTTTATTTATCTTCATAAACACATACGCTAAAGAAAACTTTATAACTGCACCCAGCTTGTCATGTCGCATCTACAAAACGGGACAGGAACAAAGAGGGTGAAAGTAAAGGCGGAATGAAGACAAAGCGGACGTCAGAAGAGCTGCTCGTGTCGCCGCATTAAGGCGACAACAGTGTGGTTAAAAATACACGCTAACATGTCAAGGATTTCATTGATTTCATGAGGAAAGTACTTTACAGTCAGGAGGTATTTATGGTTGGATTTCAGCAAACTTAATGGGGGGGACTTAGCGGTTGAATTTTCTGAACACGTTAAAGTTAAATACCTTTTTGTTTCTCTACCCTCAAGATGGGGGTGCAATATTTCTCCGAAATGTTGGTACCTACCTGCTACCTACATGTCGTAATATCTCAGAAGACTACCTTCTAAGATATTAATATCGTAGCTTTCTACACGTAGACACAAAACTTCTGACGCACAGTTGACACAGAAAACAACTGAGATATCCTACATTTTAACTTTTGTACTTTTAAAATGTACCATTATTTTTAACTTGTAATTTGTGTAATTCGCTATCCAAGTCCCTGATGACGATCCCAAAATAGGGATTCGAAACATGTCGGACTAGTTTCATGGTAAAATGTATTGTATAATAAATAACAATAAGAGTGCATTGGTTGGTTAAAGAGATGTATGATAATTTTAAATCTCGTTCACTATGAGAAATTGTTTAGAGTATCAGAAAAATAACTCGATCGCATCAATGTTCTAATTGCGAGATGTTAAGAAACTTTAAGTTACGTCCTTTGAATTTCATAACACAAGACGAACACAGCACTGCACGGAGTGCCACCTGCGCCCATAAACCCTCCGACAGGAAAACAGCCTGTTTAACATTCTTTTTAAAGTTTAATCTTTGCAGTGCATCTAACGCCTTACGTACATCATTGAAATTAATACTGAATGCTTATGGTAATCCTAAGGGGAACACAAAGACAATTTCTGCATAAAAATTATGCAATTATACCACGTGTCAGCCTGCCACTTCAATATTTCGCCCTTTTTACTTAGTCAGGCGCAAATACGAGGAAAGAAGAGCAAAAGACAGTGACATCAAGTTGTAGCTCAAAGCACTGAATTATTCATTCCAGTGGAAAGAGAGAGTAGTTATTGTGTGTTCCAAACTCAGTTTCGCTTTACCTCATTATTCATTCATTGTTAAGTCGCTTGTTTCCTTCTTCCGTCGTAAAACTGGCCCTTGACCTCAGATTGCGGCTTTGCAATTTTAAGATAAATTTCTTTTTCATAATTCCAATTTAGGGCCGATCCCAGTGACCGTGCGGTCTAAGGCGTGGGTCTTCGGTAGCTCGCTTACTAGGATCGTGGGTTCGAATCCCACCGGGGGAATGGATGTTTGTGTTGTGTTTGTTGAAAGGACGGTAGCATGGAACGTAAAAAGTGACGAAAGGATTTAAAAAAGTACAAAAATGGATCAAAGGGGGAAAACCCCAGACAGGCAAAAAAAAAAAAAAAAAAAAAATCCCGCCGGGGGCATGGATGTCTGTCTCTTGTGAGTGTTGTGTGTTGTCAGGTAGAGGTCTCTGCGACGGGCTGGTCACTCGTCCAGAGGAGTCCTACCGAGTGTGGTGTGTCTAATGTGTGTGATCGTGAAGCCTCGACGAAACGAGGAGGCCCAGGCCCATTTAGGGCTGTCGAGCCTATAGAAGAAAAAAAAATCAAATTTAGGATGCAGCTGTACCTTTCCCATTCTCACCTTTTTACCTTTGAAAGGAGACAAAAACGGGAAGTAAGAGACAGGAGAAAAGCTTGAAGCTTCCAGTTGACTGAAACGTAGCCTACACTTTACAGTCTTGTGGAAGGTAATTCACAGCGAAGTGTTTCTTTCGCCTCTGCGAACTATTTCGATGTACAGTCATAAAATCGCTATTCATTACCTTATTAGCCTACTTCCTCTTCTAATAAGAAGTAGGTTTTTTGTATCACCATGCTGCTTCCCCTTTACTTCACCTCTTGAAATATATGACCGATTTTTATAACACTTATTATTAATGTTATGCCACTTAAGGGCACGCAAAACCCGTACTTTCAAATTCCCTACTATCAGGAGTAACAATATGGCGGACGCCCGAACTCGGGAGGCGGTTGGACACTACTGCCACATACTTCTATGTCCTGAAGTAATTACGTTAATAGGTATTTGTAAAATATGCAATTTGTATTAAGGTAACATTCGTGAAATTTTAGGATGAATAATAATAATAATAATAATAATAATAATAAATAAATAATAATGCGCGTAATAAAAGCATCACCAAGCTCAATTTACCACTGCGCATAAAGTCCCAGGCCCATAACGTGGTCATACTGCACACATATTCTATCGTGAGAAAATTGCTCAATGACGAAGATGATGCTGATACACCCTATTCATGTCATTTTACCATGTTCCCAGCTTTATACACACTTCAAACTTCTCTGACACAACCTGCCAGCAGATACGTGGTCAAATGACACATAGTCTGGGTGCTCAATAACACCAAGCATAGACAGAGACTACCCCAAATAATAATAATAATAATAATAATAATAATAATATATTGAGACTGCAGCGGTTCAAACCCCGGACTGTCCACACCGTAGCCAGTCGCTATACCAACTATGCTACCCAGGCTTTTTAAAAATGAAAGGTCATTTAAGATGCAATACAACAAAGGTGTTTAGACAGGCACATGTTACATGGTTCTTAAGTCACGGCTGTAATTTAATCTGCTCTTCACTTGTGTGTGAAGGTAATTCTTAACTCACTGTGTTGCAGGGATGCAGAACTTGTCCATCTCCTGCGCGTTGGTGTGCCTTATCATTCTGGGGTCATCGGCAATTGTTGGAATATTCGGCTTGCTGAAGCACCAGATAAGCGCTGTTCTTGTTACGGGCGTCATGTACTTACTGGCAGGTCAGACATCGAACCTCTTCTTGAATACTCTTATATGAAACTGTTTCATATAAAGTGAACAAGTGGCGGATACCTCGCTTCGACACGTAGTAGCCTGAAACATGGACCCAGACAGGAGTATTACAAGAGGGCAGGCCACAAGGCTCGGTGATGTGGCACCTGACGTACGATTAGGTTTACGGAATTTAAAATAAGATCAGTATAAGGAGAACACAGCATAAAATTTCGACCAACGATCTCTCTTCGTTTTATAATGCTCTTGGCGTGGATGAACGAGTTCCCACGGCTACCCAGCCGCAATAATCACGATAGAGCTTTGTATGTGTGTGACGTAAAACAGGGGTTTGCATCGTTACGACAGAGCGTGGTTGTTTTGTGACATCACAAGCCGGGTTCAAATGGTGTCACACCCGGGAAAGGGGGGGGGGCAGTTTGAGCTTGGATATTATGTCACGCCATTATATGACAAGGCCAATTCTAATTTTGATATAATGAAAGTTGAAGAAAAGCGGAAAGGGGTTTTGCAATATAAACTAAAATCACTCCCAAAGCGAAGAAATATTTGAGCAGACTGACATTACCTTCTTAAGAAGGATTGTGCAACGTGGAGTTGAACTCAGGATTACGTGCGAAAATTCTGGGAGGTAAAGTGAATGAACCACAAACTTGCCGTCAAGAATAAATACCTAATGATAACTTTCGATTATAAAATATGTCTATGAAGCAGAATTCTTCTTGAGTAGCTGAAAATATCGTAATTCTTCATGCAAATTCCAGGTCGAAAGCTAATACCGTATGCTCCAGAACCCATCACTGAACTCTGTCATAAACGAAATAATTTAGCACTTATTTTAATATTATCCTCTCCTCAACGCTCAGGTTCCCAAGTGGTCTACTTCAGATTTTGTGATCAGATTTTGTATGTCTATTAATTCATCCACGTCTACGAAATTTTTTGCTCGTCTCATCCTCCTCGTGATGACAGTACATGCACACAAGTTTTTTTCCCCTTAGCCTATCCGCTTTAAGAATATACTTTTAATTTAGAAATGAAACCGTTCTGCGGAGAACTTTCACCAAAATTGTAGGAAAAAAATTTAAATCGAAACATTGTTTTTGGTTATCTGAGTTAGCACACCGTGTCGTCTGATAAGTGACGACCAACGTTTCGGGTGGAAATACTACCTCCATCTGCAGGGCAGAAGGAGGAAGTCGATGTTCGTCCAAAATGTTGGTCCCCATATACCAAAAGTCACGATGTCGTAGCTCAGAACACGACGTTATAAGTTATCGTCGTCGTAAGAACGCCAGATCTCGTGAGACTTATTGTACACATTTTCATAACGACTCATGGAAACAAATGCTATCACATTCCTGGTCCATTCTGAATTTATAATTTTATATTTCGACAACGATTAATATTTCAGCAGTGTTAGCTGCCTTCACCCTGACAATCATCCGCTTCAAAAGGCCACAATCCTTGTTCATTCTGACGTTCCAGCATGTCGACAATGATTCAAGTTTCAGCAACTTTCGCGATGTTCACCCTGACCATCATCCAATTCATAAAGTAACATTTCAGTTTCGTGTCAAATTTCTAACATTTCGACAACAACTTATGTTTCAGCAACGTTCGCGATCTTCACTCTCACTATCATCCACTTCAAGAGGCAGCAGAAGCCAGAGAAGACTGCTGCTGACTGTCTGCTGACTGGCGGTGGATTGTCCACGTTGATAGATGGAGTGTCGCCATCCAGTTCAGCAGTGCTGGCGCACGTGCAAGTCGACTCTGACATTTTCACAGCCAGAGTGTTCACCACGTCCTGGAGTTTGGACCTGGGCTGGGGCGGTGTTACTCTCTGCGTCCTAACGAGTATACTATGGATCCTGCTGTCCAAGATCATGAGATACAGCCCTTTGTCAACGCTTTTCACGTAATAACTAATGTGACCCAGAGTTTGGATGTAAACCATGCCCTGGGTATTGATTTCGTGTTTATTTAGAGCTCTCTAAATGCCTTGTGGGATATACACTTCTGTGTTATTCACAGAGTTATTCTTTTAATTTTATATTAAAGTGTCCAGTTACTGTCCAAAATGATCAGTGTGATACAGACGTTGCAGCCAACTGTTATATTTTCTCACGAATTATAATTACGAAAAAATAATTACCATAACAGCTAAGAATATAAAAATATTTAACTTCTAGATACCAGCACACAAGAGAGTCTAGACGTAAATACAGACAAAATTAAATACAGTGGAACCTCGAACTTCGAACACAATCCGTTCCAGGAGACGGTTCGACTTTCAAGTTGTTCGACTTTCAAATTAAATTTCCCCATAAGAAATAATGTAAATTGAATTAATCCGTTCCAGACCCCCCAAAATTTACCCAATAAAAACATTTTAAGTGTACCACTTTCCCACTTAGTGATAAGTTCCCTTTTCATTTCTACCGTAGAAATTACAATTTTTCTCTTAGGCTTTTCACCTCTAGTAACTTTCTTTGGTGCCATTATGAATGAGTATTATTAAAGATAATATAAAAATAACCCAAAGAAATAAATAAAACGCTTAAAAAACAGACTGAATTTGCGATATGCTCACTGAACCAGTCACGGGAGAACTGACCGAGCAATTGCGCGTGCGACCAAGCAGAGAGAGAAGGCGACCACGTGATTCTTTGTTCGACTTTCGAGTTTTTGTTCGAGTTTCAAAACCGGATTTTCTTCGAATTTTTTGTTCGAGTTTCAAGTTGTTCGAACATCAAACCGTTCGAAGTTCGAGGGTCCACTGTACATGAGTATGGCACCACGTCAAAGTTAGCAAAGGTAAATAATAATAATAATAATAATAATAATAATAATAATAATAATACGGAATAAACAAGTTGGAAAATTTTAAAATTACAGCCTATGTGTTTTAGGGAATACAATGAATCTTATGATGAAATTAAGAACATAGACCATACTTCTTAATGGTAAGGCAAGTGTGGGATAAGTGTGTAATGTAATTGATTTATGTACATGAAAGAAACAGTTTTTAGGTAACGTGCTAGACTTTTAACTATAATTTAATCACAGATCGCTGCACAATCTATACTTCTGCAATGCTCTAAACCTTACAGGAAATGATTTTGACACCTATCCCACGGATATCTATAGCTTAGTATTAACAGGCATAGACGTTAGATCATTGGAGCCTACTTTTATAGGATCAGCTGACAAGTTGTCTTCTATGGGTTATGTTAACTACAATGAAGGCTGGCTTTGTTGAAGCGGAATATTTTCGAAATGTGTCAGGAAACATTTAGGATTATATATAGGTCTATAGATTATAGCCCACGAAAATTTAATTTTCACTATATCAAATTTATTACAAAAATATTAAGAAGATTGGTCCCGCCAAAATTGACCTGAATGAATAGAATATAAGTCACGCATTAGACACCCGTATCATGGCAAGGCTTTGATATAATTAATGAGGAGTTCTAACAGAGAACTATTTTTCACTTAATATATGAAAATTCTTGCGAACTACAATACAAAAGACACCAGGGAGTTTGCGAAAAGCAAGTAACGGTAATTAGTACCAGAAGATTACACGGCTTGTATTTGAGCTTTCTAAACTTCAGCAAAGATTTACCAGTCGACACGACGTAAGATGTCAGAAGTCTTTAAACTATACAATTACAATTAGAACGCAGTAAATGTCTTTCACTTCCTCAGTGCCACGAAACTGAACACTTTGCCTTTTGTGCTTCAGAATTAGTGTAAGCAGTTCATGTTGCAGATAAAAAAAATCATTCGATTCCTCCTGAAAATTATTACTACTACAAGAACATTTATTGTTTGGGTTTGCAATAAGCGATTAAAACATGCTTAAAGACAACATGAAGGTACTTGCTAAATCCTGTTCAGAGATATATGATATCAGCTGTTGATAATATTACTTGTGTGATAGAGGCACATCTTTCCATGACATAATCAAAGTATTTCTCACATTTTATGGTGCCTCAGTGTTTATTACTGTGCTGACAATAGCTCCTGAGCTAGATAAATCCAGTCCACAACTTGATACTCTATTTTTTAACATCCACTTTAATATTATTCTGATCTTTGTCTATTGTATTCATTATATTATTCTATATTGTATGAAGGTGCTATCTGAATGCTGTTCATAGCCACGTTTCATCAGCTGTAGATAATCTTGCTTGCGTGACAGAGGCCTAGCACTTCCATGATGTCAATATTTCTGCATTCCTGTACGTTTTGTATTATCTATCACGCGTTCATCACGACAGAACAGAGACAGAAGAAACGAGGTTTTATGAACCCAAAGAATTTTATGCAGATTTCGTCAATACATGAATCTCAGATATATCGAATGAATATCATAGACAGTTCATAATCGATTAGCTGCTGCTACCACTTCCAGTCATTTACGTTGCCTCAAGGTTCATTACCGTGCTCACAAGAGCTCGCCAAGGGATCCATTCCTGATCTAGATCGATACATAATCATCCACATAACCAACAAATGCACACCAATAATATATATATATATATATATATATATATATAAAACACAAATCATAGACACACATGAACTCTTCTACATGTTTCAGTGATAAATCGCATATATATATACAAAGAAATATAAATATATATTCATTTTGTACATATATATACAATTTATACAAAGGAATATAAATACATATTTCTTTGTAAATATGCATATGCGATTTACCGCTGAAACATGTAGGAGAATTCATGTATATGGCTAGTTTGTGATTTTATATAAATTGTGTGCATTTTTGGTGTTTGTGGATGATTGTAGCCACAATGCACGGAAGGAATAATATTAAATTAGAGATATCCAGTACTTAACACAATACCCTAATTCTTTAAGGCATATTTTAATATTAGGTCCATCAACCACTACACTACGGCCAAGTCTTCCTGCAGCAAGCTATGCAATGGACAGCCAGCCTGATCTATTTGTCCCTAAGTATTTTTTAAACAGATGATTCCTAACACAAAACATTATACAGAGATTCCACTGCAGTTTACCAGCATTAATTACCAGTTCTTTATCACTTTTCCATACCTGACGTCACTGTAATCTGATCGCTTATTGGAACATTGTCCTTCAGTGAGAATTTCTTAATTAAGAAACTAATTAGCTGAATTAAGCTAAATTAAATTAAATTAACTAAACTGAACTAAACTAAATTAAACTAAACTATCAGTATTTCTCGGCTTTCTCGAATGTCAACACCTTCTGCAGATAAAGCTATCAACCAGGAACATCCATAGCACGTGCTCCTATGATTGATGCTGGTACAAAGTCTGATATTGATTAGGTCTCTGTGATTGCTCTGTGACCTTCTTATAACATCTCTTTATTGTAATAATTATACGTACTTTTAACCAAAATAAACTCAGGTATTGGCAAATTTTGTTTTCACCACTTCTGATTAACCTTGCATGGTTGACATTAATGTTACTATATAAAAACTTGCACAGATATTGTAGTACATGACCCTGAAACACAACCTGTTATTTCTTACGGTTCCTTAAGCTTTAATCGTGCGCATCGTATTTGGGCGAAGTTTCTGAAGAACGGAACCCTCAGCGGGATTCGAACCACAATCCCAGCAATTTAGCGGCCGCAGACCTACGCTTTAGACTGCACGGCCACCGGGATCGGCATATTTATTATTATTCTGGAAATTAAAAGGAGCAGATTCTTAACTAAAAATACACAGACCAACATTGCGAGGACGCGCTAAACTGTGTTTGGAAAGTAGGTGGTTACCTTAGTGCCATGTCTTCTGGAATATGATGCCGTGTAGTTTGTTACATATATCGACGTTTCGAGATTGCTTATTACCTCTATGTTCATGGCAGTGGATTATTTTGAAGATGTATGTAGAAAGATACTGCGAAAGGTCGGTACAGCCACAAATCTATACGGCGTCATATCCCAGTATAGTTAGGCTAAATATTTTGCAGCACCGCCGTCAGAACTTCAAACCTCGCACAGCTTGTTATCGGTTATTATAAATCGGGTTTTCTTGATTATACTCAGCTTCTTCAGCAGTATCTTTGCGCTACACTTCGCAGCCTTCCTGTTCCTCATCCAAGAAACATTGGTAAAAGTATTATTTTCATCTCATTTCATGTAGTTGAGAGAACGTCCTCAGATAACTTACGATTCAGTATTACACTCATAGCGGGAACTGCCCACAAAAAATAGATGTCATGACACGTGCTACCTCGCAGATTCTCCTGGAACGTGGAAATATTTAGAGCAAGAGCATTTGCATTCTTCCGCAAAATAAAAATAAGCCATAAATATATACGATAAAAGTTGACTCCTTGCATCAGTTGACAGCATAAGAGAGAGTGGATTTATAACTCCACTCATTCTTAAACTTGGCGTTAGGTGGGGTGAGTGTCAAGCTTGGAGCTCCAGTACAACTTTTGTGAAAAATTATATACCGAATTTTACAGAAATAAGATGAAAAGTATAGAAAATGGTAAAAAAATATCATTTAAGCTCTTAAGAAAGTATGGCTGCCCCTGTATCAATTTTCGCGAAACTTAGACTACTCCAAAACCTTCCGTGATGATATTCAATATGGAATGTCACACAAACCGGACATAAAGTGTGGAATATAGGGTGTAGACATTAACTTACAACCGTCAGTCAAATAACGCTATCACTAAGACGATTTTCACGCAACTTACGTTGGGCCGACCATTTTTTAAAGAACTCCTACACGGAATTTCAAGAAAACCCAACAAATGATTTAGTCATCGACACTATGTCAGAAACAGAGAAACGAACGGGCAGGTGGAGGTGGTATCCATGTAAGACGTCCTTTTTCAATTTTAAAGAAACAGCACATTTAATTTCATGTCAAATAATAATGTACGCGTATTTATGGACACATGGAAAAAATAATATACGTACAAATACAATAAACAGTTTCAGTAAGTAATGAAGTACACTGTAGTTAAAATAACTTATTATTTTACTAATTAGAATTAGAATAAGAAAACATTAATTAGAATAAATTAGAATAAGAAAACAGAATTTAATTGAAATTTATTTGTTTTTCAACAAGCGATGTTGTTGAAGTCTGGTTCGTAAACACACGACTGTTTGTGATAGAAACAAATAGTAGCTTTGCGGTACACTGAACACTTACAAACACTTCCTGTGGACAATGGAAAGTCCAAATTCGTTATATTCCTTCTTGGAAATCCACATTTTCTGGAAACTCTGAAGGGAAGCCAGTATGGATCCTCCAATCCAGACAGAGTATTTCCTCTCTGGAGGAGCAACAACCTTTACATTCACTGTGGAAGGTGCAAGGGCAGTGATCTCCTTCTTCATTCTGTCAGCAAAGCCAGGGTACATGGTGGTACCACCAGACAGAACTATGTTGGCATACAAAGCTTTACGGATGTCCATATCGCCCTTCATGATCGAGTTGTATGTGCATCATGAATACCATATGCTTCCAATCCCAAGAAGGAAGGCTGGAAGAGGGCCTCTGGACAACGGAACCTCTCGTTACCCATGGTAATCACCTGCCCATCAGGAAGTTCATAAGACTTCTCCAGTGAGCTGGATGAAGCTGCAGCGTCCATCTCCTGCTGAAAGTCAAGAGCCACATAACACAGTTTCTCCTTGATGTCACGCGCAAATTCCCGCTCAGCAGTAGTTGTGAAGCTGTAGCCACGCCCTCTCAACATCTGCATGAGGTACTCTGTCAAATCACGGCCAGCCAGATCCAGACGTTTGATGGCATGGTGCAGAGCACAACCTTAGAATATGAACAATCATTACTAATGTGGATACAAGTTCGGACGTCAACAAACAGGCAATGTACGTATAACGTAACACTGTGGCACGTTCACGTAACCATTGTTGCAACAATGCGTTCTCAGTGTATTGTTGAGCTGCATGTGAATATCAACAGTATAAAAATAATCAGCTGTGTTCAAAAATACCTCCATGTGTATATTGACTTTATGTTGCCGGCAACGACAAAAGTACTTAGGTCTTAACGTAGTGCCCGACATTGTTTTCCGATGTTAAGCAAATTTGGAGTGTCTTGACAGATTTTTATAAAACTCCCCAGTATCAAATTTCACGAAAATCCCTCCAGTGGGAGACGCGCTAGTACATGCGGACAGACGGACGGACACATGGACAGACAGACAGAAAGACACGATGAAGCTAATAGACGCTTTTTGTGACTATGTGAACGCGCCTTAACGATGTCCGTAGCTTCGTAATAACGGGCATTCACAGACACAACCACTGCAAGATACAAAGTTTAGTCTGACCTTTGTTTCAGAAGTCGCATATGAGCGGAGGAAAGGGGCTCACTATATCAAAAACTGTGCACAAATTACCTTCATATATTGGTACATTTTGGGAGACGCCATCACCTGAATCCAGCACTATTCCGGTGGTTCTGCCAGATGCATATAGAGACAGTGCAGCTTGGATGGCTACATACATGGCAGGAACTTTAAATTTTCTCAAACATGATCTGCAACAGTGGAGTGCACATTTGGTTGCTGTAGCTACTCAAACACTGTTTGGCTTCAAGCACACATCAAACAGGAAGGACAAGAAAAATATGTTACCATACCTCGGTCATTTTTTCTCTGTTTGCTTTTGGGTTTAGAGGCGCTTCTGTCAAAGGACTGGGTGTTCTTCAGGTGCTACATGAAGCCGTTGTAGAAGGTGTGATGCCAGATCTTTTCCATGTCATCCCAGTTGGTCACAATACCATGTTCAATGGGATACTTTAGGGTAAGTAACCCTCTCCTGACTGTGCTGCTTCACCAACATAGCTGTCTTCCTGGCCACTGCGTGATCTACCTGTCTGAAAGACAAGTAAGGTATGGTTTTACCTACGTTTCATTAAGCATTACACGATGCAGTTTACGTAGTGGATGTACAGCTCAAAGCAATCTTAATTTTAGTAGCAGATGGAGTGTATTTAGCTTCATATCCACTGCACAATCCCTTGGGGAAACAACCCAATAGGGTTCGGAAAACAGCTGTGTGGACCCAACTGGTGTGGATGAAGAAAGAGAAGATACCTTCCCTGTCAGGAACTGAACCCACTTTACCATCCTCCATCGCATGGCCAAATCACTACACTAACACATTCTATACACATATAAAAAAATAATAATAAATCCTGACATAATATAAAATTTTAAGTTTTCGTGAGATACACTGACTTGAGGGAACGTAATATTTTGGCACACATACCTCACTTTCCAGAATTACAATGAGATATTTTAAACAAATTTATTTCTCAAATTTTTTCCTCGCCATAATTTTACTTTTTGATATTAATATTATTAATTCCATTATAATATATTTAATAATATTATTAATCCTACATAAATACATGCAACTGGTAGTGTAGCATTAGCTGTACTATATTTCGAGACATGATGAACTTGTCTCTTGAATGCTTTCTTTTGAAAAAAGGCAATCAAGTGCCAGATATTTCATTCTCGTAAATTACTGTAATCGTTGAAAAAGAACTGCACAACGGAGATTTAACATGATTTAAAACCCCGAAAACAAGCATGTCTAATAATAATGTATAAAATACTTTCCGTATTGAACAGAAAATACGCCGTTAATACGTCTTACACTGGAATTCGATGCTGAGACCAGATACAGCTTGTACAGTGTTATTAAATACACACAGATATAGGTCCCAATGAAATTGAGTATGTTCAGACATTAATAACTGAAAGCTACAAATATGTCACACAACAATGAAGAATTCTCTCACCTGACGCCATGGTCTGCCGACAATTGAGGGGAATACTGCTCGGGGTGCGTCATCGCTTGCAAATCCAGCCTTGCACATTCCAGAACCATTGTCTATTACAAGTGCAGCAGGTTCATTTTCACTCATGGTTAGTGCTTTAGTTTGTCGAAACGGCACAAACACGATTATTACCTTATAATAGCACACTTTACATAAACTTAGGAAATAAGCAAACTATTCTCCAGATGAAAGGAAGGCTCCAACCTGTTACTTCTTGCTCCAGCACACAGCTGAACTTGTAGAACGCACACCTGTAACATACACAACAACAGGAACCACCTGCATCATAACAATTTGTATTTATGGTTTACTGAACGGCAACTTCCTGCAGTTCAATCAGAGTCACAAAGTAGTGAATACTGGATGTAAATTTATTATTAGTCAGAAATTGTCAAGGAGGTCTCGGGAAACGGCGAACTGTCAGCACATCCATTCCCACACAGACATGAAAATAGGACCTCCTGAACACCAAGTAGGAATAATGTTACTTTACAGTCACGCTAGGTAATACTGTATAATTCAGCCTTCCAAAAGCCTGAAAAGTCAATATAAACAACAAACTCCCATAATGAAATTGAAAAAAGAAATGTGGTTCCCAGTAGAAACCGCACTTATATCTACTGTTACATGGCTTGACTATAATATATGATACGTACATAGTAACTTTAAGGGAACGTATTCTGAACCACCACGTCCTACAAGTATTTGAAAATTAGACAATTTGACGGAGCTGTCAGAAACAGCACACAGCGCAAACGGTGCAAATTGGATGGTGTTGTTAAACAAGCACTAAAGAGGATCTGTCCCTGCATATCTGCATAAGGACAGATCCAGCCCTCGTATGCTCCAAATGACCCTGTTCTCCCACTAAGCACCGAATGACTCTCTACAAACAGCCACTGAATCACCGTCACAGAAAATTCCCTACCAGATCCAACCACGCTGTATATGACATCAGGCACTGGCATTTGCATACACAAAATGTATCTGACGACAAAGTGGCAGTAATCTTAAGTGAGAAAACTGCAAAACATACAATATGTATAAAACTGCACATGCACAAGTGATAAAAATTGCATATCGTAATGGTATATAGACTTTTAATGACGCAATGTACACTCCTAGGACTCAGGAGTTTCATATTAGCAACGAAACCACCTGCCACTACGTGAGAATGTAACCTGCTCACATACACACATTTTAGGCATTTGTAACAGTAATTTCAGTCACTGTCTTCATAAATATTAACCTTTCAATGACGAAATCGGTGTACTGCACAGACCTGTTATATTTCACATGCCGCCGGCCTCGGTGCACAGGACCGCAGTGAATGCATTTACGTGTACTACAAATTTAAAACCCCATCTATTTTGGGCAGTAGTTGGAATTTAAACCCAGCGTCATTGAAGAGTTAAACGTCCCAGCTCAATCCAATATATTTCAAACACAAACAAACTTCATCACTGGATTTGTGTGTAAGACGAAGGCAGAAGATAGAAAAAAATCTTCACCTGTTCCAAGCTAGGAAAAGTGCAGGTGCATGGTGTCCATTTTATCGTGTCCCCGAGCACAGCAGCATTCTCGCATAGAATGCCTCCGTCGCGATATCTCGTAACAGATGCCGTGTTCTGAACAATACAAAATGGACACTTTCGACTACAACTGTGCTTATATTTATAAAAAACGACCACGTCAAACTTTACCGGAATGAAAATTTTTCGAATAAAAGTTGTAGAGAAAAACCAGACACTCATTTTACGCTCAGAACACTTTCGTTAGGCCTCTCGGTTTTTGTAATAACTGAACGACCACTGAAGTACAGTGTTTCGAACACACTAGCTGGTGTCTTTTCTCCTTGATGATAATTAAGCGAAGCGTCCATCCACCAGAACGTATAAATTTCAAATAAACATCTAGATTTAATTAAAAAATGACAGACAATGCTATGATAACGGTTACTTTATTAAACTCATAGTTTATTTCCTTTCATTATTCCATTTTTTTTGTTCACATTGTATGCTATACACTTTTCGCTTAAGTCTAGCAGGTAATTAGGAAAAAAGAAAGAAAGGAGCAAACGAGCCAGAATTCTTACGCTCTGCATACAATTCCTAGCTCGTTAAATTACATATAAGGGGAATTTGTGGTTTACACCGTCTCGTTGAACGCACTGTTATAGTCACGTAAAATATTAATTTACATCCAATCCAACAAATCGTTTCTCATAGACAAGAGACTTACGTTTTTCGAAAAGCAATTCACACTAGTTGTTAAAATAAATACATTTTCAGTGAGAGATTTGAGGTTCTCACAGCGGTCGTATTGAAGTTTCACGTATTCTGGAATGTGTAGGCCGAGTCCACGTGTAAATTCTTACCGACGTTTCGCAGTATTGTGATACCGTCTGCTTCCGGTTCAATCAGTCCACTCTCCTTGGACTGCCACACGGTGTTATTCCTTGAATACTTGAATCCACACAATTACAGTCAAAACGTAATAAACCCGTTTTAGTTCTTTGTCACCGCACAACTGATAAGTCTGCCAGTTCTGCTTAATAATTAACGAAAGCAATTCATCTTTAGATAACAACACCTCTAACTCCTCCCGGAAAGCATTAATACTGCAAATACATTTAGTGTACGGGTTGGAATTACAAGATTAATAAAACGGTTGGTTAATACAATATGAAGGTAGTCGCTCAGTGCTGTTAACAGATAAGTGGTATCAGCATCAGATAATATTGCTTGTGTGATATGAGCCTATGGATATTCCGAATGTCACTTTCGTGCACTGTGCACCTCGTATTATCATTGTTCGCAAGTACATTCCAGTTCTACAGTACAGCCCCTGTCTTATATGTCACTTACATCTCTGCTTTTAAAATAACAAAACTGTGAACTGAGTATTCTGTGACGACGTGTACAGATTTTACCATGGCGTTCTTCACTTTAAGAATGTAGTGTTTCAAGGTAAACAGTCCGTTTTATTTAAGCCTATAAGAAAAGTATGGTCTTCCATGCACATCTTTTGACGAAAATCACAAATGCTAAAGAACATTATGTGCAGATATCTTATACAGATATTTATACAAATCGGACACAAATGTGGAAAGGGTGGATCGACAATACTTCACGCCACTAATTAAAAGTACGAATTTCACTGCGTCGATTTTCACGAGTCTCAAAATTATTCAAAATATTATTGTGAAAATTACCCGTACCGAATTTTTTTGAAATCAGAAGAAAAATGTAGGAAACAGGAGCAATGCTTCATTTACTCTGTCAAAGAAGTATGGTTTCCCAGTACCGAATTCCACGACACTGTACATTACTCAAAAGCATTACATGGAAATGTTCTTGAAGGAATTTCAGCAAAGTCGGTCAAGAAATGTGGAAAGTAGGGGCAGAAAAACACTTACCGATAAGTAAAGTATTATGGCGCTAGGTTCATTTTCACGAAAGTCACGCTGGGCCCACAACGTTTTTAAAGAAACATACCAAATTTTGTGAAAACCCAACAAACGATTTAGTCGTTGAAATTAGGTCACAAATACTACGTAGATAGACGGAAAGGAGGACGTGGTCTCCACACAAGGCATCTTTTTTTAAACCTTTAGGCGAAACACCCCCGTTGTGTTCCAAGCAAATATATATATTTAAACCACCGTCATACACAACTTCGTAGAGAACTATCATTTTGATTGCGTAAAAAATAACAAGATAGTTAATGGACACATTGTAAGACTATTTTACGTGAAAATACAATAAGCCACTTTAGTACATAATAAGCTATACTATAATTATAACAAAATACCATGTCATTTAATTCTGGAAGATAAAACTTGATGCAGAAAAGAGGATTTCATTGGAATTTATTTGTTGTTCCAGCAGGGTGCTGTTGAAGATCAACCTTGTAAATGCCCAACTGCTTTTTATAGAAAAAGTTGTAGCTTTAAGGAACACACATCAACTAAAAGCATTTCCTGTGAACGATGAAAGATCCAGATTCGTTATATTCCTTCTTGGAAATCCACATTTTCTGGAAGCTCTGAAGGGAAGCCAGTATGGATCCTCCAATCCAGACAGAGTATTTCCTATCTGGAGGAGCAACAACCTTTACATTCACTGTGGAAGGTGCAAGGGCAGTGATCTCCTTCTTCATCCTGTCAGCAAAGCCAGGGTACATGGTGGTACCACCAGACAGAACTATGTTGGCATACAAAGCTTTACGGATGTCCATATCGCCCTTCATGATGGAGTTGTATGTGGCATCATGAATACCATATGCTTCCATTCCCAAGAAGGAAGGCTGGAAGAGGGCCTCTGGACAACGGAACCTCTCGTTACCCATGGTAATCACCTGCCCATCAGGAAGTTCATAAGACTTCTCCAGTGACCTGGATGAAGCTGCAGTGTCCATCTCCTGCTGAAAGTCAAGAGCCACATAACACAGGTTCTCCTTGATGTCACGTACAACTTCCCGCTCAGCAGTAGTTGTGAAGCTGTAGCCACGCCCTCTCAACATCTGCATGAGGTACTCTGTCAAATCACGGCCAGCCAGATCCAGCCGTTTGATGGTATGGTGCAGAGCATAACCTTAGAATATGAACAATCTTTACTATTGTGGATATAAGATCGATACCAAGAATATTCATAGTTTTGCAACAAGAGCCATTCACTAGCCCAACAACTCTGTGGTATAAAGTCCATCTCACAGTATTGCACACATCAAATATGAGCTGATGAAACGTATTTCATTATATTAAAAAAACTGTGCACAAATTACCTTCATATATTGGTACATTCTGGGAGACGCCATCACCTGAATCCAGCACTATACCAGTGGTTCTGCCAGATGCATATAGAGACAGTACAGCTTGGATGGCTACATACATGGCAGGAACTTTAAATTTCTCAAACATGATCTGCAACAGTGGAGTGCACATTTGTTTGCTGTAGCTACTCAAACACTGTTTGGCTTCAAGCACATATCAAACAGGAAGGACAAGAGAAAATATTTTGTCATACCTCGGTCATCTTTTCCCTATTTGCTTTTCGGTTCAGAGGTGCTTCTGTCAACAGGACTGGGTGTTCTTCAGGTGCTACACGAAGTTCACTGTAGAAGGTGTGGTGCCAGATCTTTTCCATGTCATCCCAGTTGGTCACAGCACCATGCTCAATGGGGTACTTCAGGGTAAGTAAACCTTTCTTGGACTGTGCTGCGTCACCAACATAGCTGTCTTTCTGACCAATGCGTAGACTCCCACTCTGAAGGCAAAATAAGGTATGGTTCTACCTGTGCATCATTACGCACTATACCATGCAGTTACATGTAGTGGATTTATAGCTCCACACGATCTTAATTTCAGTACTAGATGCTGCATATTCAGCTTCACATCTACAGCATTTGTCCATATGGAAACAACTAAAAGAAGCTGGGTGAACTCCAGATTTCTTCTGCTTGATCGAAAGAAAAATATCTTCCCCTACAGGAAATGATTCCAGATTTCCATCATTAAGTCTATTGCCAAAATCACTAGAGTAACATACTGTATGTAGAAATTAAAGATAAATTGCTGACAGAGAGAAAATTTTAAATTTTCACACTACACATTGACACCAGGACCACGATATTATGATATATATGTCTCACTGGTCAGAATTACAATACAACATTTTTACCCTGTTTATTTCATTCTCTTCTAAAATATGTATTCCAAGCGAATATATGTAACCAGCAGTGTTAGTATTATCTGTACAATGTTGTAGATATGACACACATGCTTCTCTGTTTACTTTTTTCAACAGAGGGCATTGGAGAAAGAAATTTAATTCTAATAAACTATTTTAGTCAATGCAAAGTGACAGAACTACAGAGATTGTACAAGCTTTTAAGTACCTGGCAAAGAGGAGGTAAAATAATGTCCAAAATACATTCCATATGAAACTGAAAATGAACAGTTGATAAACATTAGGCTTGTTTATATAAATTTGGTGTTGGACCCAACTACAGCTGAATTTTACATTATATTCACCGTGCATTTTTGTAAATTGATTAACTCAAATGCACCAAAACAAAATTTGTTTTGGTGCATTTGTTGCTGTGAGTTAATCAATTACAGCTGTTACAGTACCAGGACCTATACACATTCAGCTGCCAATAAAACTGAAATATATTAAAAAATTCAGTAACAGGGAACTATACATGTCACCCAGTACTGCATAATTTAACTTGCCTTTTGCTTTGGTCTGCCAACAACTGATGAAAATATCACTCGAGGTGCTTCGTCGTCTGCAAATCCAGCCTTGCACATTCCAGAACCATTGTCTATTACAAGCGCAGTAACTTTCTTGTCACTCATGGTTAGTGCTTTAGGGCACTGAAACAGTTGAATCACAACTATTGTCTTATAATAGCACACTTTACATAAACTTAGCAAGTACACCAAAATCTTCTACAGATGACAGGAAGTCTGCTGCCTGCCACTACTATTCTAGCATATGCTAAAAATTGCAAAACAGACATCCACAACACAGACCACCAGCACATACAGCCCAACTTAATCGTAACAACTGATACATAAGGTTCATTCAGTGACTGTATCCATACTGTAAACTAAGAAGTAAAGAGGTCAATCACAACTAAGTTTAATGGTATCTTGCTATACAGGGTGATTCAGGAGGAAAGGTCAATAATTTGGACGTGATAGTAACGGTTGTTATGAGAAAAACAGTTCATATGAACATGTGTCTAATTCTGAATGCTTATCGAGTTAGAGCTGTTTGAATCTACAAATACAAAAGCACTGTGAATGGTAATAAAGAAAGATAAACTACTTAATGTTAATTTAATTTAATATTTAAATGACAAATTTGTTACACAGAAATGATAAATTTATTACAGCTCGCAAAAAATATTCGAAAATCCCACCGTCAACCTCAATGCACTTTGCAACTCGTGTGCGAAGATCGCGTGTTGTTCGTCTGAGTTGATCTTCACGTTTCTTTATGCGGGCAGCAGCATCCAACATGCGAGCGAAAAATTTGTCTCGTGTATCCACCTTCCATTCGTAAATTTCGCTCTTCATCCAACTCCCCATAAAAAATCTAACGGAGTTAGGTCTGGAGGTTCCAACAGCTCTAACTCGGTAACCATTCAGAATTAGACACATGTTCATGTGAACGTTTTTCTCACCCCCCCCCCCCCAAATATTGACCATCCCTCCTGCATCACCCTCTATAATTTATTGCAACATGTTTCAGCGTCTTTGAAAAGCCATCAGGCAACGTTACATACTCAAAGGAAGGTCATCAAAACATCACACTAAAAAGTTTTTTTTGTGCTTTTGACATCTCAGACTTTACAATACTATGGGTGTTCTGGGAGCCGAGACTAAATATAATCATGAGATAAAAATATTAATATATATTAAGACCATTATCCCGTACTTCCACGTGAAAGGTTAGCATCTGCTGTGTAAAATGGGCTTCGAGGGGGACAATCTGTAATTGAAAACTTATTTTAATTTAGGTGCTGTACATTAATTATTATGAGAAAAATTTTAAAAAGTTAAATGTTTGGAAATAAAAATGGGGACTCACTTCGTAACTAATGTGAATATAATGCGAGTTTGTAGAAGTTTATTTTCCATATACGTGATGTCTGTTATAACTTGCCTTTGAGTATTTTACATTGCCTGGTGATGAATTTTTAACACTTTAAAGACGAAACGTACTCTGTTTTACATAACGACCCAGTTCGTACCGCGCAGTAAACACTCTCCACCTCGGTTATAAAAACCAATCACTTAATGATGTATAAGGTAAACGTTGCTATTTGTTCCGAGATCAGTACAAAACACATAAAAGCAATGTGAGCACGACGTAGAATTTTTGAATGTTAAACCTGGAGTAACGTAAAGTAGCCGCTAGGCTTTAAAAGGTTAAAGATGCCGAAACATGTTGCTGTAAATTATATAGCAAGAAACCATCAAACGTAGTTGTGACTGGCTGTCTTTACTCTTTAATTTAATGTGCGTTTGTCACAAGGCGAAGTTCCACGCAAACGACGGGATCCATAGTTCACTTAGCGTCAAACAGTAGGGCGTAATGGATGTAAAGTTATTGTTACAGGATTTGTCTGAGGCAGGTTGCACTGGATACATACAGAGTTTTAATTACAACATAATACATCCTGCGCCGATAACTGTTACTTTATTAAGTTTCATACGTTGTCTCCTACCCTCATGTCTTTTTGGCACACATTTTACGCTAATACACTTTTCCCGCTAGTCTCGCAGATAATTAAAAAAAGAAAAAGAAAAGAAAGGAGAGAACGTGCCAGAATTCTTCTGCTCTGCGCTCAATCCTTGGCCCGTTTAATTAGATACGAGGACAGTATTGTAATACTCGTATATACCATGTCTTTCAACACACTGTTTTTGTCATGTACAACATATAGTTGCATGTACATGTACAACATGTAGTTGTATGTACAACATGTAGTTGTATGTACAACATGTAGTTGCATGTACAACATATAGTTGCATGTACATGTACAACATGTAGTATGTACAACATGTAGTTGCATGTACATGTACAACATGTAGTTGTATGTACAACATGTAGTTGCATGTACAACATATAGTTGTATGTACAACATGTAGTTGCATGTACATGTACAACATGTAGTTGTATGTACAACATGTAGTTGCATGTACATGTACAAAATGTAGTTGCATGTACAACATGTAGTTGCATGTACAACATGTAGTTGCATGTACATGTACAACATGTAGTTGCATCCTATCCAAAAAGTCGTTTCTCCAAGACAAGCAACTTGTTTTTTTTAACAAAAGCAATTTACACTAGCTGTTACAAAAACTACACAGTTGCACTGAGAGACTTCAAGTTCTCACAGCAGTGTTATTGAAGATCCAAGTCTTCTGGAATATTAGGCCGTGACGAAGGCTAAATATTTACCGACGTTTCGAAGTACTGTAATTCCGTCTTCCTCAGGTTGTCAGTCAGTCCACTTTTCATGGACTGCTACACGGTGTAAAATCCCAGAAGAATTGAACCAAGATAATTAGAATTAGAACGTATCAAACCTGTTTCAGTTCTCACGATCACCAGTCTCAACCTCTTGCCTGTTCTGCTTCACAATCAATGCAAGGAATGTATCTTTTAGATATCAAATCTCTCAGTTCGTGCAGAAAGTGATTACCAATATACACTCATTTATTACGTGATCTTGAAATGAAGCATTAACATGTCAGTTTAAATATAATATAAACGTACTCGCTGTTAACAGATATGTTATATCAGCTGTAGACAACATTCTTTTGTGTGACAGATGCTTATCAGTTCCACGGTGTTACTTTTTTCTGCACTTGAGTAGTTTTTGCATTAAGATACGTTCATCTTGACTGGAGAGAGAGAGAGAGAGAGAGAGAAGGAACGAAGTATTGTGGACTCTACCAGTTCCATGCAGATTTGATTAAGAAATTAAATTAAAAACAAATGCAATAAAATTATAGTCGTAAAAGTAACGACGAAGCTGAGTCTGTATACGCCATGAAAGCATGAAGGAGAATGGAGTTATAGCTCCATTCATTTTAAACCTCGGCACTAGACGGGGTCAGTTTTCAGCTTCGTGCAACGGCCGGTTTAAAACCTGGGGAATAATCCCCTGTACCAACTGAAAACGAGATTGGGTGGGCCCCAAGCAGGTCTGGAACCTTTGGAGTTCATAAAAATTTCTTGCTCCTGCTAGGAATCGAACCACGATTCCTCAGACGTCATGAACAACTGAGGTACCATGCATTGACACATATACTACTCTAGTGACAGAAATGGAAGCCCATTCTGTGTACACGCTGCGTTTTCGAGATAAGACGGTGTGCGGCTTGCCAACCACTGGGCTAGCTGGCACTGCGGCATCAATGGTTCCGCATATACACCACGATCGATGCCAGCGCCTCCCATCCCACAACACTAAAATGTACCAAAAGCCACCACATAGGTATGATAAAACGTATCAGATCTTGAGGGAGGCACCTGGTGTCCGATGCAGATTTTGAATTTATAAATAACTATTTAACTTATATTATCATAACTAATAAATGTAGGTTCCGTGTGGTGGCCGGGAATTAGAATAGCCCCAACGTACCCATGCATGTCGTAAGAGGCGACTAAAACGGTGACCCAGTGCCTGGGGGTATAACTGGGCCACCCTGCCTCCGGGGGAAATAAATACGGTGACACTGGAGAAGGAAAACTCATATAAAACCCTGTCCACCAGAGTGGTGGTTAGGCAAGGGGCTAACAACCCCTTCCTGTAAAACATTTAATTGTTCAGAAGCCCAATGATTCAAGCCGGAACGATTTAAGGAAACACACTGAAGTGGCATAGGTATGACGTCCAAACTGATATAAGAACATTAGGAATTAAGAGATGGATGTACAAAGCTCAAGACAGACAAGAATGGGCAAGAATCACAAGGAAGGCTAAGGTCAAAATCAAAGGACCGTAATGCCATAGAAGAAGAAGAATAAATGTAGATAGCAATGTGCCTTCGGCGCATTAGAATGTCTTTCGATGAGAGTGAGAGCAGAAAGATGGATGCATGCAGGCAGGCAATGGTTACAACTCTTGGAGGAAGTAAATTCGTATGAAACTTTAACTAGATTTTGAATGGAGGCACAAAAGAATGAAACGCATTTGAATGAATCAGGTTTAAAAAATAACTTACTTAAGACAAACAAATAGTTTAATCCACCAAAGGGGAGGGTGGAAGAACGGGGGAGGGGTTCGTATTTTGTTAACAGCCACGTATACAATACATCTTCAGACAACAATTAATCTCATGACGTTGCTACACAAAACAGCGATATACTGCAGCATGTAGTGCCCTCTGCTTAAGATTGTGGTGGCTTCGGGATGTGAAGACGTGTATTTAGGTCGGCAGCTATAATCAACAGCTTTGAGGGACTCAAGTATCATACTACACATTTTTGGTTTATGGTGGCTTGGTTTTCCATTTCAAGATGAGAAAATCATTATCACTGCACAATTTATTCTTCTCAGTTTTGGTGACATCAACCTTACGGCTTAAAAATGTGTGACACTCATCGACTTCAGATTTTGAAAGGGCAGGACTTCTGGTAACTTATTAATGTTTTGCACTAGAAATAGTAAAATGATGTTATGACCAATACTTTTACATCTTGTAACTCTAATTACAAAATCGTGTAGCCTGTTATTATCAATTAATGTTTTGCATACTGAAGGAATAAACAGACTTGGAGATTAACATGCTGTGTGTCTGTGCGCGCATGCGCGTTTCTCTGTGTGTGTCACTGTTGGAAATTCTGAACAAGGTGACCAACTTCATTACATTAAATTTTCCTTTTTAGTCGTACCTCCTCTACCTACTCATTGCAGGTGTAGTGGGTTATTGTTGTACCTGATCACACACACGGACATATACACATTCAGTAGGACTCCCCTCGACGAGGGATCGGCCCGTCGCAGAAGCCTCCACCTGTACAACACACAATACTCACAAGAGACAAACATTTACGCCCCCGGCAGGATTCGAACCCGCATCCCAGCAAACATGCATCCACAGGCTTACGCCTTCGAACAGCGCGGCCACCGAAATCGGCGACATTAAGTTACAAGTATAAAATAGTAAGGGTAAGTGTGCTTAATAAAGCAAAATAATGAGCCCGAAACTGAGACCAACAAAACATGAACGCCTGCTTTGCTTCTGCTTATGTTTGAAGATGCCAGGATGATGTAATTGCTTGCAACACGCTACGATACAAGAAACTGGGTAACTGAGGAAGAGTGTCAAATTAATGTATTTACAGTATTCAAATAAGTTATACACAATTATATATAACAAGAAGAGGCTAAGGGCAGAGACCTGTGCGGATACGGACATCCACGCATCTGGCCGCTACAATATTTTTACGAAGGATAACAAGTGCGTATAACAAAAGTTGTTAAATTGGACTAGGATTAATCATACGCAGAATGGAAAACATTCTCCGCCCCCCCCCCCCCCCCAAATAGAGCTACCAAAGTTACAGACTCAACACTTAAGAAACCCTTATTCAAAACATTAGCAATTTTAACTATTTTAACGTATATTATCTTTAATGACCTTTTTGGCAAATAACTTAGAATACTTTACCTTTCAATCTTCAATTCATGAAATAAATACAAGAACAAAGGTTCAGCTATAAAACCCAATAGCTAATCTTACATCTTATCAGAGAGGTGTATATTATGCCAGTATAACGACATTTAATGCACTACCTGTATACATTGTGAACCAAGTAACAAATAGGAAGTACTTGATAAATAAACTAAAAGCTTGATAAATCCCTCTATAGAAATGAATAATACTTCACTTATGTGCATGGGATGAGGGCAGATGATGTTATCTAAGGATTATAAACTTTATTGTATAATCATTACGTCTTTTAGTTATCTATGTATTAATTATTACAACTAGGCTGCAACTTGTTTATGTAGCTACGACAGATAATTTGCCACTATATTACAACAATAATCTATTTCATATTTTATATTTTATTATTAACTAATTTATACAATTATAACATTTGACTGTATTCAATTGTGATTTAATTGATGTAAATGACAACTGACCATATTTTGGCCAAGCTTGTGTAAAGGACTTGTTTCATATCCATCAGCTGTTACTATGGCTGTGTAATGCATTGATGAAATATGTATGTATGTACTCGTATGTATGTAAAGGACTGAAGTTAATAAACTTGGCCTCACACATAATAAACATGCAGGTATATGGCTTGTTCCTTGAATATTTTAATTGTATTCTAATGAGCTTATTTAACATGCAAACACTACATGACTCAGCTTCAGTTCTGCCATTGTGAAATACTACACACAGGTATGAGAAACTGACGTAAAGTATCAACACAGTTTAACACAAACTGTCTTTACAGTACTGTTTTCAGGATTCTGACGTGTGTGAAGTGGCTGTTTGGGGTGCTTAAGGTTAATAATTTGGTTTCTTTCTTTTACATCATTTGTGATTTTCTCCAGTTCATTTTGTATGATCATGTAATGGGAGTAATTTTGTTAAATACTATTCAGTAATTCTCTTGGAGTGACCGAGGGAAAAAATGTATCATGAAAATCATGGTAAAGTTACCGATTTTTATAAATCTTATCTGCTGGTGTAAATTTAAATCATAAAATTTAAATATTGAGTTGCTTGCCTTATATACTATATCCACTTCTGATTTTTTATGGTAAGCCACATGCAGACACTGGCTCATTAGAAAATTTTCTCTTATATATACACACAGACTACATTTGTGGTTCTCAAAATTTCTGTTTGTGGGACAAGTGGACATCATGGTGCTCTGCCTGGAACACCATGAGAATTGTTTTCTTTATGTAATCAATCATAACTGGAACAGTATTACTATCAGCAAATATGATGTCATATTAAGGAATGGTTGTATGAACAGCTTTTATATAAGAGACTGCACGAAAAATGTGGACCTTGTATTATTGATGTCAGGAATTAAAAAAGAAACTGTGACACTGTCCTGATACCTCCTTCTCAAACTGTGTAAATTACATAGGCTCTATCTATATCCCTTCCAGAATAATTAATTTCAGTTTTTATGTACAGAATTTTCTGATTAGATTTTGGATAATTAATTTTTAATACCATTCAGCAAAACACTTAAGATATCTATGGAACCATGAGTCAGCTGTATGTGTGCGTATATTTCATGATTCTGTAATGAACTCGTGTCTTAGCAATAATAATCAATTGATTTTAATGACACATAACAAATAAATAATGTTTGATTTTCTCTACATATCACCAATTTTGCAGTTATTGGAAGCACTCAGTGAACGTTTATAAAATTCAGTATAGTTAGAGATGTTTCAGATATATTCAAAATTTTATGAGTTTTGAGGAAAATTGAAAGGAACATGCTGTGATATCAGAAGCTATATAAAATCTGTATTACGATATGTTATATACGTATCCACTAGTAGCACAAACCATATCAAAACCTGTGTGGTTTAACACTTTTGAACCAGGTATGCAATTTTTCAATGGCAAATATTTGTAATACATATTTTATCATGCCTGATATGAACAAGTGTAATAAACCCCAATAACTGACTGCCAAATTTCTGAATCTGTACACTGTTATTTTTGGGAATTTCTTTGAATACCACAATGATCAACTCACTGATGCTCAAGTTACTTCAAGATTCTGTTTCAAAAGCAGAATTTATATCGCAATGAATAAGATGAGAAGATAATCTTGAGGATGATAATAGAAAGCATGAATAATTGGAGTCCCAATGAAGAATCAAACCATCTCCTGTAGAGCATTACATCTACATAAACCCACACAAAATATACACAGTAATATATTACTCTATCCTTCACATTAATATATTTTTATTACTCTTTCTTCCTCAGCACTAATTACTGAGAGTGAAGGAAGTTGAAATTATCACATCAACTGAGAGGTTAACATATTTCAATAACCTACAAATGTTCCATCCAGAAATTAGTGATTTGTTCTCAATTCTTCTCTAGAGCAGCAGCACGCCAGCTGTATCATGCAAATTCTGGAGGCTTCCCTGTTGCCCTTAGTGTTTTTTGTTTCATTGTTCTCAACACAGCCAGGTGAGCAATGGGTACTAACCAATTAAAATAATGTAACTCCATGAAAATAAACCCATTATTTTCTACATAACAGTATACATATAGAATAAGTTGCATATATGGGATTTATATTTATTTAATCAAAGAAATCTTGACTGAATGCCTACTAAAATAGTGGTTTCTTTACTTACACTAAAATTACTGTTTAATAAAAATTTCGTATCTGTGGACTTCAAATGTTCCCTCATTCATTTTATCTCTCTCTTGACACTGTCCCTCAGAAGAAAACTGGATTTCAATCTTATGCCATGTCACTGCTTTGGACATATTCAACATTTCAGCAAACACTGCAGTGAAGGCTTTCATGATGTGTCCAGAATTTTTTTTGTTTTTGATTAATTATATGAATCCTTTCTACTACATGATCCATTCTTCTGTTTTGTGTGTTACTTAATGATGCTATAAATTACAAGATTATATAGTATTAGTGATAGATGAATGAATGAAAGAGTATGAAGCATGGTGGAATGATGATGACAGGAAGATACATAAGTGCTCAGAGAAAAACCAGTCCCAGTGCCACTTTTCTCACCAAATATTCCACACAGACTGGCCTGGGATCGAAAGTGGGCCGCCACAGTGACAGGCAGGCAACTAATCACATGAGCTAGGGCACAGCCCATGGTTGTCTTCATGCTGGAAAGCTCAACATGAAAAGGACTAATGATACTTTCTTCATTTGGCCTTTTGGTATTCCTACAATGCCACAAACACATATAAAAAATGAAAACTTTGTACACTGGGTCTCATTCTTTATTGTCAGACAATACATCGTCACACAGTTAGTTTTTTAAGGGCCAAGAAAAAGTTATCCCGAAGCCTAAGCACTATGTGATGAATACATGCAGGGAATAGACATAAATGTCCACACATTCCTAACCTTGCAACTAGATGGAATTAAGTGTTAGATTCACCTCTAGGTACTTGTTAGTTGGAAAGCTGAATGTGCTTCGTAGCCGGCCTGGACAAGATAGCCCCTGCTTGGAATCCACACCTGTCATCCAACCCACAGCTCATCAGCCAGCCAGTCTGCCTGTCTGTCTGTCACTTGACTGAAACAGCTATACTGGCTAATACATTATATATTAAAGTCATAGGTAATAATGAAAGAATTTCCAGGTTTTTAAACCATCTGGTTTAGCCTTTCCTCCACCTGAACTTCATACATAATTTAACCCTTTGTAGATACATTTAAGTCACTGCTCTCAGACTGATTAATTCACATGCATCTTGTACATCAAGTTTCAGTAAGTTAAGACGTGGCAAGGAACCTTCATTATTACTGAAGTATAACATCTCAGCCTCCTGTACAATGGGTACCAGATCTCTTTTCCATGGATAAAGCGGCCAGGAGTTGACCACTCACCCCCTTCTAGCACCAACATCGAGTATGGGTAGAGCTATACCTCTACCTGCCCTTTGTGCGTGCACTGGCATGTTATGTGATGATTTTTACCTTTACCTTTACCTTCATATTATAATACATTAAATGGAGCAAGAAGTTACACATACTGAGACTGAATGTAACCTGTTTGCAGTTTACCCCAGCAAGTACCGCGGTGTGCTTAGTGCACTGTGCTGCTTTGTCACAGTGGCATGTGGTCTCATTATTGCCACTGGGGTACCTAGCAAAATGGCGATATTGTATGTTGTGATGGTGATCCCAGCTGTGATGGGCATCGTGCCTGTTGAAGAAAAAGTGAAGGCTGTTGTATCTTACACCAGAATGTGGGGATTAAGGTGTGAAGTTTTTAATTACTGTACATGTAATTCAAATCATTGAATACTTTTTACCAAATGTAACAAAATCCACTTTATGAACTTTAAACATAATTTATTTATTTTTAATACAACAAGAATATTAAAATACATAACCATGAGGACACATATGTATATCTTACATAACCCAAACCTTTTCAGAAATAACTTAACTGAGTTATGTACATTAGCACTTCTGAAGTTAAGATGTTTTTGTGTGTCCGAATTTAATAATAAAACCAGTTTATATAATATATTAGAAAAAAGGGTAACAATATTGGTCAAAGAATGGTTGCTCTATTTGCATGGCCACTGTCTTGGAAATCATGTAGTATTTAAGTACTTTTGTATTAGAGAGGAGCTTAAATACTTTCAGTGTCAATGCCATAAGAAAAACTAATAGATTTTGTGTACAGTAATGGTTTCTTATCATAAGGTGCATGAAAATATCAAAGTACTCATTTTTCTTGAGCCAGGTGTAGGATTCCCACCTATTGTACAAATCTGGGTACCTCCATGTTGTGTTCCAAATTAGAATAACTTTAATTAATTTATGATGCATTTCTTGCAGAATTTAAAACTTTGATGAAACATGTTTCAGCAAGGTGTTTGTAGGCATGAGGCATGGTGATGTGTTTAAAGTAAAATTATACATACGCCTTGAGAAGTCACTAATGAAACTGCAGAAGCAACTAATCAACTTCAACACCATTGTCATTCAGGTATTTCTGTTATAAAATTTTAATGGGACCTGTCAAATGCTGTGATTTCAAGACAAAGAGAAATGTGTTCCCTGTATAATATACAAATGTTTGAAAGCAAAGTGCCACGGGAAATATTTATACCCAAGACAAAGGAAGAAACGGGAGGATGGAGAAATTACATACTGAGAAATTTTATAATTAGTTGTCAAATATTATGGTGATCATATGAACAAGGGCAAGATGTGTAGGGAATGTAGCATGATGGGAAGGATGAGAGATTATACAGATTTCAGTCAGAAATCTTGAGATAAGGTATCACTTTGGAGAACTAGGTGTAAACGAGATGGTAATGTTAAAATGGATCTTCCAGAAATAGGTTGGAATGTGTCATCTGATTCAGGGTACACGCCTATGACAACTTCTGTTAACACAGTACTGAGACTTCACGTTACATAAAAGGTGGGATATTTATTGACTATGCCTCATATACAAGGATATATCTATTTATTTTTGTAGAAAGAAAAATGTCAGTTCCCAGATATGATATATTGATTTTAAGAATAATATTCTAAAATTAACAAAAATTGGGAACTCATCAAACAGATGTTCAATTTCAATCTTTGTTACACGTTAAATTTTACCAAAAGGCTTTGTTATACACACACACACACACACACACACATGTATATCTCTATCTGTTATACTGTGTACACTTTGGGAATTATCCCAAGATACAGCATTAATGCTTAAAAAATATTTGGCAGTTTCACTATTATGTCACTAGAATTCACAGCTAAGACTGTTACATACATGTACTGACAATCCTGGATTTACTGGTGATGTTGCCACAGAAAGAGTCATAAATATTATCACAACAGAATCAATGTTAATCTTCCTTTGCAGTTGCTGTTTTGTTTTCTTGCCAAGCAGATCTTTTGTCCAAAACTTGGTCTGATATATGTGACATGCCTCTTTGGCAACCTGACCCTGCTATTGATGCTTATAAAGGTAACCTTATCATTCTTAAGCACAGCATATACAGCATGCAAAATAGAGCACCTTGTTTATATGTTAATTTTGACAATGTATGATATGGGGATAACCCAAAGAAAACATACAAACAAACAAACAAAAAATCGGCATACATCAAAATTAGTCACACTGACAGTGTTTAAGAACATAATGCTAAGCAGAATATTTGAACCTAAGAGAGATTAGTAACAGGACGATGACAAACACTGCAAAATGAGGGTTTCATATTTGTACTCATGGAAAAATATTAGGTGTATTAAATGTGATCAATCAAGGAGGAAGAGATGAGTAAAAGACGTAGCACATGTGGGTGAAGAGAAATGTACTGCTGTTGTAATTTTTTGTTCCTTCCAGCAGAAATGGCCTGAGTGTGGGATGTTTCTAAAATGTTTTCTAAATCTCTGCTACTAAAATTTAATGATTCAATGTTGATAATACAGAATGCTGCCATTGGATATAATCTTGACCCAGTTCCATTGACTTCTTACCTTTACAATGTGTACACTAAATCTTCCTTAAATGTAACCTTCCACGTCCTTGCCTGTTTTCAAAATTTCTGCTTTACAAGAAGTTTCTCCATAAAACAGTCCATGAATTCATTGTCTGTCACATTCCAGCTACATACTAGCCCACAGCCCCGTAAATTTCACAACCATAAAAATATCAGTGATTACTGAACATCAAAGTACCTTACTATGCAACATCATGTATTTCTCACTAATTTCACCACTTTACACCAATATATTTTCTTGGTTAACTTCGTTTTTATTATGTTCTTTCCTTAAAAAAAAAAAAAGGGCTTATGAAGTTAGTATAAATATTATTCCACTGGAAACCACTCCAATGTTATAATTTTTAACTTTGTGCAGTTAGAAAAAACAACATGGTGACATAAAAATTTTTCTGATGGTAGATACGCTTTAGGATATGGGGAAAACCCAGCACTGAATTGTAACACTGTTGCTGGGACATGGTGAACATACAAACTGCAGAGTGTGTGGTCACTCTAATAGTAATAAAGCACATTTCCCTTACCACATCAAATGTACAGAGTGAATAAATCCATTACAATAAATAAATTACAATTACAATTACTTTTATGTTCACATGATTTAATTTCATAACAATATTCATGAGGTGAATATTGTTACAAAATACACTTTATGAAATCAAAAGTTTAAAAACCAACATATGCACTGTATTCTTACAAGTAAGTCAAATGCCCCTACATATGTTTCGGCTTCAACAAGCCATCTTCAGGGGGTCAAAGTTCTACATATTCTCGACATCTATTAGTTCATTCATAAGCACTTCATACAACAACACAAAACAGATTCTTAATTCCCAATGGATTAGGAGACCACCAACATCAGCCATGCAAATATGTAAAATCCAGGGAAGGAGTCGAGCATATGTAGAACTTTGAACCCCTGAAGATGGCTTGTTGAAGCCGAAACATATGTAGGGGCATTTGACTTACTTGTAAGAATACAGTGCATATGTTGGTTTTGAAACTTTTGATTTGTTATCATGATGCACGATCAATATAACGTGACACTTTATGAGTTCTGAACAGAACATCTTACTAAAGCCTTGAAGCACCATTTCTAAGAAAATTATGCTTATTATTTGCAGAGAAGAGCCTGGATGACATTGTTTGTAGCAGGTGCTGTCTCACTCTATGTAAGTGTGTTATCTGAAAGTTGGACCAATACAATGCTGACTGGAGCCTACCTCTTGCTGATCAAATTTCCAGGTAAAGTGGCACTGTATACACTTCCAGTTAAACCATTTTGTGTTTTGTGGTTTATTTACTGATGCTGTCAATAGCTCACATTACGTGTATATAGTGATTAATGAATGGGAAAAGATGTGGAAGGACAAGGTCATGATACAATGTGGCACTAACCCAGCATTAGCTTTGACTGAGTAAAACCATGATAAAGCTTGGTAGGACAGTCACTCTCTGGGCTCAGATTTGAACCAAAGATCTCCCAAAACAAAGCAGGATTTCTACACAACTGACTGCAATGTTTGGTTATTTCAGTTATGGCTTTGGTTTTGATATTCCATACTATATTTGGACCAAAATGATAAAATTACCCATAACAGATAGTTGTGGTTTGTGCTGTTCTGATATAGAGAAAGCTATAATGACTCACATATTTGAAACACAAAAATAACAAAATGTCGTTTTTTTAGTAACGGGAAGATGAAGAAAACTGAAAAATGAGGAGTTCCATACCTTCATTCGAGTAAAAATTTATCAGGGTGATCAATCAAGGAGGAAAAGATGGGTGAAAGATGTAGCACACGTGGGAGCTGAGAAATGTATTAAAATAATTTTAGTTTTTGGTCGCATTCTTTAGAAATCGCATATACCAAAAACACTGAAGGTGAAATATTTCTAAAATATTCTCTAAATTTCTGCTGATAAACCAAAATATTCAATGATTATTATACTGAATGCTGCCATTGATGTAAACTTCACCCAGTTCCATTGACCTCCTACATTCACAACCTGTATTCCTCACCCCTTAAATTTAGCCTTTCATCTCCTTGCCTGTTAAATCTGACAGCACCTACCACCCTTTGAACCTGATGGTGATACATCCCTTTCAATTGTCTGGATAAGTTACCAGCTATGCGTAAAATATGCCACAAGACCAGAAACCTCAATTTTAATTTTCAGGGAAATTGCTTCAATGATCTGTCCTAGAAGCAGTAAGGTATACTGTTTTAAGAAAACAGGTTCCACAGTTTGAAAGTCAACCACCAATAAACAATAATGCTCTTTATATAAGCACCGTAAGGACAAGTATATACACTATTTAAGATATATATTAATTTGCAACAAATATACCTGAAAGTGGCATGTGGTAATGTATGTTTGTGATGCTCCAAGAGACAAATGTATGGTTGATAACTGCTGTCCGTATATTGCAGGCATACCAGGGCAGGACTCGTGGGCCGTATCCACTGTACGCAGTTGGAAACTCTCAGTTCTGGGAGGGGTGGAGGAGTTCTGGGTTCCCATTCTGCTTCGTGTCGTCTCGGCACTTCTTGCTACCATTCTCACAGCTGTTGCTCTTCCAGATCGTGCTGCATGGAAACTCTGCATGTGGGTCTGGTGTGTATAAAGGGCAGTCCATACTACAGACAAGAATAATTATGGAAATCAGAAAAATTAAAATTATCTTTCAGAATTACCTTGTGATGTAGGAGTTCAAAGTGGATGTCTCATGTCATAATATTTAATGGGGTATTTGCATATGTTAATCTTGATTCTCACACCTGATAAACTTAAAACTTGAAAAGTAAGGAGTACCAGGTCTTCAGTATGATTTTGAATCATTGTTAAACTGTAGATCCGTTCTACAAGTTACTACAATCACCTATAATGTTGTTATTATAATTCAGGTATAATGACATCTGTGAAAATGTGAAATAGATTTAAATTTCAAATTTAGCCAAGTTATTCCAGAAGTGAAAAATTATACTAACAAAACCAGACTAGAAATAGTTCAAATTTTACCACACTGCAAACTTTGGTGTCAGATGTTTACTGCACAGGTACTTCTTATTTATGAATTTGGTCCTCTGCATGGTCTTTCATAATTTGAAAACTCATTTTGCTTGTACAGGTACTCAAATGTGTATGTGTATCTGCTGCATACAGTGGAGTGGTATTGGCCACCAATGGGAAATCAGATGGAACATCGTCGCCAGTATCCAACTGTAGATCGCCAAGGACGGGACTGGTCAGGTCCTTGTTCAATCTGCCTAGAACACATCAAACCTTGCACTGCCTCTGCTACCACCTGTGGACATATCTTTCATGGGAAATGCCTCGAGAAATCTGTCACAACAAGTGGCAATGTCTGCCCCCTTTGCAGGTGGCCTCTGGTAGCCATATTATCCACTTAAACAAAATGGTGAAGTCAATTTTTAGCGACATTCTGTTACTCTGTGAAGCTGTTAACAATGTAGAGTGTGGGTATTTCATTGATCCTGTAATCTGTTTGGTAACTGCTGGTGGTATACCTACCATGCATATTATTCATTAAACTATTCAACGTATACTTTTACATTTTATAAAACCCTGTGATTATAAATATTCAATTATGTACACATAATCTTCTGTATTAAAATCTGTATTTGTTTTAATTTCACATTCCATGCAAACACTCATACACAATATACTTGCTACAATCAAAGGCAATTTCCTTATCCATGTCTTAATGTTCCAAAAACTGCAACTGATATTTAAAAAAAAACAAACATAGTTCAAGGCAAGGAGTGCAGGTCATGAAATTTAGCATTATATGATGCAGTCAGGTCAAAATGCTAAACTTGGATTCGGTGGGAATGGATTGAAGGGCTGAGTTACCATGTGCATGGCGAGATTTGAGATTCTGACAGTGGAGCTGACAAAGATTCAAGTCTTCTTGAATGTTCCACCACGTTGACTGTTGACCATGTTACTGACATTTTGGAACCACATATCGCCTTGAAATTCAGGGTCAGCAGTATAATCTCACTCTCTGAAACAGGCATCTGAGAAATTGAAACTTTTTATGTACCTTTCACTACTCATGTACAGTACAGTACCTTTAAATAGAAATGTCTCCTAGTCTACCAGCTAACATTTCAGAAAGTACAGCATTTTTTTTTTTCAAAACCAACAGAAGTGATATGCTCCCACATGAGGAGTTTCCCAGTTATTCATAACTGCATTTACTCCAATACACTGGATGAATAAATGTTGCTTTTTAATCCAAAGCATTAGATACTTCCTCAAGTCTTGTTGTTCCAATATTTCAAGTAATAAATTCTTTCCACATCTCAGTTTTTCTACCATCAAATTATATTGCCTTAGGTCTGTTATATCCATTATATATTTCTCTATAAAATCTGTACTCACCTTTTCCATACGTTGAGGGCACAGCATATATGCTAAAAGTTAAGCACTGTATTAAAAGAAAGACACCAAAATATTCAATCCAATTACAAAGGTGACAGATTTTCCTCATACAAGTTTGAACTTCTTCACATACCTTCCTGATGTTATTGTGCTTATTATTTCATTAATAAACGCTGATTCAAACTCAAACATTACTTTTGTTTTTGACATGAAATTAAGTACACCAAGCCTAAAGAAACTATAATTAAACCTTATTAAAATGCATATTTTAACATTCTGTATTGTAGTAAAACACTTGCTTGTACATATATAGTTTGTGCAACAAGATTTTGAAATTGTTCATGAAATATATGTTGCAAAATTAAGGCAAGTGAAAAATCTACTTCAGCATTTAGTATGTGTCAACTGACCATTGCATCCTACTTCACCCAAAGTGTGTACATACATACAATCTTGTAAAATCAATCTCCCTGTCACAGTTCAACCAGCATACAGGAACTCTTCATGAACTCCAAGTGTTCTCTATTAAAACAGAACAGAATGTGAAGTGCAGGAAGACATAGCATGTAAGCTATATATGTTAAAACTGTCTTGTTACACTTCCTAGAAAGGGTTCTTTACAACAGATGCAACAAGTAACTATTTACTATGTTGTCAGAACCTGAATAATGATGCTATATAACACACAGGCTGATTCAGAAGGAAGGTCACTAATTTGGGCAGTGATAATATTGGTCATTATAAGAAAAGGGTTCATACATATGTGTGTCTAATTCTGAATGATTACTGAGATGGAGCTGTTTGAATCTACAAATACAAAAGCAATGTAGATGATAATAAAGAAAGAGAAATTACCTACTGTTAATTTTATTTTAATTTTCATACAACGTTTAAATGAATAATTTGTTACACAGAAATGACAAATTTGTTACAGTTCACAATAAATGATCGAAAATCCCAATGTCTACCTCAATGCACTTTGCAACTCGTGTGCTAAGATCGCATGGTGCTCGTCTGAATTGATCTTCAGTTTCTTTATGCGGGCAGCAGCAACCAAAATGTGAGTGAGCAATTTGTCTCGTGTATCCACCTTTCTTTGGTAAACCTTGCTCTTAATCCAACCCCTCAAACAAAAATCTAACAGTGTTAGGTTTGGTGATTCAAACAATTCTGTTAGACAAGTGTTCATACAAACTTTTTTCTCACAGTGACCGATACTAGCACCTCCCAAAATATTGACCTTTCCTTCTGAATCACCCTGTATTTACTCGCAGCACAGGTATTGAATTATCGATTGATCGATAAATCAATCAATCCTACTTGCATAGAACTCATTCTGTATAACATTCCTTGCTTACATAAATCAATATTTATCTTACCTTATTAGTAACATAAAGATAAAATTAAGTGTGTTCTCCATTACGCACTATGTCATGAAGAAAAATGACAGTGGATGTGCAGTTCCATGCATTCTTAACCTCTAATTAGACGAGATGTGTGGTCACCTTCACACTCTGATCACTTTGCTCTCGGGTAAAGAGCTCCTGGTATCCACTAGATAGGAGGCAGGATGTGCTTCAGAGCCAGTTTGGATGTTGTGAAAATGACAAAAGTTTCTGTTCCTTCCATTCGAGATTTGAACCACGACTCTTTGGTTGCCCAGCTGATAACCTAGTCACTCTGCTGACTGAGCATTTCTTGTCCAATTAGCATTATTTAAAATTTATAAATATTTATTATAATTATTCAATTAAAGTTTGTAATTCACACATTATATTACACATTTCTTAAAATAAACTCTACTAAAATAATACAACTGCATATTTATTTACAGCAATGTGAGTGTTTATTCGTGTTGCTAAAGAAAACAGGGCACCCAAAACCGTTAAAGAATACAACACCACAAACTTTTTCTACGTATTTATTATCATAGGACTGCTTAGTGATCAATAATGTGTTGAAAGTTGCCAAGTTACATAGCACCAGTCTATGCAGATTACATGATGCAATATACACAAGTCAGAAACTGTATACATAGTGTAGTAGTTCTGGCACATTCACTCTTATTCTTACCTCTCAGACTTTAAAAATGCTCTTTGAGTAATTACCTCAAAAACTGTAACACTTATGAATAAGATGTTCTGGACACAAAATGTGTTTCCTATGTCCCTCATAAATTTTGTTAGAAATATTTTTCACTCCAATAAACACTCAGTCAGGTATGCTGTATAGAAGTGCATGCAAATACTCATGTACATTGGTGGTTACTCTTGTCTAATTTTAACCAAACTTGAAAATTTGTCAGAAAATTTTAGTAAAACTTACCAATATTGAAGTTCAAGGAAATCTGTTGGGCAATACTTGATTGGGGACAGATATGGTTAAGCTAATGGATGTATGTTTGCAGCTTTTTTTGCCAGAAATAAATGTGGTGGACTAAGAAAAATATCCAAGTGATTGCCCTTTGCAACACATGAACACTTCTAAATATATAAAGAGGGTAAACTACATGAAATAAATATGAAAGTAATTAATAAATTAGTATTTTGGCAACATAATCAATTACATTTTAATTAAGTACATATTTATCCATGTAGACCTATAGGTTCAGGTAGAAAGAAGCTTCATTTGATGTCCACGATAAGGTATTTAGATACCTGTCACGTGTATTCAGAAGAAGATTGACAGTTCTTGAACACATAGGTAGGAAATGTAGATAAATATTTACAGTCCTAATGTATTTGACCCCTTTCATTGAACTATTTCAAAAACTGCAAGACTTATGTAAAAGGTGTACTGGAAATAAAATCTACACTTCAGTTTTATCTACAACTTTTTTTCCAAAGATATTTCAATCTCATAAATATTTTGAAATACATTCAAGATACATGCAGAAACACATGTAGATATTTATGTAGAATACCTACCTGTTATATCTGTCCCGATTGTAACCAAACTTAGAATATAGTCTATGTATCAACAAATTTTATTGGAACTTCTTAACAATACTTTAACAAAAATCTGTTAAATGATTCTAAAATAGATGTGTATGGACAGGCAGAGAATAGGTGGAAGGCTTGGCAAAGTTCCCTGGCACACTTCAAAAAATTTTGCTACAAATGCATCAAAAACCACTTCGGGGACCTATCAACCACCCCAGAAACCAAAAAAGTAAAATCTATTTACTAAATAATAATTCTTCATACAACTTCAGATG
The DNA here is from genome assembly GCA_021186555.1 of Reticulitermes speratus. Classification (NCBI taxonomy): domain Eukaryota; kingdom Metazoa; phylum Arthropoda; class Insecta; order Blattodea; family Rhinotermitidae; genus Reticulitermes; species Reticulitermes speratus. The sequence goes on along the minus strand of JAJKFL010000008.1, from coordinate 17,194,157 downwards.
TTACTATGACGTGTGAATATATGAACACAAAGTCCCTGAAAAATCTGTGTGAATACACTGATGGAAGGAAAGTTCTACTTAAATACAAAATTAGAGTGAAACTGGGCAAGTGGCATATTTTTATTGTGTACACCTAAATGATTTTTAGACACACATTGCAGTTTTGATGAACAGAGTGAAACAAGAATTACATAAGCTACAGGTTTAAATTAACAAGATGTCTTACCTTGAATAATATGAGATTACAAACTAAATGCCAATGTTACAAAATCTTTTGTACATATTCAATCATTCTACAGATAAATATTTATTTCAAATGGCAAAAATGTATAAAATTCTACATATATCACTACAAACAAACCCTTTCTACTCAGTTCTGCAGTGCTACTTACACCAGTATGCGGTATATAGAAGCTGGTGTTCAAAACAGCAAAAACATCTTGATAGAGTGAGGTCTGAGGTTTCCATGGTGGTGGTTGTGAAAACTGCTGTTTTTGGGGATGTGACTTTGTGCAAAGTGGCTGAAGTTTATTGATATTTCAGAGGTTCCTGCTGCCTCCATTATCAATGTATGTGAATAAATAATCCCCCTACCCCAGTGACGAAGGCAATAGGATCACTCAAAACACCAGTACATTTCTACCAGACCATCACACATACCAGAAGACAGTAATATTTGAATTATTATAAAATCTATAAAAAGTGACATCTCACCATGAACAGTGGATTTCAACAACTTCAATGCTTAAAAATGTAACACTAATGTACATAAAAATGCTAAGACTTAGACTTCCAAAATATATTTGACCAAGATGCAATGTAAGTTCGATGTCACAAATGTAACAGCATATAACAGAAGAACATAGTTCCAAACTTAGGCACACTGTTTTAAATATACAAGCACACATGTTTCAAATACATGAAAGGGCACAAGGACATATCACAGATGAGCATAAGATATGTCTTAAATGTAGAATAAATATGACTAGAAAACTGTTGCTGCATTGTTTTGAAGAAACATATAGAACCACACATACAAGCATGAACTGAGGGAAAAAAACAAGAACAGCTACTAGTTGTTACCTACAGAATGTGATGTCGCTCCAGTGATGTTAAAATGGTGTGTCCATGGCTGTCCCAGTTAACATCATGTTGTGTGATTGTAAAGTCTGAAGATGAACATACTGTATTTTACAGAGATTCTAATCAGCATTGTTTTAGAATAAGCAACTTTTGGCCACATAATAAATTACAATTTTGTGAAATTAATGCTCATTTCATATGAGTAACAAATTCGTTAAACACATTTAGGACTTTACAGTATAATAAGTTTAAAAAATGAAGCACTTCCTACCTTCATACTTTGATATGTTTACAGCAACAACGGTCACGTTTCTTAGATCTATCATCAACTGGTAGCAAAGACAAAATAATTCTTATCGTCCAATGATGGTTGGTTCATCTGCCATCGCAATTTCTTCATTTGGTGCCTTGTTTCCTTTGCGTTTGCGTGAATAAATCATGAAGGCACAGCCTGACACCAGCAACATTATGAATACCAGCCATGCCAGAACAATGGAGAAGCCATAGGAATATGTGGCACCACGTGGGAACGTAAATGGAAGGTGCTTTTGTTCATAATCGATAGAGTTGATAAGGACTTCAATCACTGCCAGAACGCAGCCACCTGGAATGTAAGACACATTTCTGTAGTGGTTTCAGCACATTGATTTTATGGCAGTCTATACGGTACAAGCACACGTACCAACAAACAGGGATGTTGTCAAGGTTCAAGAGAGTTTGGTTTGGCGAGTACAGTTAACAGCAGGTTTCTTAGATGTATGCTCTTTCACACATTATTACTGTGCAGCTGGATGGTGGTTCATTTTGCAGTGGAGTGAAGGTAGGATGACTGCTGAATGACACACTGGAAATGATTTTGGAGGGAAGTGGTTGTGAACTAACTGACAATATCACAGTACTTGCTTGGAAAGGCTGAGGAAAATCTTGAAAAACCTATTTCAGGATAAGTTTTCAATCAAATGCAAACTAATCTAACATAATTTTGTCTTTAAGAATAAGGTTGCACTAGACTGGTATGCAATTCATTAAAAACTTGCACTGTAAGCACAGGGCGGATGTCATATCAAGTCTATGTCAGCACAGCTGATGTCATGTCTTAGATCTGAATTGGGCACATGAGAAACACAAGTCTACAGCATTACTGCCACACCAACCTGCTTGGACTAGATTTCTGTGTAAGTTAGACAGTAAACTAGGTGGTTTAAATGAGAACTTTTAAAGCTTGTGAAGATGCTGAATGGGCTAAGAAAAACAGTTCCATGATTCATAGTATTTTTTATACAGTACACTGTCACTCACTCAGTGTTTAAGGTAAATGGTACCACAATACAATTTAAAAAACAGATTTTAAAATTGTATAGGATATAAGCTATTCCACCTCCCAACAATGGAAGTGAAATATGTCACTAGGACAACATGATAAGAATGCCACAAATGGAATTATTAATTAATAAAAAGTACATGTTGGAAGGGCTGCATGCATATGGAAATACATATGGTTTAAGCATGTCCAGTGAATGGAAAAGCTGGACTGGTTCCCAAAGTAAATTCTGAAACACATTCCAAAAGGAGTCATGAAACTTGGAGATCTATGATACATTACCTTAAAAAATTTAGCTTCATGATGGAAAACATAACCAATCCAGTAACAGTTTCCACTTCCTTTTATCATTACCACAACTACTGTCATCAATGCCATCAACAGTGATACTAATTCTAATACTGTTACTGATCATCCTAGCCAGTATTTGTAGCAAGGATTATATTTAGTTCCATATTCATCATATGCCCCTGGCATCTTCTTTCTTCAGTACTTATTCTTATGACAGCTCTGGGGTTGGTTTTCTTGCATTATTTCCGAAAATTCGAAACACTTCTTGGGATTTTTTATTATTACATAGTTACCTGTCAACATTACATTTCTGTGCCACCACTGTGTACCCTGTGACCATGGTCATATTACACCTTGTAAAAAGAAGGTACAGAAACGTTGAAAAGTCTTATTTTCTGCTGCTGTCAACTGATATCCATAATTTTACAACATAATTAAAGTGAGATAACAATTAATAAAGCACATATTCTGTTTTATTTTACCACGTTTTGTTCTCATTTGCAGATTTGCAATATACTGTATAAATTTATATATTTTAGTGCACACTTGGCTACTTGTCAGTGAACATAATGGTTTTCTTTTGCCATCTCTATGGATGATTTCCAAGAATAACAGTGTGCTTTAGATGAAAAACTTTCTTTGTACCAGCTGACAGTACGGAGAAAAATGATTGATTGAACAACATTCTTTTCATGTCCTACACTTGCCCTTCAGATGTACAAAATACAATGGACTGATCTGCACCATATCTTACACACATGCTGGAATGAGCAGACACCCTAACTGTATCTTTCAATAAGTAGCACAGATGGTATGTCCTACAAATTTCTGGGAGCAGGAGTGCACAAATCTTCCAAAAATGTAGGAGCCACCTCAAAATTCTAGGTGCCAGAAGGGTGAAAAGAAGCAAGTTCCTTACTAAGGAGACGCAAATATTATGCGCCACCATACAATATTCAGTTGCCACACTGACCTGGCACCCGGGATTAGTGCACTCCTGGTTGGAGGGGCAATACAACCACAAGTAAGAGTTTAGGTTTTTTTTTTTGATTACAAATTGTAATGTTTGGACAAGAGCTGGAAAAAATTAAAAACCACAACCAATGCAAAAGAAACACATAACATTTAATAAAATACTTAGAGGATATCTGCCATTTTCTCTTATTTTTTATTTAATTTATTTTATAAAAAAATCATTCTGAATTAATGTAGTATGAATTAAATTCATCTTTACAGTATTCCCTTGGTGCAAGTATGTAAGAACAGTTGGTACTGCACTGTGACTGGCTCTGATCTTAGAAAAAATCTGTCTCACATCTCTAATTCCCTGCTTCTGTTTCAGCATGCAGATTCAGTTTGCCTTTTAAATATACGGCTACCTTAATAATACAATGGGGAAACTCTACATATAAATGGCTCTGTAGTACACAGTTCAGTGGTAATTTCTGCAAAAACACACCAGTTCATTTAGTATATATATTAAGATTTGGTAACTTAAATATGGGTTGTTAGAGATAAATACCTAAATTCCCTGCCTTTTATTCTAATATGTTTCATTTATAATATGAACAACTCATTGAATGTATCATTAAATCCTTCTGACACACAATAAAATTATAAAATTAAACACACATAATAAACTTAAGGAAATAAAAAAAGTTTTACAGAAGATACTGGACAGAGAATTTGGATGTCAGAACTGGTATCAAATTGCCTAACCCATAAAGATGAGAAGGATGTAACCATTAATTTAAATCTTCTGTAGTTTTCTAAAATTCAATCTTCCACAACAATATTAAGGTTCGTAACAGAAGAATAACTCATAACTCACCCCGTACGATGTCTTATGGTCTTGAACTTTATAAATTAAAGTTCCTATAAACATAAAAAAATTAGGAGCAGATTCAATTTTGGGAATGCATTGTGCCATTTATTTCAGGTTCTTAGTTCTCAACTTCTATCAAAAAATATAAGGATTAAAACATGCAAAACTAATATTACACACCCCCCCCTAGAACTGACGCCTGATCATTCAGACTAAGTAAGGAATATTAACTGATGGTGTTTGAAAACGCAGTGATAAGATGATTATGTCATCTAAAAGGGTGGAAGTAACAGAAGTCCAGGGAAAATTACATTATGAGGTGAAGCATAATTTATACTTTTCACTATGTATTATTTGGGTGAAAAATTCAGATACAAAAGACACGTGTGATGCATGTAGCATGCATGGGGAAGGACTTTTCCATATAATATCCTATAAACCATCTCCCGCATACTGTTACAATTGTATACTATATATTGTTATGTAGCTGAAGTATAAATTTCCCTCACTTTATCTAATATGGTTTGTGTTTTGCTGAAATGTTGTTTATAAGCTCACAGCAAGTAAGCCTAATGAAATGCAATGAATGCTTCTGGGAATTTTGTTTACTGCATATAGAGCACAAGGCTTTCAATCTTGTTGTCATGCAACTTGCCAAATATTTGTTGGCTTGTAAAAGTATAAATTAGCAGCAAGTTTTAAATGCCAACATACTGAGGTAAACAAAATGGAAGAATATATTCCAGCATGGCTTCTGACTTCTAAATATCATTAATTAACCCACAAATGAGGAAGAGAAAGTAACTTAATTGCCAAAATTTTGCCAATGTTTACTAGCTTGAAATAATTGTACATCAGAAGGCACAACTGTTACAGATGGCACACTGCTGGTGAACATGTGGCTTCTGTCTCATTGCTAGCTACAGTGAGGCCAGTGACGACTATATGCATAACAGGTGTGTATATACTACTGCTTCCTCTAGAAGCCTTTGAGAACTCCAATTATAAGATTATAGGAATTAACATAAAGAAAAAAGAAACCTCTTTCTTTGATGGGGTCACGAGGGTCGGCAAGACAACACAGGTGATCCAAGCAGTACCCCGGTACTGTGTGTGTGTATTTTACAACTTTGTTCTCTCACATAAAAATTAATTTCTGTTGCACTGTTGTTTATGCTGTAACTATTAACAGCATATGTGTGTGTGTGTGTGTGTGTGAGGGAGGGGGGTGAGACTGTGTTATTAAGTGCCCCAAAGTTTTAAGAAATAACAACAGCTTTTAACTGTGTGGTTGGGAGGACAGTTTCTTGTTGCCTGTATTGGCACTTATGTTTGTGCTGGACCTGGATGGAGTTGCCGTAAGGGTTAACAAAAATCTGCAGCAGCTTTTTGGCACATACTGCTCTCTGTAGGAAGACTTCAATCAACACGTTGTTTAATGTAAATGAAAGCCTTGACACATTCATATTTGTCACTTTTTATAAAAATTGTTTACATGAAATATTTAGCTCCTGACAAATAACTGACTTATGTTAAACTTGGGATGGAGTCATATTTGAATGCTGTAACTCTCAGAAATTTAGTATTTCATATCTTAAATCAGGCACTGTGGAGATTTATCTGTGGAACCACTCAAGAACCCCATAATTCTACGCAACACATATGAGAAAGCAGAAACAACATAAACATATGCTTTATACTTTATAGTGCTGGTGCACACATAGAAACCAAGTTGTTCTACAGTTCCATAGGGTTCTGACAATAATAGGCCCCTTTGTTATCACATTTGGAATCATTTACTTTACATGCTTTGTTCATTATCTCATGTAAAGATTAGTCCCACCAAACTTAGTAGGTGTTACCTTGCTCTTTAGACTACAGATGGGGACCGATCTTGCCCCGAAACGTTGCGTTTCATTTTTAACACAGGATGATGGATAAAGTTAATAAAGCAAGATATTCCATACTGTACCACACCATACTGCTCCTACACGTTTCTTTCCAATGAAAGTCTGGAGAAGCCCATCCTTTAAGAAATAAATCTCCAATTGAATGAATTGAGTGTTTCATGAGGAATGAAACAGGAGTACAAATTAGGTAATGTGCTGCATAAAACCAATAGCTGGTAGCTTTAAATTGTTTTTAAGTACACCATTAACTTTTCCATAATATTTATAATGTACATTATAAAGCTGAGGAATAATAAACCATATGAACATTTGAAATATATAACACTTATCACTATAATAACCCACAAGAAGATAAAAAATCAGGATTGTATATTCTTGTTTTATGCTTTAGGTCCAGACACAAAAGTTAATCAAAATCTCTTCAATAATTTTAGAGACAAAACATGCAGTAACATGGTCAGATATACCTTCTTTATTGTGCACTCATTTTATGCACTTTGTGCAGATATAAACATGTTTTAAATATTACGAAAACATTTATTATACTCTGAGTTAAAAATGTAAGCAATGTGACCTTTAATCTGAGCAGGTTGTCTGGATTGCTTATAAACTATAACATTCCATTGGAACAGAGCCAATCTCAACAATCCTGCGTATGAAACTGATTAACTTTGGAGTCTGTAAACCTGTAAGTTGGACTAGTTGAGAGTCATGTAATATATTAGTGAGTGGACAAAATTAGGTTATGTTCCAAATCTGCAGGAAGCTCTTAGTGCTCAGTCACATTAAATTAGCCCATAATATCTTATAGGCTGTGTAAAGGAGCTGTGCAATTTCTTGATAGGTGGTCTATATTAGAGAGTAGGCAAAATTATGTTATGTTTGAACTCTGCAGAACATTGTTAGTGCTTAGTTACATTTAACTGATATATAATTATTTTATACGCTGTGTAAGGGACTGTGCAGTTTCTTGATGGGCCATCTATATGAGAAGTAAAATATGTATCACTTTCATCAAAACTGATAATTAAGCAATGTACCTTGTGTAAGCAGCTTTACGTTAAATACCTTCACAATATATTAACTGTGTTCATTCCTGACAGAATTTGACCATATGGATCTAATTACTATGGTACACAGCACTAGAATCTATGAGTTATGTCAGGAGATGTATATCTGTCGCTTTTCACAACATGAAAATCAGACATGTCTTTCAGAAATTTGTATAACTGTGTCTTGCAGAAGCTGGTTTATAAACTGTTTTTGTAATTTGTGAAGCAAAACCAGTAGAATCATCTGCGACAGCCCTGAGGACAAGCAATGTTACAACATCTACATGGTTGGTCTGAAGCAATAAATTGACCACCATGAGAATACTAAGGAGTAATTATAAAATTGGCTCTGGAAACAGGCCAAGTTCTGATCTAATGCTTACACATTCATCAACCAGATCATAGATTTTCCCAATGTTTCATGGCCAGGAACTATAAATATCAGCTGTAGTTACTGTTTAACCATTTTGCCATAAAGATGGAGACAGCCATGCTGCACAAAATGTCAATCCACGAACTTCATCACCCCAGAATAGATACACTAGTTACAAAGAACTCTGAAAAACTGATAATTTATACATATTATTTAGTTGCCATTGCTGTACCCAGGAGTTTGAATTTGGATAGAATTTGAAATTATTTATACTTGTATCATCACATGCTGGATTTGAGATTTATAAGCCTTTCACATCTTTGTTTTCTTGTATCAGTTTTTACATATCCACATCGAAGGTATGCAACTGAATAACAGTCAAGTCTTAAACATCAATGCTTAAACATAATTAAAGATAAAGAATTATTTAAGAAGTGAAAGCATTAAATATTTTTCTACATCTCTGAAGATACATTATCTAATGTAGTTATTTTAAAGGGCTCCATTTGCGGTTTAGAGGAACCAGACATTTCTCAGCTTGCTTTTCCTGGCACATATAACACACTGTCAGTTTCTGTTCAGTTTTTCAGTGAGAATTGTGATGTTTTCACACTAATTAGAGAGTAGTATAGTTGGTAAAAGAAAATACCACTTGGGGGCAACTTGGTTGGTAGGAGTTGACCTAAAAGGGTCCAGATTACATATTGTTTTTTTAATTTAACTGTCACATCCTCACTTCTGCCTACCAAAATAATCTGTCTCTATTATTTGTAGACTTAGAAGCTGACTTCATTACAAGCATCATTTTGTAAAGCAGTTTTTCTCCTTCTGCATTCTGCTAAACTACCGTATTCTTTTCTTTTTTGTAATGGAACTGTATGCATATAATGTTCAAAGCACTACCGACAGTGTTTCTTACCTGGTTGTTATTTTAGTCTCTAAAGGTACAGAGTGGTGAATAACAAACTGTGAAAGTGCCAAAACTGTGCTTGCTCTTTGTAAAAATAGCATCGGAAGGTTGCTGTCATCACAGAGAGAGAAATAGTAATCATTTTCTAATCGTTTTGCTAGGGTTAGTAGTACCAAATGTTGCCAGAACATACAACGTATTTGAATAATGTTTGTTAAATGGGTGAAATTAAAAGATGTGCTTCCACTGCTAATCACCATCTTTACTGTCATAATAGACCACATCAGAAGGTTGCCCACAGACAGTGCAAAATACAAATAGATGAACATGATATGTGTTTGTGGGCATGAACAAAAGCCATGTGAAGATTAAGAGTGACAGTCACATGAAAGAAACTGCCACGTAATCTGTTACACTAAAAGTGTGTATATGTATTTGCAAGGGACAGTAAAATATGTATCTTCTGTCACTTGTATGTCTTTTATTTTCATTGTCTTATGAATAATGAGAATGTTGTGCCATTATCTAAATTGGTTACTGATTGTGATGAAGATCTGTGATCTGATTATTGTGGCCAAGGGATGTGAAACTAGAGAAATTTAGAGAAAAGTGACAGTTTCTTATTATGGCAGTAACTGCATGAGTGAAAGAAAGCATTATAAATTGTGAAAACATTCAAAGGAGAGCCATGAATATTGATGAACAAGTTCTGAGCAGATTTTTACAGCAATATTATATCTGTATAGGTTAAGGAGCAGACTGAGTAGCATATCCAGGCAGATGAACAACCATTTTGATGAAACTGCATCTAAATGAACATCACCATTGTAAGTTGTGAAAGAATGCCTAAACATCCAGCTGAAAATATACTAATATATTCCAACAGAATCAAGAAAACTGTGGACAGCAACCCAGTGAACTGAAAATTACTGTGATTACAGGCAGATAACAGTCATTATTCTGTGAAATTTTTTGTGAAACTTGCCTTTAATGTTGTACTTATCTGCATATACAATCCATGCATATACCATACTTATCCAAATGTAAGACAAGCCCCTGTGCACAAACTTCAATTTTCATGAAAGTGCCAACACAGAATATATGCAAAATTGTATGTGATTATAAGGCAAGCCCCATTTTTTAGATGATAAATTGAGAAAAGATTATCATATTATATTTGGGTAAAAACAGTATTTGAGTTACGTGAACACATCATCTGACAAAAAATGTTGAGACGGTAACATGTAGCAAACACTTCTGCTGCATTCTAGTAATTCTCAAAAGTAATTCCATTTTATGTTATGTCATGATAAACAGCGTTCCTTTTTCATGTATTTTCTCTGTTCCATTAAAATGTTGGCAATGGAGATAGCAGATTTCACTGAAATTTGGTAACTAGTGATCAGACTACATTACATAATTTTTGGGAAGACAGAAATCCGTATGTGTTCATGTCACAATTATTGATAATTATCAATAATTTAAGTGTTATTTTCTGATTGCTTATATCTAAAAAGTATAGAAAATGGCTATTATTCCTCTCAAACTTTGCTTTTGTGACCAGGACAGTGATATTTTAAAATTCACCTATTTCCAATGAGAAAACGGGCGAATTTGCGTCTTTTCCTTCACATAAAGTCAGAAATAAATCAACATATGAATCAAAATTAACATGTATTTATACTACAGTTATACACAAATGACCACAAAACATTTAGAAGTGAGTAGGTTTTCGAAATTTACGACTATACTGTAAATCACTTCCACGAATCAGCCCCCAAATATAGTCTCCCATCATGTTCTCGTTATACTGTCCTTGGTAGCGACATTCAAAGTCCAGGATATCCTGGTGGAAGCGCCCGCCTTGCTCTTCCGAATACGCTCCCGTGTTCTCCTTGAATTTATCGAGATGAGCATCAAGGATATGGGCCTTGAGGGACATTCTGCAGCCCATTTTGCCGTAGTTCTTCACCAGAGTCTAAACCAGCTCCACATAGTTTTCGGCCTTGTGATTGCCTAGGAAGCCCCTAACCACTGCGACAAAGCTGTTCCAAGCCGCTTTCTTCTTTGTAGTGAGTATCTTGGGGAATTCCTTGCACTCCAGATCTTCTCTATCTGTGGTCCGATGAAGACACCGGCTTTGACCTTTGCCTCAGACAACTTCGGGAAGAAGTCTCGCAGGTACTCGAAGGCTGCCGACTCCTTATCTAAAGCTGTACCAAATTGTTTCATAAGTCCCAATTCGATATGTAGTGGTGGCATCGGCACCTTCCGAGGGTCCACCAGTGGCTCCTACTTTACGATGTTCTTCCCCACAGAGAACTCGGTCCGCTGTGGCCAGTCCCGCCAGTGCTAGTGCTTCTTGGTGTCCCTGCTATCCCAAAGGCACAGATAGCAGGGAAACTTGGTAAAACCGCCTTGGAGACCATCAGGAATGCCAACATTTTGAAGGTTCCGATGACCTCCCAACCGTACTCATCATACTTCAAGGCGTCTAGCAAGTTCTTGATGCTGTTGTAATTCTCTTTGAAGTGCACCGATTGAGCCAGAGGAAGAGACAGGTACTTGTTCCCGTTATGGAGTAGCACGGCTTTGTGGCTCCTGGATGAGCTGTCAATGAAGAGGCACCACTCGTTCGGGTTACAGGCGATTCCAATTGCCTCGAACAGACCGGTCACATTGTGGCAGAAGCAGAGCCCATCTTGACGGGTGTAGAAGCTGGAAAAAGCTTGGTGACGCTTCCTCTGATATGTGACTTGCACACTTTCATCCAACAAGTTCCACTGCTTGAGACTAGACATCAAAAGCTCGGCATTGGACTTGGTGAGATCAACATCTCTGATCAAGTCGTTGAGGTATTTTAATTTCAAAATAACACTGTCCTGGTCACAAAAGCAAAGTTTGTGGGGAATAATGGCCATTTTCTATACTTTTGAGGCATAAGGAATTAGGAAATAACAGTTACTACTCAGGAACAAAAAATAAATAGAAATTTGTTACATACTGTAATAAAAGAAAGCATACACCAAGCTTCCACAAAAAAATTCGATTCCTCTGATAAAGAATGGCTACCACAAGGCCATCCACACACACACACACACACACTAAAGATTGCAGTTTACAGGAGGGGTCTCAAAATATCTAATATATTAAGAGCTTTATGAAACTGTGGCTTACATGCCAGGAAGTGGATTCCTCCAGCAAGTCTCTTGAACATGTAGCGAGGGTTGCGGAATGTGTAGACTGAGAATATGAACCCCAAGATCATTAGCATGAGGCTTATGATGGAGAAGGAAGCTTCAGACCGGTTGTAATCTGCAGACAGCAAAGACACAGAAGTTGCAATGAATTTACAGGCAATACTCTGAGTGTGAGCTTTGCCTGACGCACTAATTAACTAACTACACTAAACAGAAGTGGCGTAGCTACGTCTTTTGGCGTCCGGGACGAGTAATCACAATGGCAGCCCTTAACAGAAATCACGGATTTTAAAAAAATGACGATCATTTTTTGAATTTCCTCTCATTTGGCTAAAAATTTAAAAAAGTGTTGGGTGCAGAAGTTCAAATTTTTTATTTGAAATATTTATTTTGCCCCTCCCCCCCCCACCAAGTTACGCCCCTGCTGAGCAGAAACCTTTTAGAGAATTTGATCAAGAAATTCGACGCCCCTCATGAAAAACAAAGGTGAATTCCGATGTTCACAAGGGCCTGCCACTGCATCTTTACTTGAGCCTCTTAAATCCACTCCCTACCCTCAAAGTCTTATGATTTTAAGATCCATTTTAATATTGTCATTCCTTCAATGCCTCTGAATCGCACGTGAGCTCTTCACACATTCCGACTATAATGACGTGTGAATTTCTTATCGCTTATATACACCCGGCCCATATAATTACATAATATTAACTTACGGTCTATTTAACGACACTGTCAGTAGCTCAAAACTACACACCCAGGGGTATAGCTGGGTGGGGGGGGGGTAGTATTGCTGTCGCCCCGGACAGCAGGCTCCAACAGTCGGAAATATTGGCGGAAAAATTAATATTTTAAACAAAAAATTGCTTTTCTGAGCTTAACATATTTTAAATTATTGAGCCACACGAAAGGAAATTCTATAAATTATTGTAATTTTTTAAGTTCATAATTTCTGTTATGGGCGGCCATTGTTATTGCTCGCCCTGGGGGCCACAAAACCAACTACGCCTCTGTATGTATCATCGAACGGTAGGATGTTTGGAGAAAAATGTCTTGGGGAAATAAGAGAAAGGAAGCGGTCGTGGCGTAAGAAGACACTTTCCTAAAATTCGACCGGAGACACTGAAGGAAAACCACCAAAGGTACGTCAGAACAGTCAGCGTCCCAGCTTACCTTCAAGCCGGACATGTTCCGAATGCAAGGCAGGAAACTAGAGCAATGTACACTTCTTCCCCTTGATGTGACTGTCATTACAACATATGTTGACGAGCACAAATTAGTCTTCCAATCACACAATTTTCTGCAACCTCCTATTACCTCCTCTCTCTCAGGTGTTCTCAGCACAGTCGTTATACAAGCCAGACTACGGGCTGGTCCATCGATGAATTCAGCGTCATGTAACGACGTTGTCAATTGTTGAGATTCTATTGCGTCGGTGATGGACGAATGAATGATTATGTAACATTGGCGGAGCGATACTGACAGGGGAAAATCGGAATGCAGTTAAAGCTAGTTTATCCGGCAACTCCTGCACCAAAGGTTTGTCGGATATCAGAGCGTTATACCTAATGTGTACCTTAGTGTATCCAGCAACCACATACAGAGACCTAGACGTTACTGTGGCACCTGACAGCACTGTTTACCCTATCACACTTTCTGTTCCCTTTTCATCATTACTTACAAACACGGTGTGTATATAGCCTAAAAGAACCAAGAAGACGCCAATATTTCAGTCTTTTGATCATCGTATTCATAACACCGAATTATACGTTCTTACACATTCTGCTGCTGCCATATAAACTGTTCGCTGACGTAGATTTACCCTGTAAATAGTCTTTCTTTATCAAGTTAAATAATACAGGCCTAATACAAACTTAAACTTTACTGGTTATCTGAAAACAGTAACTTTAATTCTCTCTCTTCTGCACCTCACACCTCACCATATGATACTGCTACTTCCACCACGGATGCCGTCAAATCTCCCCCTGCCATCTCTTCTCCCGACTTTCTCGCTTCATCTTGGGATAAGATCGTAGGATCCGTGTGTGACTTACACGTTTTCTTGAACACTGGCGAATGCCTCAACCCCACAGGGATAGTCCTGGTACAGAATCCGAGCCTCCGCAGTGAGAGGCCGACAACTGACCGTCTGAGCCATGACACGGCTCATAACCGATAAGTCACAGTTCCATTCCATTCCCATTGGGGGGGGGGGGTGAGGGGGTTTGTCTTCACTGCGTTCAGACTGCTCTTGTGCCCATCCAGCCTACTGTCCAAAGGGCACATCGGCGGATAATTATGCGGGGGCAAGGCGGCCGGGACGTGAAGCTGATCACTCACTCCGATCTAGCGCTATGATTAAGAATGAATGGATCTGTATCTCCACTGTTCTCACACGACTTCATGGTGTGCACATACTACTTTCCTTTTTACCTCAGACATCTTCAACCCCGGTCAGAATACTGCAGTAAGAATATGCAGTAGCCTACTGATATTTATTAAGCCTGCAAGGCAAATGTAAAGTCCCTGTGCACGCCATGAGGGCTTACTACAGGTATAGTCCTATTTATTGTTAAACTCGGCACCAGGTAGAGATAAGTTGTCAGTTTCTGGCCCGGCCGCCTTAACTCCAGGAAAAGAGCCCCCGGTGCCCATTGAACGGGAAGCTGGGTGGGTCTGAACGCCGCATAATGGTAACTACATGAATCACGTAATTTAGCGCAGGAAGTGTGCATCAAAGTGCCTCTTTGCAACTGACGTACTAACGTTCAAAGCTTGGTTATGTTCAGCCTTTTGATATAATTTTATGTAATGTTTTAGGTATGTTAGATATATACACGCTTATATGTGACGTCTGGGTTGTAATATACTTCTGCATGTTCCATTCTGGTTAAAGTAAAATTGATTTCCCTGACGATAATCTATACCAGCTGTTTACCAACCCTTAATATCTGTTGAACCCTTCTAACTACATCTGCATTTTTTCGGAAACCCTCTAAAGTAAAAGTGTACATTTTAGGTCCAAAAACTGAATAAAAATTTTAAAACATAAACCTTTATTCAAAGAAATAGAATATTTAGGCACATTTACGAAAAAAAACCCAAAGCTTTACTATTAGTGATTTAAGCTGAAAATAAAGCCAGTGCGGTTTATGATTAAAGATGAGGAGAAAATTAACAAATTCAATTAAAAATTATCAAAATCCTACTTACTGATTTAATAATAAAGGAAATGCGTTTGGAGAACGCCTGAAAGTCACCCACGAGAGCCCTCGATTCCTCGTAACACAGTTTGAGCACCACTGATCTATATGACCGAAACACTTAGGAAATTAAGTTGTAAATAAAAAAAAAGACCGATAGGAACTGCGTATAACACGATACATAAATTTTGAATAGATCCTAGAGCAGTGTTTCTCAAGCTGTTGGCCGCGCACCGCTGCCTGTCCACGAAATGCTAGAAGAAATGGTCGTTTATTTTCATAACGCGTTTAAACCCTGAAACGACATTCAATTTTTGTTGCACTGAAGACGTATTGTATACAAATAGTTTATATCTTGTCGTTACATTATTTCGACATGTAACAAGCCTGTTATCCCCTGGATTTCATTAAGTGCACCTGGTTACCTGTCCGCAATATCGAAATCTGAGAAACACTATCGTGAAGTGTATGTGGCGCCAAATTGAGGAGCCTGTCACTGCTTGCTTGGAAGATGCTTTCACCAAGATACTGTATCACCACAATGGGGAAGCGACGTCAGGGCAGGAGACGTCCCACCATGCTGGCTGAGGGCTACCGAACACTAGCAAATAACACCCCAGCGACCAAACACACACAAGCTTACATTATCAGCAGGTACATTTCAGGCGAGTTAAATATGAAATTTATATTTTGATAGGCTAGTTCTACAGCCTGTTCAAATTATTCCAAATTTCATTTCGAAATAATTGTGAGGTCAGCGTGAAAAATATATCAGAACCACCAATTTATGTACATGTGGTACCCAGTTAAGACTACTTTTCTGTGTCACACATTAAATTAGCAGCTAAGTACTTACTTAATATGTGCTTATCTATAGACGGGTCATTGCGGACTTTCGTGTCCATAGGAAACATGTCGTGGGTCTTGCATATTTCTGGAAAGAGAAATAAAAAAAAACATTTATGTAATTAAACCAAATGAGGATGGTTACATGCAGTTACCAGTGATACTGTAGCGATAGACAGACCTACCTACGAGGAAACCACGCTGCAGCTACATTAACTCTTTTAATTACAAAGACGAACCTGAATAAAGTGGGATTTGAGGTATACACAGCGGCTATGTTGAGAATTCAGATCATCAGACACGTGACGCTGTGTAACTGCGTTAGTGCTTCCGTCCGTTTCGAGATAAAGTAGTGCTTGCATCTGACACAGACGAGGGACACAAGCCTGGTTTGCATAAGGCCATAAATGGGCTTTCCATGTAGCATTAGATAAATCCGACATCAGAGTGTTTTACTAATGCGCTTTTCTTTAATCCCAGCTTTAACTCTTTAAGAACTGACACTCATCCAACTTTTATATAAAACCACAGTTCGTACTTCACAGAGAACACAAGCCGTGAATATTTTAAACACCAAATTTTAAAGCTTCTTTTCTCAAGCAATCGGTATGGTTACAAGAATCGTACGGAGTATATAAATACACTGTGTGGAAAAAATGCAGAGTTTATAAATGTTACAGAAAGCGATACATATAGATACTACTGCAGTCTGAAAGGTTAAAGTAAGTCTAATTAGGTAAAGTTTTCCCTATCGAAGCCATGAAGGCATACAGAGGGAGCAGAGGTGTAGCTTCACTCATTCTTAACCTCGGCACTAGATGAAGGTGGGTGAACTTCACTACCCGGCCACTTTATCCCCGGGAAACAATTTCGATACTCATTTAATAGGGGGACATTAAAATTACAAAAAAAAAAAAAAACAACGCTGTTGGTAATTTTGTGTACCGCACTGTGGAATGCAGCATTTCCTGGCACGTCTGTTCAACTGCCATTCCGTGCCCCCCCCCCCCCCCGCCCACACACACACTTATAAGACCAGGCCCACTTACGAACATAGCGTATATTTGAATTACTTGATCTCTAGCATTAAAATGATAAATGTACGACCAAACAGGCACAACGTCCAGACCGGCTCCGGACCACCCAGCCTCTTATTCAATCGGTACCGGGGGTTCTTTCCCGGAGGTAAAGCGGCCGGGACTTGAAGTTGACTACTCACCTCCGTCTAGTGCCAAGATTAAAAATAAGTTGAACTATACCTCTGCTCACCCAACATGTCTTCATGACGTGACAAGAAATACCTTAACTTTTGAGGACCTCTGCTCGCAACGGCCAGAGACCGACTGCACACGTTCTAGACATTAACAGGACGCAAATGTCAAGTTGTATCCGTCAGCATGAACGGTACGAGGTTACATTAATTCCTCCCTTCTCGCTTATATCTGTCTGTATTTAAGGTGAGATAGTACGTCGGACCTTCGCGATGTTCATTTTGTCACTTTCAGAGGCATTTTTCAGAGAAACCACAATTCTACAGTTACAAAACTTGACACAGTGCTGAGGGCTCTCTGTATTTGCTGACTTCTTTTCACTTTGATTGCCTTTCAGCATACTTTAACATTATTTCCATATAAAAAGTTTGTGAACACAAAGGTACATCTGCTTAAAAGTTTTTTTTCAGGTCGAAGCCATTACTAGTTATGAAAACAATTTTCATACATCCTTTACCCTAATGTACCCTCATATGAACAATATAAATTCCCCAAGCCTTACAAACCAAATATCGTTTCAAATGTTATATACTTATTATATTTAAGAAATATTACGATATAAATTCTTTTTAAAAAATAAGTCACTCCAAAAAGGTCAGCAGATATAAAAGACTGTCAAATGTATGTACCATACCTCTTAACAACAGAGATTGTGGTTGGTTAAAAAGACGCATATAAATTTAAAAAAAGGAAGAATTGACATTGCGAAGGTACGAACTACAACCCTCCCTTAATTTGTCTTTCTGCCTCTCGTAACTCTTTCTTTAACTTGCGGCTCTCAGACAGCACGCAGGGCCGTAAGTTAACTGAGAATTTTACTTGATATTCACTGAAAAATTCTAGGGTAATATTTAATACATGAGAGGGCAGTTTCCTTCTACCTCACCTTTTCTAACATACTCCAAATCATCCTAATTCTCCTTTAATTTACTTCACACTATAGCGGAGGCTGCTTAGGTTATGAAACTGTAGAAAGTACCTGCACAACACTTCAACTTTAATTCTGGAAATAGTTAAAGTACTTTTATAACAAAGGACCGAAGATTCTAACGCCTCTCAGAAGATACAGCTTCAAGCGGAAAATACGGAGAGCCCACACACACACACACACACACACACAAAAGTGGCAATCATGTTTCTATCACCTGAAATCAGCTCTTCAATAAAATACCTGCGTTTTACGAAACTCCAAGTTTCGTTAAATTGTTCACTGGATCCTCTCCTCAGCCAGTGGAATTCATTCTATATCCTCACACTACATTTCTACAAAATCTCAGTAGTACCTTACCATCTACAACTACGTCTTCCAAGTGGTCTCTTACATTCATATTCTCAGAAAAGAATATCATGTGAAGATTCAAGTGTTCGAGGATGTTACCCAGTGTCGTCTGATAAATAACTACTAACGTTTTCGGTGAAGCTCAGAGCCTCCATTTTCATGGTCAAGCAGTCCCCTGACTACTTATCAGCAGACACAGAATAATATCTCATTCTTGATATTATTCTCCCATTTACATCTATGTCTCCCATACACAGACATACTTATCAACCTTAATAATTTAGAGGAAATAGAGTTACAGCTTCAGTCACTCTTAACCTCGGCAGTAGACGGAAATCAGCGGTCAGCCCCACGCCTCATACGCTTTAATCCCGGGGAAAAAGCCTCTAATATCCATTGAATAGGAGGCTGGGTGGTCAACAGAGCCAATCTGGGCGTTTAGAAGAAAACAATCAGTGAGGCCCGCCGGGATTAAAATTCCGGACCTTTCAGCTCGTACCCTAGATTTCAGCACTGTACATGGCTAATTATAAACTTCTTGCTACGCGTGAAGATATCACAGGTGGGGCGATTATGGCGGTGCTGCAAATACCCTAAAAGCCCCTAGAACAGTCATTTTCCAAAATCAGTAGAATATTATGGTCCAGCCATGCTGGTATCAGATAAGCTGATGATAAGAGATACTAAACTTTGACTTCACCGTGATGACATTATCGGTGGGCGAACCCTGACAGAGATGGAGTAAGCCCCTAACACTCGGTCACTTTCCTGAAATAAGTTCAAAACTCTGGCCCTGCAAACAATACACTTTGATCTTCGTCAACACGCCGAGAAACGACAACGTCCGAAAGCGTCGCGACGCTTGTATACATGTGTTTTTCTTCACGGGTATTAAGAGGTTTATTTGCAATGTCCAGGTATTAGGCCTATGTCACCTTCTCTTGTATGTAAGCGACGTAAAGTGCGGTCCTCTTCCCAGTATTTGTAACTGGTAACCAATACTAAGCCTGTTTTAATCATATTTCATTTTTAATATTGTCTTTATTACATTTTAACACTCACGTCCATCTGGTTGATGGCGTAGCTTTCGAAGATATGTGGACATCTATGCACGAGGACTGCACGCTGCTCATATCACACAATTGCTCCAGCGAGGACACAGCGCAGAACCTTGCGTGAAATAACTCACGACAGGCCCAGGTATTACATGTATGGCAGTGCCACAGGTTTCGTTCGTGCCTGGGCCCCTTGCTTATTGGTACTTCCTGCCCTCATGTGCAACATTTTACTGTACATATTACTCATTCGCTCATAAATCTCCACCATAACAACAGAATACATATTTCCTGTTGTGCTGCTTAATTAGTTAAGCACACAGCATATATATGGTTGCTCACATACCGGTACCTAATTTTAATATGTGATTCAGTAAAATGTGTTGATACTAAATTAATAACTGGTAACAGCACTGACCAGAGTCCTTCCTAAAAACCAACAGTAGCTAAACATTTTATAAAGAAAAAAAGGTTCACCATCTTGTGAGATTTGGGATCCTCAGAGCGTTAAATATGCAGCTTACTGTGTTCTTGGATGGGATGCTGTGTAGTAAATAAGTACCGACATTTCAAAGGAACCTGTTGCCTACATCTTATACCCAGAACATTAAGGCAAACATCTGCTCCGAAATTTTGGTATTTATCTACCAGGCTACACGGCATCACATTCCTGAAGACCGTCTTATTCATTACGGTAAGCGCATAAGCTCACACGAGGACCCTGTCCTCAGCCAGACAAATCCTGTGCACGCATTCAAATAATTCTATAAGATCCAGCTTACAGCCAGAACACTTGAATCTGTCAACATCGATCGCGCATGCTGTGCCCATTTCTCGTCACTTCAAACGTTCTGTGCTTATAAGGGCTTTAAGAGGCAAGTAAATAAACCAATTTCTAGCATTTTTAGGCGCGTTCGGAAAAATTGCGAAAAGCGTCTATTAGCATCCTTAAGTCTGTCTGTGTCTGTCTGTCCTTCTGTCTGTCCGCATGGAACAACTTGGCTCCCAGTGGATGGATTACCATGAAAATTGGTATATGAGTATTTTTCAAAAATTTGTTGAGAAAATTCAAGTTTGAAAAAAATCTGACAAGAACAACGGGTATTTTGCATGAAGACCTATGTACATTTATGTCAATATCTCACTGAATTCTTCTTAGAATCAGAAATGTTTGAAACAAAAGATCTAGAGAGAATCAAAATACACATTTTATGTTCAATAACTTCTTTCCTAAAATTGTGCCTTATGTGAGATAATGTGGAAATATATGATGCAGCAAGACAGGTCACAGCTGGAAATATAACAGGCCCATGCACTTTACGTACTGGATAACTAAGGCTACAAACGCACACTCCGAATACGTAATATTCATTGCTTTATCGCGGCAACAATGGTTACGTGAACGCGGCTCAATATTTCGTTATACGTACATTGCCTGTCTTGGTAGATACTAGAAGCTGGTGCTAAATTCTTTGGAGGAAGTATGAAAACCAATTGCCTCTATGATAAGGAACTTTCAGTATGCCAGCGCGTATGTTACGGTATTTTTCTGACGCCTTCCAACAAGCAAGCCTTGTTAGGAACATATTGGATTGATATTAGTTTTGAAGTGCCCCTTGTGTTTTGCAAAATTGCTACCGCACAACGATGTTCAAGGGAAAAATAGTTTTAAAATAAAATAGTAATATAATGGTAATTAATTTTGAAAGTAATGTAATGATTGCAACATACAAGCATACATATCTTGCCAAATCCATTGTCGTTTTGTTTATGACACTGATACTGCCACTCGACTGCTGCAGACATAAAACTGTATTTTTATTGAGAAGTGGACACAAATATATTTTTACAGTGTTAAAAATATACTAACGCTGCTTTGTCATAACTTCTCTCTCTAGTCCGTTAAATATATTACAGTACACTCTACATCTGAAAAGAAGTTCCAAATCAAAGTCACAGATCTCAACAGCATCAAGGACTTCTTACATGTATCCGATTTTTAAGAGAAATCCTGGAATTTTTCTGAGATTCATGCTAGTAGTGCTGATTATGACGGAGCGATAAACGTGAAAATTAAATTCCAGAGATAAGTTACAATGGACACATGTAATTAAATTCCGCTTACTAGTTTCAGACAAAACATTTGATAAAGCAGACAAAATTTCCAAATTATCCATTTACTTTAAGAAATTCGCGCAAAGCCTGCAAGACACGAGCCTACTGACAAATTAGATCACTTATATTGATTTCAGGCATCCGCCGCGATGTTGATGAGATCTGCGCTCTTCTGGGATATTACGCGGCGTCCTACTCGGACTCTTGACCCGTGAAGATGGGACCGAAACGTTGTCCCGAAACGTCGGTAAACAATTACCACACGACGCCGCGTAATATCCCAGAAGAGCGCAGATCTGGATCACTTATACAATCCAGAAGAGCTTACGTGAAATAAAGAACACGTTTACTTATGCAGTTAAGTTGGAAAACGGAATTCAAAACGTACCAGAAGAGAAGATTATGACTTCAACAACAAGTGAATATTTATAACGCAGTCTGTAAACAATTGCGTTTTAGATTGCAAGAAACGCAATTTTAACAAATTTCATTGCAGGAATAAAAGCTTTTGTATAGCGGAGCATAGAATAGCACCGGGGCGAGCACTAGCTTGTCGACTGCTTTATGCGAAGTACTAACATATTTTATACAGTTCTGTGTGCAAGCTCCGTTCTACGTCATGTGGAATATAAATTTAAAATATTGCGGTACCTCATAATCGGCAGCGTTGTGACGACACAAACCATGCTTCTCTTAAACTGTACAACTACGATCCTTTGTAAAAGCATGGGGAATGTGTGAGGATAAATACTGTTCGCTACTTCAGCCAAGTAATAATTAAATATACATTTTAATTAAGTGTACTGCTTTATTTTAAACCTTTTGGCATAACATAGGGAAATAAGTTGGGTTTTTTACTCACTCAGTTGCGCTGATCACAGAAATAAGACTGAAAAGTTGTTATATTCAACACTGTTTTGTCGCTCTCTACCTTCCACAGAAGGCGTATGAAAGTATATATCATTCAAACATGCAATTTGAAGGAAATGGAGTTATTAAAATTCTATCCGCCGATAAGACGTCATATTGTCCCGTTCCTAAGAAACACAGTCTCTCCAGTTCTGCCAATTCACTAAACAATACTAAGTCATGAGAAACAGTCACTGCAGTCCTCACCACAATTGTAACACTCTGCGAACATACTGTGTCCAGATTTGGGGTCAGCATTCATTCGTTCTGTAGTCTGTCTTACGAGAGGTCCATAGCCTCTACCAAAGCGAGTTCTTCACAGAGTGCGATCTAGTGCTTCCTCTTTCAATTTTAAGTATCCTCTCGTTTCCTTAAGGTCATCCAGTAGCTGCTTCCGTCTTCTGCTTATCTTCCCGTCACTTCTATCCTTCCTTCCATCTTTCCTTCAATAACGTGTTTTAGAAGGCAGTTCCTAGGCAAGATGTGACCAATCCAGTTAGTCTTCATTCTACTTATTGTATGTAGGATGTTCCTTTCTTCCTTGACTCTATGTAACACTTCTTCATTTTCACGTGTTCTGTCCAACTTATGTTCTCCATCCTTCTGAAGCAACACATTTGAAAACTGTCTAGGTATTTCTGGGATCAGTATATCAGAATTACTTAGAAAGGTTTGTTTTCTTTCGTGCTACCACACCACTATTGTACTTTTATTCGTATGGCCTCTCACGGTTAGGCGACCTAAGTTTTCACAAACATAAAAATCCTCTCTCCAGCACCCCCAAGGTTTTCCCTTCATTTTAGTCTTTCGGGTTCCAATTACACGGTAAGTTCCCACACCTGTTTCCTTCAACCAGTGTCACCTACTGCAGATGGTCCCGTCACCTCCTCATATTACACACTGATTTTTTAGCCATATGATCAAAACGTAGGTTTCTCACATACACGCTGTTTCAGAAACATCAAAATTTGTACCCGATCGGTAAAATTTACCACTAAGTGTTTCCACTCATTGAGACTTCATCATGTGTACCAATACAGAATGTATAGAATTTACTGGTGATTATTGATATATTTTTAGTGTTGAATTTGTTACTGATGTTACTACATTACAATATGTTTCAAAATATCTATTAATATTAATTAAAATTCATATGTAATGGCGTACGGCATCTCAACGTATAGAAACGGATAAACGATGATTTTTCATTTTCACTGTTTGTGATTATTAAGACAGCAACTAATGAGATTCTGAGTTTAGTTCCTGCATAAAATTTGGCCCTGTCACTTTACATATACATATATATTTATATTTATCAAACATTCATGATCATTAGCATATATTTGTAATACTGAAAGTGAAGGGCTCAATTGTCATATAGTGATAGCAATTATGTAATAGTGTGACAATTAACGTTCACCTTAAAGTACTAAAGATGGAGGCAGCAAGGTCCTCCGTAACGTCGTTAACTGATTACGGCTCTACAAGGCGTCATATCGCAGACGACGTGAATGTGCAGCAAGCAGATAGTTTGAGAGTGTTTGAGAAAGTAGGGAAGAATATTTTGACATGGGAGAGAGAAGAGGAAACAGGGGGATGGAGGAACTGAACAATGATGAGCTTCGGCATTTGTGCTGTTTGCGAAATGTAAGAAGAATGAGATGGATGGAACATGTAAACACGTATGGGATGGTTTAAAAATAAACACATTTTGAGACAGAAATCCCGGAGGAAACAGACCACTTGGAAGAGCTTGGCATAGGCTAAATGGAAAACAGTATTAAAATAGTTTTATAAGAATTAATGTGTGGTAATGAATGCATATAACACGCAAAAAGCCAACTGGAGAGCCCATAAAAGATGTATATCAATAAAGTTACACATTTAATGATATGAAGAATAAATAAATATCAACCGTGCCGTGATGATACGTGCTACGTGCTTCAGCAATAAACGTGGCGGTCAGCGACAAAGAACGTATTTACAACATACTTGGTATCCACTCTACATTGGATCACAGCCTTCTGGTCATGTCTAAACAGGACTGCGATCTATGTGACTGGGGCACACATGATGGTGATTCTACGTTGCAACTTCCGCTAGCAACATGTGACAATCACATGCTCGTGTGCATAATTTATTTCTTCCTCTACCATTCGACACTTTCGCACGCGCATTTAAACACACAAACTTGCATTGAGCCAATGGAATTTTGTTGCTACGACGACAGTAAAAAGACCGTGAGAAGAAGAACTCTCGTTCTGTTCTGAAATATGGTAATTTTTATGCAAAATGAACACAGCAACAAACGGTCGTTTATATCACTGTGCCAACAAACGTTATGTGACGGATCTGTCGTTTATTTGGTTTGTATTCCCATGTTTATAGACAACTACTGAAGCCTCTCAAAAATACACTGTACAACGAAAGATCTGTACAGGCGATCAAATCCATCATGCAGCTATTTGTAAAATCCAATGGCATAGAGAGCCATTTGTGGGGAAGTCCAAAAAGTTTGATAATTTTATATGTAAGAATTAAAAAACAAATGATTATCAGCCTTAAAACATCACAGAAAATAACGACATGCTTTAACTGTTACGGATTGGGGCTTCTGGTCTGCTCCAGTTCAAAATTTCTCCGAATGCAGAAGTGTATTTTGAAAACCACAGAGTTAATGTTTTTCTTCTTGAACACAGAAAAACAGCTTCGAACTAAGGACTTCAAGAGTAGAAGGAAACTGACTGCGGAGAATATGAAAAGAATCTGAAGACCGGCTTTGCGTATGGCAATAATGACATTCATTTTAAGAGGAAGCTTTGTGCGAATTCTAACTCGGAAGATTTATGACACGTAATGCTTATTACTAACCGAGATATCTTTTCTTATGAAACACTGAAGATAAATGTGATTCATATATATATATATATATATATATATATATTACTGCCGTTTTCTAGCGACGTTCGTTAATATCCGCCGGTACTAATATACCAGAAAGAGCTGTAAATAATTTTCGCCCTGCAAAATTACTTTCATGTGTTTAATATTCAGTACTGATAGTTCCTTCAGTGACAATAACGATGTAGAACCTAAGTGCATCAGGAGAACTGACATATTTAATTAATGGGACAATTTTAATCAGAGTGCTTATATAACGCTGGAGATATGTCAGTTTGGTGTCTTAATTCAGGGAGAAGAAACTAGACTGAGGGTATTTGAGGAAATACGCCGAGGGGAACATCTGGGCCCAAGCGACAGGAGGTAACATGACATTTGAAAAAAGTTGCATAACGAGGAGGTTCAAAAGCTGCACCCTTCACCGAAAGTTATTAAGGTGATAAAATCGAGGAAAAAAAGATGGGCTTAAAATGAGCAGGGTTGCGCACCTAACAAGTGCATACAATATTTTGGTTGGAAATTCTAAAGCGAGAAGACCACTATGGATACGAACATTAACATGACACACAACTTATTTCATTACTTTATGTCATTCATTCATGAACTTCCCCACGAAGGTATCTCTACTTTGTCGCAACGGTGGGGCTTGATGGTCAAATGATCCTGGGAACTTTGCCGGCGGTAGCGCTGCTATTGGTAGGGACAGGACAGTTCAAAGGTGATATCTCACACAAAATGAGATACCCTGATCCTCCACGTTGGGGCGTAGGCTACCTGCGTAAAAATTACCTCATATATATATATATATATATATATTTCCCTATGGCTCTACAGCCCTATATGGGCCTGGGCCTCCTCGTTTCGTCGAGGTTTCATGGTCACACACATTTGAGACACACCACAGTCGGTAGGACTCCTCTGGACGAGGGACCAGCTCGTCGCAGAGACCTCTACCTGACAACACACAACACTCACAAGAGACAGACATCCATGCCCTCGGTGGGATTCGAACCCACGATCCTAGCAAGCGAGCGGCCGAAGACCCACGCCTTAGACCGCACGGCCACTGGGATCGGCACCTCATATATAGAAGCCTAATAATGGACGCCGGATGAATAAGATTGGTAAAAGGCCAGGGAAAAGTTAAGAGGATTATGATTTCTATATTGCTACTTGGGAAGTACTCAGTCTACAAAAGGTTCTACGGGAGATGAAGGTTAAAAGATGGCGACAGACGGCAGTGGACAGAGAAGCATGGGCTCTGTAATTAAGGAGGCCAAAGGTCTCAGAGGGCGGTAGAGCCAAGGAGCAAGGAGTAACTTCAGCAACTTGTTCCTGGGGTGCTCAAAGCCATAAATATAACAAACTCGGATTCTATACCTCGTAGCGTTGAATGACAGAATGAATGACAAATAATACATTTCAAAAGATGTGAAGAAAGCATTCGTAGAATAACTGAGAGTACCAGCGTGTCACTTGCCTAGAGGGATCTAGAGAAGCTACAAAATCCTCAATCAGAATAGCCAGTGTCCCGATCGGTATTCGAACTGGACCCCTCCCGACTACACTTTTACTAGGATTAAACTAAACTTAAAGAAAGAGGTTGTGAAGATGTGGATTGTATTCAGGCGACGCAGTGGAAGAAAACTGCAGATAACGCGATGTTACTTCGGATTCCATGAACGGGGAGCAAATTCTTGAACAACTGTCTGTGAACTTCTTAAGAAGGACTACAGTCCTGAAGTGATTTAATTGGTTACCTTAGGGCAGGCCTGCCCAAACTTTTATGTGGTGCGGGTAACTTCGGCAAAATGTGATCTGCATGCGGGTAACATGAAATTCGATACACGCAATGAAGAATAAATGTTTTCTTTGTTCTTTTTTTTTTTTTTTTTTTTGTGGAGAAGGACCCCGCAACAGATGCTACGGACGCACCGCAGCCTTAAGGCTTATTGTGCAACCCTGTGCTGAAGATGAGAGAAAGATGATCAGTTTTTTTATATTTTTCCAAGTAATAGAGCACGGGTGGAATGAAATGAAATTGACAGGAGAAAACCGAAGTACTCGGAGAAAAAACTATCCCAGTGCCACTTTGTCCACCACAAATCCCACATGAAATAAGGATACTTATATTAATATGTATAATTTTACCTCTGCATTTTTCTGTATATCACGTGCAATAACAATACATTGATAATGGGAAAAAATTATGAAAAAAATCAATTCGCAACCTACTTTAGGGTGCCGCTATTTTTTGCATATTTTTACAAAATGTGTTAGTAAAGTAAGGCATGTGTCCATACATAAACAGCCTACAAGTTTCCTGAATAGTTTCGGCATTCTATCTCCGTTTTGCCAGGGAAAGGGTTTAAGAGACATTTTTCATTTCAAATGTCTCCGCGGGCAACAAAAACACTGTGTCGCGGACAAAATGCTGCCCGCGAGTTACGGGTTGAGCGGGCCTGTCTTAGGCGCAAGACATCCCGCTGTGATGCGCCAGTAAAGAGACGAATAAAGTACCGCCAACCACAGTTATATGTGGATAATATTTTTATTGTCGAGGGTGTTACACGTTTCGGCTTAGTCGTATTCACAATCATCAGGCATAGGCTGAAAATACAATCGAGAAAAAAGCCCTTATACAATACAACACACCTCTTAATTAAAATGACTGAGATCTTAATCTTACATTGTTTAAATGAGTTCTTAGGCGCATTTGCAACATTGCGAAAAGCGACTATTAGCTTCGTCATGTCTGTCCATCCGCGTGGAACAACTCGGCTCCTACTGGAAACATTTTCATGAAATTTGGTATTTGAGGATTGTTCCAAAATCTGTCAAGAAAATTCAAATTTGATTAAAATCTGATAAAAATAAAGGGTATATTACGTGAAGACCTATGTACATATATATCTCTCTGAATTCTTCTTACAACAAGACATGTTTAAACAACAGTTGTAGAAAAAAACCGAAACACATCTTTTATCTTCATTAATTTTTTCCTGAAAATCTTTCCCTTTATGAGATAATGTGGTAAAAAACAGAAAATGCATTGTTGCGTCTCCACTGCGACAATGGTTATACGAACGCGCCATAATGTTGGGTTGTACGTACATTGCCTGTCTGGTTGATTATTGATATGAACCGCAACTCTGTTAAATTAATATTAAATTATATATTAAAATAATATATTAAAATTTTGTGGTATTCTTGATGCAGTACTTCTATTAAAGCCTTGTTCTAAGTTCCTCCTCTTGACATATATGTACAATATAATGCGAGATTACGTGGGTGGCTCCAAGGGATGGTAACAGGTTTTGTTGATATTCACGGTACCATTACCAGCCTTCGCGCACGAGTTTTCTTGTTGTTTCATGTTGATGTGTAGGGCCGTTAGTCGTTCATAGTTAGATGTGCCACTCGCGTATGCTGTGCAGGAATGACTTGCGAATAAAAGCGAAACGTGCAGCAACCCCGACAAATAAAATATTGTCTGAATATAGTTGTGGCTGACGGAAACTTTATTCGTCTGTTTTATTAGTTGTGTTTTTATAATTTAACACGATAAAACTAATTATTCGGGTGATCAAATCAAGAAGAATGAGGTGGGCGGGGCATGTAGCACGTATGGGGGAGGGGAGAGGTGCATACATGATTTTGGTGGGGAGACCTGAGGGAAGGAGACCACTTGGAAAACCCAGGCGTAGATGGGAGGATAATACTAAAATGGATCTTCAAGAAGTGTGATGGGGGGGGGGGGGCATCGACTGGATTGATATGGCTCAGGATAGGGACAGGTGGCGGGCTCTTGTGAATGCGGTAATGAACCTTCGGGTTCCATAAAATGCGGGGAATTTCTTGACTAGCTGAGGACCTGTTAGCTTCTCAGGAAGGGTCCTGCTCCATGGAGCTAGTTAGTTAACACCATGAAACTAATATTTTATACTGAGTTCATAATTTACAGTGGCTTTTAAGACATTCAGTCATGATACGAATTTTAAGTTTCTATCCGTCCAGATCGGCCCTGGGGCCCACCCAGCCTCCTATACAATGGGTACCGGCTCTCTTCCCGGGGGTAAAGCGGCCGTGGCGTGGAGGTGACCACCCACCCTCATCTAGCGCCAGGGTTAAAGAAAGAGTAGGACTATACCTCTACTCCCCCTCTGGGACTTCTTGGCCCGGTCTAGGGAGAACTTTACCTTTACCTTTTACCATGGCGGTGAATGTCAGGTCCTCTGGCACGTGACATCATGTAGTCTTCAGGGTAAAGTAGTCCATTGTTCTTGTTTCGAAAGATTATAGTGCCTTCACCTTCAGGATGAAGACAAAGACACTACAATCCTCCGAAAAGTCGGCAACTCTTTACCAGTCAAAACAGCGTAGCAATCCACAATATTTGAATCTTCAGCAAAACCGCTTTGAGATCCTCAAATCCCTCATCCTTCGGATTCAATAAAAGGCGCGGAATTTCTTGAGTAAATGAGTTATTCTCGCTTTCTCAGAAAAGGATTTCGTTGTAGGAAGTTAATTTATCACTGGCAGTGAGGAAGACTTTGCATACTTACTGTAGATGGTGACCTGGGTGGTGACGTTAATAGTTGTGTCCCCTGACGTCATAAACGGGTGGCTTGTGACGCTGGCACCGCCTCCCTGAGTTGTATTAGCGTAAGACGTACGGCAGATTGTCCACAGCCCAGAGTTGCTATGCAGAAAGAATCTCTTCGTTTCATTGATATAAATTCCGTTCGGGCCACCGCTGACAATGAACCACCAGTCCGTAGAAATCGCCGCTATCCACAGTACGACGGACAAGCCAATCATAATTGTACACGCAAACAGCACTCGTCTTTCAACCACCAGTTTCTTATTTAATTCCTTTTCCCGTTTGCTACCCATCTTCTCTTTCTGTAAATGACTTTACTTTAGAGTAACATCTAAAATTGCATCACCAAACCCCCGCTTTTATTTTAACTTAGCACTCAGTAACATGTGTTAAAATAATTTATACTTGCTTTTCGACGCCCTTTGAACACGTGGTAATTTGGCAGGTTGTATATGAAGGCAAAGTCATAGCGTGTGATTTAGATGAAAGGCAAGGCGCATCTAATTGGCACTGCGAAATGTAACAGGTAATAACTTTACACGTGTCTTCAACACTTCTGCTGTCCCAACAAATTTCCAAGAAAACTACAGCCTTCTTATTTACAACAGTCTATTATCTTCCATCCATTAGAACGTCTTAAAAACACCGGAGCATTATGTATAAATGTTAGAATATTTTCGCATAATCACTGGGACTATTGTTACAAATTTGGAGTAGGTTTTTTAAAGTGACAATGCCGCATATAAAACTGTGGCTCTAATTCTCACTGTCGTAGTTGTGTGCATGTCTTTGTGTATGTCTTTATAGTTTCAAACTCAGTTGAAGATTATTACGTTCTCCGTTGTGTACAGCATCTGTTCAATGGCACCTGTAAAATAACTATTTAAATACAGACATTCACAGAATGAAGTTTCGCTTCTTGGAGCAGAACCTTCATGTTCCAAGCGGCTGACCAGTTGGTTGGGTCTTCGTCCTTGCTCTTGATCGAACTTCTATTATTGTGGAACAATCTGCTTATGTAAAGGACGTAAATAGCGTTTCGTGCTACTTAAACAGCAGCTTAATATTAACTGTACTCTAAAACTTGAACACACCTCAGACACTTCTTCACGTTCATTGTCATACACGAAGGCTATCACAACAACATTCAGATGCCGAAAGCAACGCACAATTACGATGGCTTATGCATACTTCTATACCAAATATTGGTTATATTTCCTGGAATACATTAAGACTCACGTTTGCGAATAGCGGTATCTCGGATCTGTAACTACTCGTGGTAGTGAAAGTGGTAGACTGAAGATTGTTTACTGACCGGGCCAAAAGCATTTAGGCAGCCGTTCCGTTCTCTCTCCCCTCCCAGCTATTGTTATAGCTGGATGCGGGCAGCATGCCAGATGCCAAGTTCAAAGTCGACGTGCCAAACCAGACCCTGCGAAAATATAAAACGGCCTTTATGACGCTTTTACGTTACGACACGTGTACAGTGAATCGATTGAAGTTGCGTTTACACGTAACCAGACCACGAGAAATTGGGGGGAGGTGGTGGTGCAAAGTTCTTGTAACCTTACAGAGAAGCACACAGCTCTGGAAAATATACATTCTTTTTAGTTTATTGCTTTATAGAACTTTAAATGCTTAAGATATCGTGATTGTTTCTTTTCTTCCCTTCATTTATTATTACACAGATTTACTGAAAGGAGAGGTGCTGAGAACTGGATTATTTTATTTTAGAAGAGTGATTTTTCAGGGTTAACTTGAAGAAAGTTTCTTTCGGTTCGATTTATGGAATTTGGCCTGAATTACAAGTTTCCTGACAACAGAAGACTAGGAGATTTAGGAAGCATTGTGGAATTAGACCTGCTAAAACAATGCGATTCGCCAGTATAATACAGCCAGTAATGTAAAGAGTGGCTTTGGGCTGAATGAAAAGGTTCTATTATTGGTAGGGGCAGAGACTTTCCCATCACCACTGTGCCCAGTACACTGTCTCTGGTGGCCACCCAGTCGGCTGTCCAGATTGTAGCCGGCAGTCCAGAGTTCGAACCCCTGATCTACACAACTAAATTTTAAAAAGGATTTGATACTTTTTTTACGAATTAATAGCAATAGCGACTAACACATGGTGTTTTGGGAGCCGTATTTTAAGAAAAAAAGATAGACTTTGGCTCCAATCTGGCACAACATCAGGTGAACCAAAGCAAAAGTAAAATGTCCAAAATTTGTCACTGTCACGCCGTCCCATGGTTTGAGAAGTTGGGAGGCACTACGTAACCTGAAACGTGACAACTTTTGGCTGCCGTAAATATACTAGGGGAGATTTAAGAGTCGGCATATGCGCTACAATGACGTGAAATAAGCCTGCGGTAACGTCGTGTTCCAGCTTCATCCCGCCTTTTGACACAGGCAAAAAAAAACATTATTTAGTTTAGGGCCAACTAAAAAATCACGGACAAAAGAACTGTGTCAAACTAAAAATCAGGCTCCAGAAATTTTGTGTTCAATTTCCCGGCGTAGAAGGAAATCTGGAAGCTGTAAGGAACACGGAAGACGAGCTGTTTAGTATTTTGGTGTTCATAAAGAACAGACGTGTGTCGTTGTGCACTGTGAGCCACTAAATTAAAAAAAAACCTTATATTCCAACAAATAGGCAGTTTATATCAAACTGATACAGTGAAATTGATAGTGAGATGGATTAGCAAGCACTAGGCCTAGTATACACAATGCAAATGACTACAAACAGGGTGACACTTTTGTTATACTTGTTAGAACTGTGTGCTGGTGACACGCAATCAGTTGGTTGTCTAAACGCAGACATGAAATACTCCAGTGAGTGGAGCCCACGATCTTCGGCTAGAAGCTGGTTGGTGACAAGATTTACCACTAATTTTTCAAAATCCTGAATCAATTTTTTATTTTTACGTTGATGTATCAAGTTTTATTCGCATGTAAAACGAGAGGAAAATTTTACGTTTGGTATATTTTAATATTTGGATTGTTTGGTTGGACATAGAAGTTACCGGTAAATAGGCTGAAATGAATTGTAACAAGATGTACCAAAACAAGAATAATAAATTATAACTATCGAAACGTCATTTAATAGACATATAATAATAATTAATGCAGGCATACTAAGTGCAAGTACAGGGCCGTGCCATGACTCAGGCGGTTAGTCGCCAGCCTCTCACCTCGGAGGCCCGGGTTCGATCTCGGGTCAGTCCATGTGAGATTTGTGGTGGACAAAGTGGTACTGGGACAGGTTTTTTTCGAGTACTTCGGTTTTCCCCTGTCAATTTCACTCAACAGGTGCTCCATTAAAATGTAAAAGCAGAAAAACCCTCATCATTTTCATCACAGGGTTGCACAATAAGCCTTTAAGGCTGCGGTGCGTCCGTAGCATCTGCTGCGGGGCCCTTCAATAAAAAAAAGTGCAAGTACACAGGGAGCAGATGACAATTAAGACCAGTATTCTCTTTATCTTCACGACCAGATTTCATCGCACTCATATTGACACGTGCACAATGTCAGTCCGATCTTGTAAAACACACCGACCAACGGACTCAAATCAGAACATGCCAAAATTACACTGAACAATTTTATGGTAAATAAAAGAAAAATTGCACAATTCTCGTAGAATATACATAGGCCTATTTGATAGCTGTAAACATACCAGTGTTTAAGCAGACAAAAGTTAGACAGTATCCATCATACACTTTTCTCTGAACACTGCACACATTCTCACAGAAATACGTACGCCTTGTGCAGAGACTGGATATTCCTTTTTATTTTTCATGCAGCATTTGAGGTGTTCGCCGAGTGTTCGTGAAAATGCACGTCTGTCTGTCATGTTCTAATTCACTACGTACAACTCCACAATACAGACCCCCCCCCTCTTCCACCCCAGTCTCTAACGTCATGCTGAAAACTTAAAGAGACTAACAACAGGAAGCTGGAGAAGCAGGATGATTTGTTTTGCATACGTGAAACATGGTCTTTAAAAAGAAATAGAGGACAAAGTTTTGAGTTTTGTCTGAGAGCTGGTGCTAAGAAGAGAATCTGGCGCTAAACATGAAGGCCGCGACAGGAGTAGTGAGAAAAATGAGGAGCTTCACAGTTTGTGTACCTTATAGATATTATTAGGGTACTCAAGCCAAAAGGGTTGAGATGGGCAGGGGAATATAGCATGAATATGTAGAACTTGTTGGACATCTGGGAACTACGTATAAAGTTTTGGTTGGAAAACCGAAAGCAAAGAGGTCACTTGGAAGACCTAGACGTAGGTTGGGGTAAATTAAGAGATAAAATCGTATATTTGCTTAATCACCACACCACGACGTATAAGTGGACTTTAATCTTTGTTAATATTGACAATGGATGGTGAGTTGTCAGCTTCATGCTCCTGCCGCTTTTCCCCAGCGAAGAAATCCCCCCCCCCGGTAACCATTGAAGAGGAGGGTAGATGGGCCTCCCTGAGAAGGTTTGGATGGGTTCGAGGAGAAAATTCTCTTGGCCCCACAAATTGGAACAGGATCCCTCAGTCATCCAGCACGTAGCCTGGTCACTGTATATAACAGGGGTGACCAAACCGCGGATCGCGAGCCACATGCGGCTCTTTGACATATAATGTGCGGCTAGCGGAAATATGTTGGCTGAGCTCCTTTTTGCATTATAATTCATATAAAAGGTACATAAAAAATTTTCAAGCTTTATAATTATGACAGTCCACTGGATTAAAACGTAAGTTTAATGTTCGCGATCTTTGTAACAAAATGTCCATGTAACAGTAAAAACGTGTGTGTAATATTTGTTCATGTCTTGCGGCTCTCAAATATCTGCAGTTTATCGTATGTGGCTCTTACGTTAAGCAAGTTTGGCCACCCCTGGTATATAATAACTATCTAGGCCGCAGACCAAATCAATATCTTAGCCCCTACATCAAATATTCTATATTGCGGAATTGGGCATAATATAAAAATGGACCTTAAAAATAGTGGGAGGGCGTAAATTGCATTTTTATGGCTCAGGATATGGAGGAGAGGTGATTCTTACAAGTCCATTTTGTCAAAGACGGGACATTTCTCAATTGAGTGCCAGTAAGCTTGTCAGAAACTTGAAAAAGGAGAAAGGCACTTTTAAATAAAAATGGCGGAATATGAAAGAGGAGGTAGCTTGTAACAAAATATTAAGATGTACTAATAAAGCTGTGATTATACATCTCATCAACATCGCGGCGGAAGCCTAAAATCAAGGTAAATGTAAGTGATTTAAAAATACGAAAATTTTTGTGAATATTATATATATTTAATGTGGAAGGGGCTACCACCGTGACACACCGGGGTTAATTGGTAGCCCCAAGCTGAAAAGGAAGAACTGATTACTATTATTATTATTATTATTATTAGTGTATATATTAGTGTAGTAGTAGTAGTAGTAGTAGTAGTATAGTAGTATTAGTAGCAGCAGTAGTAGTAATCTGTAAGCGTCTGACTTTAAAATCGGCAGATACTGGAGACAGGAGACAGCATACTTGATGCAGGTTTGATGGAAGGGTAACACTAAGGACAGAGAGAAAAGAGTTTACTCAACGACGCTGTCAGTTGCTAAGATTATATAGAGTGGTTCGTAGATGAATGAAATATCAGTATGGAGCATGGGTAGAATGATACTGACAGGGTAAACCCGAAGACCTCGGGAGCAAAACCTCTCCGCGTGTCACTTTGTTCATAAAAAATCCCACATGGACTTGGGATCGAATACAGACCTCCGAGGTGAGAGGCGATAATATTAAAATGAATCTTAAAATTAAGATGTGACCGTGTGCACTGGATTCAAATGTGTCTTGAATGACCAATGGTGAATAATTCTGAACACAGTAAAGAACTGTCGAATTTCATAAAGGTGGGATATTTCTTAACCAGCTGAGCAGCTATCAACCTTTCCATATACCGCCGTGTGTAAGTCAAATTCCTTAGCTTTTCAGCAAACTTCTCCGTTATTTTTATTGTAAATTAATGGGAAATTTTTGGCCCCGTTTGTCACCCGCGATTAAGGTATAAAGCTGCGAGAAATCGACTCACTTCTCCTCTCGCGGGCTAGGCCAAATTGTAGTCGTTGCCAAACCAATGTACCGCCTGACCTTGGGAGAGATGTGGAAGACTAACAAGGTAATTGCCACATCAAGCAAATAGGATTTTCTGTTGCTGTTTCCCACATTTCTCGTGGCTTCATTTTCATTTATTGCAGATAAAAATCCAGTCGTATTTTCTCATACCTAATCGCACTACAGACAATCACGCAATCAGGCACACATTTCTTTGTATTCCGCTCAGTATTAACAACACAAAAGAGCGCAAAACGAGGTTCTTACAGCGGTGCCGTCGAAGACTCAAGTCTTCTGGGATGTGGTGTGTCGACTGGTCAATACGGCGCACCTACATTACTTTCATTAGCAACATCCCTCCGACTGAATTTTTGCAAAGACGAAGTGTAGGTGCATGTGTACAAGCAAGTGGTAGGGCATTTTCAACGGGAGATGCAACTTAAGAAAGCATGAGATTTGTATCTCTATTAACCCCTTAAAGACTAAGATTAACCTGAATTATATGTAAACACAAGCCATCTCGGTTATAAAAACAAATAAAAACACTGTATACGTAAATAATCGCTGTTTATTCTGAGATCCATACAAACCACATAAATACATTCTGTGGCCAGAATGTAGGATTTTTTAACGTTAAATGTGGTGGTACATAGTACCACTGCATTTTAAAGGATTAGTATACAGGGACTCTCTGAATATACTAATCGTCTACGGTAGGTGCACCCTGAATTTTGACTGACTCTCCAGTTACTGACGTAGCGAAAGAGCATTGTGCCTTCTTCTTCAGGGTAGAGCAGTCCAAGAAAAAATATTTTTCTTTCGGCTACCTGAGAGTGAAGAAGAAGGCAATACGATCGTTCGAACCGTTGGTATATATTTACCAGGAGATACGGCGATTATTCCAAAAGCTTGAATCTTCATCTCAGAAGTGTTTTAGAAAAAGAAACGTTATCAATCATATTCAAAATTTCGATCGATAACTCGTTTCTCAAAAAATGAAGTTGGCATTTATTTTCAAGTCAAGTGGGTGTTGTATTGAACAGATATTAAACAAAATAAATTCTCCCTTTAATTTTTGGTGTGACGATCTTTAGTGCCATAACACAAATATTTAGTACCATAACACAAATATTTAGTGCCATAACACAAATATTTAGTACCATAACACAAATATTTAGTGCCATAACACAAATATTTAGTGCCATAACACAAATATTTAGTGCCATAACACAAATATTTAGTACCTAACACAAATATTTAGTACCATAACACAAATATTGGTTTCGCAATTTAGACGATAAAACACACGGGCCGAAACTCGGATATAACGTCCCATAAGCTTTTTCTTCGACAAAGTACGTGCAAAAGATTTTCAAAAACAGAGTTTCCATGTCATAATAATTCAATGTGAAGTCATTACAATGTTAAATACAGCTCTTTATTCCACTGAAATATCATATTCTTAACATAATCCGACGATGCATATTACCTTCGTAGAAAAAGTTTAAAAATTCCTTCCCAGTAGAAATTGGGGGGCTTTGATTGGCAACCATTCATGAAAATCATGTTTCTCTCCCTAATTTTTGTGAACTGGCGACATCCCAAGTGTTGCTTCAGAGGCCCAAACAAATGATCTGTTGAAATGTGTGATACTTCAGCACGACAATGCAACCTCACACAGCGCATGTTGGACACAGGGGCTGTTGCAACCACATGACTTCCAACTTCTGAAACATCCACCATAGTATTTGGGCCTCTGAAGCAACACTTGGGATGTCACCGATTCCATAGTAATGAGGAAGTGGAAACGGCTGTTCATGAGTGGTTGCGAAAGCAAGAGCCTGATTCCAAACGCGATGAAATTTTTACACTTCTGCCAAGATGGAACAAATGTGTCAATGTGCTTGGGTATTATGCTGATAAAGCATGGCAGTTGAGTGAAATAAAATGCTATATTTAAGGTTGTAATCATTTCTTATCTAGTAACTCAAAAAAGTACATGTTGCCAAAAGTGTTATAAAATCAGTACCTGTTGTAAATTAATTCACTTTGTATTCACCGCAGCAACAAATATACACCTTTTAAACGTAGTAGTATATGTGCCAGATATACTGTTGAGTCAGTCGATAGAAATTATATTTGCAGACCCCATGGAATAACCTCGCGGCCTCCCGAGGGTCCGCTGTTAACAGGCTGGTAAACCACTGTGGCGAATGCTTGCTTAGGTGCTGGGTTTCTGTGGCACGCCGTTCATAGGCCTGCAGGCAAATTATTGTACTTTCAGTACTTTATGTTTCATACCTTCGAAATAGATGTCTATCACGTCGTTCAGTATTTAATAATTAAATTCTGCATAACCCGTATCAATACAATCTGCAGTAATGGGAAGCATACTAAGCCACATCGTATTTTGGAATTTGTACTTGTAACACAGGAATACTGAAGAAATTAAAAGCTTTATTACAACAGACATAGGCCTATTTCCTAAGCATATTCATAGGCATATAAGTCTATGCTTAGGAATTCCATTGGTCTTCCAACTAAAGAGACGCTGGGTGACACACACCACTGCAAAATAACACACAAGGGCGTTTAATACAGTGAAAAAAATGTTTGGATAACCGCCTCTTTCGATAGAGATTATTTGTGTGTATGTAGCCTTCTAAATCTGGGGTCGTGTGCTTCACCACTTTTGTGATTTACTGTACTACGTAAACATTCGGAGACACTGACGCAATCGACGGCTCCTTTAGGCGCTCGCGGGAGGCCAATTCCAAGACGCTTAAGTTGGAATGACGACAGTCTGTACAGGAGGTCGGTATATCGAATCTCCATAGCCATAACTGAGATATGTTTATACAGTTTACACCTCATTTTTCAGACGAAAGAGTAGGCCTGATGGTGTTTAGTAATGGCATCCATTCAAGAACAACAGACTAGCAGCACATTAAGAGCATTCCTGCCCAAGGTTTTGTATTTAGAATCAAGAGCGGAGGTGAAGTTTTGCGCAGTCCTAACCTCGGCACAGTGCTCAGTTACAAGCTTCGACTGCCTTTTCCCCAGGGAAACAACTAGCAGTACCCACTGGATAGGAGGCCGTATGGGGGGCCCCGCAGGCGGTGTGGACGATGTGGTAGCGGAAAGAAAACTTTATTTTTCCTCTCGGAAATCTAGCCCGAAACATCCAGACTGTAGTAAGAACGTATGCCAGCTTACGACAAGACAACAGCTTGCTTAGTATTAGCAACATTAATAGTGGTAACAGTAACAACAACAACACTCCTTCTTTGTATTTCGGTTAGCCCACGACTCTTTATGTTCGATAGGCCAAGAGTTCGTATTTTGGCCCGAATACCTGTCATCCTGAGACCTTCTTCACTCTTAAAAGAAATTCGTTAAAAAAATTAGATCAGAAATACCTGGAAAGTTTTGAAATATGGTGTTGGAGAAGAATGGAGAAAATCAATTGGACCGATCGTGTGAGAAATAAAGAAGTATTACACAGAGTCAAGGAGGAGAGGAATATCGTACATACAATAAAAAAGAAGAAAGGCTTTCTGGATTGGTCACGTCTTGCGTAGACACTACCTTCTGAAACACGTGATTGAAGGAAAGTTAGAGGGAAAGACAGAAATGACGGGAAGACGAGGAAGAAGGCGTAAGCAGCTACTGGATGACCTTAAGGAAAAGAGAAGATACTAGAAATTTAAAGAGGACGCACTAATATCCCACACTGTGCAAAACTCGCCTTGGAAGAGGCTACGGACCTGTCGTAAGACAGACTACAGAATGAACGAAAACAAACCATCAGCTCATGACGTGTCGAAACGTTAAGTGGATTTGGAAACAAAACAGGCTACTGCAGTTAAATACGTATATATTCTGTCAAGGTCAGCACTGTGATGGTCATTGTAAAAGCCAGTATATTGATGAGAGACGAACTGAAGTTTTAAATCTAAACATAGTGGTGTATAGGATGAAGAAACGTCTGATTATTTTAGAAATGTCTACACACGACTGACTGAATTGGTGTGAGAATTTAATATTATGATGGCGGATAAAGTAATTCCGAAACATGCTGGAACTTCGCGGATACCAGACCACAACTGAGACGAGTGTGAGCTGGCGGCGAACGTAATTAAAACCCCACGGAGAATTCAAATCGAAATAAAGGAGAAAAATAAAATTCTAGTCGAAAATGGCAACTCAGTACCGTGAACACGCGTCCCAAATAAGTTTATATAGAGAATATCTCCAAACGCCTTAAATACAGTAACAAACAGGCAAATAAAGACAATGCGACACACCTTTTTCATTTCCACTCAGTGTTCTGTATAAGGCTGTAAGTTATGTTGCTGTGTATATTCTGTCTCCACTGCGATGCTTTCTGCCAGGCAGTAACATTTATTTGTTTAGCAATAGCCACAGAGTATTGGAACGAGAAGTCAACATCTGTCAAGTGTGTTTCGCGTAAGTAAGAATTGCCAACTTTGTGAGTGACGGCTACTTTGAAGACGCACTTGTAAATTTACAGTTCATATTTCTAAGTACAAAATAAACAAGTGACTAATAATCCATAAAACTGGCAAGTATCTTTATGACCATTATATAAACAAGTCGGAAACCACGTCTAAAAATTTAAAATGTTATATGAATAAGAAGCGAACAGTGTGTGAATTAGAATCAGTTTATTGTAGATGATAGGATTGTTTCTGATAAAAGATTAATAGATATACAGAGGGATATGGAGTAATTATAATTTATTACATACAACGTGACTATTTAGAAGGAAAATGGGTGGTATCCAGGAAGCTTAGACGCAGTAAACCCGTTTACAACAGGGAAAAAATTATTGCGGACCTGTGATTTGGAAATATCAAAGCCTAACATGTATTGAAAATGAAATCTAAAATTCGAACCTGTCAGTAAAACGGAGCTTCAAAGCCTAACACTGGTACAATGAATGTTGTCGTTTGACTCGAAATCCTAATACTGATATAAAATATAAAATTCTTACACTGGCGGATTAAGGGTTTTTACTTTCCGCTACTTCCTGCCACTGAAATAAGACGTCAAAGCCTAACGTTTACGGAGTAAGTGGTTTTGTCTGACTCGACGTCCTGCCACTGAAATAAAACACCACAGCTTAAGGTGGATTCTCCCCCCCCCCCCCTACGAAAACGAAACATCGGAGCCTGAACTTCATTTAAATTGATGTTCTCATGTGTGATAGATAGTTGTCACTAAAACGGAATATCAGTCTAACTTCGGTACAATAAATAATGGGTTTCTATAAATAAAACGGTACTTCAAAGCCTAACCCTTTTTCTTGTATAAAACGCCAGCCTTGGCGGAATGCACTAAAATGAAACACCACAGCTCAGCCTTGGCGGAATGCACTAAAATGAAACACCACAGCTCAGCCTTGGCGGAATGCACTAAAATGAAACACCACAGCTCAGCCTTGGCGGAATGCACTAAAATGAAACACCACAGCTCAGTCTTAGCGGAATGCACTAAAATGAAACACCACAGCTCAGCCTTGGCGGAATGCACTAAAATGAAACACCACAGCTCAGCCTTGTCGGAAGGCACTAAAATGAAACACCACAGCTCAGCCTTGGCGGAATGCACTAAAATGAAACACCACAGCTCAGCCTTGGCGGAATGCACTAAAATGAAACACCACAGCTCAGCCTTGGCGGAATGCACTAAAATGAAACACCACAGCTCAGCCTTGGCGGAATGCACTAAAATGAAACACCACAGCTCAGCCTTGGCGGAATGCACTAAAATGAAACACCACAGCTCAGCCTTGGCGGAATGCACTAAAATGAAACACCACAGCTCAGCCTTGGCGGAATGCACTAAAATGAAACACCACAGCTCAGCCTTGGCGGAATGCACTAAAATGAAACACCACAGCTCAGCCTTGGCGGAATGCACTAAAATGAAACACCACAGCTCAGCCTTGGCGGAATAAATATTTTTGACTTTATTTTACGCGCATGTCAATAAAATGAAACCTGAAAGACAATCCTAACTTTGGTGAATTAAATGTTTTTGTTCCTTTATACATCTGGGTTATCGTGACTGCAGTTTGTGCAAATAATGTGTTGGCAGCCGCGATATACGAGTAAGATGGTGTCAAAAATGTCACACGCGAGAAGTAAGGAAGTGAGTCACGCAGGTATATAATACATTACCATTACAAATTGTAAAATGTTGTGTCAGAAGACTAAAAAATGAAAATGGATTCTATACTGTGGCGGAAAAAAATTAATCTATATTCCCACAGTGTTTCCTAAAGATCCTCTTTCAAAAAGCGAATTGTGGTGTAAAAACTAAATGGATGTTTCTTTGAGCTTGGCAATTACAAAATTACAGGTACTTTAATGGTATAAAAGTTTTTGCAACAAGCCAAACTCCACGCGCTAAATCTAGTGAAAAGAAAATTTCCGTACTACGTCTACATATTACGGTTCCTCTTTAAAAAGACAAGCTGAAAATGTTATATACGTATGTCTGAGATGTTCAGTTATCGGCACGTACGTCACCGCAAGTGGCGCAAGGTGTCAAATGACCAAACCTAGGGCGCCCCGTAAACACACACATATACACAGGAGACTAGGAGGAAAATCGTGCGGAACAAATTTTGGGTTCTGCTACAAGTTGTATGGATCCTACTGATCGTCACAGAGTACTTCGAGTAGCCTCGGTTGGGCAAGTCCGAATTGTCTTGCCATATCGTGTGAGCTTCTACACGGCCCTCGTTCCACAGCTGCAATTATGACATCTTCTTTGGCTGGTGTTCGTAAAGTCCGTGAGTCATTAGCTTTCACAAGTGCCTTAGGCATTACACTTCATATCTCAGGGAGATTCTGCTGCAATCGTCGAAACACATTTCTGTCTGGATGACGTCAACC
Organism: Reticulitermes speratus; assembly: GCA_021186555.1. Taxonomy (NCBI): domain Eukaryota; kingdom Metazoa; phylum Arthropoda; class Insecta; order Blattodea; family Rhinotermitidae; genus Reticulitermes; species Reticulitermes speratus. The sequence goes on along the minus strand of JAJKFL010000008.1, from coordinate 17,150,987 downwards.
AGAATAATGTAGTGCGAATTTCCGTGCATCAATACCCGCTCGACTATTACAGGAACCGTGGACTAAGAGCATGTCGCAGTAGTCGTCGTGTGTGTGTGCATTGCACGATGATTCCACCACAACGGAACCCTGCTGCACACAGTGTGTCTTGAGCACACTTATAAACGCTCTTTACTGTTGTAATAAAATAACTGCTGAGACGTGTTACCCCACTTGAAGGTGACATGTATCTCGACAGTTCAACGTCTCAGGGTATACGTTATGCAACATTTTAGCTAATTATTTAATAAGGACTAACATTACAGGGGGCTTATGCGCGAATTCCTTTTCCATCTGCATACAAGCCTACAAATACTTATATACATTAATCAAGGGAGCATAAAAAATTAATGGGAATATAATGAGCCTCTTTAATCCACTCTACATCAAATTTGTATCAACAATCCCAAATAAAGCATTCGCACTGAAATACTCTTTTCTTTGTCGGAACTTTGTACAACACTCCCTTTCTTTATAAAACCATTTAAAACCACCAAATTAAGCATGCGTTATAAAAATAACAGCAAATGCAGAAACACAATTTTAGAAACTAGTCTAAAAATCGCCATGAAACATGTACATATGCCATGTTGTACGAAGCATGAACGGGAATTTGAAGATTTTCTTCAAGTTAGTTTCAGCTTTGTTGGTATCTTCACCTTGCCGTGGTAGAGGGGCTTGTGAGTTCCAGTGACCCTGAGAGCTAAGCCGGCGGTAGCATTGCTACCAGTAGGGTCTCCCAAGCCGGACAGATCAAAAGGGTAGGAACCAGACGAAGAGAGATGCCTAGGAGATGGGAAACCGAATAAAAGCTCCCTGATGCCGGAAGCAGCGACATCAGTAGCGACATGAAGCACAGAGCAAATGATGCTCGAGATGGTTCATGATCGTGTAGCAACAGGCGTGACCAGATTGGTCTGAACGGCTGCTGTACTGCGATGTGGAAAGCAAATGGAAAAACTACCACATTATTACTTTTCCTGGATAGTCTCTTCCAGAAACAGAGACAAATGCCAAATGCGAGATGCTTCCTCTGGAGACAAAACATTCCGGAGGTAAACTACTCCCCCATTCGGATCTCCGGGGGGGAGTGTTTCTAGGGGAGACACCACGCGGTAATGAATACAGACAAAAGCAGAAGACACAGAATGAACAGAACAGCTTCAGGATAGGCACTTGGAACGTAAGGACCTTGAATCAAGGAGGAAAACTCGAAAATTTGAAGAAAGAGATGCAGAAGAACGCAGTGTCTGTGCTAGGTGTTAGTGAAGTGCGGTGGAAGGGTCAAGGTGAAATAAAAAGTGGTGATTATACAGTGTATTATTCCGGGGGTGACAGTGCTGAAAGAGGCGTAGCAATAGTAGTGCATAAAAGCGTAGTGAAAAGTGTTGTTAAGAAGAGTGTGTATAGTGACAGAATCATTGCTATTAAATTGCAGGCAGAACCGGTAAGTATTTTGATAGTGCAAGTGTATATGCCAACATCGGACTATGAAGATGACGAAGTGGAAGAGTTGTATGATATAATTGAAGAAATTCTTGAAGAGGATGGAAAGGGTGCGACAAACACGATTATAATGGGAGATTGGAACAGTGTGGTTGGAGATAAAGCACATCACAACACTGTTGGACCATATGGACTGGGAAGGAGGAATCAGAGAGGTCAAATGCTTATGGACTTCTGTGAAAGAAATGGACTTGTTATAACAAACACATGGTTCAAAAAACCTAAAAGAAGATTGTACACGTGGAAATCACCAGGAGATAGGAATCGATATCAGCTGGACTATGTACTAGTGAAACAACGATTCAGGAACAGTGTGAAGGATGTGCAGACACTGCCTGGAGCAGATATTGACTCTGACCACAATTTACTGGTTGCAAAGATCTGCACCAGATTGAAGAAGATCATGAGGTTCCACAAGAAAAAACCAAGATGGGATTTGGAGAAGCTATATGCTCAACGACAGGTAGTACACGATAGACTAGAAGAACAGCTTGGTGCAATCAAATGTGAAAGTGGGAATGTGGAAGTGCAGTGGAACAATATCAAGAAATGTGTGTTAGATACTATGAGTGGTTTGGTTGGAAAAGTCGAGAGGAGAGCAAGAAAGCCATGGATTACACAGGAGATGATCAGTAAAATGGATGAACGAAGGAAATGGAAGAATATCAACAATGAAGAAGGTCGGAAGAACTACAGAAGACTGAGGAATGAGTTGAAAAGAGCCACGGACAACGCCAAGAAGGAATATCTGGAGAGCATATGCGACGAGATCATAGAATTTCAAAGAATAGGACGTTATGATTTAATGTACATGAAGACAAAGGAACTAGGTTGGAAAGAAAACCATGGGATTCAAAACATTGGCATCGAAGACTCTCAAGGCAATATAATAATAAATCAGAGAAGAGTACTGCAAATTTGGGAGAATTATATCACAGAGCTCTACGATCGAGCTAATCGACCAGAACATCTAGACGTCGAACCTGAAGATGAAGTAGATGAAGATGAGAGAGGCCCTCATATTTTGCAAAGTGAAGTGGAAAAAGCTATCAAGGAGATGAGGGATAAGAAGGCTACAGGAGATGATGATGTACCTGGGGATGTACTCAAATTGTTGGGAGAAGGTGGTCTAAGGCTAATGACACAGATGATCAACAGCATGTATGTAACTGGAGAATGGCCCAGAGATTTTATTGAAGTTACAATGATTGCCTTAAAGAAGAAGCCCAAAGCTACAAAATGCAGCGACCATCGCACAATCAGCATCATCGCTCATGCAGCAAAGATAGTAGCGAGGATACTTAAAAGAAGGATTGAGAGGAAAATTGAAGATGCACTTGGAGAAGATCAGTTTGGATTTAGAAGAGGAAAAGGAACTAGGGATGCAATTGGGATGCTGAGAATAATATCAGAACGAACTTTGGTCATAGATGAGGAATTGTGTGCTTGCTTCATAGACTGGCAGAAGGCATTTGACCGTGTCAACTGGACCAAATTAATGCAAATCCTAAAAGGAATTGGGATAGACTGGCGCGAAAGAAGATTGATCAGCAAATTGTACATGGAACAGAGTGTCAAAATACGACTGGACCAAGGGGAGACGAGAAGTGTGAAGATTGGAAGAGGAGTTAGACAAGGTTGCTGCTTGTCACCGATTCTGTTCAACTTATACAGCGAATACCTTACCAAGGAAGCTCTTGAAGGGTTTGGAGACTTCAAAATAGGAGGACAAGTAATTCGCACTGTGAAATATGCAGATGACCTTGTGCTACTGGCTAGGGAAGAAATGGTGCTACAGGGCATGATTGATAGACTAATTGAAATTGGAAGACGCTATGGAATGGAAATGAATGTGGGAAAAACTAAAGTAATGAAAATCTCAAGGCAACCATCCCCAATGAAAATTATGATAGATCAAAAACAATTGGAGAATGTGGAATATTTCAATTATTTGGGTAGCATGATAACAAGTGATGCAAGGTGTACACGTGAAATTAAATCCAGAATTGCCATGGCAAAAGCAGCATTCAACAAGAAGAAAAATCTTTTCACCAGCAAACTGGAATTAAATTTAAGGAAGAAACTAGTAAAGTGCTACATTTGGAGCATAGCTTTGTATGGTGCTGAAACGTGGACACTTCGGAAAGCAGATCAGAAGTATCTGGAAAGTTTTGAAATGTGGTGCTGGAGAAGAATGGAGAAGATCAGTTGGACCGATCGTGTGAGAAATGAAGAAGTATTACACAGAGTCAAGGAGGAGAGGAATATCCTACATACAATAAAAAGAAGAAAGGCTAACTGGATTGGTCACATCTTGCGTAGAAACTGCCTTCTGAAACACGTGATTGAAGGAAAGTTAGAAGGAAGGATAGAAATGACGGGACGACGAGGGAGAAGACGTAAGCAGCTACTGGATGACCTTAAGGAAAAGAAGCGATACTGGAAATTGAAAGAGGAAGCACTAGATCGCACCCTGTGGAGAACTCGCTTTGGAAGAGGCTACGGACCTGTCGTAAGACAGACTACAGAATGAAATGAGTTTCAGCTGGCTGTCTAATATAACACTGGCGTCATCTTTTCATAATTTCAGAGGTGCTCTGGTGTGAGCTACAAATTTACCAGTATACATTTTTCTTCCAATCTCAGGCCTTATTTTTAATAATTGGAAACCTACGGGGATTTAAAAAAAAACAAATGTCTTATTTGACAACTTAAAGACTAAGGCACATTAGTTATAATGAACCGGGAAAGTGTACATTTAAATGGAGATTCGTGTTAGTTATTTTGAGTAAATAAGAAGTAACTTAAAACGTAGAAACGGAAGGTAAGGAAATTTCGGGGGTTACTGGGCATTCTCCACATTCATTCGATGACCGCCTAAGCCCCAAAGTGCCCACAGAGGGGGCGCCCATGTGCTACAGATCTTTTGTAGCAGGATGTACAATTGAAAACCACGACCCCTTAAGGGTGCACGATAAATTTCTTTAACTAGTATAAATCACGATGTAGGTTGCACGCAGGCAAACTAGTGTAGACTATTATGCCATCTGCACATTACTCCGTCAAGAGAGGCAATGACGTATAACGTCGCATTCGCGCAACCATTGTTGCAATTGAAAAGCAACAATGCTCTGTGTACTGTTGAGCTACATGTTACTGACAACAATATGAAAATATTGAGTGTTGCACAACAATGTTTTATGGCGAATATGCGTGGCCGACAACAATAACACGTACATCGGACTTCATGTTAAGTGCCCGATATTTCTGTCCTACTTTAACCAAATCTGGATTTTCTCGACAGGTTTTCATAAAATTCCTAAATACCAAATTTCACGTGAATCCGTCGAGTTAGAGCCGCGCTGATATATGCGGACAGACGGACGGACGGACATGAAAAAGCTAATAGGCGCTTTTCGCGACTATGCGAAAAAGCCTAAAATCGCAACACGTAACAGGCTTGTTGTATATGGCTGAAAGCTTCAACTGCAGATTTCTTAAAATTCTCAGTCCTCAGAAGGAATATAAAATAATCAGCACTATTATGGGCGATATGTTGTATTTACACTGTATATTTATGGAACCCTAAAAACACAAACAAATTAAATAATCACTGTGTCTTTGCTTACCCCAAGTTTCAGTCCACACCAGAAGGACGCTCGCATGTTACTGCTGAGTTGATTGCTTGAGGTCTAAATAATAGAATATCATGTTCCACTGCATGAAATATGCAAATACAGCTCAGAGCATGCGCGTGTCGTATCGAGCAGTTTGACCCTTCACTGCCCTATTTTACTGCAAAGCAGTGGAAAACTCTCCTTAGCCGTAAAACGTCAACACGGCATGAGACTGAGTAACTTAATGCGCTCTTGCACTGTACACTGATAAAGTAGGCTCGTGTTGCTAAAGTAGTTCTCTGCCATACTGGGGGGAAAATGTTATTCTGTTCTAGTACACAAACATAAACACGCGCACCTGTAAACACTTGCTCAATTTTATACGGAAAAATAAGAAAAAAAAAGCTTTATGCTTTTCATCACGTTGTCTTATGTACAAAAAGAAACCAATATATATATATATATATACATATATATATATATATATATATATATATATATACACGTCACACATAACACATGTTTACTAAAAACATAATTGCAGCTACATGTTTCGGCTCTATTAAGCCATTTTCAGGATGCATAAAATTGTGTAGACAGACCATGAATTATGTATTTAATATCCTTAAAATTGAGGTATTAATTCTGTCACAAATAATATATTCATAAGCTAAATATCATGAAACGTTTTACAGGAACGTCAGTTATGGTGGCTTGTCACGTTCTAGGCACGTTCGGAGAACTGACTGTCTGTCTACCGTCTACACTATCCCGGTCCCCACACTCAGAAAATATAATACTTACAGCTTTTCAACAATAACAATGGTTACGCGAACGCGCTTCATTGTTAAGTTTATATGTATATTGCCTCTATTGTTGGTAACAGTAGCTGTGAGCCACACAGATTGCAATAGATTAAAATAACTAGGTAGTTGTTAGTAGGTTTTTAATAATAAGTGTTTTGTTTCAAAGATAGCTGTTGGCTTCTCTCTAAAAAAAAAACTGCATTACCTGTAAGAAAGCTGTATTTTCTTCTCAGTTACTTCGTAACTTACGTAGCGTTGAATGCGAGGATGTGTGGGTGATGGATTACATTGCTGGCACAAAAACCGAATGCAATCGAATGGAATTTGACTCATCAAGACGTTGCAAAATCAGACCAATTTGATTGCGCAGAGAATTCCTGACGTAGAGGAATTTTATGCAAAATATTGGTGGCTGTCTTTGCAGCATCTTAGTGAGTCAGGTTATTGCATTTAACTGGACTTGATTCGGCCTGAGTTGCAACAGTGTAAAAGAAAGCGATCGTGACTGATTTGCAGCTACTAACCCTCAATTTGCTCGGAAGGACTTATGAAAACTAAGGAAATTCTTAGTCGTGACGGGTGGAGTCGACAAGAAAATTAAGTTCTGGAATACCGTGAAACGAACCTGTGTCTGTAACAACATAAGCAGGTATATAATTAATTTTACTTCAACAGACTATTTTTTTATGGGAATCGTGTAAAGAAAAACAGGCTGATTCTTTTCAATTACGTAAAAATTTAATAGTTGTTCAAACGCAATTCCCAGGTGCAGCACACTGCAAATATTCACTTACTGGACTGTATTCTGAGAAATTTAAAGTCATGTCTCTTCCTCACTTCCTACATATTTCTGAAGATCTTTTTTTAATATTACTTATCTATTTCTTATCATCAAAGTTTTATTTCACATAATTTTAAAGCCGAAGATCTAAGTGTAGTTCATATTTCTATAAGAGTCCTCAAATGAATAAATAAATAAATGCCAGTAAGTATATAAATGTGCATGGATCTCAACGTAATTATTACGGCGTAATTACGGAGATTATTTTAGAAATTAATAAATGATAATTTTAAGTAAAATAATTTTGAAATTTGATGTTATTGGTCCGGTGACCATGGAAAATACTGATTTTGGGATCAGACGTCTCGTATATGGCAGAGCTACATATACGTTTCGGAGAAACGTGTTGTCTCTATTTTCAGGGCAGAATGTAACAATTAAATCAGGAAAGCAAAACACCTAGAAAACATTAATAATGTATCCAAATACAATAATTTCTAAAATTCATTACAAAAGAGTTTTAAAAGTACCGAGAACGCCCAGCAGTCCGTCCTAAAACAGGAGGGGTTCTATCCTGATTATTACGGTAGCGCGTTTCTCCGAAAAATAGGTAAATTCCTACCAGACTACACGGTTTCGCATCCCAGACCACAGTACTCTTCCTTAAAAACTGCGTTTTCTTAAATGTTTCCGTTGGACATAAGCCATAACCCTAATCCCGGGCAACACGCTACACGGTTTGTAAATCAATGTTTTTACACAATGTCGTGTGGCGGTTCCGTAGCTAAAACACTGATCCTTGGCTCAGGTTCAACACATGTGTCAGAACAATTCATTGCAAAGAAAACGAAGAGGTGAAACCTGCAATTACAACACTAAATTAAAGACCGTTATTCATAAATAGTTCTAATTGTTCTTGCGTGTTAGGCTACAATACGTACAAACAACAAATATGCCACACTATTTGTAGATAAAAACAAAGAAGTGAAAATCTCAGTTACGACATTCAATCTCTACTGGTTAAGCCCATTTGCTGATTGAATTAGAAGACTAAAGAAGAAGAAAGTAGAGTGTAGTGACAAACACTAAATTTGTTACGGGTGGAGGCAGAAAATTTAGGGCTTTTAAGTTTCCAAGGCAGTACCCGCTCGTCCTTCTCATAAAGGTAAGCTGGAGGCTTGAAGAGCTTTGGGATGTGAAAGTGGGAAGGTAATGAATTGTGGAACTTTATGTATGCAGCAAAGGAAAGTTATAAAGCGTGTGCGTGAAATTTAAACTGAAGACTGAGAGTAATCTGTAGTATAGAGCCTACAAAATTCAATTCGTACCTCACAGAGAACACAGTCCCTGTCGACTAGAAAGACCAACAAGTTAATAGGGTGTAGGGGAAAAAATCGGTGTCTGGTGTGATCATCATACGGAACATATACATGTACTGCGTGGGCCAAATTAAGTTTCTTAATGTTAGAGTAGGTGGTACATGTGCTTACCACTTGTCTTTAAACAGTTAATGATAGAGTTAATTTTGTTTCATACCCACCTACAAAACTTCAACGGGACATTTCCAGACATCAGCAGGGTAGATTACCCTACACACCAATTACGAAGCCTTGTCTTAACAATAAATTATTGCACTTGCGGTCTGTGGGTACAGTGCGTAGTGTCTTAGACTGCTCAAACAGTAGTACATAGTGTCTTAGACTGCTCAAACAGTAGTACGTAGTGTCTTAGACTGCTCAAACAGTAGTACGTAGTGTCTTAGACTGCTCAACAGTAGTACGTAGTGTCTTAGACTGCTCAAACAGTAGTACGTAGGTCTTAGACTGTCAAACAGTAGTACGTAGTATCTTAGACTGTCAAACAGTAGTACGTAGCGTCTTAGACTGTTCAAACAGTAGTACGTAGTGTCTTAGACTGTTCAAACAGTAGTACGTAGTGTCTTAGACTGCTCAAACAGTAGTACGTAGTGTCTTAGACTGTTCAAACAGTAGTACGTAGTGTCTTAGACTGCTCAAACAGTAGTACGTAGTGTCTTAGACTGCTCAACAGTAGTACGTAGTGTCTTTGACTGCTCAAACAGTAGTACGTAGTGTCTTAGACTGTTCAAACAGTAGTACGTAGTGTCTTAGACTGCTCAAACAGTAGTATGTAGTGTCTTAGACTGTTCAAACAGTAGTATGTAGTGTCTTAGACTGTTCAAACAGTAGTACGTAGTGTCTTAGACTGTTCAAACAGTAGTACGTAGTGTCTTAGACTGTTCAAAAAGTAGTACGTAGTGTCTTAGACTGTTCAAACAGTAGTACGTAGTGTCTTAGACTGTTCAAACAGTAGTACGTAGTGTCTTAGACTGTTCAAACAGTAGTATGTAGTGTCTTAGACTGTTCAAACAGTAGTATGTAGTGTCTTAGACTGTTCAAACAGTAGTACGTAGTGTCTTAGACTGTTCAAACAACAGTATCATGGGTTCGAATAAAATTTGGAACATGACTCATTATTCTGTGTTTCCGTTATCCTGTGTAAGCAGAAAACTTGGAAAGATCTGATCCCCCACCCGAAGAGCCCTACCAGATGTTTAAAAGATTAATAACCTCAGAAGCTAATCGCGAATTGGAACAGCGTAGACACCCATCCATAAAACGTGAAGAAAAAGAAGAAGAATCTAAGACGACATCCATCCTTGTATTCAGTACTCTTGCATAAAATGAGCAAGAACGCTACGAAAAAAATAACACACTGACACGTCTTTACTGGATTCAGTTTTGGTTGGAATTTCTGAACAGTTAGGTATTTGGATCTGGGCCCTCTCATACTTTTTCTGCATCATTTAGCCCCGACAAAGTGGATAATGTAAGGAAACGGCATGTGGAAGTGAGCCAAAAATACCGTCAACAGAAGAGAGAAAGTAAGAAGAAAGCGGAGTGGTAAACAATGAAAGAAAGAATGTGGGACAGAAGTTAAAAGACCAATATAATTAGAAAACTCTCAGAAGAATTTGGTAGAACAACTGTGAAATAATCCCCAATAGCTGAATTCTGGAGCTTCTGATGCAACAATGTAGGTCGAAGATTATAAAATGCCAGGAAATCGGCACACAGAGAGAAGAGATCTAATACTCGCACAGGAGTAGACCAAGATTTTATTCAGTCCCTCATGCTGATAGTGATACTCATGACAGAAACGAAGAGAAGGAAAGACAAAACAAAGAAGGAGAGAAAGCTTTTTACGTTCTAAGACATGAATGTTAAGCAATGTAATCACATTTTGTATCAACATTTAACAATTTTGAAGAAGGAAGGAGGTTAATGTGATGGTGTTCTTCGAATTTAAAAACTGGTCACTTAGAACTTTGTTATTCTTGGCTGTCTTCGTGGAAGTTGGGCTGCTGCGCCACATAAAAACAGATTTTTATCTCTCCAAAATACTTAGGCCTTCTCGTCTAAACTATTCAATGCGTACAGTGGGCTCTTTCCCCGGGATAAAGCGGCCGGGGCATAGAGCTGGCTAGAAACCTCCATCTGGTGCCAAGATTAAGAATGGGAGACGCTAGGTATATTCCTCTACTCCCCTCACATGCCTTTATGGCGTACACACCGAAATTTTAATTTTAAGGTGCGTTTGCAAAGCAGCTGCGAAAAGCGATTTTTTAGCCTCGCCATATACGCTCGCCTGTCCATCTGTCCGTCTGTAAGTCCGTTCGCATAGAACAACGCAACTCCCACAAAACAGATTGTTGTGAAATTTAACATTTATGATTTTTACTACAATTTGTCAACATATTTCGATTTACTTTAACATCGGACAAATACAACATGCAATTTACACGAAGACGTACGTGTATGTGATTGTTCTTTACACTAGAGACGCCCGGTGTTCTCTGTGACGTACGGACTGAGGCCTATAAAATACTTCACGATATAAATATCTGGACTTTTACGAGACAAGCATAGGAAATAGAATATCTCGCCATTTACGAGAATTGTACACCAAACACGATATCTTGCCTTTATGACGAGACTACAAAAAAATACGATATCTCGTAGTCGAGGAGGGAAGCACAAAAAATACTGTACCACGACCTTTACGATGTCGGTAGTACAAAAGAAAACAAGGCAGACCCTGTAAGGGCGGAGAAGAATCTGATGACCCCACACACATGCACATATCATCCCACGTAAAAACAAAAGAAAATGGTGACAGCATTTGGACTGCACGCAGAGAGTTCACGAACAACAGAACTAGGAAAGAGGGAAGGCATTAGAAGTGTTACGCACTGCGAACATGTTGCTAGCTTTCTTAACTTTAAAATCTGAATATATTACCGCTGGCCGTGGCCGGTTTGAAAATTCTTTCGGGACTTATCATGTTCGTCTCTTCCGTAGGGAATGAATAAAACCTACTTCCCGCTTTGAGATTTCCATCAGCTTCTAATGGAAAAATATATCCCACACGATACTAGGCTGAAATCCGTACATATAAAAGTGAAACTGGGTGTTCCAAAGGAGCAAGCCTACATACCTTCATTGGGGAAAACAGTGTTTGCTACTTTGCATACTTTTTATGAGAATTCGTAGCTGAAGCATTTATAAACATGATCATAACACAGAAGTAACAATAGACGGAGTGAAATATCGTACTTCTATACACATTCACCAAACAGAAAAGCATTTTTAAAAACTTATAGATCCTAAGCGTGGGCCGGGATAGCGACTCGCTACGGGCTGGACGGTCCGGGGATCGAATCCCGGTGGGGGCGAGATTTTCCGCAGCCGTCCAGACCGGTCCTGGGGCCTACCCAGCCTCCTATAGAATGGGTACCGGGTCTCTTTCCCGGGGGTAAAGCGGCCGGGGCGTGGAGTTGACCACCAACCCTCATCTAGCGACAGGGTTTAAGAAATAGTAGAGCTATACCTTTACTCACCCTCTGGGCCTTCATGGCCTGTTCTGGGGAGAACTTTACCTTTACCTTTACCTTTACAGATCCTAAGTAAACAGCATGTCCCGGTGGCCGTGCGGTCTAAGGCGTAAGTCTGCAGCTGCTGGATTGGTGGAATCGCGGATTCGAATCCGGCTGAGGGCATGGGTTTTCGTCTCTTTTGTTTGTTGTATGTTGTGTAGGTAGCGGCCTCTACGACGAGCTGATCACTCGTTCGGAGGAGTCCTACCGGGTGTGTGCGTCTGTGTGTCTAATTGTGTGTGATCTATATGTCTCAACAATGAGGCGTCCTAGGCCCGATTTGGGCTGTTGCCCACAGCAGAAAAATTAAAACTACACTTTCTTTACGATAAACCGCTTTGAAGGAAAATAAGAAAGTGTGACTTAAGCTTTAAACAAATTACGGAACCAACACGAATGGAAAATATATCACAGGACAACATACAGTGTGAACCCAAATACCATATCCCATCGAAGTCCGTGCAGTACTTCCGGAAATCGAAAATGTGGACATTCGGAGGACATAAATTTCCATACGTACGAATTTTGTATTATACGTACCGTGCATTTTTCATAAGTTTAAGTTAAACCAACTAATGCACAATAATTATTAACAAAGTAAGGTATATTTGTAACCCCTACATACGGTTCAACAATCAAGTTGCCATCCTCATAGCGCGCATCAAAGAATCACAAATATCTATGGCGTCCAGATACACATACATTTGGCATTATAATGGAAGTACACATGCCGCTCACAGTATTAAAATGAATAGATGCCTATAGTCATAAAACTAAACGTTAACAGTAAATAATACAATGTGTCTAAGTCAGTGATGTAAGCTGATACTTCATATAAGACAGTAAAAGTTATTATATACAAATATTGTTACATGATTAGACTTAGACATTTAAAACGTATAAAAGTTTTTTTAAAAACTTTTCACTGGCTGTTGGCCATGTATGCAATCATACAGTTGATCTACGTCGATCTCGTCCTGTGACTTGGGATGTTGTGTGGTGAACACCGGACACCCAACATCCCAAGCCACAGGACGAGATCGACGTAGATCACCTGTATGATTGCATACATGGCCAACAACCAGTGAAAAGTTTTTAAAAAAACTTTTATACGTTTTAAATGTCTAAGTCTAATCATGTAACAATATTTGTATATAATAACTTTTACTGTCTTATATGAAGTATCAGCTTACATCACTGACTTAGACACATTGTATTATTTACTGTTAACGTTTAGTTTTATGACTATAGGCATCTATTCATTTTAATATTATGAGCGGCATGTGTACTTCCATTATAATGCCAAATGTATGTGTATCTGGATGCCATAGATATTTGTGATTTTTTGATGCGCCCCCTGAGGATGGCATCTTTATTGCCGAAACGTATGTAGGGTTTACAAATATACCTTACTTTGCTAATAATTCTTGTGCGTTAGCTGGTTTAACTTAAACTTCCATACGTACGTTCATTTTGCACTTTCTGAAAATAACGCATGACCTCATGGACTGAAATGTCTGAGAAAGGCCAGGGGGAGAGGTCAATATTCTTCTGCCCTGATCTACTTCACTGTTGGTAGCACCATTTTGTGGACGGCCCGGAGAGGGCTATTTATGTGACAGACCTGCGCTACCTTTACATGTTTAATTTTGCCCTGCGCCACGTCGCCCCGATTACACCTAGGCAATAGCTTCTTTTAGAGGTAAAAAATGGGACAAATATATTGTTTTACAATCTAATCAGCTCCATATCATCACCCTGTTATTTCTCAGCTATAAAATCCACAGATTTCTTGCGTACATATCGGCGAGTGAGACAACCTCAAAGTGAGCAGGGTAGATGCTAAAGTACTGAATAAGGAGTCACGAACGGTTGGGAAGACATAGTCCGTCACGCTGGAGACAGGGCGAATGGTTACTGTCAAGTTAAAGTATTTAAAGTAGAAAGTCTAACCTGTTACGAAATGCGATTTTTGAGGTCTTCGCAGTGATGGAGCTGAAAATTCCGTTTGTCTGGGATATGACGCCGCGTCACGGGTAATTAGATCTGACGGCGTCACAGTCTTAAGATTTATAACAGGTAACTATATATGGCGGAGGTTCGAGAGAGGACTTGGTGTAGGTCTATTATCCTGATATTTATTAGTGATCACCATGAAACTGTTTACAATAGCTGGGATGCGATTGATAACGAAATTTTCCGAAAACGGAGCCATAAACGTTTACAGCCGTACTGGATGCGAAGTTAGCGACAGGAAATCTGACTTCCTCATTGTGACGTCAGTTACTGGAAGACGGTTTACCGCATGTCCAGGATGACCGTCAGATGTGAATTCCTCTTTAACCTGGCGACAGGCTTTTGATTAGACTGTAAGTATAATGTGTAACAGTGATATTGTATACTGGAAATTTTGACTTTCTATCCCATAAACTGTATCGCTCGTGTCGTGGTGTCTGAGAGCGCTTGTGAAAAGTGTTTTAATTAACTGAGCTGTCAATCGCTGAAATTATGCGGCGTCGGCGAAGATAAATGAATATGAGTCATAGGTGGAATGGTACTGAAAGTGGAGAGCTTAAGTACTCGGAGCGAAACCTGTTCAAGTGCCATTTTGTCCACAAATCCCAAGTGGACTGGCCTGGGATCGGCACCTGGCCTCGGCGGTGAGTGGCCGGCAATTAACCGCAGGATTCGTTAAAACTAGTAGAATTTTTGCTGCATGAAATTCAACGATTTTTCTTGGGTCATGGAACCTGTATTTAGGAGAAAACGTAACCCTCCATTCTATCATCAATACAATGCTTGTAATAAACTGTGTTCGTTACGCAAGTTGTCGTTACTGTTGCTGCAGAATAGAACTATTAGACAGGCGCAATAAACGGCGGTGAGAGGTGTCGATGCCTCAGTCGATACTGCATTCTCGGCATTTGATATAAAGTTACGTAGCGTGCCTATTCAAACTGTGATTTCGAAGTGTCTTTCAAAAAGTAGAAGGTATAATAGTAGAGCAGTGGAAGGACTAGCTACGGAAACTACACTTAGAGCTATGAATCGTCAAACTTTTCTGTTTAATTTTTAGTTTAAAGTTCCCTAGTGAATGTGTGTACAATGTCCATGAAAAGCGCATGTCACACGGGCTTCTAAGGTCACACCGAAAATAATGAATTATATCGATCACACAGCCGACAGGTCACACTCATGTCAGCAAGATCTGCAGTACAGTGTGTCTGGTACACCTAAAGCATTTTGGATCTAAGGGAGGACGTAACAAACACGAAGACAACTGCAAACTCTACAGTTTCGTAATTTGTGTTCTTGACTATATTGTTAGGAACATCAAATTAAGGGGGATGAGATAGGGAGGACACGTAGCACAATGCGAGAAATAGGAAAAAAATTTTAATGGGAACACCCGAAGTAAAGAAGCTATTTGGGAGACATAACCATAGATGTGAGGATAATATTAAACCAGATCTTAATTCTTTTAAGCCTGGCAATGTGAAAATATTTTTCTGTATAATTCGACCCTATATCCAAAAGAGTATTACTTTGAAAGTTCCTAAGTTGCGACGGCTTGTTCTTCTGATAAGAGTAATCTCAAGATGAAGATGGGTATGGAGCATTGGTGGAATTATAATGACAGACGAAAACAGAAGTATTTGGGTGCCAAGTCTAGTCCATCTAAAGGTATATAAAAATTCTGTTCCTTCCTGACAGAGAACGCAAAATTTTACTATATCAGGACCAAACGGTTAATGCTGTTAAGGGAAATCAATGGTACTTAGTGTGAGAAGCATGTTAAGCACACACACACATTGTGTGGCAAAACAGTGTTTTGAGGTACTGTCTTAGGCGGTGTAAATATTTAAGAATGGGCTTTAAATAGCTAAGGACATTTGGTATAATGGTGTGGAATGAGCCACTTGGCACAACGTAGGGTCCACTGTCCTGCTCTTGTGAACACGACAATGAAGACTCAGGTTTCACGTAAGTCAGAAAACTTCTTGGCTCGCTGAGGTACTATCAGTTTCTTGACGGCTGGCTCCCATAGGACCTGGAGTCATTTTATCGCTTTTAACTCCTGATTAGTATGTACATAACTTAATTGTATCTCCGATTTTACAGTTTTGACATTGAGCTTATATGCAATATGTATGGTACGTCTTATCGGATTCCGTTCGATTCCCGGCGGACAAGAGACATTTCTCTTCTCCAAAGCGTCCAGGTCGACTCTGGAGCCCACACGGCGTCGTATTCAATGGGTACCGTGGGCTCTTTCCGCGGGGGTAAAGCGGTCACAGCGTGCAGCTAAAAATCACCTCCATCTAGTGCCAAGGTTAAGAATCACTGGAGCTATAACTCTACTCTCCTTATATGCCTTCATAGCGTCGACAGGAACAGCTTTACCTTTACTTTGCCTGGCTTTGGATTTTGGACATGGAGGAAGCAAACAGCCTTTAGATGCTGACGCGTCTAAATACACACGCGCGGTCACCCACTCAGACTCTGTACCATGGCGTTAATAGAATTCTTGAGCTGTTGGCCAAGTTTTGCACGTACTGACCCTGGCGTTTATTTTTCAGGCTATGGCTGTGTGTTTATTAAGCGCAGTGATTTTCCTAACATCTTTGGACAGCGTCTATGCTGGCAACGCTTCCATCAACGACTCCCTCATATACACCGGACCAGAGAGCGGATGGTGCCCCGACAATTGTTCATGCATACTGACTTATCATGTGAACTGTACGAAAGTTGGGCTCGACGTTCTACGTGTCGCCCAGTTTCCGGTTAATTCAAGCAAAATTCGCAGTTTGTGGCTAGATGATAATAATCTCACCAAATTGGAAGCCAAAGTCTTTAAAAAAATGAAGTATCTGAAACGCCTAAGCCTCTCAAACAATTATCTCACTAAACTAAATCCCCATTTGTTTTCAGATTTGTCCGATTTGAAGTACCTTGACCTGCGTAAGAATTGTCTTGTGTCGCCTCTACGTAACGACTTATTTAAATCATTAGGTCAACTTCGTGCCCTGAAGCTGGACTACAACAAACTCACCACATTGGACTCTAAACTGCTAACTCCAATCGCTAACAATATCACCGAAATCACTTTGTCCAATAACCCTTTCATTTGTGACTGCAGCATCCGAGATGCAGTGGAATGGTTTAAGAGATATGAACTCAGTTCACAAGCAACTTGTGAACATCCTAGTCCTGGAGAATCATGGAACACTCTCATCTTTACAGGTCATTGCGAATTTACGCGAAAACCTCAGGTTGATTTAACTTGCCATATCGTATCCAGATCAGTACAAGAGGACACCGACGAGCCATCAGATTCTTTTTCCTTACTGCTGGTGTTCGTGGTTGCAATTTGCGGATTCTTACTTTTACTTTGCGGAGGGCTGTTATTATACTGCTGGAGAAGAGCTACTAGAAATTCAACCCCAAATCTTGACCGCAGGATTAACGAAAATAAGCACTATGACGATATCGTGTCAAGTGATTACTATTATTACGAGACTGTTCGTCCAGTGCCCAGATATACGTCCGTCGTGACCTCCAGTAGACCAGGAAGTACACCAGAAATCCCAAAGAGACCACAAATCAGTGGAACTGAACCTGGCAGTTTTTGTCAGACTAGAGGAAACGATGACGTCGGGAACGTTCGGAATTCCGTCAGTGACAGTGATTCGTACATACAGCCCGAAAATCCTACAACCGACAAAGAAACCCAGCCGAAAAGTTACAAGCGTCATCCCTTGCCCCGTCTGAGGTTCTAAAACGCTCTGGTGACATATCTGATGCAACCGAAGACAACAACTTGGTTCCAACAAAGCCCCTTCAGAGTTTCACATTTCAAAGAAACGTGACTGATGAAGAGAAAGAAGAAGCTATTTCTCCTTTACCATCGGAAAAGATGATATCGACATCTGCAATACCAGAAATTATTGAATTTCAACATGTCCAGACCCAGAAATCAGAATACCCCTGGGAAAGAGGCAGCTTTTGGAAATCTTGAAGGCATAAGTCAGTATATTTCAGGATTTGTACAGAACTGAAGTAAAGGGGAAGGTGCCCGTCGGTGCAATCTGTATATTTTGAACATTTATGTCCTTCTGAATACTATGATTTTTTGTGATTTCTGAAATGCTGTAATATCACAAGAAATTTATCTACTTGTGCCAGAACTGTCTGGAAAAACTTGGAAACTGTCATTCTCTACAAGTAACACAGCAAAGATATGTTTGAATAACACTGATAAATAGATTACCGTGGCTGGACACATTAACCACGAAATGAAATGGAAGAAAAAAGTTTAATCTACTTGTGACCATATACTTAACACTGTAAGCACTCCTATATCTCAAAGTTTGTATATTTTTGTACGAGTATATTAAGAACTAAGATTCAAGCAACCAATTACTACTCAGTTTTAAAGGAAACTGAATTCAGATTTTGGCAATTTAAAAATTCAGTTTCAACACAACAAGAAAAACTTCCTTCTTCATTACAAAACAAACACCAGTCGGTTAAAGCTGTTAAGAAATTACCGCTGTTTGTTCACAGTATTATATGAAGCACAAACAAACTCTGTGGGTAAAATGCAGAATTACTGAATGTTAAAGCGAGTGACACATGGTTACCGCTGTGCTTTGAAGGGTTAAATTGTAGCAGGAAACCTATGAATATACCAATAAATAAGAGAATTAAAATAACGAACTTCACAACCGGTGTTTTCTTTTTTGTGAAGGGCCCCGCAGCAGATGCTACGGACGCACCGCAGACTTGAATCTTATTGTGCAAACCTGTGATGAAGATTATAGTTTTCTCGTTTTTCCTTGTAATGGAGCACCGGTGGAATGAAACTGACAGGGGTAAACCGAAGTACTCAGGGGGAAAAACCTGTCCCAGTGCCACTTTGTACACCACAAAACCCACATGGACTGACCCGGAATTTTTTTTTTCCTGTCCCGTTATTTTCCCTTTGGTCCATTTTGTATTTTTAAATCCTTCCGTCCTTCTTCATGTCACTTATGATCCATACTAGTTTTTGTACAACAAACACAACATCCATGCCCCCGGCGGATTTTTTTTTTTTTTTGCCTGTCCGGGGTTTTTCCCCTTTGATCCATTTTTGTACTGTTTAATCCTTTTTTTTGTCCTTCATGCCACTTATGTTCCATACTACTGTCCGTACAACAACACAACACAAACATCCATACCCCGGTAAGATTCGAACCCACAATCCCAGTAAGCGAGCGGCCGTAGACCCACGCTCTAGACCGCGCGGCCACTGGGATCGGCAGGTCGAACTCGGGCCTCCGCGATGAGAGGCCGGCGACTAATCGCCTGAGCCATGGCACGGCCGTTCACAACTGGTCTTACAATCTGAAGATATTTTCCGTCTAGTTCAGTAGGGAGGTAGGCCTACCAATATTTCAGTGGAACCCAGTGCCTCTGTCTTCAAGCACGAGGTTTTATTTTTGTTCACTAGCTCATAAAAGTACGCAATATATGATGTAACTTTCCCATAAAATGTCAACGTGATTTAAACTCACAACCAACCCCTAATTAATGGGACACATGAACACTCAGAACTCCTTTGCAATGAATAAGAGATTCAATCCATAGATTAGCCTTTAAACGACCTAAGTTCGCGTATGCGAACGCACGTAAAAAAACGTCCCTAGAAATTCATTTTATATATTTAGGCAACAAGGAAATTTACTGCATTTTAAGACATGCTGTATAATCTCTGTTGTATTTTCCACAAAATGCTGTTTATTTCATAATCTTATCTTTTTCTGTCCAAATAATACATTTTCCACAAGCCATGCTCTAAAATTTAAATAACAACCCGGACACTTAAAGGTTAAAATCACGATTTTCTCTGAGGTCATAACCCAACAATGAAACAATTATTACGAATACTTCTCAAATTCTTGTGGGTAGTCAAAAGCTCTTCTGAGGGCACAAAGTGACGTGTGAGAATACGATTGGCGACCACTGATGGTGGCGTGGTCGCCACGTTTGACTTCTGGGACAGAAGAGGCTCACAGAAAATCCGGAAGGACATGGAATCCAGTAAAAGTAACAGCATGGTCTTGTTCTTCCAATAATTCTTCCCAAAACTTAGCCCAGAATCGTGTCTGCTCCCTTCTTATCTGAGAGCCTCAACATTAAAATCTAAAAAATTGTAATTTTACTCGGTGTTTTGTATGGCTTTAAAACTTGGTCTCTAACAACACGTTAAGAAAAGTGAGAGTGTCTGAGAACAAATTATTTATGACACCCTTGGTACTTACAATAGAAGTCATATGATGCTGGGGTATATTAAGTCACTAAGAGCTCCGTAATTTGCAACAGTCACCACACATTACATAGCATTAGGATGATTAAATCAAGGAGGATGGGGATGCACTGGGTATGTAAGTCTCATGAAAGATATGGAAAACAGATGCAAAAGTTCAGTCAGAAATCTTGAAGGGAGAAACCACTCGTGGAACTTCGTCTTAGATAGGAGATTAATATTAAATTTAATCTTAAGGGAAGAGTGTTTAATGGGGAGAGACCAAACTTCACGCCAGAACCAAAGAACTGTTACATTGTAGTCTGAATTATGTTCACTTCATCGAGTCTTTACTACCAATACAAATTTTTTGCGATATTTTCTTCTTCGTCAGTAGACTGAAATACGGTAAGTATAGCCATACTACGTGTACAAAAGTCAGTAACATGCTGCTGCTTCAAAACACATTTAGCCCTTTAACGACGAAACGCGTCTGTTCTATATAAGGACTCGGTGCCTACCGCGCAGTAAACAATATCCACCTTGGTTATAGGAAACCAATATGTTAATGCTGTATAAGGCAAAAGTCGCTGTTTGTTCAGAGATCCATACACAATACACAAACGCAATGTGAGCACCGTGTAGAATTTTTGAATGTTAAACCTGGTGGTAAAGTAACCGCTAGGCTTTTAAAAGGTTAATTTCAAATGAATTTTGTGCTTCATATGAACAAAATTGTTTATTCAGCTAAATTATAGGTTTAAATGCATTTTAAGCTTTACGTACTTTGATAAGAGACGGAGAGATAAAAGGGATTCTGAACTTGCAGCGTGTTACAGAAATCCCTTACTTGTCGGTCCATAAAGGCATAGAGACATTCTGCAGAACAGAGTGTTTGTTGCAGTTTTACAAACTAGCAGGCGCGCACCCAGGGGGGAGGGAAGGGGGGCGGGGCGTGATATCGTGCTGCAGTCCCCCCCCCCAAATCGAAACTTAAAAAAAAAACACAAATTTTGTAAACACATGATATCAAGCATCTTACGTAATTGACCCTTCAGCCGAAATCAGCCACTGAAATCGGCTGATGGTTATCAAATTGGCATTTTGAAAAATAAAATAAACTTAGGAACATGCAGACTACTCTCTTTTTTTCAGTTAGCCTTAATTTTCGCTGCAACCAAACTTTCAAGTGGGATTATGTTACGCTATATTGTAATTACAATTACGACATGATTTTTATAACACAGTTTTTAAGATCAAACATAAATTATATAGGCCCATGGTCTGTTTCCCCCCCTCCCTCCAAACACCAGTGAAGAATTCTGGGTGCGCGCCTTCAAAATAGATACATGACGGCTACTTTAAAACTCAAACAGCATGAGGCCTGCTAAATGTGTTATTTAACCAAAGGTGCTACTAAATATTATCCACGGGACGTAGATTGCACAAGCGTAGTACGTCCTGTGATTCACTGTTTTTTTTTCCGTGTAGGAAGTAGTATAGATAAACAAACAGGAACCTTCATGCTCAAGATAAATTGCACAATGCGTAATCATAGCTGTGCTATACTCTTCGTCAACAGGAATTTCTGGGAAGTTGGCCTATTAATGGCGGCCAATGGCAGCAGTAGATCAGGGCTACCAAATTTGTGGCTGTGCTAACCTAACACAGGAATATATTTCAGACCGGAATAAGAAGTCCCATGGATCGACCATTTCAAGCTGCTGTTCTTTCACCATCGTTAAGTCATTATATTCCCCTACAGTTGATGGATTTTGGGTGGGGGCAGCTTTAGGCAGGCTCGGGGAGCCACGACCGGCGCCATCCCTGCCATCCGTGACACATTTTTTTTTGTGTGGCCTCAGTAATAAACTTTGCGGGTCGAAGTTTTGTGTGCGTCGGGTCAAGTATGAGAACAACTCTGCCAAAAAATGTTGTACATGTGCGTGTATTTAAAAATAGCTGGGCCTTCCATACCGGTATTTTTATCGCCAACAAAGAATTGTGTAATACTGATGTTGAATACTATTTACTCCATTGAATGGGATGTTCTGAAACGTCCAGTTTTCTACATAGAAGCCAGGATAGCGAAGTCGGTATAGCGACTAGGCTACAGGCTGGACGGTCCGAGGTTCGAATCTCGGCAGGGGTAGCAGATTTTATCTGTTCTCTTAAACGTACAGACCGGCTCTTGGGCCCACCCAGCCTATTCAATGTATACAGGAAGTTTTTTCTCAGGCATACAGCGGCCGGGGCGTGAAGTTGACTACTCACCTCTAACTAGTCTGGAGGTTAAGAATGAGTGGCGATTTACCTCTGCCTTCGTGGCGTTGACTGGGACAAATTTCCATTTACTTTTAGCGTTTTTCTCCAGACACACCTTACAGGCCAGATGTATTGAATTTAGGATGATTAGTTATGATGTGGAATAGACATGTAAGAAGAATAAGCATTTACCTGACAGGATTACAGCAAGGCCATGTAAGTTCCTGTCCACGACTGACTTCGAACTCCGTTTCTCCAAGTAAGAAGAAATTTTTATGGAATATACAAATACTGGGGCTGGGAGGTTAATACTACGATCATCTTTATGGAAATAGCTTTTGGTGATCGGAGATTGACAACTGCCTCGGAATCTGTTTTGGTGCCGTGAGTTGAGGTTCTATCGGCAAAGACCATGAAGAGTGCTGTCTTATGGGACATAACACCGTACAATTTGAGACATACGTACTAAATTACAGGGCTTTGGTGTTAATACTACTGAACTTCTGGCTTCCGCTACAGTACCAGTTACGTGACACAGTTCGAAAATCGCCATTCGACGTCATCCTGAGCCAGTTCACATATTCGCAACTTAATTCCGTAACATCAGTTTTAATATTATCTCCTCAACTCTATGGTGTGCAAAACATCCGCTTTTCATAAGTCTGCTCACCAAAATTCTGTTTTTTCTTGCACTCGGCGCTACACGACTGAACCACCGCACCACACCGACTGTCAATTGACTACGAGACATAATTGCAGACGGTCAATGACGGTCAATGACTTGCACAAGCCCTCGAGTTCTCCGTTCCTCTTATCACTCTTCGAACTATGAAGTTCATCACACAAACCAGTCGATTAGGGAAGTAATCAATGTGTATGTTGAGCATCATAACAAACACACAAATACACTTTTCAAACCGCGGAGGTCTGAACATTAAGCAGGTGATAAAGCTATCTAATTACAGGCCTGGACAGGCCCTTAGGGCTCCAGGAGGTTGAGGCTCCCAGAATTTCTAGACAATCGGAATATGAAGGCGGTAAGGTTGTCAGCCCTACACATCGGCCACCTTTACCCCAGGAGACACCCCTGGTACTCATTTCTGTTAGAGGCTGAGGCGACCCGCGGGCCGGAAGGATTAAGTCAATGAAAAATCCCAGTGACCCAAAGGCAGGTGATACAATATAGCAAATGCTGTCTTTTAACAGGCTCATTTATCCGTCTTTGACATGAACACATTTGTCTCTTTTATTTTATATATTTGTAATTTAAATGAGTTTCTGAGAGCAGGTTTGCGGCGAGGGATGTTAAGTTACGTTCTTCAGGGATCCGACTACTTGCCAAGAGAAAATAATCTTTCTCTGATTAGAGGTAGGTGCATACAGATTATGAAGTAATCGGGTTGATAACTTAGACTGCTACAAGTATGCTGGAATGACAAGTAGTGTAGAGGACTGAAGGCAGGAAACTGAACTGTGAGTGGATTCAAGGATGGCTGGACATAGTGATAAGTGTTGATGAGCAATGTAACCAGAGGATAGGACTTGGGTGGGGGGGGGGGTGTATTTGCGTCGTTTAATACAAACCGGGTAGAGTTCAGTGGAAGGGCTTATCGGGGTCCTACGTTGCTGCGTAGTTTTTCAAACAACCGTATCTCTAATCAGTATTTGAACAAGCTACACAAAAAGGAAAGGAAGAAGCATCTCG
Organism: Reticulitermes speratus; assembly: GCA_021186555.1. NCBI lineage: Eukaryota > Metazoa > Arthropoda > Insecta > Blattodea > Rhinotermitidae > Reticulitermes > Reticulitermes speratus. Next base: position 17,127,024 of record JAJKFL010000008.1, on the reverse strand, counting down.
TCATGTGACTTTAATTCTGTGAAGGTTGTTGTTCGTGTGAGTAGCTTATTCTTGCGAATGAAATTCAGACACTGGAACTGGTATAGTTATGCTTGGTTTTGTTTTCTACAACGTATTTGGATACTAATAGTGGCTCAAAATCGTGAGAAGTGTGTGCATTTATTATGGATAGTGTAGAAAGTGAAAAAGGAATTGTGTGTGTGTGTGTGTGTGTGTGTGTGTGTGTGTGTGTAGGTTGATGGAACGTTAGACAGTCAATCTCTGCTACGACGTTTCCCTTATGGATGTGTAAAGCGAGAGGAACAAATTCCAGATATATAGAAACCTCTGACAGATGGGGTTTTCAAATTATGACCTTGCGAACTTCATTGTAAAAACGCGCAAGCCTAGACCAGTTCAGCGCCTACGCTGGGCTTAAGCAGCGTTGTACAAAGAAAACCCTGTAGTTCAGAAATATCAACCAGCCATGTGTCAAAATGTTACCCAATATTCAATGCAAACATTTCCGTAAATATGTTATTGGGGTTGTAGAACAACATGAAGATTTTATTTTTATTTATTTATTTATGGTGTATCTTAACGGGGATTTCAGAAGCTCGGATTATACAGCGCCCAATTACAGAATGTTCAGTAAATTAATCTAATAAATTGGAAGGAATGGGAGACGAAAATTTCATGGCCTAATTTGAGGAACAATTCCAAAATTTACTTGGAATGATTGAGGAAAACCACGACTTGGGACTATAACAGGCCACCGGGCCGAAAGTGGAACCACGGCCTCCCGATTACGAAATGAAGGCTTAAATAAAAAATATACAATTTGAAATAAATTAGTGAATACCATAACAAATCAAGATAAACGACTGGATGGAGGACTGTTCGAATGAGTGAATGATTGACTGACTAAGTGAGTGAGTGAATGAGTGAGTGACTGACTGAGCGACTGAATGATTGAGTGATTGAGTGAATGAGTGAGTGACTGAGCGAGTGACTGAATGAGTGAGTGAATGGCTGAGCGAGTGACTGACTGAGCGAGTGACTGAATGAGTGAGTGAATGGCTGAGCGAGTGACTGAATGAGTGATTGAGTGCATGAGCGAGTGACTGACTGAGCGCTGAGCGAGTGAGTGAGTGAATGAGTGAGTGACTGGCTGAGAGAGTGAGTGAGTGAATGAGTGACTGAATGAGTGAGCGTGCGTGTGCAGGCACGCATATGGAACCTGAGCATCTAATATTCGTGATTTCCAAATTCCGTTCCGTGGAACGCTGCAACACCATGAACATTTTCCAAAATATTTTCAAAAAAATTTCTCTAGCTGTGGGTTTCTTTAACAATATGAATATACAAATCAGTGTTGTGGGAAACGTTTATTCTGTCCGAGCTACTATTAAGTACCGAAGTAAAGATTTTAACAGGCTTGTGGGCTTCAAACTTGAAATCAAAATGCGACGAACATTAAGCAACTGATTTCATTTACACTGCCCAGTATTAAGGAACAGAGAGATCTGATGTCTTCACAGCGGTGCATATTCAGACTGACATGTTACGGTGTGTGACATGTACTTTGGCGGATGGTTTAAACTTTTCGGGGGAACCCGCAGCCTTACACTGTTAGCTTGAAAACTGAGGCAGCAGATTTCTCGGAAACGTTGATACAAATCTAATAGAATGCAAGGCGTCACATCTAGAGATCTCATTTTTTTAAACACAAAAAACGGAACATTTAATAACATTTAGGTGGGGTGGTGGGCGGGGGGTGGAAGACAAATTTTTAACCTGTTACGCAATGAAAAAAAGCAGAGTAATTTATAGATAATGGTAGAACGAGATGACTCACATTAATTAACGTTAATTGTTGCTACTTCATAACTAGTTAAAATTTAATTAAAGAAGGAGAACAATAAACTATCGACTTGTACACGAAAAAATGGGCAACGCAACATTAAGAGTGACAACTCCGCACTCAGACAGCCAGCCTACCGCACACAAGCCCTCGACCCAGTGCGATTCCAACCGCGGGAAAAGTCAAGATTTTCGTATTCTTCGTCAGAAATATTGAATTTTTATGACTTGGAAAAAAAATCCGGGACAGAGCTCCTTGAAACCCACAAAACAGGGGACTTTCCAGGGAAAATAGGGCGAATGGGATCCCTAGTCACATCCGATAGCACCGTAATCTGGAACATTCTTCCTTGACAAGATATCTGCTTCGTCCACATTATGGCGCTTCGGCCCATTTTCGGGCTATGACCTCCCCGTTGTCGGGGTTTCGAGACAGTTGAGTGTGTACGAGGTGAGGGTGTCAGCCCCATGCCCAAGTCCCAACCTGAAGGGCCAGAATGTCCATCTCTTGTCCGGCGCCTCGCTCTAAACCTGTCCGGCATTGGTTGCCTTACCAGTAGCTAGGCTGCCGTCGGCAGTGACTTCGAGTTTACTGGTACACGCAAGGTCCGTCATCCGGCTAAATACGCCTTCGGCAAGATTCAGATACCATCGAGGTATCTTGAGAAGATACAGGCCTCCCTAGTATCAGCTGACTAGCAGACGATGTAATGTATTCTGTATATTTAGGGTATATTTATGGTCTATTTAAAAACCATGTGAGTGGCTCAGACTATATAGAATGGAATAATAGGATGATTGGTGAATAATGAATAGGGAAGGATATGGAAGGAGGCGGCCTTGGTCTAATTTGAGGAAATATCTTTGGACTTCAGAATGTATTTTTATATTTGTATAAATTATAAGAAAACTTTCACTAAGAGACAAAGCATTAGCCCCAATATTTACGGGTCTCTGTAATATGAAAGATGACAGATGACACGGGGCAGGTTACTGAACACTCACTAAATCGCACATAAATTGATTCTTTCGCGGTGTGAAGTGAGTCAAATGTTCTTTAATCATTGTCCTTGCAGTATTATGTGGCCATCAAATGTTATGACGTATATGGAACTCTTCTTTATGCTAAAAGAAATTTATATGTATTAACGTGTAATGGAAGATTACTTGTATTTCAGGATAGAATGGAAGTCTGGCTGTGCTTCTGGGCAACGCTGATGTTTGCGACACTCACCACCGCCACAAGTAAACGTACGTGTGTAAATGACACATTAATTGCTTATGAAACATACTTTATGAACCTACGTGATTACAACTGTTCCGAAAACTACCGCAATCTTCGTAGAATTCATCTGGCCAATAATAATCTGTATTCTTTCGAAGGAACAGGCTTAAGTGACGTCAGCGGCCTGCTGTATCTCGTAGTAGTACATAACCTCTTGACGTCTCTAGATCCCGACTTCTTATCCAGTCTCACAGAACTTATTTTTCTCGACCTGTCTTACAATAAACTGGAGTCTTTCAAGAACGAACAACTTTTCGCCTCGCAAAGTAAACTAGAAGTACTTAGGTTATCACATAACCGAATTGTCACTTTGGATTTTAGAGTTCTAGCTCCATTACACGCCCTCAAAGAGCTGAATTTGTCTGACAATCCATTTTGTTGCGATTGCGAATTAAGGCACACAGTGACATGGTGTGCAGAAAGGAATCTGAGTACAGGTGCTGCCTGTGAGAACGGAGTGCCATGGACAGGCTTCAGTTATGAAAACTGCACTTCCGTGACGTTTGTCGTGACAGGAATTGGAATCGGCATTGTAGTAGTAGCATCTATTGTTGTTGAGGCATGGGTGTGTCGTTTAAGAAGGGCCCGTCATGATGCAATTGGTACCGAACCTGCACTGCTTGAAGATACACTGGAATATCGGGCACTTGAATACTGCCCGACTACCCCAAGCAATCAACAAACGTGCCAGAGTTCATGTTCTACACAATCCCTTCTGTTTAAGCCAACTGCTATGAGTTCGTCCCCAGAATATGCACAAATAACACAGAGGCAGGATATTCATCATACGGAAACGGGCTCAAATCCTGGCACAGAGCCTGGAGTTCCAATGTCACCTACTTACGCAGAACCTTACCAACACACAACAGAGGCGTCTGGAACGTATTCTGTGCCTTACGACCACACAGCCGCTGAAGCAGAAGGCAGTAAGACATCCGATGAAAACGTGTTATGCACTGAATCGAATAATGAAATGTATCCAGCTGGGATATTTTTCCATAATTGTCTGTATTCACAACTCTAATGTAACATTTCTTCCAATTCTCGTGTACTTGTGTTACTTCTTTACTTATGTGTTGAGTCTCAAACACATTTGTCCTTCAATGTCTCTGCCAACACCAGGTTCGTATCAGCATACACCGGGCCGGGATAGCGTAGTCGGTATAGCGACTCCCTTCGAGCTGGACGGTCCGGGGATCGAATCCCGGTGGGGGCGAGATTTCCAGCACCCGTCCAGACCGGCCCTGGGGTCTAGCCAGCCTCCTGTACAATGCGTACCGGGTCATTCCCGAGGGTAAAGCGGCCGGGGCGTGGCGTTGACCACCCACCCCCATCTACTGCCGAGGTTAAAGAAAGAGTAGAGCTATACCTCTATTCCCCCTCTGGGCCTTCATGGCCTGTTCTAGGGTGAACTTTACCTTTTACCCACTATATGTATTTACTAATCAGTATCGTTTGTCTTATACTATTTATTCTCTAAGTAAAGCGTTCAATTATAATCCATATTGTTCTATAAAACAAATGTTTCTATTTACAATGCTCCCACTCCGCCATCCTGTAAACTCTGCATGTTTCGTTCTCATGTTTTTACCATTTGCATTTCGTCTTGCATAAAAGGTTGTGCCTAGTGTCTTCCGTTCTGTTATCTTGTGACAACTAATTCTTTTCTCGAACGCTAATTCTTTGTTTATGTTTAACCACTGTCTACAACGCACCTAACTATAACTATGTATGAAGGTAAAGATAAAAATTAAAATAAAACGGGTATTAGTTACGATAGTGGTTTATAGCTCTGTAATGTGTGGGTTGCAGATAATTTGTCGGACTACTGTGTACGTGTCTGGGTGCTCTGATACTAAGGTTGAGGAATTTAATTCTTGGTCAAAGAAGAGTTTGATTTTGGACAGGTGGAAAAAGTGAATACGAAATGTCGCTACAAAATATCCTGGCTGAAAACAATATTTAGATTATATCAATGACTTAGTACTTAACAGGGAAGCGTTGATAGAAGTCTTACGCACGTAACAACAGAAATATATTCGTCTCAGTATTCTGATTTAAGTCTTTATCAAATGTATTAAATGCAGCTGTCATTTGACGTGAATATCTGCTAAGAAGAACTGTACACGAAGGTAATGCATTTCATTATTTTGTGTAATTATGAATGTCCTTGTGTACTTCATTGTAGTGAACCTAGTGTAAAATATACTCGTAAATTCCTATATCTCAAATAATACACTTGTGTTCTTGTGTGCGTGTGTATGTACAAAGCTGACAAATTCCCGGTACAGATTAGTTATTTTATTTTATAGATGTTTTAAGTGACCTTTCAATTATCACAAATACTAACAAATTAGTCCAAGAAGCAGAGGAGTCCCTCAGACAGTCACGAATTTCTCTGCATTTTATTGAATCTTAAGGTTAATTGTCGGGGTAACTGGTTTCTATCCTGAGCCATGTGAATCTAGTCCACTACCTCACACCAAATTTCTTTAAGATACATTTTATTATTATTCTACCATCTAGGCTTATGTTTCCGCGTGGTCTGTCCGATTTAGTTTTCCGTACCAAAATGTTACAAGCATTTCTCATCTCTCTCATGCATGGCACGTGCACTGCACATCATATCCTTTTTTTATTCCATCTTCATACTACAACCATCAGCATAAGATATAAATGCATATGATTATTTATATTCTATAAGAAATAAAAAAATAATTTACAAATCAAAAGAGAAAACAAGAAATCACAGGACAGCAAGTAGTGACTAAAAATGCCAGAAGACAAGAACACTAAACTAATTTATATAGTTCGCAGTTTTAAGCACAGTTATCAAATGAATGAAGGTATCTTCAAAGCAAAGTTTTAAGGGAAAGCTTGGTTAAAACATAATCAGTAAGAAAAGTATTGGCAACATATAGCATTTCAATAAGGTTTTATTTAAGGGCATACATAATAATAATAATGATTCTCGAAATTTAAATATATGGACGAAAAGAGTTAAAATTATTTATATTTCATTTTGTGCAGCCTCCGGAGCTTGCTTATGTCATGTGTACAGATACGTAAAATTTGAGTTTAAAAAATCCATGTGTCTAACTAGACCCATTCATGAACACAACGTGATAAAATAACCAAAATTGGATTAGCATTTCCCTGAAGACGAGAACAGAAGTCGTTCTCGAAACTTTGGTTTACCCACCGTTCAACCACCTGACGCGGCTGCTATCCCGAGAAAGTTCTGTTGTAGGAACTTTACTTGTGATATTAATACTTGTGAGAGACAACGAAACTTTTATGTCTGAATAATACAACTGATGAACACATACGAATATACTCGTATGTAAGTTTCAATAGGCTATACAGATACTTGCAAGTGTGTAACAATGACGATACTATGAATTTAACGTGCAGGCTTCGAATGTTACAAAAGCGATCACATGAGACTGCATTACACTTAGATACCTCTCGTAGGAGATGTCATATAAGCAATGAAGCTACCGTAGCAACAATATTTTTATCGAGGCGTAAAAATAACATATTATTTCCAGGAAAACCTTGAGAATTGAGCAGCAAAAATTTGGCACGTTTGAAAGCAAAGCGCTGACCTGAAACTTTGGCCATAAGAGAAAAGAAGTATGTGGAGGCTGGAATATAACGAAGTGCTTAATGATTTTAACTGTTTTATTAATATTATTAGTGAGATTAAAATAAAGGGGAATGAAACTGAGGAGGCATGTTGCACGAACTCGGAAATTAGATATGCATGTCAGGATAGCGTAGTAGGTATAACGACTTTCTACGGGCAGAACAGTCCGGGGATCGAATCCCGGTGGGGGTGAGATTTTCCGCACCCGTCCAGACCGGCCCTGGGGCCCACCCAGCCTCCTGTACAATGGATACCGGCATCTCTTTCCCGAGGGTAACGCGGCCGGGGCGTGGCTTTGACCACGCACCCCCTCTAGTGCCGAGGATGAGTATGGTAGAGCTATAATTCTACTCCCCTCTGGGCCTTCATGGCCTGTTACAGGGTTAACTTTACCTTTACCCTTAGATATACAGGTAACGATTCTTTTTCCATGAAGGATGAATCGGCAGGTTCCTCCGGATCATTTGCTGTATATCTGCTAAACTACACTGAAGACCTTAACTTCATATTTATCACTGCGAGAACCTCAATTTCACATTGAAAGTGTACGTTTCCCACCTACGTCTTCGATCGACAGAACAGGTCAACCTCAGGTGAGTATATATACAAAATGTTTAACGATTATCATTATTGACTAGTGTGTTTACCCGTGAAAAACTGCGGAGTGAAAAATAAAGGGCAATAATTTTTTCGTAATCAAATAAATATCAATTACACTGTAATAAACAGAAAAAGACGTACACAGTATGGTACTTATAATAATATTTTCAAAATAAACAGTATTCGTATTTAAAAATCTACCGTCGTTTAAATATCGTCTTTGTCCTGCCGGTTGTTTGATGAAGGTTTTGATAATATTAGTATTTCGGGTAAATGACATGGAAAAGTGTAATTGTCCGTGGGAAGAAAAGAGGCTGTCAAAGATAAATCACACTATGTTTGACTGTTCGCCCCTACGATGTGTTTATGGTCCATGTTAACGCTGGAATTATTGAAGACTGCAACTAACTTATTTATATGTTTCAGTCTTCCACTGTGAAAATGTTAGAGCTCTGTTCACGTAACTTTAATTAAACAGTTTAATAATAATGAATCAAGAAAACATTTGAGTGGTACGCTTTTGTTTCGTTACTGTTTCAATTTCCATTTCCCACTATAAAAATACTAATGCTGTCTTTACGTAAGTTCACTTGAACAAGTTACATTACGCAACTCTACCAACAAAACTGCTCTCACAGTGCGTTTCACTTTTCATTTACGTTTGAATTCAGAGTGTCAAATAATCATCCAATTTATATTCCGCACCGTTTGGGTCATTTAACAGGGTGTGTGTGTGTGTGTGGGGGGGGGGGGGATGGAAAGAAAACGTGCTGCATGTAGGTAATATAATAGCAGTACAAACAAAATGCACACTAGTGAAATAGGTTTTATACACAATAACCTCCTACATGTTTCGGCCACTTATGTGACCATCTTCAGGGAGGTAATAATACAAAGGATAGAAGATTAAAAGATCTTCTATCCTTTGTATTACCTCCCTAAAGATGTGCACAGGAATGGCCGAAACATGTGGGAGGTTATTGTATGTAAAAACTATTTCACTATTGTGTATTTTGTATTACTATTACATTATATAAAATTAATCCACGGATTATGGATTATGTGAAGTTTAAAAATGATATATCGCAACCACAGAAACTGAACTCTCCTCCCCCATTTTTGAGCAGTACACATAGACATAACTTGGATTTTATATATGAAACTTAGGTTCCGCCATTCCTATGGGCCACTCGTAGCATTTTCAAGGGACGTGTCGAAACTTATAGACGAAATGTAATACTACAGAATCTTTGAATATCTAAGTAATACTGTCATTACATAAAAAATAAGTTATTTACTTGTACTGGACAGTACTTGGCACTGCCACTAGTAAACTCTACTTAGGGAAGCCTTTGTACATTAGTACTTGAAAGATGAGAGCCCAAACAATTTACTAAAGCTATGGATTGCAATACAAAGAAGTCACAATAGATTTCGTCTGAAAATTACAACTTAAATTCCATTACACCACGAGTTTATATTTTCCAGTAGCCTTTCGTTTGATTTTTGATAACAATTAACACGTTTCTCTATATTACGTTTGTTATTGCAAGCATTTTATTGCTCTGGAAATCCTCCAAGTTTCCTCTTTCACAACCAGAATATATCGGCAAGTGAGATAAGTTGGGGAAACACTGTGCTAAAATATACTTTTAATTTAATTATATATCTTACAACTCGACAATATATTCATTATTTTAATTTAATATTTTTACACTGATAGAGTCCCATTTGCATTATATTTATCGCTCAATATGACACATTTTCAAAGTCCAGATTTTTAAGTCAATGTCAGACTTATTTCAAATTTTAAATAGCCGTTGTGTAAATATACGTTTACATTATTGTGGAATATAAAACATTTTTATAAATTAATAGAATAAATATACGGATTCCAGTACGTTACTTGTCGAGCCCACGTAATGCGGTATGTAGTCCACGTGGGATTTGTGGTGGACAAAGTGGCTCTGGGACAGGTTTTTCCCGAGTACTTCGGTTTTCCCCTGTCAATTTCATTCCACCGGTGCTCCATTACTTGGAAAAATGAAAAAAAACTGATCATCTTTCTCATCTTCATCACAGGGTTGCACAATAAGCCTTAAGGCTGCGGTGCGTCCGTAGCTTCTGCTGCGGGGCCCTTCTAAAAAAAAGCGGTGTGTAAGCGAATTTCTCAACGGAACTAACGCCTTATCAGCCGACTAGAAGCAGTACAGGTAAAAGAGGCGGTGTTCCCAGACAAGTGACGTTCCCTTCTGAGCAGATGCAACGCCAACAGACGTAGACCATTCATAAATTCGGGGCGACAGTGCAAGTTTCCGTTTGTTCTTGTGTACGCAAACAGCGAGTGCGGCACAAACATCTCGCAAAAAGAAAGTCTGCATTTACGACTTTTATCTGCACGGAGACAACACAGATACTTCGCTATGCAATGTGTTTATAAAGCTTCTCTAAATATTTGCAGGAACGTTAGCGATACTCACCGCACTGTGAAGGAGGCTCGTATCGATACATATCGATACAGTATCTACATCATGCTGTATAAGAGAGTGCCTTATCTCTGGTCACTGCAGTGAAAGCATCGACTGACGGACATAAACGGAGCAAAGCATCGTCGATCACTGATTTGAAATTAGTCACAGAATTGAAGACGGTGGACACACGCAACACATTAGCTATCATATTACTTCACAGGTATTTGTGAGTAAGATTCATGGATCCTTGCAATTTACACGCGGTCCCAGCTCTTATGAGTAGCTACGTTCCTGTGAATAGTCTGTAAGAATAATTACGTAACGCGAGTCGCAGTTTCTCCTAAGCGCAATGTTGTTATTGAAGGTTACGTACTCTAGTTGCTGAAAATCACCAAAAGAAATCAAAATCAACAAGCTTATTTCTCTAAACAAAACACGCAAGCTATAGGAACATTATATTATTACCCATCCCCTTATATACATAAAATTTAACACAAATATGTTATTTCGATATTTTTCAATATATTCAATATTTTTCTTCTTTATTTTTGGAAGATTTAGGATGAACGAGTTCGTGTTCGAATAACGAACGTATGCTCTGCAATACTACTGCTCGTTTGAGCGAAATTTCATAATATGGATATGAAGTCGGAACAGGTCAAAGGCCTAACCGTTGAAAGAACGATGATGATGATGGATGATGCTGATGCTGATGAGGAATGTTGGTAAAGTGAGGGCTGATGGTTTATGTAATTTCGAAATCCTATACCATTTACGTGTGTTGCCAAAATTGCACGCACATTTTAAACTGATTTATTACGTGTGTAAACAGAGTAAAGGGAATGCGGTTTCTTTTCAGCTCTGTATAAGGAAGGTCACTCTGTCAGTATCACCAGTAACTCCCTTATTCATTTACGAAAATCAGTATTACGGGCATAACGTACTAAATGTCTAAACTCGTTAACTGTAGATATCATGTCACTGATTTATTACTTCTTCGTGCAGGTAATCATAAACATAATACTTTCAGAAGTACTGCCATGCCTGTCCTGTACATTGTTGTGATAGGAACAGCAACAGCGCCACTTGAACCCACAATGTAACATTTTGTAAGTTGATACATTTATGAAAAGGAGAAGGTGTTTGTGTAAAACATCTCGAAGCAAAAAGTAAGACCACAATTGCCTTTGCGAGACTTATTTTTTTTAGGTTGGTAACAATTCACTGTAACTCAGTCACGGAAATTTATGTGGTAAAATGTCCTAAAGTCATGAGATGGGTGTGGTTTCGAAACTTACATTCTTGAATCTCCAGGGAATCTGACCGTACTATGTTAAAGATGAGGAGTACTTGTACTCACAGTGTTTCAGTATGTGCAGTTTATTAACACATCTTCGTCACAGATGTTAAGTCTCAACTCTCAGTGATTCTCGTTTCCTTCGACAAACTTCAATAAACCATAGACCGCGCAGTGTTTCGGTGCGCCGCACTTCGTCACACTGGCCACAACAGACACCATTCACAAACGTGTGCAGCTTTAAGAAACCTGTCTCAGATTCTGCAATATCAAAGTATAACAGTGAGGTTATAGGGAGCCTTAGGTGGACTCAAAGGACCGAAATTAATCATGGAGGCAGAAGATATAATTCAGAACATCGCCCACGATTTTAGCATTTTTGTGGTCTATTTTAAGAAGCTGTTAAGTGTCTCGAGTCCATACAGCATCGATGGAAGGATGACGGTCAGTTGGATCGACGTACACTTCTGGATGTTGCATGGAAGGACTGAAGAAAACCACCCGCGAAATTTCAATCATAGCCGGTGTTCTGGCTAAAATTCGAACCGGAAACCTCCGGTGTAAACGCCGATATTGTTAATGCTACTGCTGCGATTTAACTAAAAGTTGATTACCTAGGAGTTTAGAAGGCATGCGAAATATTAGCTTTAGCTTTTCTGCAAACACATAAATTTAAAACGCGTAGGGGAGACAGAAGTGCATACGGGTTTTGGTAGCGAATCCTGAGGGAAGGAGGCCAGTCGGAAAATCTGGCGTAGATGGGAGGATAATATTAAAATTGATCTTCAAGAAGTACAATAGGGGTGCATGGACTGAATTAGTTTGGCTCAGGATAGGGACAGGTGGCGGGCTCTTGTGAATTCGTGATGAACCATCGGGTTCCATAAAATGCGGGGAATTTCTTGACTGTCTGAGGACCTGTTAGCTTCTCAGGAAGGGCTCTGCTCCATGGACTTAGTTAATTACCTAAATTTAAAGCGCCTGTTATTGCCCGAATACGGTTTTTGTTCCTATAAACCAATTCTGCATTACAGCAAAAAATACTTAAATATAAATTACGAATGTATGTGTTTTCCTGTTGGAAGAAAATATTTCATGACATTAATAATAACATATGAATTATCTTTCCTTAATACTGTGACGCTGAAGTGATATATAATAACTTTAACGTCCTGGAGCACACGGACAAGTTTCCAGCACTGCAGGTATGTGTGTTTGCATTTAGGAATCTTGAAAATCAACAGACTTACGCAACATTAAATTCTGTAACACTTAGCTATATAATTACATGAAACACGACAGTCTTTGCACGTCCGATAAAACTAAAATTTTGAAGTTTAAACTGCCCCTTGTGTACGCCATAAAAGTGGGGCGTGAAGGTACAGTTCCATACATTCTTAAACTGGACAATACACGGAGTCGAGTTATCAGCTTCAAGCCCTGGTCGCATTATCCACGTGGAAATAATCCGGATACACATTGAATATGGGGTGGATGAGACCCAAAGTCGGTTGCCCCCTAAGGGAATCGAACCGCGATTCCTCGGACGTCCAGTCCGTAGCCAAGTCACTATACCTACTGAGATATATCTGATTCAGACAGGTTTATTAATGTGCAAACTTAGTTTCAGCGTTTCAAAAGTTTCAAGGCTGGTACTTATGTTTAATAAGGTATAAATCTTAGGACACCTTTAATGGAGCAACGCGTTGTTGAGCCCCCCCCCCCCCAAAAAAAAAAAAATATATATATATATATAAAAAGGTCCAGAACCTAACAACTGGGACTTGCGAAGAACTTTTGGTGGATCTAAACGTGCATGCTTTATAAAAATAGGCGTGATGTTAATACAATGAAACTGTAAAGGAAAGGTGAATTGCTGATCACTGTGAGTCCTACTTCCTTTTGCGGTTTAGTTTTGCGGCCTGAAAGGAAAGAAAAGAATGCAAATCTGAATGTTATTAGTTTTATGTGGAAAGCTTCCGCGGAAAATTCCATTACATGTACATGGTGTGGGATGTCTGCCCTATACTGAGGCCACGGAAAGAAGTACCGTCAATGGTGTTATGGCGACGTTTGACTACTCCTCCTTCTCCTCTTGCTTACTGTTCTATTCCTCTCTAACCTTCATCTGGCACACGTAAACAACACCGTAAAGCTTGTCTCTGGCGGATGTTATAACGTGGTTATTGCAACAGCACTTCTGTGAACACAGTGATGAGATAAACGTAACGAAATAAAGGGAAGTAGCTGTAGGGGAAGGCGCAACATCCTGAAGGAGAACACATTGTAGATCCTTCACCACGTAGTCTGTCTTACAAGAGGTCCACAGCCTCTTCCAAAGCGAGTTCTCCACACAGTGCGATCTAGTGTTTCCTTTTTTAAATTCCGGTATCTCCTTGTTTCCTCAAGGCCATACATTAACTGCTTACGTCTTCTTCCTCGTCTTCGCGTCCCTTCTCTTTCCTTCAATAACTGTTTCAGAACGCAGTTCCTGTGCAAGGTGTGTCCAATCCAGTTAGCCTCATTGGAACTTCTGTTCGTGACCTCAATATAGTTTGTTTCGCAGTTCAGACATATATTACTCTAATCATTATCAAATTATTTTTCCATCATCTGGGGTAACTCACACGGTACAGTGAAGAGACTAAGGATTTGACGACCAAGGATTCGGGGTTTGATTCCCGGCAGTTAGAGAGTTGCTTACTCTAGACCGGCTCTGTGTTCTCCCAGCTTTCTGTCCAGTGGGCACCTGAGGTTGTTTCTCCGGAGATGCAATGACCGGTTAGTGAACTAATTTACCTTCCTCCATTGCCGAGGATAAGGATGCCTGTAGCTATACCTCCACTCCCTTAATGCTTTCAAGGCGTGGCAGTTATTTAAGCCCAGGAACTAATTTACAGTCACCGTGCGTTCCAAACATCCCAGAACATTATGTATTCAAATTCTGCTTCGACATTATTTCGCTACTGCTGTATAGCTTTGATGCAGGTTTAACACTTTCTACATCTCACCTTTGTTTACTGTGTCATTACTGCCATACCTTTGGCAGAACTTCATAATAGCCCCTGTCACTGTACCAAATTCAAAGGGAAAATTGAAGTAACTTCATACAAACAAGGACGTTGCTTGCATGGGTTGGGGGGGGGGGGCGAGTTGGGCAGTCTCCTTGAGCGGCAGAGTCCAAGGTGCATCAAAATGGGTTTCAAAATGAATGTTCTAAATGAAATAAAATTCACTTCCTTCACTAACGAAATGTTAAATTATTGAGCCAAATAAAAGGAAATCCGGTAAATGATTGTGATGTTTTAAAGTTCAAAATTTCTGTTAGGGGCGGCCACTGTGGTCACTGGCCCTGGGTGTCAAAAAACCTAGCTGCGTCACTGCATGTAAATAAATTCCATTAAAGAAATTTCAGTCGTATGTTAAGTTACAATGTGTTTTCAAATATAATTACAATTCGGTCGACAAACCTCGCCCATGAGTGAACATAAAATTTGTTCTAACCTCAAAATATAGGCCGTGCTATGACTCAGGCGGTTAGCGCCGGCCTCTCACCGCGGAAGCCCGGGTTCGATCCCGGGTCAATGTGGGATTTGTGGTGGACAAAGTAGCACTGGGACAGGTTTTCCCCGAGTACTTCGGTTTTCCCCTATCAATTTAATTCCACCGGTGCTCCATTACTCGGAAAAAACGAAAAAAAACTAATCATCTTCATCACAGGGTTGTACAATAAGCCTCAAGGCTGCGGTGCGTCCTTAGAATCTGGTGCGGGGCCCTTCACCAAAAAAAAACCCCTAAAATATTATTTAATTTAGCATTCCATTTACACATCTTTGTTTCCTTTCTTCTTCCGCTAGCATGCCTAACGCACCCACACAAACACTCGGTCACGCGCGTTAGGCCTAATAAGCAACCGTCATGACATTAGAGATAAACCAACTTCAAATAAATACACCGATAATGGTGGCCGGGATAACGTATTCGGTATAGCGACTCGCTACGGGCTGCACGGTGCGGCGATCGAATCCGGCGGGGTGAGGTTTTCCGTCCGTCCGGACCGGCCCCGAAGCCCATCAGCTTCTGTACAATGGAGACCGGGTATTTCCAGGGTATAAAGCGGCCGGAGCGTGCTCCTGACCACCCACCTCCTTCTAGTGCCGGGTTTCGAATGGGCTGGAGCATTATCTATTCCTCTCAGTCCACGATACAA
This sequence comes from Reticulitermes speratus, assembly GCA_021186555.1. Classification (NCBI taxonomy): domain Eukaryota; kingdom Metazoa; phylum Arthropoda; class Insecta; order Blattodea; family Rhinotermitidae; genus Reticulitermes; species Reticulitermes speratus. The sequence goes on along the minus strand of JAJKFL010000008.1, from coordinate 17,111,670 downwards.
CGAACTGAATTAAGTGCAATATTGGCAGCACTTAATGGCCTACAAGTTGAGCGCAAAGTCCCTGTGCAGATTCTGCTGGAATGAGGTTTCGCCAAGACAAAACGAGCAGAAGCTTGTCTACATGCCCATGGGTGTCACTTGTGACATGTACCGTACCTTCATTCACTAACTTACATCCTACTTCCAAGAGGCGCACAGAGACTTGTCGCTTACTCTGTATATCGATTAAATTACGTTACGATCCGTATTTAACACTGTGTACTACACAGATTCATATATAGGCTACGTAATAACAGGCCATGCACACAAACAGTTGGAATATATATGACAGATTCGTGGTTAATTTAATGACAGCCCTTCAGCTTCACAGCTTGTGTGTTCAGAAGGGTAGAATATTTTCTGAGTCATGAATTGTAAAGGATACGAAAGGAAGCGTTCGTAGCCTACTTCAAGGAAATTCCTCATAATTTGCCTGGAGGTTCTGGGTGATAGCAAACAGTTTCAACCATGAGAAAAGATCTATGGTTGATATACAAGCACAGAAGATAACCAACAAATACTTTATAGCCTAAGAGGAGTCGGGAGAATTCAATGAAGTGACTGATAGAGGCTGATGTACATGGCTTCCGTCCCCAACAGCTGAAGGATGTTCCTCAAGTGAGTCCCACCCAACCTCCAACACATACCTAGTGCCGAGTGTCAGAATGCCTGCAGATACAACCCTTCCCCACCGCCCAATTCGTCTTAACAACGAGAAACTTAAACATAGGGAAAAACTGTATTTCTGTTAACTTTATTTCTCTTTCAGTCCAAATTTTATCTTAGTTATGAAATATTGGAGGTTCCTATGGCGGCAAGAAGAGTATTGTCTTCTAGAATGTAACGCCGTATCGTCTGGTCAAAATTGGTAAATTTCTACCGGACTACGTAAAATTGTCTATGTGCATGCCATGAAGGTTTATAAGAGGGTGGAGGTACACCTCCACTCATTTTATTCTACGCACTAGATCGAGGAGATTGGTCAACTTCACATCCGGCGTCCTTACCTAGGGGAAAAAACACCGGTACCGACTGAATGGGAGAATGTGTTGGCCCCACAGCCAGTTTGTTGTTTCGGAAAAGAAGAAGCTCTTTTGCTCCTACAGGGAATCGAACCGCGGTTTGTCGGTTGTCCAGCCCTTTAACCTAGACTCTACAGCGACTGAGCTATTCCGACTTCTACACGGCGTCATATCCCAGAAGGCAACTCTTTTTTTCTGTTAAGTGACTTGTTCAGTCAGAGTCCTTCGTACAAAAGATTCAGGGTTATACATAATAAATGCAATAATAATAATCTCCAAATAATATGCAAATGATTGAAGAATGAACTTCGCTGAAAGTGGTACATATCCTGATTCCATGAGTATCCATAAGGTAACGGAGCGTTTGTCACTGTTGCATAGCAGGAATGCATTCCGAGGCACGAATGTCAGTCTTAAAAAACCAAAACCACAATGGCCGCAAAGCAGGAAATCCTCTGGAGACACGTATGTCACACACAAGATAGCGTGTATGAGTGTGATAAAAGCAACTGCCAAGAGTGGTTCGGACTCGGTATTCCGAAGAAACACAAGGAGTAAGTGAAACATTTCCATGAAATATTTCTAAAGGGTCTAGCCCTTTTAGTTGCGTGATTTTGGTGAATACAAAAATTACGTGCACTTACGGTTATATAGTGTAACATCCCAAGTTACAAAATTTGAAGTCGGCGAATTTATTTTAATGCCTTGATGATATTTATGTTTTTCCAAATGATTAGACGTTAAGAAAATGTGTAAAAAAATGTCGGTGTACAAGCTACGGAGAAACAAATATTATCAGTCTAAAATGTGTAGCGCAACAAGACAGACAATGCATATATAAACGTAACACTGAGGCGCGCGTTCATGTAACCATTGTTGCCGTGGAAAAGCAATAAGTGTTACATATTCTGAGTGTATGTCTGTAGCCTTCGTTATCCAGCATGCAAAGCGCATGCGCCGTATTATATTTTCATCTGTGGCCCGTCTGGCTGTACAAAATTTTTACACATTATCTCATAAACGGCACGATTTTCGGAAAAAAATTTATTGAATATAAATTGTGTGTTTTGATTTTCTCTACAAATTTTTTCAGAAATATTTCTCCTCTAAGAAGAAGTCAGCGAGACACTATCATAAATTTACATAGGTCTTTATGTGAAGTACCCGTTATTCCTCTCAGATTTCAAAGAAACTTGAATTTTCTCAACAGATTTTCGGAAAATACTCAAATATCAATTCAATGAAAATCCGTCCAGTGGGAGCGGAGTTGTTCCATGCGGACGGACGGACGGGACAAGACAGACATGACGAAACTAATACTCGCTTTTCGCAATTTTGCCTAAAAATTGACGACTGACTGCTGAGACACTTCAAAAAGAATGTACGAAGGCGTGAAACGCTTGTTAACTTGAACAATAATCCACACATCTGAGAACATAGCCACTTTATTCATATGAAGTTCCTCACGTATCATCGTCAGATTTGCCTGCATGCCTTCTTTCTTCCTTTCTAAATTTTCTTTTTTATATCTTCCTTCCTTTATCAATACCTTCAAGTTCTCTCTCAGACCTCATCCGGAATTTTTGGGAATTAGGTTTAGGCCCAATTTGAGGCTTCGCCCGACAATTTACCTAATCTCAAAATCAGCAGCGGCAAGCAGAAGTTGCTTCTCGGTGTTTTTCCACTCGTTCTGATAAACTACTACCGACGGACGTACTCTGCTTAACTGCTCCCGACACGTAAAATAAGCTGCAGCCAAATTCGAAATGACTCCCACAGTTGGGGAAAAAGAAAAACAATTATGCTGCGTTGTGTACCAAATGTAACGGCCTGTAGAGAGGTAACTGTAATGTACTGTCCAGATATAAGTAGCGAGGAGTTAGGAATGTAACTTGTAACAGTGTAGTTGTATTTATGAACATTCTCCATGAAGATATTTATTGTGTAGTCTGTCTTACGACAGGTCCGTAGCCTCTTGAAAAGCGAATTCTCCAAAGGGTGCAATCAGTTCTTCCTCTTTCCATTTCCAGTAACTTCTCTTTTCCTTAAGGTCATCCAGTAGCTGCTTACGCTTTCTTCCTCGTCTTCCCCCTAACCTTCCTTCAATCACGTGTTTTAGAAGGCAGTTTCTACGCAAGATGTAACCAATCCAGTTAGCCTTTCTTCCTTTTATTGTATGTAGGATATTCCTCTCCTCCTTGACTCTGTGTAAAACTTCATTTCTCACACGATCGGTCCAACTGATCTCCAATCTTCTTCAGCACCACATTTCAAAACTTTACAGGTATTTCTGATCTACTTTCCGAAGTGTCCACATTTCAGCACCATAAAAGCTACGCTCCAAATGTAGCACTTTACTAGTTTCTTCCTTAAATTTATGTCCAATTTGCTGGTGAAAAGAGTCTTCTTGTTGTTGAATGCTGCTTTTGCCATGGCAACCATCAAGACAGTTGTGGTTAAATTAAAGTGCATTTTAACAAGCTTTTTTCAAGAACAAACTTTGGTGGGCATAAAAATGTGTAATTTACGTTATAATTTTCCACATTTAAAAGCCAACAAATATATGTAAAGTTACAGCAATTCGGGCAATCTTTATGTGCAGTTCCAATTGGGTAAGGAACTTAATTCTTGACTCTCATGGTCTTCACTTCTTACGACAGAATAAAACAAATTTCACCAAAACATGAACCAGGATACATCCCACAGGCCAGGAGACTAATAAAATTCGCACAGACATAAATACAGATAAAATAAATGTATGAAAAGGAAAAGAAAATCAGGAACAAAGGGAGAAAAGATTTAACACAGAGAAATTTATGACAAAATTTGCAGAATAATAAATTCTGAAAATTCCTGCCAGGCACACTTATCACAACACATACTTTAAAGGAACGCTGAAGATCATATCCTAAACAACCAACTCCATGAAGCACAGCCCTGCCTGGTAAGCTAATACTTCTTCAACTAGTCTAGAAATTATCCGCACTTTGTGGAACCTGAAATTTCATTGCCGTGTTCACAACAGCGCACTGTTGTTTCCAACCAGAGCTACTTTGAATCCTATACTTGCCCTCCCCTGAGTTCGTATGGTCTATTTAACGGCATCTTCTCATCTTCTTCTATATCTTCCAAGTGGTCTCTTTCCTTTTAGATTTTCCCACCCATCTCATTCTCCTTAATTTAATCACACTCGAAACATTCGGTGAGGACTACGAAATACGAAACTCCTCATTAAGCAGTCTCCTGCTACTTCTTTCCTTTTATGATCAAATATTTTCCTCAGCATCTATTTAGGAACTCCATTAGCCTACGTTTTTCCTTAATGTGGAAGACCAAGAGCTGATACAGAAAACAATAAATTTGACAGCTATTTGTGTGTGTGTGAAGCGATGCTTGTTGTTTAAATTTGAAGCAAGATCAAATTTCAATTTGATTGCGATAACTAGTGAACTCATGGAATTAAATCACGTGAAATTTGTTATGGAGATTTATCGCGAAGTTACACATTCTCTTTGTAAGTAAAAACTTTACTTGGACGTTTATGTGATTGTAATAAGGAAAATTACAGGAAGGTGGAATAACTAGCTTTATAAAAATCACTTCTGAGAACATGTTTGCTTAAAGGTGCACAACTTGCACAGTCCTAAACGTGCAGGTCACAAAGTAACGTCAACCTAGAAATAATGAGAGACACGTTATTATAATTAACTAACTCTCTGGAAACAAAGCTCGAATATTCAACACCGCAATAACAGTAGGGAGGCGTGGCAACGCAGTCGGTATAGCGACTATGCAACAGGTTGGACGGCCAGGGGTTCGAATCCAAAACGTCCAGACGGGCTCTGGGGTCCACCCAGCCTCCTATTCAATGGGTACCGGGGTCTTTCCTGGGATAAGGCTGCCGGGGCGTTAAGTTAACCACTCACATCCAACTAGTGCCGAGTTTAAGAATGACTGGAGCTATACTTGTACTCTTCCTATATGCCTTCATGGACAGGGAAAACGTTACATTTTTACCTTTGCTAATTCATCTAATTCATCATGCACGTCATGTTACCACGGACATCCTACACTTGACGTCAGCATTTGATGAAATATTTCCAAGTAACCTTATAACAATTAAGTTATTTTTTTTTTCTAATTTCAGGACCATGGTGTGTATGTGGTGGTGGCAATGTTTCATATTCATTGGAGCTGTGGAGACTGCTGCGGCCTGCAGAAAAACATTGTACTCTTCCTCTAAGAGTTGCACTTACGTTGGCAGTACGAAAACTTTAGACTGTACAGACGTTAAATTGGAAACGCTAAAAACGGTGCAGCATCAAACACAGTCACGGGAAACTGAACATCTTCTATGTGGAAACACACAACTTACAATGCTGGGATCCAAAGTGTTCAGCTCTGTACCAAATCTGTTGTCCCTCAACTTGAGTAACAATTTCCTCAAAGTTTTGGATTTCCAAATCTTCAGCAATCTAACGCAGCTAGAAATTTTGGATCTTACAAACAACAAATTAAAGTCTTTACACGATGAACTTCTTTTCAAATCACAAGAAAATCTTTTGTCACTTCTACTAGCGAACAATGAATTGACAACACTTGATTCTGCCGTGTTAAGTCCACTTAAGTCTATAAGAGTGCTCGTTTTGGCAGGAAATCCATTCGTCTGTAACTGCCAACTGAGCCTTACAATGGACTGGTGTAGAGAAAAGGGTTTGGATACGAACGCTACATGCAAATTACCCCGTAAATACTCAGGGCGCCCATGGTCAGTGCTGAATACGTCTGAAATATGTAAAGTAACACCACAGATGGAAAATGAAGTAAATTTGAATGAATATGCTTCGACAACAGAACGGAGTACTGAGGAACCAAGAACAGCTGAATGGAACAGTGAGACATCAGTCACGATGACAATTGTATACGTGTGTGTGACAATAGTCTTATTGTGTGTTGGTGTGATTATGTCGGTGTACTGCAGGAGGAACTGTCGAGAGGACGGCACTTGTAAAATTGTGAAATCTAAGAACAATTTAATAGACAATTCTAGCACGGATTATTATACGGATGTTAATCCTAGTCCTCAAGATATGCACCATCTTTCATTACCACCAGTTCTTCCAAAACGCCCATCACCAAATGGAACCAGTAGCAAAGGACGATTGCAGAAAAGCAATGAGACAGAATTACATAACTATGCAGGACATAATTTGGTACAGCCAGATAATTTGATAAGTTCTGTACAGGCTTCGAGAAATGCTGAATTACCCCCCAAGAGTAACACCTTGCATACGAAAGAACAAACTGATTCGCGCTCACTGTATTCGAACAGTTTATACGTTCAAACATAAGCATGCTCCTCTCTCACGTCCATAATTCTGGAAATTTTTACTCCAGTGTTTGGAAAGAAAAATAATTTCTGGCACATCTGTTTAAAAGTACTTCCGTCGAAACAGTTTAAATATTAGGATTAATAAGTTTGTTTACTAATGTGTAATTTTAGAATACAATTATATGTTAAAATTTTCTTTCGTTACATTTATATTATTTTCTAAATATTATTCATTATATATCCACCATCAAATACAATTTATGCAGATTATGCCGATCTTAGTTTATTAAATGTACACTACATGTTTTCGTTGTTCATTACATACTTGTTCAAGAATCCATGTAGCAGTTTCTTCTGGCCTTATATCCTTATCATTGTGAAATGTTCTGTGAACACATTCTCTACGGTTGCAAATATTATCAAATTTTACACGAATACATACAGATGTTTGTAAAGTGCCGGCGAAACCGATATGAAAAAATATTATTTCAAAATATCAAATGCACAAATTATATTTTACGGTCCCTGTATAAGTAAATGTTCTATAATACAAGGGCATGAAGAATATGATTTTTAAATAATTTTACATCTCTCACAGCAGCAGTAAAATGGTTCTAAGTTCTGTAGTCATACACATCCTATAAATTCCCACGGAACGTGTTTATTAATATAATTCTTAAAATATTATAAGGAAAATTTTAAAACACATTTAATGACATTATTCTGTTGCCACCAGATGGTTACAGACTTTCGCGTAAAACAATCAGCACTCCGTAAACACATTTACATGACTAAATGAACTCTATGCACATGCATGACCTTCCATTTGTCTATGCGGTAACACACATAGTCGTAGGTAATTAGTCTCTATTTCCTCGTTTTATTACCTAATGGATGTTAAGTTACCTGCATCTAAATATTAACCCCGTCTTTCCTGTTTATTACAGTTGGGGTTATTGTGCGAACTACTGTGGTGTTAACTGTACACGACAGAAAGGTTGTTCCCAAACTTTTCGAGCACACGGACTCTTCCTTAACTTCAAAATATTTCGCGGACCTCCCTCCCCCTCGCCCAATTTTGAGAATGTTCCTGCAGACAAAACCCATTATTAAATTAGTAACCACTGTAAACGAATTCATCTTTCATCCATTACAATAACTATAATAATAATAAACGACAAAGGATAAAAAGAGAAACCAAGCACTGGCTAGAAGAGCAAAACTTTGTGAATGCAAGTGAATTCGCAGAGCTCTTGGGCTAACAATGCGCCACACGAGATTTTGAGGTCCACAGGTTGGGACTTACTGCTGTAGAAGGTTAATACTGGAAACAGAACAACGTGTTACTTACTTCCGGTTATAGTTTATATCCACATCCAATTTTAGTGACTAAGGAAACACTTTTCACACTATTATCACCGTGCATTTCTATAAATCAAATAAAAAGACCAACTAATGCACTGTTTGACCACTGTAATGTAGTGTCTTTCTTATACACCTACATTAAAGTGGTCAAATAGTGCATTGGTTGGTCTTTTTATTTGATTTAAGGAAACACTGTTAGGTAACTTCATAACAGCACACTGTCAGAAGACAGGCATTTAATTTCATTCAATTTTTTATGTCCAGATTCTTCTGAATGCATCTTCGCTTAAACTTCAGATGTGAAACTACAGTTTACGAAATAATTTGGACAAATTAAAAAAGTATTTACCTAAAGTACCCTTCTTCTCTGATGATAGTTAACAGCACCTTATTTGTCTTGAAGTAATGAAAGAAAGCTACGCCACATGTTTAGGACACAGGGAGGCATTTGTTAACGCTGAATACTGAAGACCAGTTTCAAAAATCTTGCTAAGAACTCTGACACGGTTTGTCTCATATGAAGCGTCTTGACGCTTTAGAAAAGGAAAAGACTGGTTATTTAAAGAGAATACGTGTGCAGTGCTGCAGATATTGTATATCCTATAGATATGTTCCTAAATCACTGGATTGCAAGAACAGATACTTGGGTGAGCTGGAGACTATCCGCTCAGTGTGACATACTTTTATCAAATTAAACTAAAATCACGTGCTAAGAGCACTGGATTCTGACACGGCCAATAATTTGAAACACCCATTTCTCCTTGAATAAGTACAAACTCCTCAAGAGTTTGAATATTAATTTGCTAGGACACTCGACACTCACTTCTTAATCTAACGTACCATAGACTCTGTTATTTTGATGAATGATTGTTTATAAACGGAATAATTTAACATTTTAAAGCCCAGTAGTAGCCAGTTGACGATCGTATTGGTAAGTTTACTGCGGCCACTTTCCACATTAAATTACTGGAATTTATATGGCAACCTAGTTCTCTGTCACTGTCAGATTCTGCAACATTACAGTAGCATAAAAATCACGTGAAATACCCTGACATTACATACAGAAATTCTTCCACTTACTTTGTGTTCTCACGGAAAATTTTACGGTATGCCTATGGTATGTGTGTATTGACGCCAATGACACAAAAGAGCTAACAGATATAACGAAATAACGAATCCCGTTACCACAGCAACAGTGACGTGCTAGTGTTGCTCAGTCAATCACGTACATCTGCGGACGACATCAGTACTTCAGACAGACGGCTAACAATCTGTAGCGAACGATCAAACAGCAATGAACACTATGAAAATATTACCTTTGTTTACCGGGGTTGGGATAGCGTTTAGACTACGGACTGGACGATCTGGGGTTCGAATTCCGGCAGAGGCAAGAGACTTTTCTCTTCTCGAAAACATTCATATTAATTCCGGGGACCATTCAGCCTCCTATTTAATGCGTACCGGCGTTTCTTCCCAGGGGGTAAAGCAGCAGATACGTGAGACTAACCAGTTACCTCCAATTAATGCGGATGTTAAGAATGAGTGGAATTTTAACTCCACTCCCCTACAAGTCTTAACAGGGACAACTTTTTTAACTCTGGTTTCCAGAGTCTCTTTCTTAAAGAAAGTTGCAATTCTGTCCAAACATTCGCATATTAGGAAGTTAGAAAGGTCGTTGTAGGTTCGCAGAGGGATGAGTATAGCAGTCAGATATTAAACAGTCCTCAAGTGTCAGTTAATAAAGTCTTCGATACAACAAGTACGGACAAAGGACAGTTGATTTCAAGCGTGAAGTACGATAACACGCTGCCTTCATAATCAGTCGCGAAAAACGAATTTTATTCAAAAAAATAATGTGACAGCATTCCTCCTGTTTAGATACATGCTGATAAAGCTGTACACGGAACAGGAATGAATTACTTTAAGGGATAATTTACTTAATGGACTTTGTCCATTGTCTCCTGTTTGGTTTTAAAGCAACTGCCAATATATACATACATATACATACATTAGATTACTTATAACATTCCTATGCATTTAGATGAAATCGAGAAGAGGAAATGGAGATAAAGTTAAAAAGTATCAGCAGGCAACTACTGGGACTGTTGTTTACTGGGTGGTAGGAAATCCTTTGACGTCAGCACAGATAATAATGGCTTAACATCAGGGATGTGGGATTATAGACACAAACAACACTAGAAAAGCGGTTATTGATAAAGCATATCATGTATGTGGACGTGGAGACAAGGCTGATATCTAATAAAGAAACTGGGAAATAAAATCCGTAAGTAAGAATTGTGTCTCTTCTGATAATATTTGTGTTACAGAAACGTGTTGCTTGAATCACGTGCAAATGCATTTCATGTTACTATGTGGCAACACCAGACCATATAAAGTAGTTGTATATAACAATTCAATTCAATGAAATTTTTGTTGATTAATGTGCTGAATCGACAGCCTAGTGGCCAATAACAGAAACAGCAGATACATACATACATACATACATACACACACATAACACATACACATACATACGTACACACATACACACACATATATACATACATACGTACGTACATACATACACATATAATATATATACATACATACGTACATACATACACATACATACGTACACACATACACACACATATATACATACATACATACGTACATACATGCATACATACATATATATATATACATACATACATACGTACATACATACACATACATACGTACACACATACACACACATATATACATGCGTACGTACATACATACACATTCATACGTACATGCATCCACACACATACATACACATATATATATATATACATACATACGTACATACATACACATACATACGTACACACATACACACACATATATACATACATACATACGTACATACATACGTACATACATACACATACATATATATATACATACATACATACATACATACGTACATACATACATACACATACATACGTACACACATACACACACATATATACATACGTACGTACATACATACACATTCATACGTACATGCACCCACACACATACATACACACATATATATATATATACATACACACACATATATACATACATACATACGTACGTACATGCACCCACACACATACATACACACATATATATATACATACATACATACATACACACACATATATACATACATACATACATACGTACATGCACCCACACACATACATACACACATATATATATACATACATACATACACACATATATATACATACATACATACATACGTACATGCACCCACACACATACATACACACATATATATATATACATACATACATACACACACATATATACATACATACATACATACGTACATGCACCCACACACATACATACACACATATATATATACATACATACATACACACACATATATACATACATACGTACGTACATGCACCCACACAGACTTCAATTGTAAAAAACAAAGTACATGACAAACAGTGGACAAGAAGAAAAATTAAAAACATGAATAGTGACAGAATCATTGCTATTAAATTGCAGGCAGAACCGGTAAGTATTTTGATAGTGCAAGTGTATATGCCAACATCGGACTATGAAGATGACGAAGTGGAAGAGTTGTATGATATAATTGAAGAAATTCTTGAAGAGGATGGAAAGGGTGCGACAAACACGATTATAATGGGAGATTGGAACAGTGTGGTTGGAGATAAAGCACATCACAACACTGTTGGACCATATGGACTGGGAAGGAGGAATCAGAGAGGTCAAATGCTTATTGACTTCTGTGAAAGAAATGGACTTGTTATAACAAACACATGGTTCAAAAAACCTAAAAGAAGATTGTACACGTGGAAATCACCAGGAGATAGGAATCGATATCAGCTGGACTATGTACTAGTGAAACAACGATTCAGGAACAGTGTGAAGGATGTGCAGACACTGCCTGGAGCAGATATTGACTCTGACCACAATTTACTAGTTGCAAAGATCTGCACCAGATTGAAGAAGATCATGAGGTTCCACAAGAAAAAACCAAGATGGGATTTGGAGAAGCTATATGCTCAACGACAGGTAGTACACGATAGACTAGAAGAAAAGCTTGGTGCAATCAAATGTGAAAGTGGGAATGTGGAAGTGCAGTGGAACAATATCAAGAAATGTGTGTTAGATACGATGAGTGGTTTGGTTGGAAAAGTCGAGAGGAGAGCAAGAAAGCCATGGATTACACAGGAGATGATCAGTAAAATGGATGAACGAAGGAAATGGAAGAATGTCAACAATGAAGAAGGACGGAAGAACTACAGAAGACTGAGGAATGAATTGAAAAGAGCCACGGACAACGCCAAGAAGGAATATCTGGAGAGCATATGCGACGAGATCATAGAATTTCAAAGAATAGGACGTTATGATTTAATGTACATGAAGACAAAGGAACTAGGTTGGAAAGAAAACCATGGGATTCAAAACATTGGCATCGAAGACTCTCAAGGCAATATAATAATAAATCAGAGAAGAGTACTGCAAATTTGGGAGAATTATATCACAGAGCTCTACGATCGAGCTAATCGACCAGAACATCTAGACGTCGAACCTGAAGATGAAGTAGATGAAGATGAGAAAGGCCCTCATATTTTGCAAAGTGAAGTGGAAAAAGCTATCAAGGAGATGAGGGATAAGAAGGCTACAGGAGATGATGATGTACCTGGGGATGTACTCAAATTGTTGGGAGAAGGTGGTCTAAGGCTAATGACACAGATGATCAACAGCATGTATGTAACTGGAGAATGGCCCAGAGATTTTATTGAAGTTACAATGATTGCCTTAAAGAAGAAGCCCAAAGCTACAAAATGCAGCGACCATCGCACAATCAGCATCATCGCTCATGCAGCAAAGATAGTAGCGAGGATACTTAGAAGAAGAATTGAGAGGAAAATTGAAGATGCACTTGGAGAAGATCAGTTTGGATTTAGAAGAGGAAAAGGAACTAGGGATGCAATTGGGATGCTGAGAATAATATCAGAACGAACCTTGGTCATAGATGAGGAATTGTGTGCTTGCTTCATAGACTGGCAGAAGGCATTTGACCGTGTCAACTGGACCAAATTAATGCAAATCCTAAAAGGAATTGGGATAGACTGGCGCGAAAGAAGATTGATCAGCAAATTGTACATGGAACAGAGTGTCAAAATACGACTGGACCAAGGGGAGACGAGAAGTGTGAAGATTGGAAGAGGAGTTAGACAAGGTTGCTGCTTGTCACCGATTCTGTTCAACTTATACAGCGAATACCTTACCAAGGAAGCTCTTGAAGGGTTTGGAGACTTCAAAATAGGAGGACAAGTAATTCGCACTGTGAAATATGCAGATGACCTTGTGCTACTGGCTAGGGAAGAAAAGGTGCTACAGGGCATGATTGATAGACTAATTGAAATTGGAAGACGCTATGGAATGGAAATGAATGTGGGAAAAACTAAAGTAATGAAAATCTCAAGGCAACCATCCCCAATGAAAATTATGATAGATCAAAAACAATTGGAGAATGTGGAATATTTCAATTATTTGGGTAGCATGATAACAAGTGATGCAAGGTGTACACGTGAAATTAAATCCAGAATTGCCATGGCAAAAGCAGCATTCAACAAGAAGAAAAATCTTTTCACCAGCAAACTGGAATTAAATTTAAGGAAGAAACTAGTAAAGTGCTACGTTTGGAGCATAGCTTTGTATGGTGCTGAAACGTGGACACTTCGGAAAGCAGATCAGAAGTATCTGGAAAGTTTTGAAATGTGGTGCTGGAGAAGAATGGAGAAGATCAGTTGGACCGATCGTGTGAGAAATGAAGAAGTATTACACAGAGTCAAGGAGGAGAGGAATATCCTACATACAATAAAAAGAAGAAAGGCTAACTGGATTGGTCACATCTTGCGTAGAAACTGCCTTCTGAAACACGTGATTGAAGGAAAGTTAGAAGGAAGGATAGAAATGACGGGACGACGAGGGAGAAGACGTAAGCAGCTACTGGATGACCTTAAGGAAAAGAAGAGATACTGGAAATTGAAAGAGGAAGCACTAGATCGCACCCTGTGGAGAACTCGCTTTGGAAGAGGCTACGGACCTGTCGTAAGACAGACTACAGAATGAATGAATACATACACACACATATATACATACATACGTACGTACATGCACCCACACAGACTTCAATTGTAAAAAACAAAGTACATGACAAACAGTGGACAAGAAGAAAAATTAAAAACATGAAAGTGACATAAAGCAGGCTTACTAGCAAAATTATAATGAAACTATAAAATAAAGATGAAATATAATTGAGTTCAATAGCTGCTTTTTAAAAATATCTGAAAACAACAACAACATAATAATAATAATAATAATAATAATTGAACATGTTCGCGTAGGGCAACGCTGTTGACTCCAGCCATCCTGACCAGGGATTTTCGTTGTTTTTCTCAGTTTGTCCAGTAAAGTACTGGGACAGCACCGTGAATAGGCCGTGATTTCCGACCAAATACTTTCCAACTGAACATTCATCATTCGACGCTACGTAGACTGCGATAGAGGCAGTGTCATTACTTAACGCACAAAGGGCAATAACAATTAGGTCAGTGATAATGATAATTATAAAGATAAATAACTAAAGTAAAAATAATTCTCCCGTAACAGAATCGGGAGTGCCCGTACAGCTGAAATAAAATTCCGCCATTGAAGACGCGTCTCTCACCTGTATCCATCTCCCACCTATATCCGTCTCTCACCTGTATCCATCTCCCACCTATATCCGTCTCTCACCTATATTCATCTCCCACCTATATCCGTCTCTCACCCGTATCCATCTGCCACCTATATCCGTCTCTCACCTGTATCCATCTGCCACCTATATCCGTCTCTCACCTGTATCCATCTGCCACCTATATCCGTCTCTCACCTGTATCCATCTGCCACCTATATCCGTCTCTCACCTGTATCCATATGCCACCTATACCCGTCTCTCATCTCTATCCATCTGCCACCTATATCTGTCTCTCACCTATATCCATCTGCCACCTATATCCGTCTCTCACCTGTATCCATCTGCCACCTATATCCGTCTCTCACCTGTATCCATCTGCCACCTATATCCGTCTCTCACCTGTATCCATCTGCCACCTATATCCATCTCTCACCTGTATCCATCTGCCACCTATATCCGTCTCTCACCTGTATCCATCTGCCACCTATATCCGTCTCTCACCTGTATCCATCTCCCACCTATATCCGTCTCTCATCTGTATTAATCTCCCACCTATATCCGTCTCTCACCTGTATCCATCTCCCACCTATATCCGTCTCTCACCTGTATTCATCTCCCACCTATATCCGTCTCTCACCTGTATTCATCTCCCACCTATATCCGTCTCTCACCTGTATTTATCTCCCACCTATATCCGTCTCTCACCTGTATCCATCTCCCACCTATATCAGTCTCTCACCTGTATTCATCTCCCACCTATATCCCTACAGTCCAGCCTCGTGCTATCCACAGCGGCATCCTTGCCAGCACTGCATAGGGTCAACCTCAGAATGGCTTCCCCACAAAATTCTTTTTGCATTCTGTCTTAATTTCCTCCATTTAAATAACCTAATAAACAAAGCGATCTGTACGAACTATTCTCAACTTAATACTTGCTTCGTTCTTAGGTTCAAATATTTTTGTATGTTTCGTTTTAGTGCACTTACCAACTACACATGTCCCCAATGAAAGGTAATTGTTTTCAAAATCATATACAGTAACTGTTCCACTTATCTACAATTTTGCTGCTGTAAAAGATGGAAGAGATTTATCTTTCTTAAATGGCTACTCAAAAATTTCTATTTCACTTTAATTTGTTAGTCTATTATTTTTCAAAATAAAAATAAATATGCATCATTTATTATATACAGTTATATTACTCTATTTTGCAGGTATTGTTTTCTCTTGAGAGTCATTTCCACTACAGAACTCAAAGTGCGATCTTTCCACTTTTACGGAATGATCAACAGGAAAAGGCAAGTATCTGTGTGAGATGAACACTGTCAGACATGTTAAGCAGCATAGCGCATACGCATCTTCAGAGCCTAAATATTTGTTGGAGTCCATCATAAGATATTCTGAGAATTAACTGGAAATCAAAAGAGTATGTTGACAAGGGTATACAATTGTAAAGTGAAAAGAAAATAAATATGCGAAATTAAAACATTTTCTTTGAAGGGCGATAAACCTCTACTAAAATTCACTGAAATTGTTAGTTACATATGTAATTTGCTGTGTAAACGTTCTTTTCTTATGTACATACAACATGTACCCTTAAAACGGGCAGGATTTTCAGTATAAGCGACGCGCCTCGACCGACGTGTCAAACCACTTCTGCTGCGCCCACCTTCCGCTTTTCCATGCATGAAACTCTGTGCTGAGAGGACGCGTGTTCTTCAACGACGCTGCCACTTGCTAAGATTATATGGCGTTGGTGCTAGACGAATGAAATATGAGTATGGATCGTTGGTGGAATGACAATGACAGGGGAAAACCGAAGACAGAAACCTCTCTCTGGGCCACTTTGTCCACCACAAATTCCACATAGACTACTCTAAGCTTCCTGTTAAAGTCTGATCAGAAAATTATGTTACTCTAAGATATGGCAAATATTTCAGTCATGCTGCACGATTCTAATTGTTGTTGTAATACAATAAATGGGACATTTTTAGTTATTTTTATGCTAATTCTGCGCAAGAAACCTCGTCCTCACAAATGGTTTAAAAATATACCGCACTTGACATCGGTGTTAATCATATAAAATTTCCTCTAATAAATTTTGACAAATTGCCTGAAGAAAATAAAAAATTATTTCCTCTGTGTAAACATACGTGGTGTACTTTGTAACTTTAAAAGATGAAATCATCAACCAGCGAATTAAATCAAGTGTAAAATTTCTCTTACAGAGCCACGGAGCTAATATGGGTATGGATCATGCTAGTGATCTCAGCATCAGACAATTCCTTCTACTCCTGCAAACGGTACTTAAAATTCAGTTTGGACTGCAGTAACGTCTATCTGGGGACCCTAAAATCTCGGCCATACTCAGAAGAATACACTACATTCAGCGACATAAGTCTAAAGAACACGAGCCTTATTGACCTGGAAGGAAACGTGTTTGACAAAATGACCAATCTCAAGTCTCTCTATATGAGCAACAACTTGCTGGAGACACTTAACTATCGCCTGTTTTCTAAACTGAAGTATCTAATGCATTTGGACTTGCGACACAACAGGCTTATTAGGCTTAGTGACAAGCGACTCTTCAAGACCCAAAGGACACTCTCACATTTGCTACTGGCTTACAATAAACTCACCCTCCTGGATATGACCGTATTATCTCCGCTGAAGTCTCTCAAGGTGCTGGACTTGTCTAATAATCCATTTGTTTGCGAGTGTCAACTGCATCCGATATTCCTCTGGTGTGAACGCAGTCTTCTGGAAACAAACGCCACATGTCAGTTTCCAGCTCTTTACGCTGGGTCACCATGGGCAGTGCTGGAATTACAAAATTGCACGGAATCAAAACTGCCTGTCACTTCCAGTCAATCCACATCACCTGTCACTTCCAGTCAATCCACATCACCTGTCACTTCCAGTCAATCCACTTCACCTGCCATTTTCAGGGACAGTACAGTCTTGTTTAGTGGGATTTATGTTATCGTGCTGTTAATGTGTGTTTGTTTGGCGGTGTCTGTATTTTGCTGGAGAAAATTTCACAAAATTCCGGTTCGTAGGAATGAAGTTTATAGCAGCCTTAGACATATGTAAGATGTGTAGCTTAGACCTAATGAATATTCGTGCATTTACCATACATTTGTACAGATAAGAATATAAAATAAATTTGAATACATTAAAGACAGGCAATGTAGCCTGTCAATTACTGAGATTGTATAGCGTTGGTGACAGACGAATTAACAGGGAGCACCGGTGGAATAACACTGACAGGGGAAAACTGAAGCAGGCCTACTAGGAGAAAACGTATGCCAGCGCCACTTTGTCCACCATAAATCCCACACGGACTGAACTGGGATAACAGGGGCCTCCGCGGTGAGAGGTCGATATCTAACCGCTTGAATCATGACACTTGTTAAATCGTTGGGTTTAGGCACAGGGAAAAGTCTTAATTTTTCATACGTCATGAATGACATGCATATATATAATGCTCCTTGAGGTATAAAATATGATTTACAGTCGGTTCAGTTTAACAAGACAGACAATGTACTTGTAACCGTAACATTGTTGTCGTGGAAAAGCAATAAGTATTACATATTCTGTGTGTGTGTCTGTAGCCTTACTTATCCAGCATGCAAAGCGCATGCGCCGTGTTATATTGTCATCTGTGACCTGTCTGGCTGTACAGCATTTTTCCACATTATCTCAAAAACGACACGACTTTCAGAAAAAAGTTTTTGAATACAGAACGTGTGTTTTGATTTTGTCTGAAACATTTCTTATTCTAAGAATAATTCAGCGAGATATTATCATAAATGTACGAGTACATAGGTCTTTATGTGAAGTACTCGTTATTCTTGTCAGATTTCAATGAAACTTGAATTTTATCGACGGATTTTCGAAAAATCCTCAAATGTAAAATTTCAAGCAAATCCGTCCAGTGTGAGCCGGGATGTTCCTTGCGGATGGACAGACAGAAACACATGACAAGCCTAACATTTGCTATTCGCAATTTTGCGAAAGCGCCTAAAAACGTACCCGCTTTAGGGGGAAATTAAAAGGACAGAAAGTGTTCCTTACACAATAAAATATTTAAAGAAGTTAGGAGCTCGGAGCTCCGACACTGCAACAGGTCTTTAGGGTATGATACAGAAACTTATGTTGAAATAAAACTACGTAAATCTCAAATATTCTGTGCAGTTATAAACGGCACAGTCCATCGGAAGTATCAAACGCAGACCTTACTGATATTTCATGCTGTAACAAGAACGAGTAAGATTTTATAAGGATCCGAAAGTTGAAAGTTAAAGCAATGTCAATGTTCATAGCGAACATATTTAGTGCAACTGTGACTTAATGGCATCAATAAAGGGCTGTACTTTATGTATAACAATGCAACAATGGGTCGTAAATCTGCGGACGTAAAGTAAAGACAGACGTAAAGTTTCGCAATTTACCTTTGGAACGTGAGTGGTAGTTTTACAAAGAGACTACAAACCCGAATCACACACTGGAAATATCCAAGAACACAGGGAGTATGACGAAATGTGCTTAAAATAAGTGTTTACTTTCACTTATGAAGTTATTCAATATTTCGAAAAATTAAATAAACATTACACACAGTAAGTAAGATTGCTCACCCATATCTGTCAAGAGTACCAACAGAAAGAAACAAAATTTCTCAGCATTATTCAAGAAGCAACGTTTCTAAACAACATAACCATTGTGTGTGTCGGTATATAAATACGTAAAACGTATAACAAGAGAACTTGAGGCAAACATTTATATGTAGGTGTATTAACTGTTTTCATGTAATAGTGAATTTTTAACCTATTTTTTAAATTTAAAAGCACCATTGAAGAAGGCACTAATCGCGTTGATACACGTACAGTGCTAGTAATTGATCATTTAATTGTACTGCGTTTTACGTATTACTGAAACTGGCAGCCTTTAATATTGATATGAGTGATTATTTTTTAACACCGTCAACGATTTGGTATTATTTATTTTCGGTGATTAAAAATAATTAAACTTAGCCTTCCATGGCATGTATTTCACACTAAATTTAAGGAAACTACGGCATTACATTGGTAGTAGTTACTAAGGGCAGGAAGTCAGACACAAACATGGAAATGGTGGTAACTGTAATCTGTGCTGTCTTGGAAAGATATGAAGGCTTTAAAACGTTTCCTGCAAGGAAGTGAGACTGACAAACAAGCATGAATGTTCGCACACACTTGACATGTTCAGCGAGGCATATTTTAAAACATAACCACGGTTTTGCATAAAGAACTGAAGAAAATCACGGCAACCACAGACAGTTTGGCCGTACTTACAGAATAGGGACAGACTGCAAGAATGTGTCTAGTGACACAGGTACAATGATGTGCAATGAAAGTGTCACACCAGATATGAAACTGAGAATTGTGATTAAGGTTTTATGTGGTGTGGCGCCATGTAATGTGCTCTATACGGTACTACCAGACTACACGGAATCACAATCTTCATATTTACCACCGTCAGAACCTCAAACCCCAGAGACTGATCCTTCATCAGGAGGTCAGATTATACTCCTTTTACCCTGAAGGTGGAGGGAGTAGGTTCCTGAGAAACTTTGGTACCTACCTACCAGACTCCACGGCGGCAAAAGCTAGAACACCTAATTTTTATTATGTCTTGTTTATAAATTGTTCATGAAGATATTTGGGTCTTAAGAGGAATGACGTAGCAGGAGACTGCAGGAAACTGCATGACGAAGAGTCTCATGATTGTACTCCCCAACAGACATTCGGATGACGAAATAAATGACAATAGGATGGGAGAGGCATATGGCACGCATGAGGAAGAAGAGAAACACATAAACATATTCGGGGGTGGGGACTAAGGGCAAGAGACCACTTGGAAGACAAAGGCGTAGATGTGAGGATAATATTAAAACAGATCTTAAAGAAGGGCGTGGACTGGATTAATCTGGCTCAGGACAGGGGCAAGTGGCGGGCTGTTGTGAATACGCTATGAGTTCCATAACATGCGGGGAATAACTTGACCAGCTAAGGAACTATTAGCTTCTCAAGAAGGACTCTGCTCCATGGACTTCTTTCGTATTACTTTGTTTGTCAGTCTTGTTTATAATTTTAACTCGTCCACATAGCTTCGCGTGCAAACCATATTTTAATTTATGGAAGACAGTAATTACGCAACAGGAAGCGCTGGATTCTTGCTCGCTTACTTTTATAAACGTAATGTATGGACAGCAATTTGTTTCGCAGAACGTGCACACGAAAATATGCATGAGACACTACAGTATGTGCCTTCTTTCTTTCTTATTATGTTGGTGACATGGCGCTCCAAAATTTAAAAACTTAAATAAATATATAAATGAAAGAAATGAAAGAAAAAATGAAAAAGAAAAAATACTTTAACCGAATAATTCTATTCTATTTATTATTTAACAGGCTAAACACTTTAATGCCGATCCCAGTGGCCGTGCGGTCTAAGGCGTGGGTCTTCGGCCGCTCGCTACTAGGATCGTGGGTTCGAATCCCACCGGGGGCATGGATGTTTGTATTGTGTTTGTTGCATAAGGACGGTCGCATGGAACGTAAAGTGACATGAAGGACGAAAAGGATTTAAAAAGTACGAAAATGGATCAAAGGGGTAAAAACCCCGGACAGACAAAAACAAAATCCCACCGGGGGCATGGATGTTTGTGTTGTGTTTGTTGTAAGGACGGTAATATGGACCGTAAAGTGACATGAAGGACGAAAGGATTTAAACAGTACAAAAATGGATCAAAAGGAAAAAACCCCGGACAGGCCAAAAAAAAAAAAATCCCACCGGGGGCATGGATGTCTGTCTTTTGTGTGTGTTGTGTGTTGTCAGGTAGAGGTCTCTGCGACGAGCTGATCCCTCGTCCAGAGGAGTCCTACCGAGTGTGGTGTGTCTAAAAAAAATGTGATCGTAAAGCCTCGAAAAATGAGGCGGCCTAGGCCTCCAAGGGGCTGTCGAGCCATTGGGGGAGGGGGGAAACACTTTAATTTATAATTATTGGATGTAATGATTATAAATCAAGTACAACCGTTAATAACTTTACGACATGTGAAGGTGATTAGGGATAAGGATCATACAAATTTGAAGACAGACGTTGTGGCCTATTTGAACGCAGTATCTAGGCACTGCGGCAGAACCGTCTGTGGAAGTGACGTAATTCGAAACACACTGGCGACGATGATGTATATGGTGCCAGTTGGTGGGGGCTCCGCCGGCTAAGGAAATGTACATCGATAGGAGTTGCTGTCGTGTTGGTTTGACGCGACTGTTTTGGTTGCTCGCTGTGTAATGGCGCTGTGACGCAGCGCACAACACATATCGTGCAAGTTAGCTTATTTAACAGCTTCGTTGCTGCCGACATTTATACATGTAAGTATATAAAATGTGTCTTCTTACGTTATGACGTAGCCTTCTGGCAGACGAAACAGTATTTGCCACTACCTGACGCCTGATAAGCTGACAGTCTCCCGCTTCGTCAAACAAATTCCGCGCCTTTTGTGTACCCCGAAGATAAATTACTGTTATCATATTATCCAGCCACTGGATCTTATCCCAGATTGAAGTCGGGGAATGCTTGTTATCATTTGGTGCAGGATCTTCTGTCTTCCAGTTTGCTATCCAAAAATACAAAAATTAAGGTATACAGAACTATAATTTTGCCTGTTGTTTTGTATGGGTGTGATACTTGGTCTGTCACACTGAGGGAGGAACATATGCTGATGGTGTTCGAGAATAGGGTGCTGAGGAGAATATATGGTCTTAAGAGGGACGAGGTAGCAGGGGAGTGGAGAAGACTACATAACGAGGAGCTTAATGATCTGTACTCATCACCAAATATTATTCAGGTGATCAAGTCAAGAAGAATGAGGTGGGCGGGGCATGTAGCACGTATGGGTGAGGGGAGAGGTGCATACAGGATTTTGGTGGGGAGACCTGAGGGAAGGAGACCACAAGTGATCCCGAAACGTTGGTCACACACCAAAAAATGACGCCGGGTAACAACCCAGACGATTTTAAGCAACATTACGACCACGGCGGAAGCCTTCAATTACGTAATACATTATCTTGACGCGAGTATCTTTCACAAACTGTCATGAGCTCAGTGCATTTAAATGTGGTCTTACAGTTGACAATACAACAGTAAAACATCATTAAGGGCTGCGCTGTATAAAGGTAAAGAGCGATTGCACATCACAGGCATCAACCTTGTGACATTTTACTTGCTGTACTATTTTATTATAAGCTGAAATTGGATCCGTCATGTGAAGGAATTAACATAATATCAACTCGCTACTTCACGGTATCCTTCATGAAGTCATTCTGTTTCATGATGATTCATCGAGTCATTAAAATAATAGTTATTAAATTATTATTCTCTTCTGTGGTCATATTTTGTAATGGGCAATACACGTGCGAGTATATTCATGCCTTAAATGTATCGACAGTACGGTCGTTACAACCTAACCTCTATTCGTAACACGGGTGTGACTTCACTCACAAACGAATCGTTTCATACTCACGTATTTTATTTTTTAATAAATTGCTGAATACATTGCGCCAATCATAGTTTGTGACAGATATTCGCATGAAGATTGTATTTAAATACCGAAACATACGAAAAATATTCACTATATATGTTGCTAAACATGAGACATGCAGTCATCTGTGTTTGTTCCAAGAACCAAACGGAACACAAACTATGCGGAAGAAATGCCATGTTATTTAACTTTACGGCACGTTATTTGATGTAAGAGAGCCTTGGTCGTCCTCTACTTTCCTTCCCCAACACTCTACCTTCCATGATGTTGGTAACAGAACCATTATGTCTCAACAAATGTCCAATAAATTTGACTTTCCTCATTCCTACCACTCTTAATATTGTTCTCTTTTCATTGATTTCCTTCAGCACTTCTTCGTTGCTTTTTCTATCCATCCAACTAGTTCTATTAACTCTTTTCCAAACCACATTTCAGCTGCTTCCAGCCTCTTTTTCTCTTGCCTTCCCAATGTCCATGTTTCACTTCCATATGTCATGACACTCCACACATATGCTTTTATAAACTTCTTCCTTGTTTCAAGGCTTAGATTCTTGTTCATGATAAGACTTTTCTTATTTTGGAATGCCAACTTTGCAATGGCTATCCTTTTCTTTACCTCTTTTATACATCTATTTCCATTGGTAACTATACTTCCAAGGTAGCAAAATTCTTCTACTTCTTTTACTTTGTCAATCCCTATTCTTACTTGCGCAGTTCTTCCCTGACTCTTTTTACATATTTTCATAACCTTAGTCTTTGCTTTGTTTATCCTAAGTTTGTATTTGCTTAAAACTTTTTCTAGTATCTGTAACATATTATTCATATCTTTCTCTGAATCCGCTCTCTTACATCAAGAATCTGATGAAGGAACTCTTTTGCAACTCCTACGCCGAAATGAAGAGACTGGCACAAGGCAGACGTCTATGGTTGCAGCGACAAGGCTTAGCCTTTAGAGAATGATGGTGGCACGTTATTTATACACGTACAGTTATCACTGTCCTTTAAATGGTTAAAAGGATACCGTATTTTTAACACACTATCATTTCTCTTACAGAGCCATGGGGAATAAATGCTGGTTCCTGGTTAGCTCACTTGTTTTCCTGCTGAGCACTGCTGCAGTTACGCACCAAAACGGGGGATGCTGGACTCGAGATTCTGACCAATGGAACAAAATTGACATAACACTTTATAATTGCACGTGTGAAAATTTTGGTGACTTAAGCACTGAAAATTTTGATCCTCACAGAACATATATTAACCTTATACATCTGTTCTTAGCCAAAAACAAAATCAGGTCTGTGAAACACGACGTGTTTCATCATCTAAAGAAACTTAAGTTCCTTGTCCTGAGTGGCAATTTAATCAGGTCACTGGATGAGCGCATATTCTCAAATCTAAATTCACTCCAGCTCCTCGATCTATCGTTCAACCACCTGTCCTGGCTGTCAGACGGCTTGTTTTCATCACAGGAACATCTCGAAACACTGCTACTGAACGGAAACAAACTGATTACTGTGAGTGTAAGGTTGCTAACTCCACTAAGCTCTATTACACTGTTGGACTTGTCCAACAACCCACTAATTTGTGATTGTGAGCTCAGGCTCGCAGTGTTTTGGTGTAAAGAGAGGATGCTGGAATCAAAAGCCACCTGCCAAAACCAGTTGTCAGGTTATGTATCTCAGTGGACTGAACTAGAATTCTTCAACAACTGCTCGAAAAATCAAGTTCCCTATGTGCTGACTAAAAGTGTCACGCATTTAACGCACTCTGATGAGATGGTAGTTGCTGATACTTTCTATGTGGTTCTTTTTATTGTGGGTGCTGTGGCCTTGCAGGTCGCGTGCTTCGGTCTGTTCCTATTATATTTGAGAAGGCAACGTCGATCTTCAGTTAGTACTGCTGGAGAAGAAAGATCAGTGCAATCTGATTCAAGTTCAGGCCAAAATTACCAATACGATTATATCCAAATTCCTAACATTTACATGCCACCACAACTTCCCGCTCGCCACATACGAACGACTGGGAATTTGGGTCAAGAACAAGCAGATACTTGTGACAGTGGTGTACGTCTGAAAGAGCCCACACTATCTGGAACAAATACATATTGTGATTGCTGCGAAGAAGGTCATCACATGACTCAACCTGAAGGCAAGAAATCACACCATAACAACCATCAAGTCGTAAGGTCAGGAAGTATTTCAGCAAGTGTGTCATATGCTCTACGAGAATATGAAGACCCTTCAAAAACGGCTGTGAGCAATGGTAACAACATTAATACTTCTAGTGACACTGGTGTAGTGATTGAAAACGCTTTATATTCTGCAGCAGATACATTGAAGTAATCCAGTCTGAAGTGCATTTACTTGAATCAGAAGTCTGTAGTAGGGTTAACAGAGTGAATGTGACTGCTTTACAGTAACTTTGTGTCCGTAACCAACACAGAAGTGCCAAGACCATTCAGCTTATAAATATTCGTTCCCAACATGCGAACACTTGTGAACAAGGCAGTAATCGTGTACGTGATACAATCATTCAGACACTGCCTCAACAAAATCACGCAGATGCCGTACCTCCATCAAACTGAGAAGACGTTGCATGTACGTACAAACGCACTGATGGGTTTTACAGAGGTGGCTCAGTTGTAACCAATATACTTCATTCTAAACCGTATGGGTCACAAAATGTGTTTCATTAAAAGCCGTTGGCCCCGATCCCGGTGGCCGTGCGGTCTAAGGCGTAGGTCTGCAGCCGCCTGATTCCTGGGATTGTGGGTTCGAATAGATAGCGGCCTCTGCGACGGGCCGATCACTCGTTCAGAGGAGTCCTACCCCCATCCCCCACCCCGTGTGTGTGTGTGAGAGAGAGATCTAAAACCTCAACAGTGAGGCGGCTTTGCCCGATTTAGGCTGAGCCACAGAAAAAAACAACCGTTGTCAAAATACTAAGAAACCAAACTATGCGTCATTTTTCACTTCCCATGGTTTAAACATTTGTATATAAATGAGTAATATAAATAATTATAGCATTCTTCTTATTCGTATTATCTACATACAAAGACTGCGTCCACTGGAAGTCTCTGCCATTTGCAGCTCTTTTAAATATCTTCGTTATCTTGATTTCAGGCTTCCGCCGCGATGTTGATGAGATCTGTGGTCTTCTGGGTTAGTAGACGGCGTCGTGTGGTAATTGTTTACCGACGTTTCGGGACAACGTATCGGTCCCATCCTCACGGGTCAAGATTCCGAGTAGGAATCTTGACCCGTGAGGATGGGACCGATACGTTGTCCCGAAACGTCGGTAAACAATTACCACACGACGCCGTCTAATAACCCAGAAGACCACAGATTTTATCTTCGTTATGTTTATGATCCGACATGATATAACCTACCCTGAGGAGCCATTTCTACTGTCTCATTTCTTCCCATTTGTCCTTTTATCAGCGTCCGACATTCGCGAGTTCGAGATTCTCACGGCGGTGATAGAAGATTGCTGTTTTCTGGGATGTGACGCCGTGCAGTCAGGTAGATGTGTACTGACATTTCAAATAACTTGCTAATTTCAGGGTGGCGGCAGCACGTTTGTCTGCAATATTGCTACATATCCACAAGATTACACGGCGTCACATTCCGGCAGATTACAATCTTATCCCAGCACTCTGATAAAGAAAAGCGTCTATCTCTATGGCGCTACAGGTCCAGGGCCAGGTCTTCCCTTTTGACGGGTCCGTGTAACTGGTTTGTGGGCATTTAATAGGATTTCTCGGAAGCGGGGATCGGCGCGACGGAAAGGCCCCCCACATACGCACGGCAACACAAACAGGAAGAAGGAAAGCGTACATCTGTGGGTCGGTCAGAAAATACGTTTACATGACGTACAGCTGATGTAAAACTGAAGAACTTACACTGTCTGTGATTACATCAGGGAAATTCAACGCCGAGCGATTATCATCTGTCCCCAACGCCGAAGCAAAATCTTGGCGGCCACAAATTTAAAGTCCGTCGCTAGGTGGAAATAGTTGTGACACGATGGTTGAAAACACAGAACACGCGACTTGTATCAACAGGGAAGAGAAAAGCTCCTCTCACGATAAGATAAATGCATGAGTTGTGACTGAAGCTGCTTGAAACATTAGTGGGATAGCCCAGCACAATTAAATCTGAACTGTTTATAGTGGAGTCAATTTTGTTTTTCCAATGGCGTAACAGCCCCTCGTGGGCCAGGGTCTCCTCATGATCGAGGCTTCACGATCATACTCAGACACACCACACGCGGTAGGACTCCTCTGGACGAGAGATCAGCCCGACGCAGAGACCTCTACCTGACAACACACAACACTCACAAGAAATAGACATCCACGCCCTCAGCGGGATTCGAACCCACAATCCCAGCAAGCGAACGGCCGTAGACCAAAGCCTTAGACCGCGCGGCCACTGGGATCGGCATTTGGACTGAAAGTAAAGAACCCAAATAATGTGCAATGTGAACTTCTTTTCTGATAGACCCTCGAATTCACAAAACAAATGGCATTATAAACAAGGAAGTCAGTGTTTGAACAGTAGAAGGCAGTAGGCCTACATGCGTTAGACCACCAACCAGTATGATTAGCATATACAGAAGTACAGACTCTATAGAATTTTATTAATATTTACGTTTGGAATTTTCCTAGTAGTGTGAGCTTACTTTTAAACTAGTGTTGAAATCGTATTTAGTTTTAAATAAATTTAAGGACACGTCTATAATGCGGCCTATATTATAGAAATTTCTCACTTTTCCGGTAACATAGTAAATAGGATTTAGCAGCCTCGTGTGTGCAAAGCCACGGGTTTTATCAGCAGAGCAGTATTTGAGCTTTGATACTGCGTTTCCTGTTGTTTTTGTGGCAGGAAGCACCATCCCTCAAGGATGCATGGCAGATTAGCAGCAGGGATGCAGCAGCTGTTGACACAACGTAGGGGCAAGAGTGAACATGAAAAGCTATTGCGAGTTTCGAGGTTTTCGCAGCTGTGTAGTTTAGGATTACTGAGATACGACATTGCGTCCCTGGGTAATCGAGTCCCGACGCTTCCAGGTAACGCAGTAGCCTCAACATTATGGGGCAAAATCTCCAAGAAGACCCACTGACCCTGCGTCATATCCCAGAAGAACGGAATCCTCATGAAAATTGTTCTTTGAATATATGTTGACAGAAGAAAGCCGGTAAATGCGCGTATCTTCCGTTTTATGTACTAGTATTATGCCCATCCAGTTTCAACGGGTAAATCTGCTACTTAAGAAGTTTTTAACACCCATCTTGTTTAGACAACTATTTATTCCATGCAAAAGTTTATAGAACATGTTGAAGAACTTTTAACATTTTTGTCACTTTAAGCAGAAAATATTTCCCTGCAAATTCATGCATGTTTCGTAAAGAAGTGCCTACACTGCATTATTAATTTCACTAATTATGTTAATAATCATTAAGTGCATTATATTTATTCAAATTTCGCTTCAGGGAGTGAATAAACAAATAAACATACCTTCCTGCTCCATCAGACCCGGTTCTGTGAACACGTTTTCGGG
Source organism: Reticulitermes speratus (assembly GCA_021186555.1). Taxonomy (NCBI): domain Eukaryota; kingdom Metazoa; phylum Arthropoda; class Insecta; order Blattodea; family Rhinotermitidae; genus Reticulitermes; species Reticulitermes speratus. The sequence continues at coordinate 17,082,981 of JAJKFL010000008.1, read as the reverse complement.
GAGCTAAAATGATTCGCAGTTTTAAACGATCATTGTGACTGAACTGCTCACGGTATTGAAGTCAGAGCTGGGCTAAAATAAACCCTGACATTTTCCCTAATATTTAAACGCTGTAAGTGTTTTTTTCGACGAGAGCAAAACGGAGCTCATAATAGGCCCAAGTAATCTTTACGATTTGGTCCAGAAAACCTGTCTCGCTTTGAATAGCACGAGGTCCAACCCAATTTAATTATAGGAAGTTTAAAAGCTCATTATACTCTTTGGACGTTCAGCAATCACCTGGTGTTCCAAATACCTCCCCAGAATATCGAAACATACTAAAATTATCGTCGATGTTGTACGCCGCATGAGATACAAACTCGAGACAGACATACAGCCTATGTATCCATAGTCCATCGCCTTGTATAAATGTTGTGCAATAGATACACAGAGTCGCGCACGAAATGTCGAACTAAGTACATTTTGTTAAGCTTCTATATTTTGTAGAAAGTGTTACATATTACACCCTCACTGCACCACAGAATTATGGAGAATTGCTTTTAATGCGCAGTATGATCAATGCGGTAACCACATTCTGCCTTAAGACATCTTCAAGCGAATGTGCGATTTTGCGACCAGGTTGCGACACAAATTTTCAACAAAATGTTAAAAGATGCCCACAATGAAATTAAAATGTAAGTAAGGTAATGACGAAATTAGTGCCTGGTATGCTGCGTTCATGTTAGGACAGTATCCAGCAGGATTCTGTTACGAATGTGATGAAGAACCTTCGTGTATCACAAAATAGGGGTGATTTCTTGAACACCTAAGCGACTATAAGATTCTAATAAACGGTTCTGTACCTTGGACATAATTATACTTCGTCTGTTATTGGTGAAATCATTAAATTATGGAGGTTTTATCTGTCTAAACCATGTCACATTATAACGCCGTGTTTTACATTATGCCTGCTTTTAGTAATGGTAAATTCGTAACCTATTTGCAAGCGCCACCCCTCTGCTCTTTGAAAACGTTTCGGCCGAACTAAAGATACTTCTAAATTTCGATTCCATACTTATATTTTCATGAAATTATAAACGATAATTCGATCCCGTGCAATTATCTTGTCAAAACAACTTACTTTGTTCTTTACCGCTTTCATTGGGATCCATTTTTTCAAGTCTGAAGGCGGTTACTGTCAATTCTTTAACTTCAAAGGGCGGACATGTCTGTATTTGTATTATCTGTCAGAGTATACTCTCTTTCCTACTTTCTCTATGGAATGCTATTGTCTCTAGTAGTCACAAAAACAAGCTGATGCATGAAGCAGACAAGTATGTTATGAAGGTAATACAACAGACAAGTGTTCAAATAACATTTTAGAGTATATGCGTTGTGACACATTTGCAACAAATTCTTGAACATCTGTGTCTGGTAAATATAAAATTTAAATTGATACTATGGTCTTTTTGATTGTGCCACAGTGCAGACTTCTTCTGTGAATAATATTTCGGAGTAACATGCCTGCCTGACCAGTTTCAGGTTGAAAGAGAGTAGGGTGAGGATGTGATTAGGTTATATAGGTATCCTGCATGATATGTGGTCAGGTTATATAGGTATCTTGCATGAGATGTGGTCAGGTTGTATAGGTATCCTGCATGATATGTGGTCAGGTTATATAGGTATCCTGCATGATATGTGGTCAGGTTATATAGGTATCCTGCATGATATGTGGTCAGGTTATATAGGTATCCTGCATGATATGTGGTCAGGTTATATAGGTATCCTGCATGATATGTGGTCAGGTTATATAGGTATCCTGCATGATATGTGGTCAGGTTATATAGGTATCTTGCATGAGATGTGGTCAGGTTATATAGGTATCTTGCATGAGATGTGGTCAGGTTGTATAGGTATCTTGAATGAGATGTGGTCAGGTTATATAGGTATCTTGCATGAGATGTGGTCAGGTTGTATAGGTATCCTGCATGATATGTGGTCAGGTTGCATAGGTATCCTGCATGAGATGTGGTCAGGTTGCATAGGTATCTTGCATGAGATGTGGTCAGGTTGCATAGGTATCCTGCATGATATGTGGTCAGGTTGCATAGGTATCCTGCATGAGATGTGGTCAGGTTGTATAGGTATCTTGCATAAGATGTGGTCAGGTTATATAGGTATCCTGCATGACATGTGGTCAGGTTATATAGGTATCCTGCATGAGATGTGGTCAGGTTACATAGGTATCCTGCATGAGATGTGGTCAGGTTACATAGGTATCCTGCATGAGATGTGGTCAGGTTATATAGGTATCTTGCATGAGATGTGGTCAGGTTGTATAGGTATCCTGCATGATATGTGGTCAGGTTATATAGGTATCTTGCATGAGATGTGGTCAGGTTGTATAGGTATCTTGCATGAGATGTGGTCAGGTTATATAGGTATCCTGCATGATATGTGGTCAGGTTATATAGGTATCCTGCATGAGATGTGGTCAGGTTGTATAGGTATCTTGCATGAGATGTGGTCAGGTTATATAGGTATCCTGCATGATATGTGGTCAGGTTATATAGGTATCCTGCATGATATGTGGTCAGGTTACATAGGTATCCTGCATGAGATGTGGTCAGGTTACATAGGTATCCTGCATGAGATGTGGTCAGGTTGTATAGGTATCTTGCATGAGATGTGGTCAGGTTATATAGGTATTTTGCATGAGATGTGGTCAGGTTATATAGGTATCCTGCATGAGATGTGGTCAGATCATATAGGTATCTTGCATGAGATGTGGTCAGCTTATATACGATGGGAAGTCAAAAAGTTCCCGGAATTCCCCTGCAGACGGAGAATGAGAATTTGGTGCACCATGAGTTCGTACCGCCTGGACAGTGTTACTGGTCATTCTACGTGTAAGTTTTGCAGAGGTTGCGCTATGCAGTTCGGACGAAGCGGCGCGACAAGTGGCATGGACAGTGGTTTCTGCATCACGATAACGCACCGAGCCACACATCGCTTGTTGTGCAGCAATTCCTCGCCGAGAAAAACATTCCTGTCGTCACCCAACCACCGTACTCTCCGGATCTCGCTCCGAGTGACTTTTGGCTGTTCTCTACTCTGAAATGGGCCTCAAGGGGACACGTTTAGCAACCATGGAGGACATCAAATCGAATGCGACGGCCGAACTCCGGAAGATTCCAAAAGAAGCCTTCTGCCGGTGCTTCCAACAATGGCAGGATCGATGGAGCAAGCGTGTGTGTGCGCAAGGGTCCTACTTTGAAGGTGATTAGGTAAGCGTTGCCGTATGTCCTACCATTACAGTGCAATACCACCATTCCGGGAACTTTTTGACTACCCTTCGTAGTTATCTTGCATGAGATGTGGTCAGGTTATATAGGTATCTTGCATGAGATGTGATCAGGTTATATAAATATATTGCATGAGATGTGGTCAGGTTATATAGGTATCTTGCATGAGATGTGGTCAGGTTATATAGATATCTTGCATGAGATGTGTTCATTGACTCAGATCCACATAAGGAGAGAGGATACAGCCCGGTCCTCCATAACATTGGTATCCACCGAAAAGTCTACAAACTTCGCAACTCAAGACAACACCACGTCAATACAGGTCGACCTAAACACCTGAAAGCTTACATTTCAAATGGCATGCTTAATTTGTGTAGGGTAACGAGGCAAAACCAAGCTTAAATGTTAGTAATGTACAGCTAAAGTAGCCATAAGTGTCTTAAGATAGAGAATTGAAAAACTAAAGAATGGCGGAATTTCATGTGACACAACAATACCTAATGATGTGTGTATATACCATCTTATCGGTCAGTGAATCGTCAGGCGCGGGTTTCATTATACAAGGCAGGTTCTGATATCAGACGTTTTGCTACAGCAAATAGGGAAGCTGCAAAAATACACTACGAAGATAAGAGGGAAGACACTAAGCCAGTGACTAGTTGTCATTTGGGTCTTAAAAGTGTCACACGACGGCCACGTTTTACTCGCATTTAGTTTCAGGATTACTTTAGCTGGTAAGTAGGCCTATTCAGGTATAACACGTTTAGGTAACTAAATGTTAGGAACTCTGGTCACAGTCAAATTCGGGGAAGGTATAATTAAGTGCCAAACCCTGTTTACTGGGATGTGACGCCGTGTACTAGTTTGGTAGACAGGTACCGACGTTTAGGAGAGACTTGTTGTCTCCATCTTGTACTTTTCTACTCTGTAGAACCAAATAAATGGTCACATCTTACACAAAAATTACAGAGATTTATATCAAAGAAGGTCCGTTGTCTGGGCACTCCTCTATTTGAGAACATCAAATGCCATATCAGGAAAGGGCAGTCATTAAATTTTTGCAACTGCTCTATGTCTGCTCCGTTCCTTATACGATAGTGTGTCTCGGAGAGGGGCAGGCTCTGTCCGAATCATGCTAAGGGAGCACATAACACACACTTTATGGCTCCTCTAATCTGCAGTTCCATTGTTGTTTGGCACAGCATGCCCACAGGCAGCGTCAGTCACGAATCACCATACTGAGAATACAAACAGAAGGATGGCCACGTCGGCCGCGGAGTTTTACAGCCACCACCAATCTATGTTCAAGATAATGTTAGCTTCTTCTCTCTCACGGAAGTAAATTAGGCTTATGAAATCACGACCGGCTCTAAGGTCACCCATTATCTACTCCGAAAGGTACCTGATACCTTTCCCGGGGGTAAAACGGCCGGAGCGTGACGTTAACCGCTAACCTCCATCTAGCGCCGAGGTCGACTCAGTGTAGCTGTAACTTTATTCCCCGTCTGTGCCTTCGTGCTATGTACGGGAAAACTTTCCCTTTACCTACGAAATGCGGGTGTGTGTCTGGGTTTTCGCCCGTTACACCTTGAACAGCTGACCAATTCTGACAGAACTTGTACGAACGTTATGTCGTTAGAGGTCATTCAAATCTAGTTATTTTCAATTTTTCTACAATCGATAGTATAAACATGTCAGACGCACAAACTTCTGAGGTGGAAGTGACGAAACGTCATTTAATATAAATGCGAAGTTTATTTTTTCCTTAACTACGCACCTCGCATGAAGGAGTGTGGAAGAGTGGAGGCATAGCGTCACGCGGCCGCGGCGCTTCCCACAAGCTGCACCCCCCCCCCCAACACCGGTATCCACTGAATACGACATGTTGAGGCGACCCACAGCCGGTGTGGGCGCGCTAGAAAACAGGAAAATCTCTTGCCCTTGCCAAAAATCGAACTCCGAATTTTCGGTCGTCCAGCCCGTGCGTTCAGAAATTACGTATTGAAACAGATCTTCGAAAAAGGAGGCTTTATTGTTCATGGAACGTAAAACAACAAAATGGCGGCTGATTTTGTTTTGAGGACGTTGACCAATGAATCACTGGATTTGAAACGTGGGACGAAGCGAACATACTGACAGAGCACAGGCCAGCAGGCATAATGACGGCGAAGGTGTAAAATGTCAGGTTCATGCCCGACATCCGACAAATCTAACGTATTATAGCAACAAGTTCTTACTAAATAATAATAATCGTGCTTGAGAAGCGAACAGTTCCGCAGCTAGTCAAGAAATTCTCAGCTTTTTGTAGGGCTGGAGTAGAATTCGCAGAACCCATAATGCCAAATTTCCGAGGCTAACTGGATTGGTCCCATCTTGGGTAGAAACTGCCTTCTAAAACACGTGATTAAAGGAAAGTTAGGAGGAAGAATAGAAATGACGGGAAGACGAGGAAGAAGGCGAAGCAGCTACTGGATGACCTTAAGGAAAAGAGAAGATACTGGAAATTGAGAGAGGAAGCACTAGATCGCACCCTGTGGAGAACTCGCTTTGGAAGACACTACGGACCTGTCGTAAGACAGACTACAGAATGAATGAATGAATGAATGAATGACTGATGACTGAATGAATTCCATCCTTAAAAGTGCCGAGTTTATAATGTCTTAGGTAATGCTAACTTGAATTTCCGTACTGAAGTGCACGTTACGTCACGGTTTATTGTGGACAGACACTCATACATCGAATATAATTGAGTCAAAGTTGCTGTTATTAAATCTGTAAATGTTAAAGTGCATTCCATTACGGGAATCTTTTAAGTATGCAAGACCTAAATAATACATAAAAAACTCGGAACTCGCAAGACTGGAATTCTGCAGTCGGAAATTTGGTTTTGTGGGTCCTACTGCACGTCCTTTCAAGGAAGAATCTCCAACGGTAGACCAACACGTCGACCTAACTGATGCAGCGCTAATGCTCTAACTTGTATTTGGGAGACGTCCGGATCGATTCTCAGCCGAGACACTGCTTATCGTGACTGACGGTTCCAGGGGTTTCCCTCGGTCCATAAACCATTTAAGTAAATGCAGTAGCCGCGGTATAACCTTCATTTAATACATCCACTTACAAATTCTTTACAATTCGTCACTCACCAGTAATCCTGCCATCAGGACTGTACAGAATATTCCAAACATTCCTGCTTATATTTTAAAAACTATTAAGTATATTGTAACCAAAACACAGATATGCATTCTTTCGCAAAATTTTCCTTAAAAAGTTTATGTGTGCTTCAGTCCACCTCAACATGGGAATCCTTCATGGCCTTGATCACATCAAGCCAACATTCCAGTTCTGCCCAGGAAAAGGATTTCGCGGACACTCGGTATAATCTGAGACACTCATGGCGTCCAACAATAAGCCACAGAAATAAACACTTGACCAACATGACTTCGACTGATAGACCCGAAGGGATATGTTTGACTTTGGACAACGTTTGTGTTCATTGTTTTAACGCAAGTTATAACAATGCGTCAAAATTATTAAATAACTTAATACATAATCCTTCCGCTCTTGGTATCGACAAAAAACGATTATACACAATTTAAATGCTTACACGTAAAAAAGTAAAGTTGCCCCTGTCTACGCCATGAAGTTATATAGGGGGAGTAGAGGTACAGATCCACTGATTCTGAACCTCGGCTCTAGATGAAGGTGAGTGATTAACTTCACCACCCGGCCGATTTACTCCTAGGAAATAATCCTCGGTACCAGGTCAGTAGGAGGTTATGTGGGCCACAGAGCCGGTATAACGTTTGGTAGAAGAGAAAAATCTCTTGCCCCTGCCGGGATTCAAACCCCTAAGCGTGCAGCTTGTGGCCTGGTCGCTATACCAACTCCATGCGCACACATACGTTGCATAAATTGAAATGTGTGGGCGTACTGCAGCTCGACTAACTTCAATGTGCGGAACATGTGGCACGTATACCGTTTCTGCTGGAGAAAACTGAAGGAAAGAGACCACTTGAAAAACCTAGCATAATTGGGAGGATAATATTAAAAATCTTGTTAAATAAATAGGGTAGGAAGACGTGAACTGGATTCATCTGGCTCAGGACAGGGTCACTTGTCGGGGTCTTGTTTGTGAACATGGCAATGAATGTTCGGGTTCCACTAAATGCGGACAACTTGAATAGCTGAGGATCCAGTGACTTCTTAAGAAGATTGTTATCCGTGGAATTACTGAGTGTAACTTTATTACAGCGACATGCAGACGTCTTTGTTGCTGTGGTTGTGGACAATGCGCGTGTGCTTTGCCGTCATGTCCAACTTACACGGCACGTGTAAGTCCGCGCTCTCGGGCACAGCAGACTGCAGCAATATGAATTTGGGTACCTTGCAACCAGACCGGTACCCAGTAAACTCACCGTCACTCGTCTACCTTGACCTCGACAACAACGGACTCGTCACTCTGGATGCCGGTGTTTTCCGCGGGGTGACCAGACTAAGAACTCTCATCTTACGAAACAACATGCTCCAGATGCTTCCTCACTCTTTGTTCTCAGATTTATACAAATTAGAAAATCTTGACTTGAGAAGTAACAGACTTGTCTCTCTCGCCGACGAACGTCTTTTCAGAACTCAAAATTTACTCACGAGTCTTGATCTATCCTATAACAAGCTAATTACTATTCACCAGCAAGTGTTACGGCCGCTTCGAAATATCCAGAGCTTGAACTTAGCTTACAACCCTTTCATGTGTGACTGCGAACTCAGATTAACAATGATGTGGTGTGACTTTAACGATCTCGACACACTGGCAACATGTGGTTCTCCATGTCTCTATTCCGGATTGTCTTGGACAGTGCTAAAAGCTACTGACACCTGCAAAGATCTGCAAATGACGAACGTTCTAAATAAAACTAACGATGAAATTACACCGGAGATAAAACAAAATAAATTTGAAATAACGCTGTTGGTAGCAGGCATATCTGTAGCACTGATTCTGATCTGGTGCAGTGTCGTAGGATTATACGTATGGAATAAATTATCAAATCGGTTTCGAAAAGGAGCGGGGGACACTATATACGATGAAGCTACACCAAATGAGGACTATTATTATGAAGACATGTAGTCCCCTACAGAGAAAAGGAAGAAAATAGACTTTGTTAAATTTTTTCCTCGTTATAAGTTGTCAACTGGATTGGTCACATCTTGCGTAGAAACTGCCTTCTGAAACACGTGATTGAAGGAAAGTTAGAAGGAAGGATAGAAATGACGGGAAGACGAGGGAGAAGACGTAAGCAGCTACTGGATGACCTTAAGGAAAAGAGAAGATACTGGAAATTGAAAGAGGAAGCACTAGATCGCACTCAATGGAGAACTCGCTTTGGAAGAGGCTACGGACCTGTCGTAAGACAGACTACAGAATGAATGAATAAGTCGTCCGTTTTAACATCCCGTAATGAAGTCTGAATCCGTCATATTAGTGCATAGAGTGCGACTATGTGATACGTATCGAATAATATTGTGACCAAAACTAAGAATGCTATTGGAGCCGTTTCTTGGACTATTTTTATGTTTGGTTACTTTCACAGCGTCAACACAACTATTATTACTATTAATTAGTTAGATCATTTCATAGCAACACGTTTCGACTGTAGTAAGTAATCTTCAGTCTAACCGATAGTACAAAAATGTACACATACTACAATTCCAATTTGACACGTAAGTTTGTACAATTTTAGTATGTTTACATTTTCGTACTATCGGTTGGACTGAAAATGACTTACTAAAGTCGAAACATGTTGCTATGAGATTATATAAGTAATTAATAATAATAACAATAATAATAAAGTTGTGTTGACTCTGTGAAAGTGTCATTTATTCCTGGACATCTTATGGCAAAGCATCTGATTTGTAATTCTGTTTGAAGAAGGAACTATATTCCAATGACCTAAAGATATGCATGACAGTTTTGAGTAACTTTTAATTACCTTTATGCAGAGACTTTCAGAAAAATTTGAATTATTTTGTGAAAATGTAAAGAATAATGAGATTTTGAAATAAAATATAACCAGCCATGTAAATATTATACATACATACACGTTGATTAACTCACACCAACAAATGCACCAAACCAAGTTTTGTCATTGATTTCTTTATTAAAAGATTACCCCAATACGCATTTCGGCACTTCTACATTGCCATCATCAGGGGGATCGTTGGAGTTTTTACATAGACCAATGTTCTTGAGTTACATCAGAACAGTTGGGGTTGTGTATGGTAATATTATTACAATTTTCGTTGTTATTACTTCGTATAAAATTGTACAATAGTAGTATTGTTAAAATGCTAAAAAAATAGTAGAACAGTATACTACATTATATTAAAATACATTGTTATGTAATTCGTAAATTATTGGCACACCGGAAAATTCATGGACCACGCTGCCAATAATTTACGAATTACATAACAGAATGTATTTTAATATAATGTAATATACTGTTCTACTGTTGTTTTAGCATTTTAACAATACTACTATTGTACAATTTTATACGAAGTAATAACGAAAATTGTAATAATATTACCATACACAACCCCAACTGTTCTGATGTAACTCAAGAACATTGGTCTATGTACAATCTCCAACGATCCCCCTGTTGATGGCAATGTAAAAGTGCCGAAATGCATATTGGGGTAATCTTTTAATAAAGAAATCAATGACAAACTTGTTTTGGTGCATTTGTTGGTGTGAGTTAATCAATTGTACAAAAATGCACGGTGACTATAATGTGAAATACAGATATGTTATTTATTTATACATATGCATAACATGTATCTGCTTGGTTACATTTTATTTCATTACGTTGGTGTATACGGTAGTGCTGTATTACAAAATAAAGAGATTTATAAGGCAGATAAATTAAATCCCTTTTTTTGGAGACCCAAGTCCTCTAGGACGTTACGCCGTGTCGACTGGTACTGTGCATGAACTTTATGAGTCAAAAGGTGTGAAATCACAGAATACGTGAATTATCAACACCGCAGCGAGAACCTCAAATCTCTGTATTCCCTTTTGGTTATTCCATCGTCTGAGAGCTAGAAGAAAATTAAACATTTGCTTGTGATGAGGCCTATAGCTTACAACACTGTGCCACATCTTTGGTAAGTTTTTAAGTCACCTCACTTAGCACACTCGGCCAAGAGAAACGGAAGCTTGTTTATCGAACTGGCTCCCTTCTGTTCGCTGATTCATACTTTCTTCCTGCGAGAGGAAGTCCTACATGACTAACGTGTTTGAGATATCATACTGAGTGCAATACAAGAATCTGAAGTAAAATAAGGCTTTCCAGAGCTGATGATAGGCTCATTATCTTGTTCACATTTATCCCTCCGTATGTAATAAAAATCATATCATAGGCCTAGGAAATGAAACTTTGGACGAGAGACGAAAGCTAAAAGATAATGAGATTAATACAAGATAGGCAACATACGTATAAACCTAATATTGAGGCGCGTTCGCATAACCATTTTCGTCGTGGAAAAGCAATAAGTATTACATACTCTGAGTGTGTGTTTATAGCCTTAGTTATCCAGCAAGAAAAGCGCATGCGCGGTATTATATTGTCATCCGTGGCCTGTCTGGCTCTACCATATTTATCCACATTATCTCATAAACGGCACAATTTTCGGAAAAAAGTTATTGAATATAAAATGTGTGTTTTGATTTTCTCTACAACTTTAGTCTGAAAACTTCCTCATTCTAAGATGATTTGAGCGAGATATTGTCGTAAATGTACACAGTTCTTCAAGTAAAGTACCCAGTATTCTTGTCAGATTTTATTTAAACTTGAATATTACCGACAGAGTTTCGAAAAATATCACATATCAAATTTCATGAAAATCCGTCCAGTGGAAGCCGAGTTGTTCAATGCGGACGGATAGATGGACAGACAGACATGACGAAGCTAATACGTAGTCGTATTTCGCAATTTTGCGAACGCGTGTAATGAGGGATGTGTACTGCAGAAAACCTGTTGTTAGCAGGCACATCCCTGGGGATATATAAAGTGACTGAATAGATAGCTAAATATCCGTCTATCCCTACAGCTAGCGCTGAGGTGAAAGAAAGAGTAGAGCTATATTTCTACTCCCCCTCTGCTTCTTCATGGTCTCTTATAGGACGAAATTTACCTTTACCTTTTTATCCTGTTTCGAATAAGGAAACATGGTTTGATTTTCATTCACTTTTAAGGCGCATCAGTATTTTACCATAAATGATTATCATCACGATTATCAACATGGCCGACATGAACGTTTCTAATGTTACGATCCTTCAGATTAGAAGATTTCTCCATCCTGAAGATGGAAGAAGCAGGTTTCTCCAAGACGTCGATACCAAATTACCAAACTACATGGAGTAATATCCCAGAATACCGTAAATCTTTATGGGCCTAACTGCACCCGTAAGGACCGTAGCAGAAGTTTACTTTCATGTGTTCAAAATTCAATATTTGTATCACTGACTTGTGAAGAACATTTCACAAAATTTCTTAAAACACCTCTTGCACGAAAATGTAATTAACATAATGGTGTAACTTCCAAAACGCGTTGGACTGAATAAGTAATATCATTTACATTTGTGGGAAACATGGTACATTGGCCTACCGCCGTAAACAACAGGGTTTGTTAAGCTTAACTTCGTATTTTCCCCCTAGATGGCAGTAAATATATAGGCATTCGTGGTGCTCTGTTGGAGGAGCTGTGAACTACTATGACGGCATCCATGTGCGGTACTGCAGTCGGATGGATATCCCTTAAAAGCCTACTGGTTACTTTCATGCCCTGTTATGTGCCAGTGGGTTTAATATTAAAGAATTGTACCTTTTGTCCACAGAGTGTGTGTTTTTGGTGTGATTATCAGAACAAACAGCCATTATTTCTCTATACAGCATTAAATTGTTGGTTGTTAAGAATGGTGTGTGTTTACTGCGCGGTAAGAGTTCAATCTTGACACCTAGGAGGCGACAGGGTTCGATCCCAGGCCAGTCAATGTGAGATTGTGGTGGACAGGGTAACACATAGGGTTTTCTTCGAGTATTTTAGTTTTCCCGTCAATATCATTCCACCAATGCTCCATATTCATCTTCATCTACCTACTGCTCTTACCAGGACAAACGGCTGAAGCCTGAGAAGATTCACAAAGCAATGCTGCTGCCTCGGAAATAGGGGAGCAGTGGATAAAAAGAACAGTACAACACCAAGACGGACGGACTGACCGTCAGTCGTAAGGTGAATTCGACTTGACTTGCTACTTAAAGGGTTACTAAGACATCATTAATAAAACAGCATTACTATTTAAAGGCAGAAGTACCAAGATTAAATCAAACTTATTTATGGTACTGAAATATCTTAAATGAAGTATAATACTTAAATTATTGTACTAGTAATGTACAAACTGCGGTTAGCAAGCCGCGCGGGCACCGTTACAATTTCAGTACGATCCATGTATAAGTTGCCGAAAAGTTCCTCCTGTGCTTGAAAAAGCATCAAATCACGAAGACGTCTGGGGGAGAAGAGGCAGAATTCCACACATTTTTAATCTCGGCACTGGATGTGAAGGTGAGCATAGGATTCAGGTACAGGTATAGACAGACAACTTGATACCTGAGCTCCATAACACTGCACACACCTGTAATCGGCAAGGTCCGGCCGCTGCTTGGCTCTCGTTGGCATGGCCAGGCAATGTAATACCTGTTTCAAAAACATCTACTCTGTTTGGAGTACGAGTACATTGTCTGTCGCAATGAAATCACTTATGTTAAGTTTAAATTTTACGGTTATATTAGAAGGCCCCTCGGAAAAAATTTCTGACACTCCACTTCGCTCCATTGCTTAAACGAAACCGTAGAGTCCTGCTAGTTATTAGATAATGTTTTTGAAACGGGGAGAAAAAGGTAGGAGGTACGTGCTCTGTGCTTCCCCCCTAACCAGCTTGCCTCTTCACCCCCGCACTAACATGGATCAAGTTACCTGACAAGGACAGTACGGACCAATTTATTCCCGCAGAGTCCTCTACTCATTTATAGGAAGCTGTGTGGTCCTAAGATGCGGTTTAGGAGGCGTGGAGAAGCGACAAATCTCTTGTCCCTGCCTGGAATCGAACCCCGATTCTTCAATCAGTCAGCCCATACTTTATTCGCTAAACGGATTGGATAATGCCACCTGAGTATATAAAGAGACACCCGGTACACAAACACGAGTGCACACGCGCGGTGTAGCTATTATATAACGAGATTGCGGGCGCAGCCGTGACGTTGACTGTTGACCACAAACGCAAATATATACGCGACCCAAGCCACGCTCTGTTACGTTGACGTAGTGTCGAGTAATAACTTATTTTGTAAACTTTGTAACTCACTGTCATCACGTGTCATAAAATATTATGCAACCAGTAAACATCAGATTTCTTGTAAAACCGAAGACAACTGCAGCCCAATTTGTTACGTGGGACAGGGGGGAATGGGTAATTAGGCAGAGTTGCTTCTAAAGCACTCTTACACAACGACTACAGGGGGCGCTTCGAGACCTGGAAGGCTCGTATGGAGCGATGTGTATTTTCGTAATGAAATTACTTTTAAGGGGATAATATACGGATACGGTAATTTCATTAAAAAATACTGCTTTGAAACTAGTCTCGTTATTTAATGGCCACATCTTGTATGAATGAGTACGTGCGCAGGTATATGTATCATATGCGTATCAAATATGCTCGGACTTCATGCAAACTACTATTTTAACCAAATATTATCAGCGTCATTAAATCAAGGAGCATATGATAGGCGGGATATATAGTATGCATGCGAAGAAGAGACATTCATACATAATTTTAGTCGTAAAGATTGCACGGAAGAGACTGCCTCAGAGACGCAGACAGTAATAGTGGAATGATAATGCTAAGGTGGACGTTAGGTTTAGAGGGCGTGGGGAAGTAGAATGGATTAAACTGGTTCAAAACAAAGAACACATAATAAAATATGGGTTCCATAAAGGGCGGGGGATTTCTTGAATAGATAGGAGACATTTAGCTTCTCAAGAGAGATGTAGCAATGGGGAATAAGTCCGTACTAAAATAATACGGTGTACGCAATTTGTATTTGCACATGCTGTTTTACAAGCAGTAAGTAGTGCCAAATGCCGATCCCAGTGGCCGTGCGGTCTAAGGCGTGGGTCTTCGGCCGCTCGCTTACTAGGATCGTGGGTTCGAATCCCACCGGGAGCATGGATGTCTGTCTCTTGTGATTGTTGTGTGTTGTCAGGTAGAGGTCTCTGCGACGAGCTGGTCCCTCGTCCAGAGGAGTCCTATCGAGTGTGGTGTGTCTCAAATGTGTGTGACCATGAAACCTCGACGAAACGAGGAGGCCCAGGCCCATATAAGGCTGTCGAGCCATAGGAAAAAAAAGTAGTGCAAATACCTGCTAATGAGAAGACGTTGGATAAGCTTACAGGCATTTAATAACAAAGACTCATATCAGGCTAGACGCAGATGATATGTGCTATACAAGAACATACGCGGCAGATCCATACATGGTAATCATACTGTGACAACTGGGATGATTCAGAAGGAGTTCGGCAGGCAAAAGTGGGCCTTTCGAGAACACGAAGATGTTACAGGTAACACACGAAAAATGTAGAAGGTAATATATTTAGGAAAGGTAGACTTGACAGCTCCCTGCGTGTTATCCGGTCAGGACGACTAGCGACGCACTCCGAAGCGGGAGGTCTATATTGAGACGCTGTGAGAGTGACAGGACGAAAATAGTGGCTGCTGATTGTTCCCGATGCGGAGACCAAATGACCACTGTACGTACACTTACGCGTCGCTTAAAAGCTCCAAATGTTTTTGGACTGTTCGCCAGAATGTAAATAACAGTCCCTAATCCGTGAGCGTCTAGTGGTGATCCTTTACCGACGTTTCGGGACAACGTATCGGACCCATCTAGCTTCTTGGACTTCTTGACTCTTAAAGATGGGACCGATACGTTGTCACGAAACGTCGGTAAAGGATCACCATTCGACGTTGCGTAATATACCAGAACAGAGCAGATCTCAACAGTGCCTAATGGTGTACGATTGTCTGAATTCAACTTCCAAGCGAGAGAAACCTACGAGCGGAGAGAAATGTGAGTTCTGCTCTCGTTTATTCTTTGTCCGCTAAGTCTACGTGTCATGTCAGTAACTTATCAAAAACTTATTCATTAATTACACATTGAGTCATTTAAGGAAGCTCTGTAAACTGTAGTGGTTGCGTTGCATATTGTGGAGAGACGCTCTGGCTTATTAGCATGCAGGATGGTAACATCTTCCAGGAGCTGCAGATCAAAACATGAGAAAGTCCGGAGGATAATAAAGTCCTGCGTGTCACGAATACGTGTTACGTGCATTTCTTCACAGCTTAATGTTCTCGGTGTATACTGGAAATGATACGACCCGCAGTTTCTGGCTTTCTTAACTCCATCCCCTTAAATTCCAATTTGGTATCTTCAAATCAACCGCGGCCCCATATCCAACGTTCTCCCTACTCAGTCACCAAAGTGATATCTGATTCGACGTTAAACCCTTGGGACAGAGCACTTCTTAAGAAGGTGTATGCATTTAGTTATTTCAGACACTTTCCTCATGTTGTGGACCAGAAGGTTCATTACAGCCTTCACGATAACAAGCCACTGAAAGCCAATCAGAGCAAGCGAAATTCAGTCAGCACATTCACACAGTAATCGCTACATACAGCCACAGGCAAAATACTTTGACCTATTATTAGTATGTTTCTAATTATAAACACTGGACCCTTTCCACTGCTTTAAAGTCACAGAAACAGAGTAAAAATTATAGGTCTGTCATTTGTCTGTCTTGGGATTATTTTAGCAAAAAATTATTACTCTAATTAAAGTACAGTTGAACAAAATTTGACAGGCCTAAGTATATAATAAAAGGAAAATATAAATAAAATGTAATTCTAATTAGAAAGAACCGCGTTTCGTATTACAGTGCCATTACCATAAATGATTCCAACGGATAATCACCACTTCCCGTCCTTCCGCTTATGCTATACACCGAGCCCAAACACCGTATTTTTTCCATAATGCTTATCGGATAGGCTGCGAGGTCTGTACGGCACACCTGAAGTCGCTGAGCGAATTTCTATGCGGCACACACGTTAAATATAATTGCTACAAGACGTTCCGTCATAAATACAGACGAAAGGTACACACAGGACCCCACATTATTTTTGTTTAACGATGAAACTCGGTTTCGTCTTAGTGGATACGTAAACTGTCAGGAATTATTCAGGATAAAATCCCACACTATTCCACAGAACGCCATTACATAATGTTATGATGCTTGAGTAGTATGTTATGAATGAAAACAAAATTCCTGGGCTCACGTTCATCCGAGGCCATAAATTCGCAGCAACATACGACACACATTCTGGCACCATATTTTGAACACCTGTTCGATGACGACAAAACATATCTTTTTTCAGCTGGACACTGCAATAGCTCACGCCGCAAACCATTTTGCCCGCCTTCCTTAAGTATGGAGAATAAAACCTTTAATATTGGTCTAAATAAAATTCACTAGACCGAAACCCGTGGAACTCCCACTCACGGCAAAGCTGAACAGCGTCAACCGCGCACCTACTTGCTGTCAGGCGAATCGGACGGTGTGCACAGTGATGCCTGTGGCCATGTAAAAGTATATCCTCGTACACCTACCGGCCACATGTTACATCTTCCTTCCCTGATTTTTGTTAATGTTTTACATATAATCCAAAAACATTGCTTCATTAAGTTTCTAAAAATGCCGCCAATGATTACAGAGGCGTGAACTCTTGTCCTGAAAAGTCTCATGTACAACAAAGTATTAGAAGAGCAATAAACAGTTCCGCCACTGACTCTCATGCCGGGAACTTTCAGCCGTTGCATTGAATTGTCTCGCGTAGAGCCAAATATTGTAAGAGCAGTGAACAGTGGCGTCATTGATTCAGGCCGGGTATTGAACTGTCTCATGTCCAGGGAGATATCAAAAGTGTCAAACAGGAGCCTCTGCCAAGCGTCTCCATGCTCTCATTATTGAGATTTAACATACGTCCACCAGGAGCGCTACTAATGCACCGGAACTCTGTTAATTAATGTCGCTGACAATGGATGGCAGCTGCTGGTCATAAATTAAATAGTCTAGTATGACCTGACGTTCGACGAAAGAAAGCGGCAGTCTTAAAATTAATAAAGGTGCTGATACGAGGAGTTGAAATTATGGATCTCTGAATTGTACTGTAATTTGTTTTCATACCATTTCAGAGTCACGCATTTGCCACAAAATAATATAAAGTGTGGACTTCAGGAAGTAAAATTAAATTCACAGTCTGAAAATTGGTTGCAATCTGGCCCGAGATAAAACATAATAAATATTATTAGCGAATAGTTTAACTGCACGAATTTCGGTTTTTGTGACGGTGCAATACGTTGATTGAATAAAAACTTGGAAGTTACAAAATATTCTTGTGTTTAACTATAAATATATACGACTATAAGGTTTTATGTCCTGGCCCAAATATCTGTCAAGTTTGTTTAAATTTAAAAATCAGTGTCTTTTTTAAATTCTGTTTTATGAACTTAACTTGGTCGTTCTGGTCGTATTTGCACTGCCCAGTGTATGAACTATTAGCCCATGTTCCGATTTCCTGTCCTAGAAGTCCTATAAAAGTCTAAAAGATTAATACTTTTACTGTTAGTTCTGAATCCAGCAGACCAGTACGACAGTCGCCGACCTCCCACCGCAGAGGTAGTAGGTCGAAAACAGCCCACGTGGGAAAGGGGAAAGTTTTCCTCCGAGTACTTTGGATTTTAGCTGTCAGTATCATTCCACCACTGCTGTATGCTTACGTTCATACATCAATCACCAACGCTATTGTCATCGCAGCAATTAACAGCTTCGTTTAAAAAAAATACACCTCTCTCTCTCTCTTTCTGGTTCTCAAACCATGAGACCTAACTCGTAAAAGCTGACGGAAAATTTTCGTTTCACAGACTGGTGTTGTAATACTCGCTAAATATCCATAACATAATATCCACATTGAGGGCTGTTTCATTTGTAAG
This sequence comes from Reticulitermes speratus, assembly GCA_021186555.1. NCBI lineage: Eukaryota > Metazoa > Arthropoda > Insecta > Blattodea > Rhinotermitidae > Reticulitermes > Reticulitermes speratus. The sequence goes on along the minus strand of JAJKFL010000008.1, from coordinate 17,064,545 downwards.
GTTACAAATAAACGCAAATTTAAGCTTTTCGCAGTTAATTCTTCTAATTCATTTATCCCATTCCTCGCACGGACAAGCTTTAGACCACTTCAGCACTGAAGTTACAGTCTTTAATTTTTGTTTTACTATTGTTTGGTGCGGCAAGTAAGTTACTGGCACACAGCCCGAAACTGAATACCTGGGTGGCACTTGACTGTATGGCGTTGGCAATCTCGCGAACATACAAGAGGTGAGGACAGGGTGTCAAAAAAGTGCCTGCTGAATAATTCCCAGATGTATTCCCCCCACAGATCGACTATCAATTACATTTCTTGATTTAATAAAGTATACATTTCACTGTTGTCATTATACACTTATTTCCTTAATCCATTAAAGATGAAAATGACCTAAGTTGTACTTAAACTCAGTTCGTACCGCACAGAAAACGCACTCTGTCTCTGTTATAAAAACCAATTAGTTATTGCTGTACACGGAATTAATCTCTTCTCAGATCCGTAATAATCATATAAATATTTTCTTTTGGAAGAACGTACCTCGTGATACGTGCACAAAGTGTCTGCGTCTTTGAATTCCGCGTGGCCTAGTCTACATCCAGTAGGCTTTAGAAATAAGGTTTTGTAACAATTATTTTTCCAAAGTACCGAGAAGTATATCTGGACTTAGAAGACAGCAAGTAAGAACAGAACGGAGATAAAACATATTCACTATTCATGTTCCGCAAACTCACGTGATGCTGGTAATATCAAGGAATATGACGCAAACTCACGTCATGCTGGTAATATCAAGCAATATGACGCAAACTGATGTGATGCTGGTAACATCAAGGAATATGACGCAAACTCACGTCATGCTGGTAATATCAAGGAATATGACGCAAACTCATGTGATACTGGTAATATCAAGGAATATGACGCAAACTCACGTCATGCTGGTAATATCAAGGAATATGACGCAAACTCATGTGATACTGGTAATATCAAGGAATATGACGCAAACTCATGTGATGCTGGTAATATCAAGGAATATGACGCAAACTCATGTGATGCTGGTAATATCAAGGAATATGACGCAAACTCATGTGATACTGGTAATATCAAGGAATATGACGCAAACTCATGTGATGCTGGTAATATCAAGGAATATGACGCAAACTCATGTGATGCTGGTAACATCAAGGAATATGACGCAAACTCACGTCATGCTGGTAATATCAAGGAATATGACGCAAACTCATGTGATACTGGTAATATCAAGGAATATGACGCAAACTCATGTGATGCTGGTAATATCAAGGAATATGACGCAAACTCATGTGATGCCGGTAATATCAAGGAATATGACGCAAACTCATGTGATACTGGTAATATCAAGGAATATGACGCAAACTCATGTGATACTGGTAATATCAAGGAATATGACGCAAACTCATGTGATGCTGGTAATATCAAGGAATATGACGCAAACTCATGTGATACTGGTAATATCAAGGAATATGACGCAAACTCACGTCATGCTGGTAATATCAAGGAATATGACGCAAACTCATGTGATACTGGTAATATCAAGGAATATGACGCAAACTCATGTGATGCTGGTAATATCAAGGAATATGACGCAAACTCATGTGATGCTGGTAATATCAAGGAATATGACGCAAACTCATGTGATACTGGTAATATCAAGGAATATGACGCAAACTCATGTGATGCTGGTAATATCAAGGAATATGACGCAAACTCATGTGATGCTGGTAACATCAAGGAATATGACGCAAACTCACGTCATGCTGGTAATATCAAGGAATATGACGCAAACTCATGTGATACTGGTAATATCAAGGAATATGACGCAAACTCATGTGATGCTGGTAATATCAAGGAATATGACGCAAACTCATGTGATGCCGGTAATATCAAGGAATATGACGCAGACACGACGAGTAGAATGTACGGACGATAACAGAGTTTCATATAGCCGAAAAGCACGGAAGTAAAAAAGACGTTTTGGAGACACAGGCGTATGTGGAGGGCAGTTATCAACGATCTTACATAAATAAGATAACTAACTCCATGGAGCAGAGTCCTCCTTCAGAAGCCAACACGTCCTCAGCTAGTCAAGAAATTCCCCGCATTTTATGAAACCCGAAGGTTTATTACCGCATTCACAACAGTCCGCCACCTGTCCCTATCCTGAGCTTTTTAGGTTGTACCAAAGAATCAGTCCAGGTCCGAGACCCTGTGAAATATTTCGTAACATGGTAATTTTTTACGGTGAGGAGTTGTTAGCACCTCGCCCAACCCCCAAGCTGGAGGACCGCCCCTTGTCGGCTGTCCGCGACTGCTTATTCAATGTATTCGCAGCTACTCTCCATATCCGGAGGCCGTTCCTCCATCCGCAACCTGAGGACGCCCCATGCCGTGGTGACGGGGACCCACTTATCATGGTCACAAAGATATGAGGATATTAATTACATTAAACTCTCTCGAATAAAATCAATATCAAGCTTTTTTGAAAAAGTGATGGAATATTTACAATCAGCTGTCCAAACGGAATTATGTTACAGTCGAATCAGCTCATAACAATTTAATCATAAATACATTATGCGTATGCATTTTCCATTCACACGTAAATCATAATAGTAAGGTAAGGTAACGTTCACCCTAGAACAGGCCATGAAGACCCAGAGAGGGAGTAGAGGTATAGCTCTACTCTTTCTTTAACCTCGGCACTAGATGGGGGTGGGTGGTCAACTCCACGCCCCGGCTGCTTTACCCTCGGGAATGACCCGGTACCGATTGTACATGAGGCTGGGTAGGCCCCAGGGCCGGTCTGGACAGGTGTGGAAAATCTCGCCCCGAGCGGGATTCGATCCTCGGACCGTCCAGCTCGTAGCGAGTCGCTATACCGACCACGCTATCCCGGCCCACAAATCATAATGACAAAACATAATGGGCTTTGCTTTCACACATTTTTAAAACTTGATTTTGCGCAGTGTATGATATCGCTAACACAGTTGTTTGTGTGTTGTTTAGCGACGCTGTCAGTTGCTAACACTATACAGCGTTGCTAATAGATGAATGAATATCAAGAGTTCATGAACTAACACTGACATGGGAACACTGGAAGGTCTCGGAGCAAAACCTGTCCGATTGCCAGTTTGTCACCACAAATCCCACGTGGATTAGCCTGGAATTGAACCGGGGCTTCAGCGGTGAGAGGACGGCAACTAACGGCCAGAACCGTGGCACTGCCCACATACAGACGTAACACATTTATTTAATAACGGAGGCAGTAATCAATCAGCTGAAAGACGGCTGCCCAACAAAACCCACAAGAAATTATGTACTGTAAAGTAAATCATGTAGTGTTACCACTAAATATTAGTTTCAACATTGCCTACTGAAATAATCTAATAAATCTTCAACTGGGCTTGGGGGCGGCGACAGTGATACAAGAACGTTGCTGGGATGAAATGGAGGTGGTTGAACTGGTACTTCAAATACTGCCACATTACAAACTTTGTCTTTATAAAATATACATAGAAGTACGTTTTGTGGTTGTGTAGACAGTCTCTAACACTTATTTATTTTGTTTAGCTAATGCAGTTGATTTATGTTGTGTTGTGTAATTTCTTAAAATTAAAGACTCTAACCCAAGGGTCTCCAACCTTTTCATGGCAAACGGCCACACCGGTTATTGTGGACTGGTTCGCTGGCCGCACGTGGAAAAGTAACAAGTGGTATACCTAACTGCCTAAATTATTGTGTAATTTTTATAGTATATGCATAGTTTAAAAAAGTGGCCGCGGGCCACATAATACAACCTGGCGGGCAGAGGGTTGGAGACCCATGCTGTAACCCCTACATCCCCTCCCATCCACCTGAAACCGACATAAGCAATGTTGCCAGTAACAACCTGAAGTCAAAGATGTAGAAAAGGCAATTGTTTTGAGGTCATTTCAAATACATTCATAAAATATAGACCTAACAACTTAATCTGGAGAGTAGCTGAACGTTCCCGTATACCCCCGAAACGTTCCAAATTCAGTCATTTTTTGAAGAGATAAGAAACTGCACCATACTCAGGACTAAACAAATGCGCTTATATACCGGTAAAAGGTAAAAATGCCCCCGAGTTGAATTAAGCACCACGCCATGCAGGCATATGGGGGTAGTGGAGATTTACCTCCACGTATTCTTAACCAAAGCACTACATGGTAGTATGTGGTCAGCTTCACGCCCCCGCTGCTTTACCCCTGGGGAAGGAGTTTCCGGTACCAATATCCCGTCTGGACGCTATAGAGACGAGAAAACCTCTTGCTCCTGCAGGAAATCGAACCTCGATTCCTCGACCGTCCAGATCGTAGGGGAGTTGCCATACCGACTGAACTGCCCGTGTATAAATTATGTTGTGCATTAGACGTGTATTTATCTTGTGCTTTACTGACGCGACCAGGGGCACAGTGATAATTATATTGTAAAAATACTACGTTTGTTTAACCTTGAATACATCTGAATCACATCAGTGATCCATCTGGCAGCAGTTTCCTAACTTTCCTCACCTGCATTAGCCGCCATTCCACACCGCATGACGGCAAGACATCTTGCAGCTGCATTCAAGGTTACAAAATCTACTTCGTATTCCACACTTCAGATTGTCTTACAATGTTTCCTGCACCACGCATTTCTCACACGCAATACGTAATATAAAATCACACGCTGTAACACTAAAATCTTACTACTTGCATTAATTAATGTCCGATTATAAGAGGTTAAAACTTTATAACAATTCCACCCTTGCACTCATTTCAACGAACTGCAGTGAGCAAGCTTACTTCCGGTGTCCATCTGTCGTCAAATTTCGGAAACATTCGTGAATGCAACACTCCTGACAAGAAATGCTCGCTTCAGAGCCTACTTCATCATCTGGCACAGTACACTGAATACAGAATAAAGTACACTGAATACAGTTTGCGGTACTATAAAATGGATGACGTGACTTTTTCGAAAATGGGAGGGTGCCGTACAGGGACACAAATGACACTTGGAGCACATTTTACAGCTCCCTTTTTTTTTTTGCCGTGTTTTAAAAATTTTGGTCATCGTGTCTGCGAATTTTATGATATTGCGACGAAGTTTTGATAAAATTGATCTGTTTTTTAACTTAGCGAAAAAGAGGCGGAATGTAACTTCACTTGGGGCGGTATTTATGCTTGCACCGGCTGGCCTGTCGTTGATACTATTTCATTGACCAACATGTCCCAAGTGTAATAACATACAGCCTCCTGTTCAACTGATGCCGAGGCCATGTTTACTATGCAAAGGGGTGTACATTTACATTCTGCAATACTGTAACCCTGTAGCAGCTATTTCACTTGATACAAACATATGGTACTTACTTTCACATGGCGCACTCTGCTGCTACAAAACGACGAAATGGTAATGGAGTCATGGCAGTTTGACGTTCCTGTTTCGTGCCGGGCAGATATTGGCAGCGTTAATTAGGTTGGATTATTTATAAGTGTAGCTTAATTACAATTTAATTTTTTAAAATGTGTTTAGTTCAGATTAGATCTGCGCTGTTCTGGGATATTACGCAGCGTAGTACTGTACCGACGTTACGGGACAACCTATCGGTCCCATCTTAGACTTCTTTACCCTTGAAGATGGGACCGATAGGTTGTCCCGAAACGTCGGTATAGTAATAACGCAGCGTAATATCCCAGAAGAGCGCAGACCTCATCTACATTGCGGCGGAAGCCTGAAATCACGCGTGTTTAGTCCAGGTTAAGCATTTCTGTAATTTTAAATTGTCTGAAATATAAAGAATTGTACAAATAAGCATAGCTGTATTCCAAGTGCAATTATTTAAAAAAAACTGTGCCTTAAAATTTACACTTTTACCTACTTTCACCTTTTACTGCCACACAAACTGTAAGCACCGTGACAACAGCAGCAGTACTAGACACAACACTGTGTAGCCTGAGCTACTGACAGCATCCTTATTAACTGACCATAACTATCGAACTAACTAACCAACTACAGTATATGTTACGGAGTCCTACTTGAGAAGCTAAGAGTTCCTCAGACAGTCAGGAATTCCCCACATTTTATGGAAGAAGGTTCATCACCGTGCTCACGCCACTTGTCCATTACCGAGCCAGCTCGATCCAATACACACCATTTTATCATATTTTAACATCAATTTTTAGTATCGTCTTCCCATCTAAGTCTAGGTCGCCAAAGTGATGTCTTTCTTTCAGGTTACTTCACCAGAAGTATATATGTATTTATGTTCTCCCCCATACCTGCCACATGCCCCGCCCATCTCATCCTAAATTCGATGACCCGAAAAAATGTTTGGTGAGAAGCACAAATCACGAAGCACTTTATCATGTAATATTCGCAATTCTTCTCTTACTTCCTCGCTCTTAGGTCCAGATATCTCCTTAGTAACCTATTCTTGAACAACTTCAACCTATGTTTTTTTCCTTAGCGTGAGCGACAAAATTTCATACCCACACGAGAAAAGGCAAAATTAGACTTTGTGTTTTTTATTCTTTACACGTTTAGGTAGAAAACGGGAAAGTAAAGGATCCTGGACCGAGTAGTAGCAGGTGTTCCCTGAATTTAGCCTGCTAATAATTTAAACATGCATGTAATTCTGATTTGTTAGGGTCGTTCCCAAATTTTTAACCTGCCGCGTGTTTAGGGATTTATTAGCTATCTTTGTGTTTTGGTTTTGTTGTGCTCTCTGCTTACGAAACATGAACATAGACTTCGATTTTTCAGCTTCTACTTATAGAAATAAATTATAGATAAGACAACAATACAAACAGTAGAGCGATTTATGAGTGTAATTTTAAATATGGCTATACATTTGTGGTTGCGATTCTAAAGAAAATGCTTTCTTCAAAGGTTTCTTTGTGTGATCTAAAATGATTAATGAAAATGTAAATATTATTTAGTATTCAAGTTTATTGAATTTAATACAATGTTATTCTGGTAAGTAATGTAATTTTAGTAGACCTTTAAAATTAATTTCAATGTTTTTCTTTATCATCAGGTGAAATCATCGTGTGACACCAACTGCAACTAACGTCAACCATGTCATTCCGTTATTGTTTTAATCTCCAACACAGCACATCATAATATAGGACACAGTATACAACATTAGCCTGTTTGTGTGAAAATATTAGACATACTTCTTAAAAAGGTCTCGAAATATTTTACTTTTTTCAAAAGAACAATATTCTTGTAACTAAGTTTGTTGTTTTCATCCCATTTAATATTTAATCATATTCACACTTTTAACATTTCATTTCCCGGAATCCGGACTTTGTTCTGCCGTCTTCCTCTTCTTGTTGAGCTCCTTCATAAAACTTTCATAGGAATACACTTCGGTATATTTTAAGTTGTTCTGTCTTTAAGCCTTTGAACGCGTTTCAAATTCTCTTCTATGAAGTTTCATTATATATTTGTTCTTTCATAATTACCAGCACCTTCAATTTTCGTTATTTTTACCATCTACAGTAATTTCACTTTATTTGTCTTTAAAATGGCGCAACTGCTATTTGAGGACTTGTTCAATGTTCACTACTTCTTGCACTATTTTTATTTCTGCATATGTTAAGTTGCAGCAAAGGTGTGGGGGCACAGCTACAGTAGCTCACTTGTCTAACAGTATCACCATGTCCTTACGTACGCCTATCGTTCATGCTCTCTTGCCTCTGCATTTTCACTTGCATTACTTACATGAAACATGTCGCCACATGAAATATCCTCCGATACAAAATGCCGGCACTAACAAACCTGGCATATTCACTTAATCACTACCACCATTGCCACATTTAAATCTGAACCACAACACAATACACAAAAGTACATACATTTACACCAACAGTGTACCACTTTACTGAGCTTCAGAATTGGGAGAAGCCGATAAGGGATTACAACAAATTGGGCCCACCTTGATAATTAACCTGTTAGTTCAGTCACTAGTAGTATCTGCGCAGTGTAAAGTGGGATTTATAAATTACTTTCATTAGCAGATAGCGTTTCTTTCGACGGAAGTCAGGAGTGAAAATTAAAATACACTTAAATGTCCTAAAATATTTAATTGTAAATATAATAATACTCTTAATCTAAAAAGAAATTAATTTCTGTAATATTTCCGTGCCAAGGTAGAAGCATAATCATAAAATAATTTTCATTTCAGTTATTTATCACATTGTGCAGAGATACTTAGAAAGTGAATATAATCTCATATTTCATAATCAAATATAATATTATTTTTACCAAGCTTACATTTTAAAGGGGGGGGGGGGTATTGGCAAGTTATGAAGAACAGCCCCCCCCCTCCCCAAGTTCAGGGTTTAAAAACGCGAATATAGACCTACTAATTCACAAGCTAGGTACAGTTTATAGCTGCAGGTCATCTGAAGAGAATCCCTAGAACTTTGCACATATAAATGTGGCCATATTAAAGGACTTTAACACCCCAGAAGACTTCAAGAGTTTTGTAGCATTTCAGCCAATTGCCTTCCTCCTTCCTCTTGGGATAGCGTCATATCTCGAACAGATCAATCATTATTACTGGTTGTTTCAACCGTGATGGCGAAAGTCTAAAAATTGCAAGATAATTATCTTCATATCTCAAACAGAAGGCTACATAATTCAGCAGTTCATTAACATGTTCAGAGGAATAAGGATACTATTCAGCGTAAAATTCAAATCGAACACAAAATTAATATGCATTTGCGACTTTTAGGTGACGGGGCAGGCTAATCAGCAAGGGGACGAAGGTAACAACGTGGACTTTGAACCAATAGGACGGTTACTCTTCACGAGGAAAAGGCGTGCTGTTTATACAGAAGACATTCATAAAACAGGCTAATATTCCTTCTAATCACACACATGATTTCCTGTATCATTTTTTTCCTATGGCTCGACAGCCCTATATGGGCCTGGGCCTCCTCGTTTCGTCGAGGTTTCATGATCACACATTTGAGACACACCACAGTCGGTAGGACTCCTCTGGACGAGGGACCAGCTCGTCGCAGAGACCTCTACCTGACAACATACAACACTCACAAGAGACAGACATCTATGCCCCGGCGGGATTCGAACCCACGATCCCAGTAAGCGAGCGGCCGAAGACCCACGCCTTAGACCGCACGGCCACTGGAATCGGCTCCTGTATCATTACATTATCAATTTTACGGAAACAGAGTCCTTTCTGAAAACTTGATTATCGCTTGCCAATAAAATCCATACATTTATTGTAACTCCAGTGTTCATTACCGCATTCACGAGAACCTGCCGCTGGATCCTATCATGAGCCAGGTCAATCCAGACCATATTTTCACACTCCATTTTTTAAGCTCGTGGACCGGGATGGCGTAGTTGGTACAGCGACTGGCTACGAGCTGCACGGTCTGGGGATCGAATTCCGGCGGGGACGAGACTTTCCGCACTAGCCCAGACTGGCCCTGGGGCCCACCCAGCCTCCTGTAGAATGAGTACCGGGTCTCTTTCCCGTTGGTAAAGCGACTGGGCGTGGCTTTAACCACCCACCCCCATCTAGCGTCGAGGTTAAAGAAAGAGTAGAACTATACCTTTGCCGATCCCAGTGGCCGAGCGGTCTAAGAAGTGGGTCTGCGGCTGCTCGATTGCTGGAATTGTGGGTTCGAATCCCGCCGGGGGCATTAACGTCTTTCACTTGTGAGTGTTGTGTGTTGTCAGGTAGAGGTCTCTGCGTCGGGCTTATCACTCGTCCGGAGGAGTCCTACCGAGTTTTTAAATGAGTGTGATCGTGAAGCCTCGAAAAAATAAGGGAGATCAAGTCCCACCTAGTGATGTAGTACCAGAAGAAGAGCTGTACCTCTACTCCCCGTCTGGGCCTTTATGGCCTGTTCTAGGGTAAACATTTTTAAGATACAGTTCCTAAGATTCCCAAATGGTCCCTTCTCTTGGTTTTTACAGAGTTCCTTGTACACGTATCTCATCTCCTTCATTTGTGTTATATATCTAATCTACCTCATCTTTCTTGGTTTAATAAACCCAACAATCTTTGGTGAAGATTACAATTTATTTTACTTATTTAAGGTTCACTTAACGGTGCTGTAGTCAGCTAATTATACGAAGTCGGTTACAGGATTATTAGTGAATTATGACTTGGGTAGATGTGGAAGGATATAAGTGTGGTATCATTTAACGTACTATTTTGGTTTTTATATGGGGGACTGCGAAAAACCATAAAAAACCTCAGTGAAGATAGCTAGTTCCTGGTCCGAGGTAGGATATGGTTTGGGACATCACTGCGTAGCTGGGAAATGTTATGATGAACCTTAGGAAAAACAATTGCGGGGCGGGAGAATATTGACTTCTTCATGATGGTTACGATGGGATCCACTGGTGGACATTTGCGAACAAGGAAATTAACATTTAGATTCTGTAAACAGCAGAAAATTTCTTGATCCGATGAGTAACAGCAAAGTTTTCAAGAAGGAATTTACATCATTGGGTTCAGTTTTCCAGCTTGTTAGACACGAACTTTTTTTTCTGACCAATAGGTTGAATTCAGCTCTCGTCCAGTCGAAGACATAAAACGCTATTGATAAAATCCAGAAATCAGTCGATATGTCGAAATATGTAAATACAGAGCTCTCTGTACCAAAGCAATGACAGTCAACAAACGGCTTGTTTATTACAGTTCTACATCTGCGTAAGGACATACGTTTCTACCCACTGGAATCAGGTTGCAAACACTTCCAAATTTCCGGGACGGTTCACCCTCAAATCCATTATTCTTACTATAACCTCGTTTCCTCTTCTGCGAACTGCTGCTGCTAAATACTAGGCTCCTGGCGTCATACTTCGCTGTTACTCCACGTTCCTCCCGCAGACTGCATTGTGCTGAAGGTGCTTATCGTAACACTCTTTCTCCTATGTTGTATCGGCAGTGTGGAATACTTGCTAATGCTGCTGTGACAGCTACCTGTCGTTGTGCCCCCCGAACTGCTAGAAGAAGTCGATGCCCCACCCTCAGATACACCCAGTACCCCCTGGTGCACCAGAGTGCCCGGTGCTGCCCCACCGAAACGCTGAAGTTGCTGAGCAAATAGGAAAGGCGTCGGAACTGTATCAGGTGCTGTGGTCGGTTTCATGGTCACAAGGGGCTGCTGCCTCATGAGGGTTATCGGGACGGTGACACCTGCTAAAGGCGCGTCATATTCATGTACCGGTGCAGATGAATCAGCAGGTGCGGGCTTCCCTGAAAGAAGACTGGTGTCTGCTGTTGAGACTAAGACACCTGTAGCAGCACTGCTTCCATCTCTGGTAGGATTGGTAGTGCATATGTCCGGAGCCGTACAACTGAGAGGACCTTCGACACCCTCCCCGTCACTGGCGACAAGTGCCCCGTAGTATTCCATGCTGCTACCGCTCCACAAACTCGGGGGGCCGTTCTGGCGGCGCCTTCCACTTGAACTGTGGCGGTGGACAAGGTACTCGCCTGCAGAGCCCTGACGGAGACGTCTCTCAGCGCCCGGCACCATAACCCGCACCATGTCTTCTACAGTAGGGAAGCGTCTGAGATACGCCGTTATGGACAGCAGGGCGGCAAGTTCTGCCATGATGAAGGCAGCTCCGGCGGCGAAGAACGACCAGCCGTATCTGTAGTCGACCAGGTTCGACGCATTGTTGTATGTCGTAACGGAGAACTGTCGCCGGGGTCGGTCAAGGTAGGCGTCGCTCAGCACCGAGGCGAAGATGACAAGACCACCACCTAGCGACAGACCTGCGGACAGAGCGACACGAACTGCATTTAGAATAAACATTTTTATAAAAGATGATCACAATCAGTATTGGACATTAATCTCAAATATTACACAAGTTTAAACAAGTGTATCCTCACATTTGACCACAACTGTACTTTAATTTCAATCGACGAATAGATTCAGTAAACTTACACTCGGATAGCCAATCAATTCACCGCAAGTTGTAGAGAATTCGAAGTTCCCTTACTGCGATCGTAAGAGGCAGTCACTGGGCACTGTTCTAAGCCAGTTGAATACGGTCTATAACATTACATTCTAATTTTTACGATAAGTTTAATGTTCTTCTCCCCCACCTACGTGTAGGTCACCTAAGTTTTCTCTTGCCTTCACGCTTTCCGACTAAAATGTAAGAACTTCTCATAAATCCCATGCGTGCTATATTCCCTGTCCATTTTAGCCTCCGTGAAATGATCACTGTAATATCGTTTGGTGATTAGCTACAACCGTTAATTTAATTATTATGCTGGTTACATACACATATACAGAGCGACCGGATGGTACGGAAACAAAACAAAAAGTCTCAAATTTGGTTCATTGTACAGACGTCCAATTTGCACCATTGGAAAGGAAAACAAAGTTTTTTTTTTCTGACTACTAACTACCTTAGTTCATTGCAATGTGGGCACCCCTGGTGGCACGACAAACATTCAGACGACATTCGACCTCTGTCCACGTGTCCTGTAGCATGTTGTGCGTTACCATAGCCACAGCGTCCCTTATTCGGGCTTTCAACTGCTGCAGACCTTGTTGTTGTTGTTGTTGTTGTTGTTGATGACCTGGTAGACGAGATTCTTCACATAACCCAGTAGGAAATAACCAGTGGGGTTAAGTCTGGTGACCTAGGAGCCAAGCAATTGGAGTTCCTCCGCCAATCCATCTGCCAGGCATCGTGTGATTAAGGTGATTCGTCTCCCTTCTACAAGGTCAAAAACAACGGTCTTCAGCAGTTGAAAGCTCCCATAAGGGACGATGTGGCTGCGGTAAGACACAAAATGCTTCCAAACAAGCGGACTGACGTCGAATATCGTCTGGATATTTGTCATGTCACTAGGGTGCTCACTGTGAAATTTACTAAGGCGGCAGTATTCAGAAAAAATAATTAGTTTTCTTTTTCAATGGTGTAAACCGGACGCCTGTATAATAAACAGATTTCGAGATATAATTTTTTGGATACCTACCATCCGGGCACCCGTTATATACCTTACGTATACCATTCATGTCGGTTCAATCTGGCGAATATTCTCCTGAGCAGTACCTGGATTTGAAGACAGGATTTGACAGCATGTATTCTGGTAGATATGTGCAAAGGCTTCAGGGAAACAGTTCCTGATTACGAAGGCAGCACTGTTCTCTAAAACCAAAATACACGGCGTCACACCCCAAAGACAGGTATATTTATATTCACCTCGATTAGAACTTCAAACTTTACTTGACACCTAGTATAGCTTACATGATACTGTCAAAATGAAGAACACAGAAGACCTGAATATTCCATACATTAAATAAACGTGTTATTTAAGGTTAATGTTAGTTAAAATGTACAAAGTTCTTTTAGATATCCGCCGAATGACTAATTATTCGGGCGTATATGAACACCTGGTATCTCCTGGGGGTAAAGGCGGCCGGTGCGTAGGACTGACAACCTTACGACCTTCATGTGCCGATTGTCTAGAAATTCTGGAAACCCCAACCTCCTGGAGTCCTAAGGGCTTGTTCAGACTTGTAATGGTATAGCTATATGAACACCTGGTATATTGTGTGAAATAACGTAATTACGTAATTTAATATTAACACAAGACCCGGGCAGAAAATAAGTTTAAATGGTCTATAATTTCGTAACCACAAATCCTACAATGATTACAATTACATGAAGGTAATCTGTCTCTTAGTTTTTATCGTCTGCTCCCTGCGCTCAAGCAGAACCATGGTTGCCACAAATTTAAAGCTGATCGCGAGGTGCAAACAATTTTTACACGATGTCGGATAACACAGGACCTGCAATCCTACCAACAGGAAATGGAAAAGCTCGTCCCACGGTATGCTACTTGCCTGAGTTGCGACGGGGACTATCTGGGAAAGTAATGGGATAGCAGATCAATTAAACGTGAACGCTATTCGAACACGATAGGCATTAATAAAATAACAGAACAATCACATGCAGTTACTTCGGGTGCACACTCTCATACGAAGGGTAACAAGATGTGACCAGCAAATTAACAACAATTTGTACATAACTGGAATCATTAATAAAGTTATAAACCCTTGAAAACCAGACGCAAATCAGACTACACATATAAACATATTAGCAATATCCACACTACTATACGGCAGGAAATTGGATATTAAAGGAACAAGACCATAGGATGCATGAAACTTCTAAGAAACCCCGCAAAAGAAACGCAATTTGACCACAAAAAAATCACGATATTTTGAAAGAAGTTAAAACACAACTAGTTTTCGTACAAATCAACAACTATAACAATAAATCGATAAGAAATGTTAGTAGAAATGATAGATCTAGGCTCCAGTAAGGTGTTACGCAACGTCAACCAGCAGGAAACAGGGAAAACAGGACGACCAATAAACAGACTTGTGGAACGTTATATAGACGAGCTTCGGAAGCCGAACTTTAGGAAGCAAAACGGCCAACAGCCATGATTTATTTAAACACAATTTCCCTTATTTCATGGTTTCTTGTTTCTGTTCATCCAACTACAATACGTTAGTTTCAGTCATTTATGAGTCTCCTTTCTATAGACAGTCTTCTAAAGCGCCCTTCACGGTCAGCCCTGTGAGCGTCCAGACTACCTGAATATTATTTTTTACAGGCAAATCGCGCGAGCCTCACGAGTGACGTGCGCGAACCGCAAACGGCTCGCAAGCCACATTGTAGACACCCCTGACATATTGAGACAGGGACGGTCAGGGGGCGTAACTCCTTGAAAGAGTGATGATGACGACATCGATGATGATAATGATGGTGATGACAATTCTTATTGGAGAAGAAATACAGAACCCAAGTATATGCTTTGTAAGCTCATTTTCTGACCGATTTTCCTGAGTGTGTGTGCGTTTTCGTGTGTGTGTATGTACGCACATACAAATATACCTACCAATTCGAGAGCTACGAATGGCAGCTACAGTATATACCGTATATGGTCTAGAACAGGAAGACAGAAATGCCATACCTGGCTTCACAAAAATAGTGTATTCGAACAACTGTAATTCGGAGACTAGCTACCGTGCAAGTCCATATGTCAGTACAAGCTCCTAAGACAACGACAGTCAGTAAACTAATATTTATATACGACAATGCTCTGATGTCAGTAAATGTAACAGAATTTTACCCTCAAAATAGCTCTAAGGACGAAAATCATAAGAACCAAAGTGGGTAATTGAACGTTTAGAATGGTTGTCATTCAGCAGGCACATCGGCCTTCGATCGACGTCTTAACGTCCGATAAAGCCAGCTTCATTGAGGTCGAGGTTTCAGTTTCCACGAATAAATCATGGGATTAACTTTCAGAATTTGTTGGAGACGTGAAGGTAGAATGTGACGCCCTATGACATTTAATACGGGCACAAGGACGCCCACACAGTGTACAGGATGTGATCAAAGTACTGGCAGAAACCCGAAGCTAAACTGAACGCCCGTACTAACTATCCCAACATAAATAAATTACACCCAACCATTACCTAAGTATAAGCAGTAGAGTCATTCTTGAAAAGCTAAGAGTTCCCCGCATTTTACGGAACCCGAAGGTTCATTTCCACGTCCACAACAGCCCACTTCCGAAGCTATAAGTTCCGTTTCGTAACTTGTTACATCGTTACGGTGAGGAGTTGTTAGCCCCTCGTCCAACTCGCAAGCTGGAGGACCACCCCTTGCCGGATTTCAACGACTTCCTATTCAATGTATTCGTAGCTACCCTCCATATCCGGAGGCCGCCACTTTCATCCTCAACCTGAGGGCGCGCCATGTACTGGTGACAGGGACTCATCATGGACTGATCCATTACACAACTCTAAATTAATTAAATGCAGAAGAACAAAATTCTAAAGGAGAATTATAGAAGAATACAAAGATTCAGTTGAGCACATGCGTAAAGTATCAGAAGAACGATGATACCAGATCAAGAATGCTTCACAGACGTCGAGGAACAAGGCAGCAAAGAGATTTCGGAGCAGACAAATATCAAGCAACCGACGCCACTATAATCTACAGCGATTAAGCTTGGAAGAATTATTTAGCGAACATGATTCAGACCTAGGCGGAGACCACGGATCCGTACGGACCTAACAGATGAAGACTCCTGCATTTAGTGACAAATGTCTAAGTGGTCCGTACGACAAAACTATATTCAAACAGCAACTACATGTTTCAGTCACAATTGACCATCATCAGGCTATCATAAAATATTTAAAAAGAAGGTAAAATGTAATATAAACCAATTCATCGTTCTAATTTTACTCTGTGGGATCCCAAAAGTTCACAATTGTTACAATAACAAAATCTGAATATTGTATTGGTCAATCAGTAGGTGAGTGACTATGCAGTTTTCACGATTTTTGGTCAGATGTATACTGTGACCTTAAATTCCTCAAAACCTAGGTTGGAACCTGCTGGATAAATGTTATTAGCTGTAATGTTGTTATACATTCTAGTGATAATTACATGATGGAATTAGAGTCTTAGGCTTCAGCTACGTATTCTATGTTGCTCGGATGGTTAGTATGTATACGTCACGCCGAATGTAGGGTAGTTAGTGACACGAACTTAAGATTTGGCACACACAATTTATCTGATGTTATTAATCTACCCTTTGTCCACTATTATGTCGTTTCTACTTCATATTCGGGGTTCATGATCGATGTTTTTTTTAAGTATTTGATGGTACCGGCGTGTTCACTGTTTACGTAACATCTGTCGACCTAAGACTCCAGCGCCGAATTTGACAACTGAAACAACGATATATCCATAGACTTTCACGAAGACAGTAAAGTTCAGGCATTGGGTACAAGAAATATGTCTGTGTCACAAGCAACAAACACAAGCGAACAGGCAATTAAAAGAGTAAGAAATAATTTTCACTAAGATTTCTTGGTTTGCACTGGGCGTACACTGGCGCCACTTCCAGTTAAATTATATGTGTGTGATCTTTCACTTTGCAACTGCTAGGAACAGAAAACTGCAAGATTATAAGGAAATTCACCGAAATGTACTATTATATTATTACATTTCAGATGGTGAGGTTTTTTTTACGAATAGTCCCGACTTTGTTTTTGTGAAACACCAGCACGAAAAAGTAAGGGTCGCCTTATACGTCAGGTTTAACGGCGTTTCCCAGTAACAGGCCAGGAACACGACAATTCCTAGTAAATCGTAAATAATAAATAATAAAGGGTAAAGCAAAGGTAAAGTTCTCCCTAGAACGGGCCATGAAGGCCCAGAGGGGGAGTAGAAGTATAGCTCTACTCTTTCTTTAACCCTGGACTAGATGAGGGTGTGTGGTCAACTCCACGCCCCGGCCACTTTACGCCCGGGAAAGAGACCTGGTGCCCAATTTATAGGAGGCTGGGTGGGCCCCGGGGCTGGTCTGGACGGGTGCGGAAAATCTCGCCCCCACCGGGATTCGACAGTAATAAATAATATGTCATCCAATAGCGCTGTTCTTTCTCACTTAGTATTACAGAAAAAGCTTTAGAATTAGTTCCAATGTAATACACGTTTTCGCCTAATTCACAGCGTGGGTTTATTTCATCTTCTAAGTTTCTTTTCTCTCCTTATACTCCAGTGGCAAAGAGGAAGTAGCGTAATATTCGGAGCCGCCTTACAGTCGGGTTTATACGGTATTTGAGAAACTGAAGAAGAGAGACAGAATTGAGGCTGAATTGTCGCTAACCGGGTTTGAGAAGCCTGATATAAGTTGAAAGGTTTAAGACTTCATTTATTACTTGAGTCTAACTGTAAAAAAAGGCTTCGTCCGCTAACATGGCGGAGAAGCGACGCAGTCAGGGTACACGCTACTGTAATGCCATCAGAACGTGCATTCCTGGAGCCTTGCTTCGTGCACCATTATACACTAAAGAATACACTAAATGGAACCTTTCATCATCGTGCCACACTGCTAATGACGGAATGAATTCATCATAATTTACTCCTTTCCGCTTCCTTCGTCTTTCCCCTAACCCTTCAAGGCCTAGGGGTTACTACAGCTATCGCGAGTCTTAACACTAAAAGCTTCGCACTTTCCACACTAAAATCTCTGCACTTGTCTCACACGAAGTATTTGTGTGCTCCGTATGTTTCTAACAAAAAACAATCATTATTTTCCTATACAGCATTCACCGACAGATCTAATGGCAGCACACTACTGCAAGATTTTACATTCACTTGAGTCTTGAATGAAAACCTTACGTAATCGAAATATTGACTAGGTTATGGGTTGGACAGTCCGGGATTCGATTCCCGGCAGGAACAAGAGATTTTCTTCTTCAAACCGTCCAGATCGACCCTGGGACCCATCCTAATATTAAATGGGATACTGGAATTTCTTTCCGTGGGGATAGAGCGGCCGAGGCGTGAGTACTCAACTTTATCGGGTATCGAGGTGACGTATGATTGGGACTGCACGTCTGCTCTGCCTATATGCCCTCTGTGGAACGCAGAGGTGCAACTTCGCTTTGGCTTTTACGTTGAAGTTTTCAAAGCGAACTTTGGCATTATCTTGTGGTAGTTACGTGGCTGTTACAGAGTGGCGGCCAAATGCTGTTCAAATTGCAAACATAGGTTCTGAGAACAGCGCTATTGTGAATAATAGGCTCTAGAAAATATGCTACAAAATTTTTGTTTATTTAACGACGACATATATATTATTTTCCAATGGCGCAACAGCCCCTAGTGGGCCAGGGCCTTCTCATTAGCGAGGCTTCACAATCAAACTCAGATACACCACACTTGGTAGGACTCCTCTGGACGAGTGACCAGCTCGTCGCAGAGACCTCTACCTGACAACACACAACACTCACAAGAGACAGACATCCATGGCCCCGGAGGAATTCGAACTCAGAATCCCCGCAAGCGAACGGCCGCAGAACCACGCCTTAGACCGCGCGGCCACTGCGATCGGCAACGACGGCGTATCTCGTCACGAGGTATGAACACACAGTCTATTAGTCATTTCGAATTTTCTTCCAGACGAATCTCTTAATAGCCACAAACAGAACTCGTGTGCTTTTATTTCTGCCCGTAAAATAACAGATCAGCGTAGACCAGAAGGTGATGTGCCTCATTCAGTTCCACACCGATATGAAGCTATTACTACTACACTAGTAATACAGTTCAGTTGAGTAAAACGTTCTCACAAAATAAATTCTTCCATCAATTGAAACCATGCAAACTGATGTTCTCTGAAAGACTTCCAAACAAATTTTCAGTTTAACAAATCTAAAATGTTACTAGTGAGTCTCAGAGGGAGAAAAGTGAAGGAACGAGAAAAACTTCTTTTAAGCAAACGGAGGAAATTTTAAATTGACGAGAAAACACAGCAATGAAATTGGAATGAAATACTAAAGAAACAACGTTCAAGTAAAACTGCAGTTGAGTGCCACCTGTAGAGCTGTCCACGTCGAATGTTGTGGATAATAAAAGTAACATGACATGGCTACATGAAGAAATGATTTTTTTCCAATGACTCCACAGCCCCTTGGGGGCCTAGGCCGCCTCATTGTTCGAGGCTTCACGATCACACACATTTTATACACACCACACTCGGTAGGACTCCTCTGGACGAGGGACCAGCCCGTCACAGAGACCTCTACCTGACAACACACAACACTCACAAGAGACAGACATCCATGCCCTAGGCGGGATTCGAACCCACAATCCTAGTAAGCGAGCGGCCGCAGACCCACGCCTTAGACCGCACGGCCACTGGGATCGACTGAAGAAATGAATAGCAGATTAAATTCGGGTAATACGTGCTCTCGTATGCTTTAGACTCCCTATCTCCTCTAGTTCTGTCCCGAAAGCTAAAGACAAAGCAATACAATACAATTTACCTGTTTCTTTTGTCTCTCCTTCCTCTCTGTCAACAGTCCACTGTAATATTCTGCACACACCGTCCTTCTCTAAAAAATAACCAGTATTGTTTAGCCAGTGGCGGTGATTTTGTATGGCCTGGACGATCGGTAAGAGCCAGAAACTTGATTTTTTCAAGTATGAAGACCCACTCTGGAGCCTAAACACCTCCCACACAATGCGTATCAACAAGCTACTTCCCTGCAGCGTGACACGAATAAATGAACCCATCAAGTGTCGCAGTCTAGAATTAGGCGGTGTTCGGCACAGAAGTAACCTCATATTATTTATGGCTGTAAATCCCCGAATTTTAGATCATTAGCGAGGGAAGACATTTCTCATATTAATGTGGACCTAGAAACGTTAAGACGTGAAGGAAATTCGTAACCGTTGCGTTGAAAAACGAGGAATATGATGTCAGTAAATTAGCGCCTTTAATTGACGACGTCCTTAATTACGGGCGTCCCATCGCACACTTTTACTCTGTTGTAGAAACTTAGCACAGTGGCTCCTAATGTAGACTTACTGTCTCATCTAATTTTAGAAGAGGACGCTGCATCTTTTAAAAAAGTACGTTTATGTTTTTCGTATGACACATTAAATAGTGATTATTTTGATGAAATCTGCGGTCTTCTGGAGTATCACGCGGCGTCGTGTGGTAATTGTTTACCGACGTTTCGGGACAACGTATCGGTCTCATCTTCACGGGTCAAGAGTCCGAGTAGGGTTCCTTTCCTACTCGGACTCTTGACCCGTGAGGATGGGACCGATACGTTGTCCCGAAACGTCGGTAAACAACACACGACGCCGCGTAATACCCCAGAAGACCGCAGATTTCATCACCATCGCGGCGGAAGCCTGAAATCAAGTGATTATTTTCCTAAATAACATTAACCAGTTGATTTCTGCAATGGAAACAAATGTGTTTTATATGAAGGATAGACTGAGCTTTTAACAATTATTTAGTTGACCTAGGTCTTTCTAAAACTTAAAACCCTTTGAGGAAACAATAGTAGTTGTCTTTTGACAGCCAAAGGAATAATGAACACTTTTAAGTAAAGCTCTTCTGAACAAGCTGATAAACAATAAACTCATCAAATAAAATTCCCGCCTTTAATGCAACCGGACGGCTCACTGCAGAATTAAATGAAAATTATCTTGAGCCAGGCAAGTGTAGCGAAAATCGCCACACGCTATTTTAACACGCATTTCAGGGGCATCCTTCCACTTACGCACAGGTATCGGCAGGTCCGCTGCCTTCAAGTTTTCAAATCAAAACTTTATATAAATTGTAAAGTCTTGCCCAACTCATAATCTTTCATTTAGAATCCTAATAAAATTTGGTGAACGTTACTAAAGCAATAATAAACGTCCAATAAGAAGAAGCGGTAATTGGATTGTGAACGCGAGGAACTTGTTAAGTGGACAGCTACCGGCAGCGTGTATAGACACTCCGCAACCAGTGCAGAGCCCGAGTAAGGATGGAGTATTGAGCACCATAAAGAATTGTAATAGAAATAATATGAGTTCCAAGGGGAATTGTGAGACAATATTCTTCATTTTCAACCTCCTCCTCTTCCTCTTCCGTAACAAAGGTTTGGTAAAATCCCGTCCAGAGAACTCTGAAACTTTTCCTTCCATTACTTTCCCTGGGCGGCCTATTCCTCACCTTCGTATGGGATTACGGCAAAATGCTTGTCGTTCGTAGGTCTGCCGACGTGATTCCTTCTACAGACCCAACCACTTTAAGGTGATACTGCTTCATGTATCTGTCGTCTCGAAAGCGTCAAGACCGGCACTGGACACGCACAGCCTCACGTCCAATGGCTAACACAAGCTGTTTCCCCGGTGGCAAAGCGGCCAAGACTTGAGGCTGACCACCCACCCATCTGATGCCCAAATTATAATAAGTGGAGCTGTAATTCCACTCTGACATGGGACTACACGGCATGCACAGAACAACTTTGCCTTTACCCTTACATGTTTCATGCCTTATATCACATTTTCCCTTTTCTAACGTTTCTTTTCCATGGCGCAACAGCCCCTAGTGGGCCAAGGCCTCCTCGTTATCGAGGCTTCACGATCACACTCAAACACACCACATTCGGTAGGACTTCTCTGGACGAGTGATCAGCCCGACGCAGAGACCTCTACGTGACAACACACAACATTCACAAGAAACAGACATCCATCCCCCGGCGGGATTCGAACCCACAATTACAGTAAGAGAGCATCATCAGACCCACCTCTTAGACCGCGCGGCCACTGGGTTCGGCTTCTATCGGTTTTACGGTTTCTTATTTTATCTGTCTAAATATAATGTCTACGACAGACAAGAATTTCGAGAAGATTCTGAGGTTTGACAGATTTCAAATGTAAATAAAGAACTTACGTCTGGTGGCATGTCATATGAAAAAAAATAATGCATTTATACATGTTAACGCACTTTAGGCGGGTGTAATGGTAAATTTTTAGACTTGTATTCGGGAGGTACGAGGTTAGTATCGTGCCTGAACAGCTGACTGAAGTTTTCGTTCATTGTACAAATCCCTCCAAACAAATTCATGGAAACTGCCTCGATTTCGGCACAACCGGTTTCTTCCACATACCTTCCCATTCGTCTTCCACCGGTCTTCTTACCGGCTACTCTGTATGCAGACTGTCGTGAAATAAACCACGAGAAATGACAAGAATATGATTTTGCTTTTGTTTCACTTCGCTTTCTGCAAGGGACGCATAGCATGAATTGTAAAGCTGTCGTATTTAACATAAGCACGCACCAACACCACGCACCACAATTGCCAGTACCATCCTACCTTTGATTCCAACCGCAGGCACTGAAAGTCTCCGACTTTTAAACCTGATAATCAGTCAGTTCGGTTTTGTTAGTTCAGGGTGTAAAGTAGTTTAACTCAAATCACAGGGCTGTGGCAGCATGTCATTAACTGAACAAACTCTACCACGTATTCATCACGAACCCATGACTGTGTACAATAAGAGTGGTATAAGTCTAAGGCAAAGCCTTATTCAACCAAATACGTATCGATGTAACATAGGAGACACAGTTTTCCGTTAAATTTATCGCGCGTTTGTTAGTGGCTTATTCACGTGTTAAATAACACGTCTCCTCTTGTGTTGCCGCTCAGAATTAATTACGAAATAACGAAATCTTCATACATGTGGCAGAAGTCCTTGCACGGGGAACTGACAGCTCACAAGGCATCTACTTGTAAAGACAACCTAACGCTTCGCAGATAAAACCATGAACCGGACAGGGATTACACATCACCATCACCACCATCACCACCACCACCACCCACCACCACCACCACACCATCACCACCACCAGCACGACCACCACCATTATAAACCACAACCTGAGAAACATTTTTTTAATAAAACTGTTACGATATTTGTATCAAGAAGTACATCGGAATAAAATTACATATTTCTCCCTCTCTCACGAAAAGTACAAAGAAAACAAATAAATGAATTAAGCAAAGTTATACTTCAGAAGTTCACGGTCAATTCATCATGAAGTTCCTTGATCTTCATAGAATTCAAACGTTAGTTATCACGTTCACGGTAACCTGCTAGTCGATCCTGCTGAATCCGGTCGAAACCATCACAATATATTTCTTTCGAAGACTATTTTAATGTAATTTTCCCATTCACACCTAGTACTTGCGATATTATTTAAAACTTTTAAAGACGTTACAATTCCGATTCTAACTGTGAATTTACCATTTATACGGGATCAGAGCCTTTAATAAGTGTGAATTAATTATCCAAACCTAAAAGAATATATGAACAATTTAGGCCTGAATTGTTTATTTCGACACTCCTAGGCTCTTGAAATTCTCTTACATGTCATACCTTCGTAAATAATACATTTCAAAGTGAACGGCTGTGCACATATGTGACGTAATCGTGCATTATCATGACGTAAATTGTGTGCTTCAATTCGCCTGTCAATTTTCTGCCACTTCCACTCTTCGAATGGATATGAAATGAAATGCCATAGGTTCCATTTTAGAAAACTGAAACACCTTATTTATTTAAACTTCTCAGCCACCTGTAAGGGTTCATTTAAACAACTAGAAAGTATCTATACAATCTTAATAAAAATTAGGCGTTAAACTTTAACGGCCTGTGACCCTAGAAGAAGCGCACAAACCTAGTGTTGAAGAGAATGCCTAGTTCTAATACAGAGAAAGGAACATTGGGTTCCAGAAGTTACATTAGAAGAGGTTGGTAATTTTAGTTCTTCAATAAATACGACTTACTTTTAGGGTCATCAAGTCAAGAAGGACAGAATGCCAAGCACACGAAAAATGCACGCAAAATATGAGTGAAAGTTTAGTCAAAATCCGAAACGAAGAGATAAAATACATCGGAAGATGTTAGACTTACTAAAATGGATTTTAAAGTAACAGGGGTGAGGATGTGGACTGGATTAATCTCGTTCATGGCACAGGCGAGTGGCGAGTTCTCGTAAGATCCGTGGGCTTAGAACATTAAACCAAAATTTTGTACGTAGATGTAAAACTAAGAATTCGTTATTAACAGTTTATGCAGATCATTACTGATTACTGATAATGCAGGAAACTTGAAATTATGGTAGAAACGAATACTGTATGTCGACCTTTAAAGAGAAGGGAAATTGATGATATAACGGACTGTCTGATGCCTGACATTGCTGAACCAAATTATAAGATTTCAGAGCTACTGACTCAAAATCAAAGAAGCAGGGGCGTAAGTTATTATGTCTTCTATAGGTTACTTTGTGACGCTTTATGACCCAAACAGCGTGACATGATACAATGATGAGAGAGACGTGAGACAGATCAGTCCTTACCTATGTCAACCTTTTAATCGGCAATGGTAATAACCTGGTTTAAAGACAGGGAACTTAGTCCAAAAAGTTAAACTTACTTCCAGAATAAAAAAAAATAATATCATGGATTCGTTTAGCCAAATTGTCTTCATAATGTACATACACACATATGTAATGTTTTTAATATGAGGTAGAAATCTTCTATGCAACGTTAAAACAAACTTCGCTCTTTAAAGGGCTAAGAAAACGTTTCAGGATTTCTCTTGGTGTAGTGTGAAAAATGACAAAAATCTCGAGGAACTGCAGAAAAACACAAAAATCTGAAGGATCTGTGGCAAACAACGAGACGTCCTTTAGAATAATAGGTCTCCGGACCAAGAATTAAACCCGCAACATCCTGAAGGTGCACCATGAATGCTAAGCACTGCACCTCGGCGCTCGGTCCAGTGTCTGGGAATTCACTGGCATACAAAAGAGGATCAGCGTAAACAGTTACACAATGTCAGCTGAAGGAAATACACCCACTCTTACCCCGAGCGTGATTCGAAAACTTTATTTGTGCTAATAATTGACACATATTTCAGTTTCAAGAGTAGTTATTTTTTTATAACAAAAGTCTTCAGTTTGACTTCAATATGAAAGTCACATAAATTCAATACCCAATTACAAAAGCATTTATTTTATTATTAGAAATTTTTCTGACATCAGCAAATTATACAGGCAATTTATTAAAGCCTCAAAATACTTGTGTCCTTTTTCCACATACTTACCCAACATGGCTGTCAAACAGCGAAGCTAACAAATCCACAAAATATGCTAATTCCCTGACAAGATTCGATTCCGTGGTAACCTCACCGCCACAGGTGAATGAAGGCGTAAAAAGACAAAATAGTTCTGTACGTTGTTACTTTTTGATTGATTACATGAAACGCGAGGGACGGAGCTATAGGAAACTCCGCGTGCCAACTGACACACATTTGTCAGAAGGAAGAGAACGTACTTGGAAGAATCTGGAAATTGGTTTAGACTTTGAAAGAACAAGGCCAATATAAGTACTAGCCTCGACTGAGAAATGATAGATAAAAGTACATGAGAAAACGTTGATAAATAAGCTTAAATGTTCGCCGAATACAGTGCGGTATGGACTGAGATTTATTGCCTTGGGTGCAACGTTCCTACACGAACACCAGCCAAATACGTGTTTTATAAACTTTTGATCGTAGTTTTACGAGTCATATAATTTAATGGCTTATTTGAGTGGCGTATTCATTCATAAATATATTTGAAGTATATTTGACTGCACGCCACAGATGCGTCTTCCTGATTTAACTAATCTAAGGAAATCACAAATAGGAAAGTTCAACTAACCTAACTGTAACAATGTTAGTGGCATTTTCTCCATATGTATTGTAACAAGTACCTATTAATATACACGAAGAACAAACAGGCCTAATTTTATTCGATATCACGCAATAGCCTCAGCTGTCACTGATTCTTGGTTTATTTTACGACATTTTTAAACTGCGTATTATACAGCACAGCCGATCCCAGTGGCCGTGCGGTCTAAGGCGTGGGTCTTCGACCGCTCGCTTGCTAGGATCGTGGGTTCGAATCCCACCGGGGGCATGAATGTTTGTCTCTTGTGAGTGTTTGTGTGTTGTTGTCAGGTGTGGTTGTGTCTCTCAGTGTGATCAAAAGAAAATTACAAATCTCGACACTGAAACGGGAAACCGGAGTAGGTAGAAGAGGACGACTAAAAAAAAAAAATTATACAGTACAGCACGAGTGGTCTAATGAAATATTAATAGAATGATACGGAAGATAGCAGCCGTGGTTTATATTGATGTAATATCTAAGTATTTACACATACAGAAGTCAAAGTCAAGAAACCATTTCAACTAGCACAGCAGATTGCCGTGCCAAAATTCCAGCCCTCCACTTCCCGAAGACGACGCGAAATTGCTAAACACTTAACGGACGATTTGTTGTAGGAATATTTCTGCGACACTTAACGGACGAGTTTAATTGCGTAATTTTGAAAAAGGGAGAAAAATGAAGGCTATACATGTGTATATGTTGTTTCAACTAGCACATTATCCATATACACAGACCTGAGGGTTTAGTAAATCTTTATGGAGGGACGATATAGTAATTTGAATAAAAATGAGAATTGTCATTTTTATTTTGTTTTTCCATCATGTAACATTAAGAACATTACAGGAACAAACTGAAAATCTGAACGGACAAAACCACACGGAATATCCAAGCTTAGATGGTAGAATATTATTAAAATGAACCTTAAAGAATTATGTTGTGTGTGCGTGTGGACCATTTTACACTGGCTCCGGATAGGATCCACTGATGAGCTCTTATTAATTCACCATTGAATCTTCTGGTTTAATAAAAGGCAGATAATCTGTATATCAGCTGAGTGACTATCAGGTTTCAAGGACTGTGATCCATGGAGTTAGCTACATTTATTAATCCTGTATAACACAGCGGCAACTGTATGTACCACCTTTCTAACATTAAATTACACATTGTGTTTATAAGTTGGTATCGTTTTCAGAACATACAGCCAACATTTGCCAAACAGCATGAAAAGTTGGCCTTTGTAGTGGAGAAGCAATGTCTTCTGTGAAGTGTACACTGAAGAAGATTTACTCCATACATCTTTTAACCACGACTACTCAGATTTATTAACTTACTAGGTAAAGCCACTCTAATTCAGACAGAATTAACCATCAGCCAATTAATAAGCTCTGGTTCCCTATGCTCACTACACTCGCATTTCAGTATGTGGATTATTTCCCGCTACAACCGTAACCAGGAATCGAGAGAGTGAATAACCGTTGTGTGAATCAACTTAACTTTTTGTTCACCGTGCATTTTGGTAATAGATAACCTTCATCAACCAACAACTGCACTACTGCAATAATTAGTGCAGTTGTTGGTTGATGAAGGTTATCTATAACCGTTGTGTGGTTTATTTGTCGGTAGTGTACTGTCTTCACGATCACCCTGTGGATTACTATAGGCGACATTAGGTCAAAGCAGCGTCATTGTCTGGCATCCATCCCACCCTGAGTGGTAGGCAGCCGGCGTGACGCCATTAGAGGCCCGCGTTAATGAGGTGACTGTATGGTAGCCTAACACTGCAGGGGCCACCACGCCTCAAAGGCTGTGAAGGTCGAGGCACCTTTTGCAGGAATGATGAATTTGATACTTCCAGCAGGAGTCTTGGTGAGATGCTCATTACGGCGCAGAGAGCGCGACTTTTATTATGCAGAGAGGGTAGTTTTTGATTTAAAACAGAAATTTCCCAAGGGGCTTACTGTAGCGGGGGGGTTTAGGGATTGTGGCTGTGTAGATATGGGCATAGAAAATATTTTTTAAAGTAATATTCTGGCGCCTTGTTTATTGGATTCCTTGTCAACATCACATCTTCAGTAAGAACAGCGGACAGGTGACAAAGGGTGGTCCTCCAACTACATTTCATTACATATTAGATTAGTGTCATTCTGTTCCGCTAGACGTTTCGGTAAGGCCTTGCCATCATCAAGCGTGCGTGATGATGGCAAGGCCTTACCGAAAAGCGGAGAGAAACAAAATTAAAGTAAGTGCATTGCAAACGACTGTCATATAAGGTGAACTAGCTATAGTTAACAGGGCAACACGAAGCTTGAATATTTGGTTGTATAGTCCTCCCACGTATGGGGTGGGCGTGGAGGTAACAACGCCTTTATGTTGCAAAACGTTACGGAGTGCTTCGATATTTAAATTTAAGACCTAGGAAAAAGAAAGTGAATGAAGAAAATTAAATAATCAGGAGGTTCGTAATTTTGTATATAGGCCTTTTATTCACCAGATATAATCAGCGATATTGATGCAAGTAGGATGCGATGGGCGTAGCATGTAGCACGCATAACAATATGACAGTAACTGCATAATTGAGGTTGGAATACCAGAGTGAAAGAGACCAATTAGAAGACGAATAAGTACATGTTAAGTGAGGAAAATATTAATATGTATTTCGAACAAGTAAAGCGTGAGTTTTAAAATTAATTAATATGGCTCAAGATAGAGACCAGTGGTGAGCTCTCATGAACATGGTGACGAATCTTCGAATTGCATAAAGGGACGAGAATTTCTTTACGCATTTCTCATAATTCCCCTGCATGCTACATGCTCAGGTTATCTAATAATCCTTGATTAAATCCAATATTTCTGTATTTCTTCCCCCAGGGGCCAAATATTCCCCTCAGCACTTCGTACTCAAGCATTATGAATCGCGCTCTCTCTTTGTATTCTTGAAGAGAAGATACGTCTAAAAGCTTATTATAATAAAAAGATAGTTTCATATTTCAGTACAGCGTCTTTGAAGCAATGCCTGGGTGAAGAATGAGAGCTTTCTTCATAAGCAGTATATATACATATGTTTATGTGTGTGTTAATTTAGTTAGTTTCCTCCTGTCGCTCCTTGTGGAGCATAGGACCTCCTTTCAGAGGTTTCTTGGTCTGGAGGTGTGCATTCTGTAGTGGGTGACCAGTCCACTGACTGCACAATTTCTACTCATCCTGATGACTGCCAGAGCCATCTAGCAGTCAATCAGGAGACTTGGGTGAAAAATGGCCGCTGAATTTTGCTTACGAAACATCTCTTATGTGTGTGTATATGTATGTTAATATTCTCTTTTTATGACGCCTGTTATTAACATGTGCTCTATTTTAGGATGTATAAACAGAACCCGTATTCGCAATTACGGAATAAGAAATTAATTTAAAATACTGTAATTTGATAAAGAAACAGGATTTGATACAAAAACATATATAAGATGTACAGAAAATTTAAGGTTAAAATACAGACGAAAAGAAGAAAGAAATACAGAAAGTCCAAAGAGAAACTGATCATTGAAACCGTAACAGGCAAACAGGCTGTAGGACAAACACCCACTAAAAATATTTCCTTAGTGACTTAGAGAAGTAACGGAGCACGTAAAGGCGACAACGAAGTGCTGATTAAAGGCAAATTAGAGCCACTCGACCCACTGCAATACATTATGTTTATAGAGCAGTCTCAGTGGGACGACAGCGGTTAGGGCGTGAAACTGAAAGCAGCGCACCTGAATGTGACGCGGGGGCAGATGCAGGTGGATCAGGCTGCTGTGCCGACTGTACCTTCGAACTCTTGTCTCAGCTTAATGAATGGGTTGTGTAAACTTTCCTGATGTATTGATCATTTATCTTAACAAGCCTGAAGGTAATTGGTTAAAACTTCGGGAGGAGCCATGACGATGCATCTCAATCGTGCTCCACAGGGCTATACAAACTGCGTTATTCAAAACAAAGACCACCTATAAACTTTATTTTGAGGAGTAAGCAAAGTGCTGATGAGATAAATAAATAAATAATATATATATATATATATTTCTGCCCACTGATGTTCGTTTGAAGTGCCCGGGAAAGATTATCAGGATAACTAATTGCTAAGCGATGTGATTTCAAATTTGACCAAATACCACTCTTCAGTAGGAGCCGATTTATCCTGCGTTCAAGGAGCAGGGTCCTTTTGAGAAGGCAATTTTTGCTCAGATTGCCAAAAAAAAAGACCCACCTTTTATGGAAATCGAAGTTTCAGTACTGTGTTCATAAAAATCGTCACTGGACAATATTGTGACCACACAATCTAAGTAACATCCTCATATGGTAATGTTAATGTTCTCCCTAGAACAGGCCATGAAGGCCCAGAGGGGGAGTAGAGGTATAGCTCTACTCTTTCTTTAACCTCGGCGCTAGATGAGGTGGGTGGTCAACGCCACGCCCCGGCCGCTTTACCCCCCGGAAAGACCCGGTACCCATTGTACAGGAGGCTGGGTAGGCCCCAGGGCTGGTCTGGACGGGTGCTGGAAATCTCGCCCCCACCGGAATTCGATCCCCGCACCGTCCAGCTCGTAGCGAGTCGCTATACCGACTGAGCTAACCCGGCCCACAAGTAACATCCTCATGCTTTGTTTTATTAAAAATCATTTTTGCATTACCCTTTAATCCATTCGTGGGTCTCCCAACATGTCCATTTCCTTCAAGTACTGATTATGAGGCCAGAATGGTGTTTCTCATCTCATATATATATATATATATATAACCGATTATACGTAAAGCTGAATGTTAACATATTTAATGGCAAACATCACGTTGACAGTCCTCCAGACACGAAAACGAAATCTCGAAAGATGCAATCAAACATAATATTTTTAAGGTTTCATTGATCTGTTTTTCGAAGAAGGGAACTGCTTCATTTGTTTAAACCTTTAAAAACTAAGCTTCACTTGCTCTGTAGTTAAAGATTCAGTTCGTACGCGCAGTGAACACACCGTCTCGTTTAAGGAGACCAATCAGTTAATGCTGCACAGGAAAGTATCGCTGTTTGTTCTGAGATCAATAAAAAGAGCATAAATGCGATCTGGCAAAATGCAGAAATTTGGATGTTGAACCTTGTGGTGCATAAAATAACTACTGGGGTTTAAAAGGTTAAATATCTGCACTGTCGTTTTAAATCTCGATGTCGACAATCCCTAAACACTGACTCAAAGAACTACAGCATGGCAGGGAAATATATCTTCACGGAATAATATCGGGGAAAATAAATAAGTTAAGAGCAGAAATAATCCGTTCGCTTAGAAAAGTCGGTAGCAGGAAACAGAAGACATCTTTCATACCCTCCTAGACGAGGCAACTGGAACCGCACTCTCTGTGCTCTGATACCGGCCCCCAGTATTAAGTGCTAATCAGCTTCATCGCTCAGACCGCTTCGCCTAAGTTCGGTGTACGTACAACTGTGCCTTCAGTACCTTCAGTCAAAGTAAATCATTGACTGACTGATTGAGGGATGGACTGATTCAGTCAGTGAGTGGCCACCGGTCGACTGGCTGAGCGACTCACTGACTGATTGACCACGAAACTGACCGAATGACTTACCGACGGACTCACAATGACTCACATATAGACTGACCGAATGATTTACCGGCCAACTGACAGTGACTCACATGCAGACTGACCAAATGACTTACCGACCGACCGTCAGTGACTCACATACGGACTGACCGAATGATTTACCGGCCGACTGACAGTGACTCACATACAGACTGACCGAATGACTTACCGAAAGACCGTCAGTGACTCACATACGGACTGAGCGAATGATTTACGGGCCGACTGACAGTGACTCACACACAGACTGACCGAATGACTTACCGACCGACAGTCAGTGACTCACATACAGACTGACCGAATGACTTACCGGCCAACTGACAGTGACTCACACACAGACTGACCGAATGACTTACCGACCGACCGTCAGTGACTCACATACAGACTGACCGAATGACTTACCGACCGACTGACAGTGACTCACACACAGACTGGCCGAATGACTTACCGACCGACCGTCAGTGACTCACATACAGACTGACCGAATGACTTACCGACCGACTGACAGTGACTCACACACAGACTGACCGAATGACTTACCGACCGACCGTCAGTGACTCACATACAGACTGACCGAATGACTTACCGACCGACTGACAGTGACTCACACACAGACTGGCCGAATGACTTACCGACCGACCGTCAGTGACTCACATACAGACTGACCGAATGACTTACCGACCGACCGTCAGTGACTCACATACATACTGCCCGAATGA
This sequence comes from Reticulitermes speratus, assembly GCA_021186555.1. Lineage (NCBI taxonomy): Eukaryota > Metazoa > Arthropoda > Insecta > Blattodea > Rhinotermitidae > Reticulitermes > Reticulitermes speratus. The sequence goes on along the minus strand of JAJKFL010000008.1, from coordinate 17,032,083 downwards.
CTTACCGACCGACTGAGTGACTCACACACAGACTGGCCGAATGACTTACCGACCGACCGTCAGTGACTCACATACAGACTGACCGAATGACTTACCGACCGACTGACAGTGACTCACACACAGATTGGCCGAATGACTTACCGACCGACCGTCAGTGACTCACATACAGACTGACCGAATGACTTACCGACCGACTGACAGTGACTCACACACAGACTGACCGAATGACTTACCGACCGACCGTCAGTGACTCACATACAGACTGACCGAATGACTTACCGACCGACTGACAGTGACTCACACACAGACTGGCCGAATGACTTACCGACCGACCGTCAGTGACTCACATACAGACTGACCGAATGACTTACCGAAAGACCGTCAGTGACTCACATACGGACTGAGCGAATGATTTACGGGCCGACTGACAGTGACTCACACACAGACTGGCCGAATGACTTACCGACCGACCGTCAGTGACTCACATACAGACTGACCGAATGACTTACCGACCGACTGACAGTGACTCACACACAGACTGACCGAATGACTTACCGACCGACTGACAGTGACTCACATACGGACTGTCTCAACGATTCACCAGTCAACTAGCTGAATGTCTCACCGACGACTTCCTAGCTGAGCGACGGACTGGCGCCGACATCGTACCACGAACTCACTAATTCTGACCAAATAAAACTAACACCGGACCACATCCTCAAGCGATCCAATACAGCGTGAATGAATTTACTGAAAATGAGTTAAATCGAAAAAATTCCCGCACATGAAAACACAGAGGGAATTTGAATCATATAACTTTGCATTACTGGAGTGCTGAGGGAAGTCCTTAATGGCAGAGTAGCAGCAGTGGTGCAGTAGCAAGAGCAGAAAGCTGCGGAAAGTGTGCTCTGGGTTACAAGGGTACGGACTGATCTAAAGAACGAACCACAACTAAATAAGTACATAAATATAAAATAAATAAGTGAATAAATGACTTAATAAATGAAAAATAAACGAATAAACACATACACAAACTAAACAGGCCTAATTAGCAAAAAAATAAAAAATAAATAAATAATGGAATAAAAAGAAAAAAATATTCTCTGTTTTTTACAGACCTTCTTAAAGTAATGGCGGTGCAACTGAGGCTTGAAAGGCGGCGATAATTGTGTGATTGGTTGTTGAGGTGTAGGGGTAACAGTTTAGTGGTAACTTAGTGCTAAGGGTGACGGTTAAGGAAAGCACTGAACATGCCGCTCCAATTGAAAGCACAGTTCTGCCTCTATGGAGCACAGAATGCGCGGGATGCAATGTCCTTGATACAAAGTCTATTCAGACACTGTGATTTAGCAAATGGGCAAGACAGTTGTTTCCTTGCGAATGTGAATAATATGTTGTGCTTGACGAGGCAACTCATACACCTGTCATTAGTAAGAAATGCTATTTTACGCTCCAAAAGTTACGCCACTATTTATCTGAAGAAACTGCACGCAGGACACTCGCACGAATATCAAAGTCACATATCGTCTTAAACACTTACAGTAATGTTGTAATCGCTTAATTCCACCACACGGACCTTCCTTTCTCATCATTGATTTTCATCTTCGCAAGTGATTTGTTACTACTTAATCTCTGCACTTAACAAAAGTAAAATACGCTAAGAATCTATTAACCCTTTACATCTCAGTGGGTTACTTTATGTACCACATGTTTCGGCATTAAACAGTCCTTCGTTCAGCCCAGCTGATATGTGTATATGTTGTGTATCTCAGAACAAACAGCGATTATGTCCCTACACAGCATTAACTGATTGGTTTTGTAACCAAGTTGGAGTGTGTTTACTGTGCGGTACGGACTGGTTCTTTAAATACAACACCACGTTTAGTCTTTAAAGTGTTATCAATCTCTCATGCCTTCTTTCTTTTTTTTTGTTTTTTTATTTATGTGAAAGTTAAAATCGTACAATTTCCTTTGTCGCCTATTTTCAGGATTATCAACCAATAAACATGCCAGTTTGGAGGAAGGACCACCAACCAAACAATGCTCAACAACATCGTGCATGTTCTGTGAGGAGGTGTGTGTGTGTTTGTGTGTCTCAGTGAGAGACTACAGACTTTTTACAGTGATATTGCCAAGTTTCACGAGGCACTTTTATTCAGATGTTTTCAGAGCTCACAAGACAGTCGTAATGAATGTGCTGAAGGACAGGAAAGAGGGCAGATGTTTTCGCTTTGTAATTAAAGTGTCCATCATAGGTTTTACATGTAAATGAAGACACTTTTAATTTTACGCTGCAAAATTAAAGAGATGGTTCACCGATGGACCAAAGCTGGAAGAGCGGTTTACACGAGCAATTTTTGAGGTTCTCACAGCCATGATAAGAATATACTGTCTATTGGACGTGACATGGTATAGTCTGGTAGGAATGTATCGACTTTGTGTGTGACTATGATTCTTATATTGTCAGGCCAGAATAAAATGGCAACAACAGGTTTTTCCGAAATTCTGGTCAAATTATACCAGATTATACGGCGTCACAATATGGTAATCTCCTGTATACGTGAGTTTACACATAATTTTATACGATTTAAATCTGTCGATGAAACTTCATCATCGGACCCGCATATGCGACCGGACAGAATTTAATACAAGAGGTATTACAGTAATTGTTTATTTGTACATTTTGTGACTGTTCTCAGTAGCATGGGCTGTGTAACGTTGAATGACAAGTTAGTTGTGAAATATATGAAAAGATAAGTCATATTCAATGTAGATGTATTATCACAGCATATTCCAGGAGGGACTGAAGAAGATCAGTGAAATCTCAGAACAACATATCTCCAGGTAGATATTAAAATCCGGAACCTCCTAAAAGAAAACCAGAAGAGATAACCACTTAACAGTAATTTTCGATCTGGTATTAAAGTACACATTTGATGGGTACGGGTTCTTTACCGGGGCTTAAAGCGGCCAGGGCGTGAAGTAAACTATTCACGTCCATCTAGAGCTGAAGTTAAGAATGAGTGGAGCTATACCGCAATCCCCCCTATATGGCGTGGCCAGGGAGACTTTACATTTTTGTTACTAATGTACACAACTCCTGTACAGTTCTATGTACAACCCTGTTCTAACATTAACGCCCTTCAAGTACAAAATGGCAGATAAATATTTCAAGGGAGAAAGACTGGCATCCATTAACACGTTAAATAGATTAACGTTTCAATGAAGAACGCTTTCTCATCATAAGAAAGAGTAGAGATGGATTTCTGTTCAGAAAACAACATTAATTATTGGAAGAATGATGACGGGCAGGGGATATGCCTCCACGAGATGGAACTTCTTTTCAAGTCAGCACCACCGTAAAGAATGACGTCACAAACAAAAGCAAACAAGTGATTTCGATCAAGCAGCGAGCGCCTGGTGAAACAAAAACGTAACGACAGGGACAGTGACACTGGGTGTTTCTGCCATGGCGTCCTTTTGGCGTCGAGACGAGCCACACTGCTACAGTATTTAACTTAAAGTAGCAGCTGGGCTTCAGTGCAGCCAGTCATTTATTAGCACGTTAGCTCAGTCAGTACCTTGACTGGACGACAGAAAATTCAGGTTTCGATTTCCAGCACGGGCCAGCGCAGATTCTTGGTCCACAACATCCAGACCGACGCCAGCATCTTCACAGCCTACACAGTCCCTAGAAATATGGGAATGTGCGGCACTGACCTGCAGAGTTCCAAGTTGAAACACAAAGCCTTCTTTCCCGTCGCAGATATTTCAGTTCTTAAAGGCTCATTACCATAAGTAGTGCTTTGTTATATTACTTTGTGAAACTTATTACTTGCAGAATTTAATGAAGGAAATTTCAATTAATAAGCCTACCCTCAAAAACAACTACATTTATTGTATAACAATATTTTTAACAATAAGTAACACGTTTCGGCCCATGAGGGCCTTCATCAGGATTTATATAAAAATATAACAGGAAGTAATATATGTTATTATTATCATACACGTATTTTGTAATATCTTCCTTTTCATATTCTTATACTGACTGACTGTAAAAGCTTGACTAACCGAAACACATGTGTAATAACAACCTATTTTATTTTATAAGCCTATTTGTATACAAACCTGGACCGAAATATGTGGTTTATTGTTAACAGGCTACTTTTATACAATAAATACATGTACAATTTTATTTGACGGCAGTTTTACTGATTAATCCTTCTAAATTTACGGGTTTTGTTAACGTTAAAGTAGTTGTATAGAACCTTAAAGTTTCGCAGCTTTGCCATATTTGTAATTGCTTCTTACAAACAATATATCAAAGGCTAGTTTAATTAGGTTTATGATTGATACACGTACCAAATTTCACATGACTAGCTCCAATGATTTATTAGTTATCGCAATGACACTGAGAGACAAGGAAAATTAACGCACGACCGCCATGTTGTTATATTACATTCTAAAAAACATTTACTTAACAGAAATTACAGGTGCTGGAACAGCGTGGTCGGTATAGACACTCGATATGGGTTGGCAAGCCGTGGCGCAAGATATTTTCTCTTCCCCATGCCCTTCCAGGCATGCCCTGGGGGCCACAAGAGCCTCCTGTACAATGGGTACCGAGTCTCTTTCCCGGAGACAAAGCGGCCGGAGAGTGGCGCTGACCAGCGCTAAAGTTAGGCATGGGTAAAGCTATACCTCTAACTTTGTGCATCCAGTGGCATGTTACGGGATAAGCTTTGCCTTAATACAAATTACATGCTGTTCCACGGTCTGTTATATCAAACCGTACATTAGGCACGTCTAGAGTCGCTACCACCTTAGAATACGCACTTCAGTCATGTTGTTATTGTTGATTTAGGAAATTAAAATTGCGGTTCTATGACGTGGAAGTGACGTCCAATGGCATATAAGTGTTAGCAAGACTGGTAACAATTACTCAATTATTTCAAAAGTTGAAAGGGGCAGACAAACGTAGACACAAAAACACGAACACACGCATACACAGCGTGTTTAAACTTCTCAGCCTCCTATCTTTTCTTAAGAAAGGAAAGATAAAAGGTTTGTAATTTACGTTGAAAAAAATTATGAAAAGTATCAGAATTTAAGCACGCTGGTTATCTTATCGCTGATCACAGTAGGAATACGAAAATAAAATTAAATCATAAATTGAAATAAGTTTTACTGTTAACAGAAATTTAGAATATGTACCCTCAGAGCAAACGTAACTTTAGAACGCAGGACAATAGTCAGATCTAACGAAGAAGACATACATCGAGAAACTGGAAACAGTACAGATGAGGATTGCATGTGTTGTATTAGGACTGCCAACGGTTGCTTACATAGATGTACAGTGCTAGGAACTGCACAAGGAAGACACTACCGCAAAGACTTAAAGATCGCTGTTAACTACATATATATACCACCTACTATAACACTGAAACACTATGTGTGTACATGTTTAACAGTTTCTCAGAATAAACAGCGGTTGTGTACTCAAACAGAATTAACGGATTTATAATATTTATAATGCTGACGGTTTTCAATAACCGGGAGATACGAAATAAAATACGAATAAAAAAAATTTAGGTAAATGAGTCCAAACATTTAAAATAACATGTGTTGAGATTCGAACAAGTGTATTGTACGCATGAGTAACTCAAACCGCGAAACACCTCTTCTTCCGCTGTATCCTGTCTGTACCAGCCTGTGTTGTGGCATAATTAGTGTAGAAATATTCTGGTATCCACAATGAAGATTTTTATTTTAGAATAAATATACACGATATCGTGCTGGCTATCTATCACCCCGACTCACACAATCTTCCTTCGTCCAGCCGCTTTCTCCATCCATCTTAATGCTGTGACGTCAGACAGAGATATCCCCGATATAATCCCTCACTACAAAAACCGAAATGGTGTATGCGGGTCGTCTGAGAGGCCGGGTCGCGGGTCTGCCACGTTCCATCCATCATATCGTGAACAGCTCGATGAGAAGTTCTGTGGGCGATGGACAGGACATTGATGGACCCATCGTCCAATCGCACCACAAAGTTGGGCGCAAGACAAACTCGTGCCATACACTAACCATTAAAGATGTGATGACATACCTTGTAACATGCAAATTCTTTTGATTTCAGGCTTCACCGCGATGTTGATGAGATCTGCGCTCTTCTGGGATACTATACTGCGCCGTGTGGTAATTGTTTACCGACGTTTCGGGACAACGTATCGGTCCCATCTTCGGACTCTTGACCCGTGAAGATGGGACCGATACGTTGTCCCGAAACGTCGGTAAACAATTACCACACTGCGCCGCGTAATATCCCAGAACTGCGCAGATCTCAGGCAAATTGTCTGCAAGGGCTTTTGTTCAGCCGATTCGGCACGGTTCCTGTGATTCTGTTGCTGACGGACAGTCCAAGTTACATGATCCATTTGTTACACATCTGCACACACTAAGCTTCCTGATAATTTTCCCGCAGCGAAGACTTGCAGGAAAACATTGTGGCTTGTTCCAAGGTCCTCTCCCCAGCACATGCTTGGAATGACTCGGAAAAATGGGGCGCATGGTCGTGACAAATTTCAGTAAGATAATGTGATGCCGTAGAAACCTGTCGCTGTTCTGCAAAAGCAAGGCATCATACTGCAGTGCCCTGATCTGGAAAATAAAAAAAAAAATATAGGGACGGCGTACGGGAATGTTTTTGGATTTATATGCCGTCTATTTAACTCTGGGTAAAACTTTGTTACGTGACGTAACTAATTCATTTACTTGTCTGTGGTTTATTAAAGGCGCTGTACGTAGCCTACGTCGGAATAGACAGAGCTGAACGATACGACGATAAGCAATTATCAATTGCAAAGCATGTGGAAGGAGACACTAACTAAACATTTACTTGAAACAACGAAGCAAAACCAACAAAACGCACTTACGAATGTCACTGTTGCAGCGGAAGTTTGGACCAATCACCTGCGGAATAAGGGTAACAACTGTTGCAGTTTTAGCCAAATGGCTAGGGCAATTAATTCCATGGAAAAAAGAGTCTTTCTTGAAAGGTTTATATCCACTCAGCTGAACGAGAGGTAACCTGACTTTCGTGCAATATAAGGTTCGTTTATGGCGTTGGCCGCTTGCTTCACCGTGACGTACTCTGAACCTAATTAATCCAGTCCAGAATATTACGTTCTATCTTTTAATACCTATTTCAATAATAGGCCTTCCCTCCCACCTAAGCCTGCATTTTCCAACTGGCTTCGTCCTTTCAGTTTTTCGCCATTCAACTTTTTTTATTCATTTCTCATCTGTCCTTAACACTCTGCATGTCCCCCATCACATCCTTCATCATTGATCGCTCTAATAATAAACGATAAAATAAATTTTGAACTTTCTCATTATGTTATTATCTACTTCATCACGTAGAAGCTGTACTCGAAATTAAGGAGTAATGGAAACAGGATAATTCGGTTACGAACCCCTTCAGCTCAAGCGCCTGGACAGCTTCAGGTAGCACGACATATCGTCGTCAAAGTACGCGTACAAAAAGAAAAGAACACCGCCGCGGATTTCAGACAAGCAGATCTGATCCCAACATAACCATACGAAGGGTACAACTTCTCATAACATAGAGTTTCATTTGAAACATAACCATCACCCTGGAGTGGATGAAAATCGTATAAGAAGTTTGATTCTCTTTACGACCATTTAGAGCGAACTCTTCGTGTGTCACGAACACAGATTTCAGTTCCCTTTCTCTGCCTTTTCCCCAGATCCCAGTTTATGGTATTTTATAATGAAGAACTACATAACAACGGAGTATCTGCTATATATTCTCGTCTAATTGTAATATATTGAAACGTGATATTAATTTAAAATAATTCCAATTAGTGTTTTACAATTAGTGTTGTAAAATTAAAGAAAGGATAACGCATTGCAAAAAAAAACTGTGCTTTAATCAGGTAAACACAATCTATGACGTAAATAAAGGAACAATACTGGTAAACATGTCCCTGTCTTTAATTAAGCATCATATTATTAGGATATACGGTGGAATGAAGATATACTTCCATGCATTATTAACCTCAGCACTAGATTTAGGTGAGTGTTTAACTTCAGGCCTCGGCCGCTCTACCCCAGATAAACCTCCCCCTCCGCTCACCGATACCTATTGCATAGGCTCAGTGAGCTCGAAGGCCAATCTCGACGCTTTGAACAAGACAAAAACATCCTACCACTGTCGGTTCAGTCTGTAGAGTACTCACATACTGACTGAAGTATCTGACGGAGCAAATACAAGTATGGCATATTACCTGTTAATTTGTTGATCCTTGCATATCTGAGTAATTAATACGAGACATGTAAAGTAGAAGAGTTGTGCAAATTGTGAAGGACGCAGTAACACAAAATTACAGTCCCTATATTTTCGCAGCCTATATCTATTACATGCTCAGGATAGGGACAGGTGGCGGGCTCTTGTGAGTGCGGTAATGAACCTTCGGGTTCCATAAAACGCGGGGAATTTCTTGACTAGCTGACGACCTGCTAGCTTCTCAAGGAGGACTCTGCTCCATGGAGTTAGTTAGTTATATCTATTATATCTATTATAGGCCGATCCCAGTGGCCGCGCGGTCTAAGGCGTGGGTCTACGGCCGCTCGCTTGCTGGAATTGTGGGTTCGAATCCCGCTTAGGGCATGGATGTCTGTCTCTTGTGAGTGTTGTGTGTTGTCAGGTAGAGGTCTCTGCGACGGGCTGATCACTCGTCCAGAGCAGTCCTACAGAGTGTGGTGTGTCTAAATGTGTGATCGTGAACCTCGAAAAATGAGGCGGCCTAGGCCCCCAAGGGGCTGTCGAGCCACTGGGAAAAAAGAAGAATATCTATTATATACATAAATCCCAGCTCTCTTGGTTTAGGCACGTAGATTTTTTTTTAATTTTTCGAACATATCGAAAATATAGGCTTGAAGACCAACGAAATATGGCAGTGTAAGAATGTACCGAAAAAAGTCATGGAATTAGAATGCACAGGAAACAGTCACACTTCGGTTCCCATATCAGGCTAGCCACTGAAACAGTCAAGCACTGCGACAAGAGAGATGACGGATATAAACTTACTGCAGTGTGGTTACGTCCCTTTTCCTGTAAATTTCTTCTCTGTCACAAGGTCCACTCCTATTGGATGTCACAAAGCTCCACATTCCTACTGTCATTCTAGTGCAAGATCCAATTATCGGCCTCTATCCTCCTTCAGCTTCATTCAGACTGAAGATGGCGACGTCGAAACACTGGGAAAGACATAAGCGAACGACGCGGCTAAACACCGAAAGCCAAAATTACACAAGGTAAAGGTAAAGCAATCCCATTACAGGCCTGGACAGGCTGTTAGGGTTCCAGGAGGTTGAGGCTCCCAGATTTCTAGACAATCGGCACATGAAGGTGGTAAGGTTGTCAGCCCTACGCACCGACCACCTTTACTCCCCAGGAAATACTCCTGGTACTCATTTCTGTTGGAGGCTGAGTCGACCCCAGGGCCATAGTGCGACCGAAAGGATTATGTCAATGAAAAATTCCAATAACACCATCGGGAATCGAACCCGCGACCTTCCGACTTGTAACGCAGTGCCTCGACCAACTGCGCAACTTACGTAAAATTAGACCTCATGTTGTAACTACTGCATGTATGGTTTCTGCAGTACAGAGTTGCACCTGTTCGATATCTTTGCATGGCGCTGTAGAGCCCCCAAAGGAGCCATGCTGATCTGAGATACGCCTTCACTCTCAGCATGTCATCGCCGCGTCTCTCCAGGGAACTGAAGGCAGTCCGACCAAGACAAGGGTCCTTGCTGCTCGGCATCCGGTATAGCTGAAGCTCTAAGATAATTAAAACGAAATTTCACGGGGTTCTCACTTGACACGAGTCTAGCCCAGGTAACAAACTTTGTCTTCCAGTGTTCGGCAAGACGAAACACAAAGGTGAGCAGCTAATTTTTTTAAAAGCTTCAGTCAATCGAACTGACTGTTCTTCGAGATGTCCTGGGTTTGATTACAGTTACAGACAGGTATTCTGAAATGTGGTGCTGGACAAGGATGGAGATGTTCAGTTGGGCCGATCATGTGAAAAACGAAGTGTTACAAAGGGTCAGGGAGGAAAGGCATTTCCTTCTTACAATAAAAAGAAGGCTGGAAAACTGGATTGGTCACATCTTGCGTAGGATTTCCTTCTAAAACACGTAACTGAAGAAAAGATAGAAGGGACGGGAAGACGAGGAAGAAGACGTAAGCAGCTACTGGATGACCTTAAGGAAACGAGAAGATACTGTAAACTGAAAGAGGTCGCATTCTCTGGACAACATCCTTTGCAGAAGGCTATGGACCCTTCGTAAGGCAGACTACGTGATGATGACAGACAGCTAATATGATGATTATTCGGCATGGTTTTCCTCTGTATTTCCAACCAAATTTCCGCATAGTAACTTAAAGTAAGTAAGGAACGCCTGCTTGTAAATCCTTTCCTATTATTACACATAAATTCTGTACGTCAAATATCGACTTTAAATGAATTAAAATTTATTGAATCTCATTATCCTCCAAAAGCAAACATTGGCAGCCCTCTTTCCTCTTACCAACGTAGGCTGATAACCTCATATCTGTGTGTTCACATCAACCTTATGCAGTGTCGTCGAATTTCACAGTGACTAATAAATAAAGAATTGGAAAGGTTTCTGAATGAAGCGGTCGTGGACTGGTTTAAGTTGGTATTGCAGTATGTCCGGACAGGCTGAGTGAAAACGCTAGAAGCGTGTCGGAACAGGCGGTATAGCGGACGAATTTGAGCGTTCATAAATCGAACACAAGTCGGATGCTTTAACGCTGGGACCAACTTGATGATCGGGTATCTACCTCACATAATGAGCTTGGCTTGTGTAGGGAGCGCGAGTCAGTTGAGGTGATTAGTTGGCGATAGTTACGCCAGTAGGCAGCAGTGCGAGTTATGCTTAGCGAATCGTAAAATCAAGATTCCTTTAATTGGATTGTTGTTGTTGAATATCAGACGATAAAACATTTAAGAAAAGTGTTGTAACGAAAGCGTTATTGAATATATAAATTTAAATATGATTTATTTCTTAAACGAGGCGTTCTTATTGACTATCGATTATCGTTAAAGACATAAAGAATCGATACATATCGCCCACCTCCAATTTCTTTTTATGAAACGTTGAAAATCGGGTTTTCACTTTACTTCGCAAATTGATAACCAGATTTCATTACAGTGCTTTATAATTACCATTCACAACTTTATGCGATTCCCATTATATTGAGCTAACACGACGAAAGGAATCACGAAAATGTTGAGGTGATTTTTATTTCATGAGATATGTTTCACTTCCCCCCCCCCCCCGTTAAAAACGACGGGTTTCATCTGCATTTAAAATAAAATAAAAAATGAATAACCAGTTTGTAACGACTTCATCAATCATCATTAATGAAGGAACGCCTGATGAAAGATAGGCTAGATTAGCGTGTGTAATATTATGTTAGCCCTGTCACACGACAGGGCCATTTTCAGTAGGTTTATATTATTGCAATTAGTGCCTGAATTTATAACGCTATTCTGTAAACTGTAAAGAATTACGTCTAAAGCTACGGTTGGGTCACTACTTAGGAATCCTCTCTAATTAGAATGGTTCTAATTATTCATGTCTCTACTTAGTACGTGAGAGGAAATTGCAACTAAATTTTGTTCTGGTTCCAATACTTTCTCCCTTTATGAAGTATCTGGCTCAGGAACCGAAAGGAATCTAATTTCCCACTTCATTGCATTAATCCAACGTAATTAGTTTGATGATTCTGCCCACAGTCCAAGGCTACTGTCACACGACAAGGCTGCTTTCCGATCGACCCTAGAAAACAGCTAAGCTCCAGATTCCTCATCCGCAAAATCAATACCCCGTACCAGCAGTACAGAAGAATTCAACTGCAAACATTCTTATAGTTTGAACTCTGAATACAGTTTGAAGAGAAGAATATTTTAATATATGAAAAATATTCGGGGCGTGAAGTTGACCATTCACCTTCATCTAGTAACGAAGTTAAGAATGAGTGAATCTATACCTCTATCCCTCTATATGACTTTATGGTATGGACAGGGCACCTTTACCTTTTTTTTACTTTCACTAAACAAGAAGTTATAGATTAATTACATAGTCTGTCTTACTACAAGTCTGTAGCCTCTTCCAAAGCGCGTTCTCCACAGGGTGCGATCTAGTGCTTCCTCTTTCAATTTCCAGTACCTTCTCTTTTCCTTAAGATCATCCAGCACTGCTTACGTCTTCATCCCCGTCTTCCCGTCACTTCTATCCTTCCCTCTAACTTTCCTTCAATAACGTGTTTTAGAAGGCAGTTCCTACGCAAGATGTGACCAATCCAATTAGCCTTCCTTCTTTTTATTGTATGTACGATATTCCTCTCCTCCTTGACTCTATCTAATACTTCTTCATTTCTCACACGATCGGTCTAACTGATCTTCTCCATTCTTCTCCAACACCAGAATTCAAAACTTTCCAGGTATTTCTGATCTACTTTCCGAATGTCCACGTTTCTGCACCATACAAAGCTACGCTCAAGTTGTAGCTCTTCTTTACCTACTTCCTTAAATTTAAATGCAATTTGCTGTTGAAAAGAGTCTTATTCTTGCTGAATGTCGCTTTGGCTATGGCAATCCTAGATTTCGCCTAACGTGTAAACCTTGCATCAAAGCACTATGCCGATACAATTAAACTGCAACCGTTTAACTGTTTAGAACTTGAAGACTTGCACTGAATCCGGAGGCAGCACTTTTCTCTGAAACTTTGTTATTGACATAAAATATTACAAGCTATCAAGTTATTACAGCTCGGAAGACCATAAAATAAACCCTCGCGGCCGTAAAACCCCACATCGCGTACGTGCCATCATCGTTATCACATAATTATTCAAGGTAGAACCTAGTGTGTCGCCGATCCCAGTGGCCGTGCGGTCTAAGGCGTGGGTCTTCGGCCGCTCGCTTACTAGGATCATGGGTTCGAATCCCACCGGGGGCATGGTGTCTGTCTCTTGTGAGTCTTGTGTGTTGTCAGGTAGAGGTCTCTGCGACGAGCTGATCCCTCGTCCAGAGGAGTCCTACCGACTGTGGTGTGTCTCAAATGTGTGATCTTGAAACCTCGACGAAACGAGGAGGCCCAGGTCCATATAGGGCTGTCGAGCCATAGAAGAAGAGAAGAGAACCTAGTGTATCAGGATGTCTGTCCGCCGGTGTGCCGATCTGTCCTTCGTTTGCTAGGAAATCAAAACTTATTACATCAGAATCTCTTCGTGATTTCAGGCTTCGGCCGCAGTATAACCAAGGTCTTAGCTTTTCTATGATTTTACGCCGCGTAACATCCTAGAAGAGCGAAGTCCTCAGAAATTCTGTTACTTATGATGGCACCACGAGGTTCTAGAAATAAACGACATTAGAATATATGTGTTAGTATCACTGTGACGAACAGTGCTTGAAAAGTTTATCTCTAAATCAAAGAGTAACACGGTGTTTCTTTTTATCCAGGAGTCTTTAGGGTATATCTTGAAGGCCATGTTCTCTTAGCGAAGTTCCTAGGATGAAATGATAACATTCTGATCACATAGTAATCAACAGAGCAACAGCATCTTTGTCGAAAATGGGTAGGCATAAATAATTAGAACAATAATAAGAGTAAAAATAATAACTGACAACACCATTCTTATTTTTATGTTATTTGTTTCTTTTACCTGCTGTCTGTACGTACTTGGTATACTTGTGGATCAGTGTTGATTTTGCAATTACACATTAGGCTGTTAATTGAGCACGTGAAGAAAATAATAACTGACTTAAATTGTTATATATGGTCTATGAAACCGTTTTCCGAGAACTTTTTCATATCACATTCTGTATATTCAGTGAAATCGTGATATCATGGTGTCCCTCTAGGGCTGCAGCGTGTAACAGTGTATTGATCAAATGGCTGTCTGTGAAAACCACAGCTACGGATGGGATTGATCGCACTTTTCCCGTTGAATCTGCACTGGCTATTACACTGGTTACTTTAAAATCTAAAGAAAAATGAATTATTTCTTAGAAGTACCATAGAATTCGGGCCGATCCCAGTGGCCGCTCGCTTGCTGGGATTGCTCGTTCGAATCCCGCCGAGGGCATGGATGTCTGTCTCTTGTCAGTGTTGTGTGTTGTCAGGTAGAGGTATGTGAGTCGAACTGATTACTCGTCCAGAAAAGTCCTACCGAGTGCGGTGTGTCTGAGTGTGATTGTGAATACTCGATAATGAGGAAGCCCTGGCCCACTAGGAGCTGTTGCGCTATGCAAAAAAAAAACAAACTTGGTTTTCTATTTGTTCTTGCCACGTCTTAAGCTAAATTACACAAAACTGGCCACTTTCGAATTTGACTAATGAACTGTCTCATCGCTTTTAACATATGACAGATACTTTCACCGCTGACTCAGTGCTTCCTGGATGAATTGTTGAAACCGCTATCCAATCTCGTTAATGACTTAGTTTAGACACGGTATGCCTCACACTTAACAAGCGGTCATCTACTACAATAATACAAACATAATTACAGAATTCAGAAAGCAAGTCCTTTATCACAGTTCCTAACACAAAACATTAATTGCAGAAGAAAGCATTCGCTAATGTATTCCGTATTATGTGCTGGTGACGTTTGAACTAGAATCATAGCCCATCCAAAGAGCAGATTACAGGGTTTTTCAGAGATACATTTACACAAATATACAAATATTTCTCACTTGCTACTTTTTAGGGATTCATTCATTCTGTAGTCTGTCTTACGACAGGTCCGTAGCTTCTTCCAAAGCGAGTTCTCCACAGGGTGCGATCTAGTGCTTCCTCTTTCAATTTACAGTATCTTATTTTTTCCTTAAGGTCATCCAGCAGCTGCTTACGTCTTCTCCCTCTTCTTCCCGTATTTCTATCCTTCCTTCTAACTTTCCTTCCATCCTTTTAGGGATATTGGACAGCTATTCCTTTAAACGTTTGTGTATCAGCACACAACAGCATGCAGCTACAAACTTAGACTCGTTGAATCACTACAGTCAAGGTCTGAAACTGATATATATATATGTATACACAATTATGATTTAAAATACCGTATTACTTCGAATTTAAGATAAGTTTTTCACATTTTCCGAAATGCAAATTAGGGTGCATTTTAAATTCGAGATATTATTTTTCACTCTTCGCAAGTCTCGAAAACATCATTTTCCTCGAAGAACAAGCGGCCTCGTTAAAATAGTAGTAAATATTAAGGACAGTAAAATGTATTTTCTTGCAACATTTGTTTCCCTAAAACCCCCTTTTCAAAAGTGACGTGCGACTTAAATTCGAGTTCATACGATATATGACGTTCTCACTGCAGTGACAATGAAGGTCAATGTATTTTGGAACATGCACGTACCCACGTTTCGGGGGGAATCTGCTACCTCCACCGTCAGGGCAAAAAAATGTACCCTGATGATAAAGGCAGTAAATTCCTCCGAAACGTCTAAACATATTTACCCGACTGCATAGCGTCAGATCTCAGAATATCATCTTGAATTGTAATTTGAATTCTCTTCTCAACCTTTAAGTAACTACCGTATAAGCCTGAATATAAGGCCAGTTCTTTTTCTAAAACAGCCACACAGATTATAGAGGTCGCCTTATAAGCGAGGTCTTACGGCATTTCCCAGTAACACGTCACGGACACGTCATTTCCCAGTACACGTCACGGACACGTCATTTCCCAGTAAAACGTCACGGACACGTCATTTCCCAGTAACACGTCACGGACACGTCATTTCCCAGTAAAACGTCACGGACACGTCATTTCCCAGTAAATAATAACTACTGAGGCATGAGATGGCTTTGTTCTTTCTCAGTCAGTATTCTAGTGAAAGCTGCAATATAATCTGTACTGATGTTTGCAATGTCTCGGCCCCCAGTCTCAATACGGTGTCCCCCATGGACAAAACACGAGTGAAAAACCAACCAAATATGACGTTAGCTTTTAACGAAATGGGATTACACCTGACATTATTCATGTTTCAGTCATGATCGGTATCTAAGATACACACGAAGAACGACGATTCATTCTTATCACTTCCCTTTGTTAAGTTTGTTCCTATCGCCTTCCTTACTCTCCGCATTCTCCATTCGTACAACCACCAACGAGTCCTTTCATGCCACAGGTATTTAAAAGAAACAGAGGCGCACAACCCCGGAGATGAGTAGCCTACAGGCATGATGCTGACAGCTGTCGGAACAGTGATACGATATCTTAATTCACATGCCCACAGACTGGGTTTGTTGCCACAAGATATACGTAGAACCTACGTCATTAACGTAGCATACAAACTGCCCAAGCTCCAGCAGCAGGAGCGTCCGTAGTGATGGTCTCAGCTCAGCTGCGTGTTGCAGAGCATGGGCAAGTTAGTTGTGCTAATATCTCATGAAGAGTGACAATACATCCAGGGATTAATGAAGTGTCTCGGTGCGGAACGGAGGTTATTTAGTAACTAGAAACTGTGTAATTCATACGGCTCATCTATATAGCAGTGATAGGGTAGTCAAATCACGGGATTCAATTGGGCTAGAATTTAACTCTGAATAACGGGGTTTTTATTGCCTACGTACAGAGGGTAATTATTTTTTTTATCACCGGACACTGAACTGGACGACTGGTGGTATCACTGGTCGTTATACAGCAAAGACGTCGTCCGCTCTCTGGCGAGTAGTCTGGAAATAAAGACGGCTTTCTACGTTATCAGGTCCTTTTTATGGAAACATACATTTTTCACGCAATTACACACACGTTTGAAATGCGGCATTTAAGCAACGAAGCTGTAAAGTGCTACACTGTTATCATCATCTCGTATTTCTCCAAGATCAGTTCTAATATTATCCATCCATCTACCCCTCGCTCTCCTACGTGGTGGTCTCCTTTTTGATTTTCCGACCACAATCTTGTATGCGATTCTTAACTCTCTTATTCATGCTGCATGTTCCGCCCAACGCATTCTCCATTTCATCATCCTAATAATATACGGTGTAAGAGTTTTTTTAAACACATTATTATGGTATTCGTATGTTCCCGGCTTTCAGTGTACGTGGAAGTCCAGCGACTAAGACTTGTTTCTCCTACAGGGATCAACTGGGTAGAAATCCTTCCCTTTTTGCACACAATGGAGGGAACGGATCATAATTACGAAAGGCTGAATTAAAAAAAAAACTCATGACAATCAACATTGTCCAAAATAATAATGTTTATTATTATTTCTATTATTATTAATGTGGCCCACAAAGACATTTGATCTTCTTGTCATGTCGTATCTGCTGGAAAGTTTTACCCATCCCTGCGATAAGATCAAATCGCTGGACAGTGAAGAAATGGGACAGAAATACTCTCTTCAGTCAATATTTTTGCTTCTATACTGAAAAGAACTGTGATGGAGCTGCAGAGAAAGGAAACCGAAGTGAAGCATTGCAACGGGCGGCTAAGGCAGTATAAACGGACACTTCATGCTGGCAGAAAGAATGTTTTGCTACCCCGCGCAGTCAGCTTCTGGATTAGCTACGCCGGTCAAAATGGCACAGATATACTGGCCGTATACAGGAAGCGAAACACTGCGTACTTTAACTTATGGCCTGCCACTGTGTATCCAATAACATGACCCTGCAACATGACACGCAGAGTTCCGTGTGCCGTGCATCATGCAGGCGTTTCGATCTTTGCGCACTTTTTCAGCCTGATTTCCATTCTAAAACAAGAGATAAACGTATGAGATCCCCACTTGCGAGGTCCTCTAAGTGTCCTTTAAACTTTGAATCGCTTGACCAACTTTCACGGAACGTGGTATGAATGTAATATCATTAGGGATCATCTAACGCCGTAATTTTTAATTTACTACATGCACTAATAACAGCATGATGGACACGCGAACACGTGAGACATGATGCACTTTTCGATTTCATGACGAAAATCAATGGACAGTGTCTAAAGTTGCACATGAAGAAAGATTAGGAAAACATCCTTCACTCCTTCGTTAAAGATTTCATTACGCTACAAATTTCAGATGAGGATTTTTCAAAATCTGAAAATTATGTTCAGTAACATTGAAATATATATTTATTGTGTGCTAAGCATTCATCGTTGAATTCTGTAACATGAATCAACCTGCATTGTGGGCGTACAAGAAATATACAGTTTTCACAGTTGTTAAAATTCAAGCCATTTTATGACAACTTGCCGTCTACTTGTATCTTGAAGATGGAGGCAGCAGTCTCCTCCAAAATATTAGTGCGCACCTACCACACTATACGGTATCAAGAGCCAGAAGACGCCAGTCTGAGTTCATAGCGTTTTTATATTTTTGCTTCATGTGATTCATTCATTCAGTCTGTAGTCTGTCTTACGACAGGTCCGTAGCCTCTTCCAAAGCGAGTTCTCCACAGGGTGCGATCTAATGCTTCCTCTTTCAATTTCCAGTATCTTCTCTTTTTCTTAAGATCATCCAGTAGCTGCTTACGCCTTCTTCCTCGTCTTCCCGTTATTTCTGTCCCTCCCTCTAACTTTCCTTCAATCACATGTTTTAGAAGGCAGCTTCTACGCAAGATGTGACCAATCCAGTTAGCCTTTCTCCTTTTCATTGCATATAGGATATTCCTCTCCTCCTTGACTCTGTGTAATACTTCTTCATTTCTCACACCATCGGTCTAAATGATCTCTCCATTCTTCTCCAGCACCATATTTCAAACTTTCCAGGTATTTCTGATCTACTTTCCGAAGTGTCCACATTTCAGCGCCATAAAAAGCAATGCTCCAAATGTAGCACTTTACTAATTTCTTCCTTAAATATAAGTCCAGTTTGCTGGTGAAAACACTCTTGCAACATTCAATTTATTAATAAAAAATTATTAGCTCATTACTTAATGATGCTGTATCATACGACGATATTGATCTTGTAATGACAAGATCTGATTTTTAAGTAAATGGAGCGCTATAAGTTGATGAGATTTTAGATACGAATTTAAATTCGCCAACTCTGTATTCATCAGCATGCACATCAGAAAAATAACGCGACGCCAGTACTGCCGGTTCCTCAGCCAAGCCTCGAAATGTGAACCTCCAGAACACAAACTATACCATTGTTCAGCTCGGAGGCTGGCGCAGAAATGACATGCTGCCGGACATTTCATAGATAATGAAGGCTTCACTGAATTAAAGAGCTGTTTCATTGTAGAGACTTAAGTCCGAAAATGTTTATCAAAGGAAAAAGTTCCTTTTTTTTGAGACAAAACTTTTTTTCGTACCAAAGAAATCAACGACTTTGTTTGTACGTTCTCTATCTCCTCCGTTTTAAATCGAGAACCTTCTTCGTGTTCTTCAACAAATGGGCAAGGCATGTCATATAAAGGTAAACAAAGCAGTATTTTTCAATTATATTTCATCATCCGTCTCCTTGAATACAAATACTTCCCAGAAATATTCGATCCCAGAAAATATCGAGGACATAAGAAACTCTTTTACGCTGCTTAATGAAAAAGCATCATAAGACACTCTGCAAATTGTGTTCGCCGTTCTGTCTCTCTAATTTCACAATAACTTCCACACTGTATGAAAAATCTTTCCACAATTGCTTGTTTTTTATCTCATTTAAGGGTGCTTTATGAACTCCATAGGTTTTGTACAGTGTTACGGTGACATGCCTCTGCGTCGTAAAGAAATTGTGCCTCTAATTACTGAGGAAACTACGAGGAGCCCCAGTCACCAGAACTGACTTCAGGGACGAGAATCTACAGTCACGAGGACTTTCTTCTTCTTCATCATCATCATCATCATCATCTTATTCTTCTTCTTCAATGGCGCGACAGCCACATCGGGCCCTGGCCTGTTCAACAGTTCGCCTCCAGATACCTGACACCTTATGGCCTCTCCCATCCTTTTATATTCAGCACCAACGTGAAGTCCCTCCTAATGTTGTCTTCCAATCTTAGCCGCGGGTCTTCTCAAGGGTCTTCTTCCACGAAATTTTACATTCACAACTTTTTTTTTGTATTCTAGTAATATCCACTTGGACTATATTATCGGTCTACTGCAATCTTTTGACTTAATATATTTCACTATATTAGGTTTATCTATCAGTTCATAGAGCTCTTCATTATGTCTTAGTCTCCATCCTAAGTCATTTTCATACTCTGGTCCAAAGATTTTCCTTCCATATATTGTTAGCCTTTCTCCTGATGACTGAGTCACTGTCCATGCTTCGTAGCCATAGCTTAGTACTGGTCGTATTAGGGTCTTGTATATTCTAAGTTAATCTTTTCTATGTGCCAGTCGTGATTTTATGATGGGAAATAGAGAAAAGCATACCTTGTTTGCTGACATAATTCTGTTCCTACGTAAGTAACACTGTCGGCTGTTTGAATGTCCAGAACTGACTTCAGGGACGAGAATCTAACCAAGACTTCTGAATAAAAAGCAAGAGTGCTAACCTCGCAGTCGTAATGTTCGTTGACTACAGATATATCTTAATCAATAAGTTTGTGGTTAGGAGACATGCATCCTCTATCGATGAAATCTGATCCATACATGAAAGTATTACATAATTAGTACCAGATAGTACAGCCCTTCTCAAAAAGCTTATTCTTTCTCAGTCTGACCTCTTTCTGCCTACTCATTGTAGGTGTAAAGTTTTATTGTTGCACTTGATCACACTCAATGACACACACTCAATAGGACTCCTCTGGAGAAGGAATCGGCCCGTCGCAGAGACCTCTACAAGACAACACACAACGCTCACAACAGACAGACATCCATGCCCCCGGCGAGATTTTAACCCGCAATTCCAGCAAGCGAGCAGATGCAGACCCACGCCTTAGACTGCGCGGCCACCGAGATCGGCTCTTAAGAAGATAATATCCATTTTACCGGTAAATTAAATCTGTCGGTTCCGTATAGTTTTCACAGCTTCTTCCAGGATCCTATCATGTTCTAGGTTAATTCACTCTGCACCATAACACACTGTTTATTTAATGTATGATTTATTATTATCAACCAACTTAAACGCAGGGATCAAAAGTGGTATATTCCTTTCAAGTTTCGCTATGATTTTAGGGGTTTCTTATACGTATATTGCACTCATTTTACATACCCCGCCCATCTTACGCGTCATGACTTTATCACACTAATGTCTGGTTCTGTCAAATTATGAAGCTCCTAAGCATACTGCTTTATCCAGCTTACAGTCCCCTCCTCCTTCTTAGATCTAAATACTCTAGTAGGTCCTTTTTCTCAGTCACCCTCAATATAGGCTATTCACTTAGGATGAGTGTCGAAGTTTTGCAGTGCGTAAAATAATTACACACACGTTTTGAATTGTGGGAAAGGGTGGCAAGAAGTTTGCTGTTAATATAGCATTAGTTCCACCAAACTATAAAGTGAGTGTTATGGACTAGACACCAGATTTCGGTTCACGATAAACGCCAACATTTCTGTGTTTGTCACCGCGTCCACACTGGTTCCGGGCCTCGCCTGGTATCCTATCCAATACGTATCGTACGTCAAGCTTATGCAGCGTGCAGACAGCCGCTCAGCTACACTAACGAGACAAAGAGTCAGTGGATGTTTAATTCCGGTTTCCATAAGAAAAACTTATTAATTTTATCACGAATATGACTTTTAGACGCATTCGTAAAATTGCGAAAAGCGACTATTAGCTTCGTCACGTCTGTCTGTCTGTCCGTCCGCAGGGAACAACTCGGCTCCCACTAGACGAATTTTCATAAAATTTGACACTTCAGAATTTTTCGAAAATCTGTCGAGAAAATCAAGTTTTATTGAAATGTGACAAGAATAACGGTTACTTTACATGAATACCTCTGTGAATTTGTGATATCTCGCTGAATTCTTCTTATAATGAGAAATGTTTCAGACAGAAGTTGTAGACAAAATCAATATACACATTTTATGTTCCATAACTTTTTCCGAAAATCGTGCCGTTTATGAGATAACGTGGAAAAATATGGTGGCGCCAGAAAGGTCACAGATGACAATATAATACGGCGCATGCGCTTTGCATGCTGGATAAATAAGGTTGCTTTTCCATGGCAACAATGGTTACGCGAACGCGCCTCAATGTTACGTACGTACATCGGCTGTCTTGTTATTTATTACTACTGTTTCTATGAACATAAACAGCTTACATGACTATAAAGAAGCACCTGTTTACCGTCAAGACAACTTTATCTTCCCGATGGCGACAGTGTGCAGTACAGCAAAAACCTGTTTTTGAGAAGTACGAATAAGATATATAACAAAGACGTGAATTCAGATATACTGCAAATAACATAGTCACTCGCCAGATGTGTATGAATTTGGAATATTTTCCACAAATAATTTCACCTAAAAACAATAATACTAGAACGTAATAATTATCAGCTGATATCTCCTATACATCACACATCACCACGAACTAAAGGAATTCTCCAAGGAAGATAATAATAATAATAATAATAATTTTTGAACCTCCTTAAGATTTACATAAAGAAGTTCTAGATATTTAAGCTAATATGTCACATTTTGTCAGAAGTCTCTCTTAGCAGTAAAGGAATGACAAGCAATATGCACTATATAAATTGTAATATTGAGATCTCAGTCTCATCAACACATATTTTAAAGCAATTGTAATATTTTTACTTTTGTGATGATGGATGGCCTGAGGACGACCATAAGTGGTTGAAACATGTTGCTTTATTGATATGAATAAGTAACATCAATATATCTAAAGTTGTGTTGACAGTAAATAAGCGCTCCTTTGTAGTCTCAAATAACACAACGAGATGCATAATATTAAATTAGCCTTACGTACGTTCATTTAGTTTCACATTCCTGACTTGTACCTTTTATATCTTATAAAAAAAACTAAAGAAACTTTTCGATCATTTTGAGTTTAACACTTCCTGGCTTAGATTACAATACAATGGGATTCTTGAAGCCACTCAACTCATCTCACCTCTTACAGTCAGCTGCCAGTGTACCTGTTGCTGATTTCAACAGACATTAAAGTGGATCAACGTCGCTGTCCAGGTTTTAGCGCTATTGCTTCGTCCTTGGTTCAGATCTCGGTTACAAAATCGGCTGTCCCGATTGAAAATTTTCGTAGTTTTTCCCGCGGTAGAGTATCTTACGTAAGGCCGAGACTGCTTTCTTTAACACAATTAGGATTCATTCTTCACTAGTAATCTTCTTGTTTGACGCTAATCGTAGCTGGGGAGCGTCGTTAAATAAATAAAAATAAATAAATATAAAAGACATTGCTGAGCGCAAATACAGCTAATATATCATTATATATGAGGACATCATTTCACAGTTTGGGGGTATATAACATTCTTGTTCTTTGAATTATTTACTTATTTCTGAGAGGGGTTTGGATTTAAGCATCTCAGTAAATACGTCAACAGCACACCGCTGCACATATGAGACAGCAGCAGCAGCAACAGCAGCACTTCCTAAAGGATAGAGACTCGAGAGAGAAGAAACCCAGAGAGCCGCTTAAAAGGGGCTGCTAGAAGTATGGCCGTGGGGTAGGGGGACTTAAAAAGGGTGGTGGGTGCAAAAAATGAAAAAGAAATTTCAACCAGAAAGGAACTCAGCATTAGGGAATGTCAGACTAAAAGCCAGTGCTCATCAGAGCGTTATCTGACGTCAGGGGTGCCAACCACAACCGCTGTTTTAACTACCCCTCGGCTAGAAAAACAATTTTCCCGAAACTATAACAACATGTAACTTTCATTGTTGCGTTGTTTCAAACTGTCGCTTCGTCTTTGCACGACCTCTACATGCGACAGTGACAAGCTCCGAACTTCACGTCGGCTGCTCCGTGTGTGCCAATAAAACAACATTCGTTGAGCATTCTGGTCTTGCGGGATGTAGCGGTTTAATTCTAGGACGTACCAACCCTTGAGGATGAAAATAATACATTGTATCGAAACGTCGGAATATGTAAAATTAACCGCTACACACCATAACATTCCAGAAGACTAGTACCCTCAACATTAATATCGTGGAAACATTAGTCTGTTACTCCAGAGCTGCTTGTTCCTTGTTTGTCTTCCAGTGTTTCTAATTATGCTTTCCTGCTACATAAATTACATGGAATGGCAGTGTTAATTCAGAAGGATATTGAAGAAGTCTTGATCTGTTGTACGACTCTGCGCCGCATTTATTTGGAAGAGATGAAGATATTCTTGTTTCAAGTTTCCGAGCATCCGGAACGGGTATCGAATTGCTACCCGCTGCATACAAACCATTCAATTCCGATGTTGGATAGAATTCGCGCGCCAAACGTGTTTTATTTAACTCGCCCTTCGTCCCGATTTCCTTATTTCATGTAACATCAGAATGTCCGGACACTGGATAGCTCAGTACAGTCAACGGGCTACAGGCTGGAAAATCCACGACTTCTAGCAGAAGCAAGAGGGTTCTCTCTTCTCCAAAGCGTCCAGACAAGTTCTGTTGCCAACCCAACCTCCTGTTCAAGGGAACCTGGGGCTCTTTGCCAAGGGATTAAGGCGCCAGAGCGTGAAGTTGACCACCCAAATCTATCTAGCGCCGAGGTTAAGAATGGTGTGCACTGGTACAACTTTACCTTTGTCAGCATGTTTCTCTGTCCGTTTGACATCCCTTAACAACCTTCGAACTTTACGAAGTCCATGCAGCGAAGTTTTTCTTGAGAAGCTGATAGTTGTTTAGTTAGTAACAACGATTTTCAGCTTTTTATGCAAGTCAAATTCATCATTCTGTACACAAAGTGCGCTAAAGGAGGGGAATTTACTGGAAATATTTACACCTTACTTCTTTAACAACAGTTTTAATATTATCTTTCACCTGTAATTAGGAGTCCTATATGGCCCTTACCTCAAGTTTTGCGACTACAGCTTTGTGTGTATTTCTCGACTTGCGAGCTTACGACAGACTCTTCCTTGTCTATAATCCTTAGTTTAATATTCTAATAATATTTGAAAAGTACTATAAATTTGGATCTCCTCATTAGATGTTTCCCTTCTCACGGTCCCTTAAGTCAGAATATTCTCCGCAACAGCTTTTACTCAGACACCCTCGATCTAAGTTTTTTTTCTTCAGAATCATTCACTGAGGCCCTAGGTATTTTATACAACTTATCTAAGTGTTCTGAAGACATACTGTTTGTTTGTGAATTCATCCAAACTTAAAGTGCTGTTTCATCTGATCTTGAATAGGAAGTACTTTATTACGGAATAAATGCTGCCAATCGGCTTAACGGTCTAATCTGTTCAGCAAGGAAATGAGTAAACGTGTTTGGACGTTTTTCTGTGAATGTTTTATGGAGCTGCAGGCATTCAGCTCCGCGAGGGAAACTACAGATTTAGTGCATACGAATTGTGCTTAAGGGGGATTTCCTGCATAATACTTTTATACACTCGTAGAATCTCTGAACTTGATTTTTCGCACGGATAGAAGAACACAAGTTGTTTAAACAGAAATGTTACCGAAACAAAATACGAGTATGTGGCAAAACTTGGCACAAGTTGAACACTGACCTTTGTATACAAAACTTGAGTTCCTGCCTAACAGAGAACAGAGTTCCTGTCCATTAAAAGGCCCATCGGTTAATGCTCGTTAGAGAAACAATCGGTGGGTCTATTTATTGTGATAATTATATGAAACATAATAGGCACTGTGTGGGAAAGTTAAGAGTTTTATAATGTTATAGCAGACGGTTTGTATCATCAGCGTTGGGCTATAAATGACTGAGGGTATAGGGTTGGAAAATCATACAACAATGATATGCATTTTTTAATAAGCTTGCATATGAAATTCGGAGTATATGGAAAATAAAGTCGTTCGGACATTCTAATATACATGGAGGAAAGAAGGGGAAAATGGCGGAACTGTTTCGTGATGTAGTAGGAAGGAACATTTGAAATGACGTCACTAGTGGGACCATAACTCATAGAAATTTATTAAGGATATAGCACAAAATGGGGGCACGCGGTGGCGCAGGTGGTTGAGTCACTGCGCTACAGGCTGAAAGGTCGCGGGTTCCATTCCCGATGGGGTCCTTGTGACTTTTCATTGACTTAATCCTTCCGGTCGCACTTTGGCACTGAGGTCGCTCAGCCTCTAACAGAAATGAGTACCAGGGATATCTCCTGGGAGGTAAAGGCGGCCGGTGAGTATGGCTGACAACCTTATCAACTCCATGTGCCGATTGTCTAGAAATTCTGGGAGCCTCAACCTCCTGAAGCCGTAAGGGCCTGTCCAGGCATATAATGGGATAGCTGGGGTACATTGGTTAAAAAATTTCACAAAATTAGGCCACCTGTATTATCATAATATATTCTTATACAATTTTTGGTGTTGTGTAATAACAAGAATAACCTTGTGTTAAGGGGTCAGCAGGGCCAACGACAAAGTAGGACAGACAGGATGCTCCAAAGCCAAATATGCTAGAGTAAACTGCATTCATCTGGCGTAAGTCAGGTCCTTGTATGAACCTTTATAGGGTTGGTAACCATGGCATTAGGTAGGCCAAGTTCGTACTACAGGGACACAAATATCACAAATTAGGATTTCAGGCAGACTGTTCGTGTGCTAGATATGCATATGGATGTTCTCGATCTGAAATTTAATAAAGGTTTTGCACATTTTACACTTGCATAAATTCGATTTGTGCGATGAAACCCGACGGCCGTTATAGTGTAGTCGCTGACACGATAAACAGGCCAAATATAAGGTCCAGCAGTTATATGGATGGAACTGGCTTAGCTTCTGGTTTACACACGGTGTACGCAGAACCTGTTTCAAACCTTCATGTCCGACAGTTAACCTAACGATGAAACAAAGTATTTTTTTCCATCGCGCAACAGCCCCTAGTGGGGCAGGGCCTCCTCATTATTGAGGCTTCACGATCACACTCAGACACACTACACTTGGTATGACTCCTCTGGACGAGTGATCAGCCCATCGCAGAGATCTCTACCTGACAACACACAACACTCATAACAGACAGACAACCATGCCCCGGGCGGAATTCGAACCCGCAATCCCAGCAAGCAAGCGGTCGCAGACCGCCTTAGGCCGAGCGGCCACTGGGATCGACTGTAACAAAGTACACAACTTATTAACTGCGTATCCGGTATCCGAGTTTATTCAGCGTTAATTATAACCACGCACGCGTGTCCAGTGGATTGATTACACAGGTGTGTTTGCTGTCTGCATACTTGACATTAATATAGATATTATAACGCATTTCAGCATCATTTTGATTGATGACTGGACAAAGGACGAGGAGAAAGTATTTCCCCACAACCACCAAGAAGGGTTTAAATAAAAACCATACAAAGGTAAAAAAGTAAGTTTCTCCCTATATACGCCATGAAGGCATACAGGAGGAGTGGAAGTATAAACTCCACTCATTCTTAAACTCGACACCAGATGAAGGTGGGTGGCCAGTCACAAGTCCATGCCACGTCATCTCCTGTATCCACTGAATAGGAGGCTGGGTGGGTCCCGGATCCCACCTGGACGTTTCGGAGAAGCCATAAACCTCTTGTCCCTGCCATGACTTGAAATCCGGATCGTAGAGCGATATCGTAGTCACTATATTGACTGCGATATCCTCGCTTCTTTAAATTAAACCACAAACATATCAATCTCTTTTAGGATGGTTGGCTCCCGGGTTTGATACAAGGACAAACTGAGAAGCTTTATCGCTAACGTAAGCGCTCAGGATGAGGATAAAACCTAGTAACAAGCTCACTCACTCACATCACTCACACACTCACTCACTCACTCTCTGTAAATGTGGTAGCAGATCCCGAAGGATCAACGTGACCAATACCAAGTTCCACTTCAGCAGATCAGATAGAGAGACCCTTAGGGCTCCAACACGTTGAGGCTCCCGGAATTTCTATACAATAGGTACATGAAGGTGGGAAGATTGTCAGCCCTACGCAACGGCCGCCTTTACCTCCAAGGAGATGTCTCTGGTACTCATTTCTGTTAGATGCTGAGGCGATCCCAGGGCCGTAGTGCGGCCGGAAAAATTTAGTCATTAAAAATCCCAATGACCCCAGGGGCTTGTAGCGCACTGCCTCAACCAACTGCTCCATCGCGTACCCCTGTTGATCAGAAGGGGGACTATAAAGCTCTCCAGGCAGATGCTTCTCCATGAAGTCGGTGTAGGTAGCTGGACGTAACACTCGCAGGGAAAAGTGGTGAGAGTGAAGTGGATTAAGGTTGTCTCACATAAGGACGCATTCTCCCGGTGTCCAGTGACGATGACAGCAATAGCAGATAAAACGTTGTAGCCGATGGAGCTGTGAAGGAGGAACGACAGAGCAGGAAACGCTGAAGGCCCACTTCAAGCTTTATTACTGCGTATTCGTCTCGTACCGGAAATGACTCCGCTGAGAGTGCCGGCTGCTTGTCCCAGTCTCAACGTCTTCAGATGT
This sequence comes from Reticulitermes speratus, assembly GCA_021186555.1. Taxonomy (NCBI): domain Eukaryota; kingdom Metazoa; phylum Arthropoda; class Insecta; order Blattodea; family Rhinotermitidae; genus Reticulitermes; species Reticulitermes speratus. Next base: position 17,003,523 of record JAJKFL010000008.1, on the reverse strand, counting down.
GAGTGCTATGTCTAGTATATCAGCCACTCACTCAACCTTCATTGTAACCCCCTCTCCAAACACACACACATACATTCCGGTGCATCGGGGTCAATATCCGGGCCAAATAATTTGAGTCTCCCTCTCTTCAGGCGCGTTCCCAAAGCGGTTATTAAAAAAAGCGACTAATTGCCTCGTCATATCCGACTGTCTGTCTGGAAGTCTGTCCGAATGGAACAGCGTGACTCCCACTTGACAAATTTTCGTGAAATTTAGTAGATGAGATTTTATCTAACATTTATCGACGAATTCAGAATTTTGATAAGATCGGATGAAAATAACAGGCACTTAATGTGACAACCTATCCAAGATTTATCGATTTTATTGTAAATTTTAATTTAAAGAGACTCTTTTGTCTCAGCTCCGAGTTGACGCTGAAGAAAGAGCTGACGATGGAAACATGACAATAGTGCACGATCGGTTGCGAATCTCGGCGTTGATCAAATACGAAGAAATGCTTCTCGCCTTTGCGAGATATCGATTGTAAGACGATACGGACAAAACATCTAGTGTGTGTTGTGTCAAATATACAAGGGCCCACTTCAAATGCTTGCATCTTCAGTGTTTTTCTTGAAAAAACTCAAGAGTTTTAAATCGTGGGGAAAATAACAGAGCAAAGACGACAGAAGTGTTACGCTCTCTGGACATTCCGTTAACGTTTTATTCGTTACATGAAACCGGCATGCAGTAGTAACGTACCTCACGTTGGATTATCGTGGTAATATATCACTGTAATATCTTTACCAGTTCACTAGTCTACTACACAGACTTCTGATTCATTTAATACCACGTTCTCGACTGATTTCCCAAAACAGAACACATCTTAAAGAGCTAGCAGTTTCTCAGCTGCTCGGTCAATACTCTGCCTTTTATAAAACCCGAAGTCTTACCAGCGTGTTCACAACATCCCGCCACTGGACCACATCTACAACTATTTGATCCACTCCACACCGTCGCACAATATATGTCATCAGCACTTGCATCTTACCTTCAAAGTTTCGGTCTGCAATTCTGTACGCGTTATTCATCTCGCCCACAAAGCTTCTTTATCAAATATAGTGGATTATTCTAAGGTTTAAGGTACTCTGATAAATGTTTCGACGTTCTAGGTAAAGTTCCATGGATATTCAGCCAGTCTGCTTACACTTAAATGCGGTGTCAAGGCCCGCTATTAAGATAGTTAGGTGGTCGGTCCCTATGACCTGGGCGATTCGGGGTTGGAACCCCGGTGGATATAAGAGACATTCTCAACACCCGTTCAGACTGGCCCTGGGGTCCACTCAGCCTCCTGTACAATGGGTACAGGGTTCTATCTCGGGGGTGAAACGGCCGAGGCGTGGGGTTAACCAAACAGCCCCACATGGCGCCGAGGTTAAGAACGTGTAGAGCTACACCCACACTCCCCCTCTGTGCCATTCATGGCATGTTAGGGGAGACCTTGACCTTCATACTTTCTGAAATTTATTCTTGATATGCTTTAGAGTTTAGAAATTTTAGGAATGAAAAGACTGGGATAAATTGAGGACGCGAATATTGTAGTGATACTAAACGAAGTAAATGTGAACGGAATGAAACTGATTCAGTTCCTACTATCTGTAATAACGGTCATGAATATTTGGGATCTAAAATTAGGCTTATACCTGGCAACTGCAATTACAGCTCCAGGTCTTCGCAGCAGGTACTGCGCACACGGATACAGTATCATTGCACATAGGTTCTAAACCCAAACGCTACGCGCCGTTCGGTACTGGTACTGGTCTTCCAGCAGCTTCTGTATTAAGGGCTATTAACGTCACAGCGTGCAGCCAAATCAGATGATGGCCTCCCTTGATATTGTTACCGGTGAACAAGGCACTGACTGACAAATGAAGATTGCGTATGGCTGTACGAGACATATCAGTGTACAGGTCAACGCTCGTACATCTGACACAGTTACAGGAAACAGTGGACTATAGGCACACAGCGGGTCATTTGTGTTCTTGGTTGACATGCTTTGTTCGTTTTCCTTCCGTGTTTCCACGTTTTTAATTAATTATTTCTTGCTAGATTTGAACTTTTCACAGCCGTGATGATAAAGAATCAAGTATTCTTGGATGTTAAGCACCTTAATACTTATACGTAATTATCGACGTTTCGGGTTCCCGAAGGTAAAGTTGGCGGGACGTGACATTGACAGCCTCCATCTAGCGCCGAGGTTACGAATGAGTAGAGTTATATATCTACTCTCTGTCTGTGCCTGCATGGCATGCTACGGGCAAACCTTTGCCTTTAGTTTTACCGACGTTTTGGGGGAACCACAGTGCCTTCGTCTTCAAGATATAGCAGTCCCATCTTTATTTCTCTGCTTTTTCCCCTTCTTTTATTTTTTTGTCTGGTTCTTGTGTTTTATATAAAGACTCTGTCAATTGCTCAGATTATATAGCGTCGTCGTTAGATGAATGAAACCTGGGTATGGGGCATTGGTGGAATGTTGCTGACGGGGAAAGCCGAAGTAGTGGGATAAAAGTCTGTCCCGGTGCCACTGTATACTTGTTTCATTCCCCTTATTTTGTACCTTGGCCAGCGTGAGGGAAACCGACAAAATTTCGGTACCGTTGTCCTTCAGTTACTGCGATAAAATCGTATAACTTACTTGCAGCACGCAGCGGCTGCAGCGTCGGACGCAGTCACTACTACAATAGCAATCACATTTTTCTGGGTTCAGTTCTGCGGCCTCTGCATGACGTCACATGCGTCCACTGCAACGTATGGTCTCGGGTACCAATCACATGTGTCCGACGCAGCATCAAGTACTATTCCTGGGATAGCATCTTTGGCATCACCAAATATTATTCGGGTGATCAAATCAAGATGAGGTGGGCGGGGCATGTAGCACGTATGGAGGAGGGGAGAGGTGCATACAGGATTTTGGTGGGGAGACCTGAGGGAAGGAGACCACTTGGAAGACCCAGGCGTAGATGGGAAGATAATATTAAAATGGACCTTCAAGAAATGGGATGGGGGGGCATGGACTGGATTGATATGGCTCAGGATAAGGACAGGTGGCGGGCTGTTCCATAAAATGCGGGGAATTTCTTGACTAGCTGAGGACCTGTTAGCTTCTCAAGAAGACTCTGCTCCATGGAGTTAGTTATTTAGCATCTTTGGCACTGAAAATTAAAGTGTTTTGGAATATGACGTCGTGTAGATCGGTAATTTGTTATTGATGTTTCGGAGGAGGCATCAAGAAAACAATTACCATTAGACTTTATCTTCATCAACAACTCTGTGAGAACTTGAGGCCACTTTAGCTAATCTTTCCATAACGAGTGATAAATATTTGCTTGTGATGTCAAATAGAAGTTTTGAGGTTTGTAATGCGTTTTACAGATACTTTACGTGAAAGACACAGTGGACTCTAAACAGGACTCTTATGCAGTAACGCATTTCAGCCTGCTTTCCGTTACCAATTGACTGATTATCACAAAACTTGGTGTCAACGTGATGCCATAGAAGGCCGCCTCAACATCGTAATTTCTAGTTTCCTGCAATTAGAAATAACAACATGGTGGAAGCGCAAACGTGTGAGGTTACTGCGACGCTAACGCCACTTAACTTTAGGACCTGAAATAACATGTTGTAAGAGAGCTGTGTAATATGTTCAACTTTTCTTAAGTACAGCTTCTGCAGAATATAGAATAAAAACATGGCCACCATGTCACGTATTCTTTGCCATGATTACGGCGAGAACAGAGACATTCTGTTGCAACAGCCTAACAACACCCGCCGACTGCGTCCCGCGCCGCAGTAGTTGAGCGCAGCTATGACACGGTTTTATTACACTAACGGAACATTACCTTACGGCTTGAAAGAGGTCACCAGCTTGAAGCACTCACTGGACAAGTTTGCAGGGTCTTATATAATCTGTATCCAGCGGAGTGCAGAGAGCAGAGTCGCCAGACACAATGAGAACATTGTTACTGTATCGACACAAAAACAAGGACACGTCTTGTTTTACAATGATTTCCTGCGTTACAATTTAGAGAACTAACTCCACTGAGTAGAGTCCTTCTTGAGAAGCTAAGACGTCGTCAGCGAGTGAACTATTCTCTGCATTTTATAGAACCCGGAGGTTCATTACCGCACTCACAACAGTCCGTCACCTGTCCCCATCCTGAGCCAGATTAATCCAGTTCATGACCCCCATAACACTACTTGAAGATCCATTTTATTATTACCCTCCCATCTACGCCTGGGCCTTCCAAGTGGTCTTTTTCCCTACCAAAATCCTGTATGCACTCTCCTCTCCCCATGCGTGCTACATGCCCCGCCCATCTAATTCTTATTTATTTGATCACCCGAATAATATTTGGTGAGCAGTAAAGACCATAAAGCTCTTCATTATGCAGCTCTGTGATCTGTACTCTTCACACACATCTATATAGTAAAATGAAAAATACTGATGGAAATTTTTAAACATTGTATGAATGCAGAATGAATTGCATTTATCCAAATATTAAACTTACAATTTCATTCATTCCAGAAGAAATATCACTAATGGCGTTCTTAAATTCTCACGTTCATCTCCCTTACAAATATTTTATTGTTGGACAGTTTGGCACTGAAGATAAAGGCATTACAATCTTTCGAAACGTCGAAAACTATTTAATCAACGGCACAGAGTAACATCCCAGAACTTAATCACTTATTTAAATTAGTTTAAATTAAATTATATTGTATAAATGCACCTTATATTTTGGACATAAAATTTAAAACGACAACATTTGCACTATATCACAGACGCTCTTAACAATTCAGAAATTTCCATACCAAGATAGTTTGCAAATATAGTTACAAAACTTATACCGGAGGTGGAACTTTAATGTGAGGGAGAGGCAGAAACCTGACATCAAGAACCTTCCTCTCTAACACCCGAGACACGGAGACGCTAGGAAAACAGCTTAAGACACAGCGCCGAGGGCCAGAGCTTGCTGCTGCTTCCTTCTATACGTAAACAGGAGGGCAAGATCATGTGGCACATTGATCGGTGGCACTCTCCTACAGGGCGCGCAAGAGGACGTGGCTCAAGAACTCAACGAATACTACTGTCATTAAGCTGGTCACATTTAATACATTTTGAATGCTGTAATTCTATAAGCAACTCCGTAGATCAGTGTCCCTTTTAAAAGTCCATAGTCACTTTGCTGGTCAATAAATTCCCCTCTACTATAGACCCCGAACTGTCACTATCGTGGTCACAAATGCTCGCATATTGTGAAATATTCTAACAAGTCTACAATCTACTTAGCTTCAATTATTTTCATGATCAGTATGTTTTGAAACACTGTTTATTTCTGTTCTTCAATCGAAGTAAAAGAACAAATTTCTTCAAATCATGCAAAATTACTGTTATACAGAGACATTATTTTATCCGACAACTGCCGCTAGTCACTGCCCATCGGCTAGCTTGAAGTATAAACCATAGCACAATTTCAACCTGCAATGAACAGTGTGGTAGTTAGATTAGTTGCTAATGTGCGAACTTACAGCACCTTGTTCAGACATTATAAGTAAAAACCTTAATATAACTGCAATACATTGACCTGATATCCGTGTACATTGACCTGATATCCGTGTACATTGACCTGATATCCGTGTACATTGACATGATATCCGTGTACATTGACCTGATATCCGTGTACATTGACCTGATATCCGTGTGTCCCGACTGACAGTAAATGGAATAGCGCCAAGCGCTGCTCTGTCTGCCGTTATGCGAAACGGTGTGAGTGAAGCAGTGATGTTAGTTGTCAAATAAAATAATGTCCTTGTATACTCGTATATTGATCCTTGTTGCTTTGGAAGGCTGTTCCCTTTTTTAACGCCAGCAGTCTATACGCTCTTGACGAAAACAAGTGATTGTTAAGAGATAAAAATAACTCAAAAATACAAAACGTAAGGATTACCTTACGAGCTAGGCTTTAGGTTTTAACAGCTTTATGCGTGAGTAAACGGTCTACTGCCTGATGCAAGTCTCATTTTACAAATTTACCCTAACAGTGATACGAATTTCTTCTAATATAGCCTACAGGCAAATGCAAAACAATACATACTGATGCACCGTTTATATGTAACAATGCTTGTAGCAACCACCTACAGCTAACACCTGTAATTTACTTCGTTTTAATTTTTTAGAGGTTAGATTAGTTACTGCTTTATTATTATTGGGTTTGGCCACAAAGACAAGGACCGATTTTCGATTTAATGTAGGTACAGTAACTGACCTACGCAGCCTATGCCCGGCAGAAAAGCTGTCGAAGTCTAAATATGTCCACTCACATCAGTCGAAGGTGGCACCACAACATGCCAGTGGGTTAGTAACAAAATTGACAAAAATTATAAATCATACAACACATTATATTTCCATAGGTTAATGACGTACCTTATATGGTTTAGGCTTTCTGTCTTTCCTGAGATAACGAAAGTAATTATTTAAGTCCGTACAAAAGTATTCAAATTTTACGTCGGATTGAAGCCAAGAAATGGAACTTTGTCGTAGATATTCATAAACGTGCTGAATTTAAATGTGTCAGTGTGTGTCACCATGTGGTTCAGAAACGACAGCTGAGTAGATTCTACTGACCACTGCACTGGCTGACCATAAGGAAATAACAAAACCACAGTACAAACTGGTAAAGTTCGAATACACAGAGATGGAAAGCTGTAAGGATGAAGAGCTGTATGAATCCGCAGAGGGGCTACAAAGAAATAGAGCGCAAACTGAGGAAATTAGAAGATAAGGATGCATGTGGCTGCGAAGGAAATTACACTGTCAGAATCTCAGTTACAATTCTTCCCGACTTTCCAGCTTTATTTTAAAACGTAGTAATACGAAAAAGTTGCTTGGTATTTTGTTAGAAAACTTGAAAGTGTCTTATTTTGTCTCGTAACAAGTACAGGAATATATAGACCTACGTAGAAATACAGTCGAACTCGGTTATAACGTCATGAAAGGGACTGAATAGATTGTATCGTTATAAATGAGTGTTGTTATAACCGAGGAGTATAATCTTATGATTACCAGCGAAGAATAATTGTTACCACAGAATATCTGTCGTTATAGGCTATATATCCTACAAACCGATGTCTTTATAACAGGGTTTGACTGTATTTTAGTGACAATCTTTTATCACTGCCCCAAACTGCGCCGCAAGGAACACTCGGCATTCCAAGAGTGATCCTGTACAATCGAGCATACTAATTAATTTAAAACAATCATCATTAAATTATTTCTTCTGAAGTAACGTCGTTTTAAATTACTACGATGAACACCATCTATTATAAATAACTCCACGTAGCAGAGACCGTCTTAACAAAATTTTAGGCACACAGTTGATCAAAAAATTCCCCGTCTTTAATGGAAAAGGAGGTAAATTATTCCCGTGTTCACAGGATCCCGCCAACGGACCTTACCATGAACCAGATGGATTCATTCCACACACATAATATTCCTCTAAGATGCGTTTCAGTATTGGCCCTTCTTCTACGATTCGGTCTTCCATTTCTTCTATTCCCTTGAGTTTCGGGCGCGTTCGCAAAGCAGTTACGAAGAGCAACTTTTAGCAGCGTCATGTCTGTCTATCGGTTCGCACAGAACAGCGTGACTCCAAAATCACGGACTTTCGTGGTTTGGGGTTTTTATTACAATTTGTCAACAAATTAAGATTTTCGTAAAGACTGAAAGAAAATAATAATTTATATGAAGACCGATGTACGTTTATGATAACTTTCCGTGACGGGTCTGTATTTTTTAGACAGTGTCCTCTTTGAGGTACAAACTGAGGCCTAAAGAAAATCGAGCACGGTCCATTGTAGAACTCGGCGCTTACGGTTAAAGAAAGAGTAATACGACATATCGCCATTGAAGAGCTATCGATTATGATAGACTGTAAATCGATATCAAGCAGACTTATGGTGTGTGTTGCGTAGAACTTGAAAGACACATTTTAAGTATATTGTTTGTATATATCTTATGCAGACTAATGCAGCTATTTGGTATAACAAATCATAACGTAAAGTTTACATTGTTTGTCTTGTAAACAGTCATGAATTTAACATCTATGGAAAATAAGAGAGCGTAAGCGCCTGCAATGTTACGCTCTTCAGATACTTCCTAACTTGTTAACTTAAATTATGTATACTTTTCTCATGTTTCCAATTATCGCTACATGACCCACTCATTTCATCCTAATTTGATAGTCCTAATGATATTTGGTGAAGATGACAAATTATGAAGCCCCGTATTACATAATTTTTTCATCGTCGTATGCATTTTCTACCTTTTCCCAAGTATTATCTTCAGGAATCTACTCTAAATATCTTCGATGTCTGGTTCTTCCCTTGGGGGAGACATAAAGTTTAATATCAATACACTAAAAACTATTGTACACACAAAATTAGAGTTTCGTGTATTTTAAACTTACGTTTATATACTCTTCCGACACGTGGCAGGACAAAACAGTCTTAAGATAATGGTAAGCCTACACGTATTACTAGAATACAATATATGTGCTACAGAAAATTCAATTCGAAATACTTTCACGATTTATATCCCACCACACTAAGGAAGACATATGGAGAGACCTGAGACGGAAATATAATTCCCACTATCCACCAAGGATACAGAACCAAATTTTGCAACTTCAAAAATAAGTATTAGCCTAATTTATGACAAATTGTCATATTACCTTATTTTGATTACATTTATAAACAGAATGACGAATATTTTACCATTTTATAGTCTGACGCCTATATCCCACTTTTGATTCGAATCCGTCACAGGCATACGCGTAATTGGGCTCACAACATTGGGCGGGGGGGGGGGGGGGGGGGAGGAGGGGCAAAATCGACCATGGGTGTTAGGTACTTTAATTTACAAAGGAAAGATGGGGAAGATTGGTTTGAATCAGTCCTTAATATAACATACCACTTTCCCCCACTCCCATTCTAATTTCTTTATTTGTCTCTCTTCAACCAAGCAGCCAAAAGAAAACTATACTTAGGTAGAAAAAATACTGGCCGGGGGGGGGGGGACATTTGCTCCTCCTTGCCCCTCCCCTCAAGTTACGCCTATGGTCACTGGATCTTGTTGCAGGGCCAATTTGTTGAAAACATGACAAACAACCGGAACCAAAACTAGTTATTAATCATTTAAATAAGAATTACTGTAATACGCTCCATACTGAAGGCCGAAGGAAGAGGCATAATGGCCATGTGGGCGGCCAAGCAGAACGAAAGAAACATACTACAAATACATAGCAAAGTGTGGTCAAAAAACCTATAGCGAATGAGCCATTTGGAAGACCCAGATATGGGCTGAAACATAATATTAAAATTGATCTTAAACAAATAGGGCGTAAAGTTGTGGGCTGGATTTGTATGGCTCTAGAATGGATAACAGTCGGTTCATTGTGAAAATAGTAACAAAACGTTTCGGTTCTAAATACGGAGAACGTCTTGGCCACGTGAATGGCCAGTAGCTTGTTACGAAGCACTCTGTTCCACGAAGTTACGTGGACGACTGTAGCCAGTCAACGGCACTTTATTCCCGCACTGCTAATGCCAGCCGAAGTTTCTCCGTTAGGTGACGGTACACGGACACTTCTACTGATGGCCCAAGGGTTTGGTCACTCCTGGAAGGCCCACGACTGCTGCTGGATCAATATTGGGGGCATGATGCTTTCTCCCTCCCACACACAACCCCGTGCAGCCTTTACTAACGGTCCCGCCCTTTCTAAACTCTACCACGACACCAAAATTTTCGGAGGAAACGAATTTAATAGCTCCATCAATTAATTGTACTCTACCCAGGAGGAGACGGGATCCTAAATGGATTATATATTAAGATTCCAGAACCTAAGCGATCTGTGGTGAATTCCAGATATCTGCAGAAGGTGTGTACGTAACTGCATTTAAATCATACATTAAGACTGACGAAATTAGTGCATTGATTTTCCAAAATGTGGTATAAATTGAAAACAGCTGTAGGTATGTACCAAGATGCACATACAAAAGTTGGTCTTTTACGTCGTAGGATGTAAAGAAAGTGAGGATGTTCGAAAAGAAGGTGCTGATAAGAATAGTAGGACCAACAAGGAAGTACTGATATCGCCTAAGGTCCATCAAAAGACAATATTACTTATAAAGAGTAATACATACTCTTGCCTACGATGAGGTTGCCTGCTTTTCTGTGTCATGGTGTGTAGCATCACAGACTTTAAAGAATGAATAACACTCACATTAAAAAATCTATTAAAGTAATTAAAGTTGTACTTAGAATCAGACCCAAAAACATTAAATCACAAATTTCACACAGCTTTAAACCTTTAAAGCGGAAAATTGTTATGAATTATAACAAGACAGGCAATGTATGTATAACGTTACACTGAGGCGCGTTCACGTAACCACTGTTGCCGTGGAAAAGCAATAAGTATTACATATTCTGAATGTGTGTCTGTAGCCTCAGTTTTCCAGCATGCAAAGCGCATGCGCCGTGTTATATTGTCATCTGTGCCCTGTCCGGCTCTACCATATTTTTCCATTACCTAATAAACGGCATGATTTTCGGGAAAAAAAGTTATTGAACACAAAATGCGCATTTTGATTTTCTCTACAACTTTTGTCTGAAACATTTCTCATTCTAAGAAGAATTCAACGAGATATTATCAAATGTACATACGTCTTCATGTAAAGTACCCGTTATTCTTGCCAGATTTTAATGAACTTTAATTTTCTCGATAGATTTTCGAAAAATATTCAAACATCAAATTTCGTGAAAATCCGTCCAGTAGTGGGCGAGTTTTCCATGCGGACGGACGGACAGACAGACACACACATAACGAAGTTAACAGAAGTTTTTTCACAATTTTACAAACGCGCCTAATTACAGATTCAGTTCGTACCGCGCAGTGAACAAAGTCCATCTCCATTACAAAAGTGATAATGCTATTTAAAGAAATAATGACTATTTGTTTGAGATCCATGTAAAAAGCCGAAATATATTTTGAGGGTAGAATTTAGCATTTTCGAATGTTGGAACTGAGCTTTAAAAGGTCAACAGTCGTGAATACTTACAACGTATTATCCAGAGCACGGACTATTGACGCTACATATTTTGAGCTACTGATAACATCGTTAAATAAACGTAAAATACACGTAAATTAACATTCAGCAAAGCTTATACGACTTCACTGTCAGATACGACGCTCATTAGACTGTCACTCTCCGGTCTTCGCCGATTGGATAAACAAAAGCGCCCGCTTAACACGTATGAGTGAGGACTAAACTGTGGAGCACATAGAAGAAATTACCCTGCCGCTGGAGATTTACCAACCACAAATTCCACATGGATCGGCTGGAACTCGAACACGATTCCGCTTGGTGTGAGAGCAGCGAACTAGCCAGCCACGACACCAATTTGCACAGCTGGAGTTGCTAATGAGTGTTCATTAATACATGCTGATCACTCTAATGACACCACACTCTAGGGAAAGTGACTGGAATACCAAGCCAATATTTCCGGAACTTTGCTACGTGGAAGTACACAATAATAACTCATCAGCTCCAGGAATGATTGCACCTTTGAGTTTAGACAGTTATGTCTCCCCCCCCCCCAAAAAAAAACATTTGGACTGATGTAGACATTCAATCATTTATATACACCAACATATTAATATTAAAATTAACATTAATATTTTTATATATTATACATTATACATAATATGTTATATATTCATTTGTATTGACGTCTCCCTGAGAATGATGATGGTTTATTGCTGAAACATGCAGGAGCTGAAATTTATGTATAACATATAAACCAATTTGTACATATGTCGGTGTATATAAACGATCGAAAACACAATGCAAGGAATGAATAATATTACATTTGATGTACTTGTTATTTTACATAGATGTGAAACTTGATGTCCCACTGTAAGAGAAAAACACAGACTGACGAGTCCTGAAAAGAAGAAGGTGAAGATAAAGGCAGTAAAAGGGGGAAAGGGACAATTAAGTAATAAAGCTTATCAAAATCTGTACACTTTACCAAATAGTACAAGGGCGCTAAACTAAAGAATATGGTTTTGCAGCACATTATGACCGTGTACACCAGTATAATAAGACACAGAGACCAACAAAGAACACTACTAAAAGACATTTATTTCAGATCTGGCATGTTTCAGGTAGTCGCCATATTCAGGGATCATAAAGATACCTACACGAAGGTTCCCAGGTCTGATACCTTAAAATTAAGCAAATTATAATATGTACCACTATGATCCCTGAGTATGGTGATCATCCGAAACATGTCGGACCTTAAATAAATAAACAAACTACTTGTACTAGTGTACTTTGTAGGTCTGTCTTATGAAAGAAGATTTAGGTGAGAGATTCTTTATTCCATTCACAAATTTGAAAGGAGTAATTACTTGGTAGACCTAGTCGTAGAAGGCAGGCTATAGTAAGACGGGCGTAAAAGACGGTGTGAGGGTCTCGACTGGATTCAACTCGTTAAGCATAGAGTACATGCAATCAGGAGAGGCAAATTCATTTTCTAAACAAGGAGTTTGTTAGATGATACACTGCAACAAGGTGGAGATAAATGTGCATGTTGAAAGGTAGCAGTTAAGTCAGTACTCAAGTTAAGGCATTACCAGAACCACAGGACGCGAGCTGTGAGTGTGGGAGACTTCACGATCGAAGAGCGGCCTATGTGGTTTGTACAGGTTCAAGTCCCCCTCTGAAAATAACTCTTGTTCTTTAATTTTCTCTTGCTCCCGTGACAATCAAGGAGCGCATAGGCGCGTTAAGGTCCGAGAACATCTTGGTACTTGGCGCCGTCTCTTGCTTTTACTACCCTGGCTTCTGCCAAACCTAGCCATGTTGAGGATATGAATCCATGTTTAGATTGGAACACTCGGTAGATGGCATTTCGGATCGTTCCTACTGATAAGATGATAGAGTGGAATACAGCTCAGCGTGGTAGCGGAACCACGGCGGGGATCAGGCATTGTCCACATTTCCGAAGTGAGGATTTTTCAGAGCTAATAGAAGAGACAGTCTACGGGTAAAAGTCTTTCTGTATCCGGATTGTCTGAAGAAAAGCAGAAATAAAGGAAGAAAGAAATCAAGAAAAGTTGTCCCTTTGCATATCATTAGAGCATTTTGGGGAGTGGAGTCATAACTCCACTTATTCTTAACCCCTGGCAGTATATCGGAAGAGTGGTCAGCTTCACGACTCGACCGTTTTAATCCCGTGATAAACAATCAATAGTGTCCATTGAATGGGGAGCTTTCTGGGTTCCAGGACCGGTCTGGACCCCGTTGAGATGAAACGGGCCACGAGTAGTACCCAGGCTCCAGGAAGAAAGTGAACAAGAAAAAAGACGAAGCCAGAGGAATTAAATAAGAAGGCTGGAATGAATGATAAAATATAAAGGGAAAGAAAGAAGGAAGGAATAAGAAAGAAAGAAATATATAAACCAAGAAAATTGCAATGCCTACACAGAAGACGTTTAGGTGTATAGGGCAGTTATTTTACCGGTCTCCAATTGAAGAACATGTTTAACCTTTCAAACGACTACTGCAAAAGCCCTCGGCTATAAGGACAGCGATTTATTACCAGAACACACACAATGAAACGGGAGAGTTAGCTTACATGTGGATAGCATCTACATGACGTTACAATGATGGATCCCTACGCCCAACCCACATCTGCCTTATCAACCGCTCCACACTCTCACCACACTGCCCCTTTTTCCAATGTGAGATTAAGGCTTTTATCACCACACTGTGTCCACGTTAGATTGTATCATATATTTCAATGTGCCACAACAATACAGTCCCGTTTCACTGTTCATTGCTCGTAACTGGGTACAGACTGCTGTTCTTACACCTAAAGGCCACAGAATTCTGGAACAGTACCCGAGAAAAACCATGGTTTTTCTTTTCGTTCCCACCCTAATTAAGTAATCGAACTCGGTCCACTAGGTAGGCTGTGACAGCGTAGTGATCACGCTATAGGTTGGATAATCCGGGTTTGATTACCAGAGGGGTTAGTGATTTTTCTCCTCTCTCAAAAGTTCAGATCTTCTCTGGGACCTCCCCAGCGTCGTATTGGACGAACAACTGGGCATCTTTCCCTGGGGGGTAAAGCAGCGGAGGCGGGAAGCTGACCACTCACTTCCATCTGGAAGCGAGGTCAGGAATGAATGCAGCTATACCGTGACTCTCCCTTTTGCCTTTATAGCGCGCACAGGGACACGTTTGTCTTTGGTTTTGCTCATTACAGCATGCGGCGTTATATTCACGTTTAATTGAGAAAGCGTCATTAATTGATCAGAGAATAAAACGGATTCCCAGTTTTTCTGTCGTTTCATCTCTTACAGATCCAAATAATCTCACAAGCGTTTTATTCTGAATGAAGTTATGGTGTTCCAAATGAGAGGGAGAATTACGTATAAAAAATCTGAAGTGAAAATATGACAAACTGAGTCACTCACAGTGTTACAATTACACAAAACCTCAATATTATGAACTGTTCCCAACTTAAATAATAAATATAATGAAATGCTGTGTAGCTAGACTTCAGCGCTAATAAATTTGTAATATATCTTAGATTAACCCTTCAATATCCAGTGGTTATTTCTGCCCAGAGAGTGTATTTATGTATAAGTTTTAAAACTTTCGCGGCGACATGATTCAATATAGTCTTCTCGGGCGCACAGCCGCGTCAATTCGTTTGAATACAACGTTTCGGGGACTAGCTCCGTCCCATCCTCAGGCAAAACTGAATCAGTTTTGCCTGAGGATGGGGACGGAGCTAGTCCCCGAAACGTTGTATTCAAACGAATTGACGCGGCTGTGCGCCCGAGAAGACTATATTGTATTTATGTATTTTGTATGGATCAAGGAACGAACAGCGATTACTTCCCCATATAACATTAAAAGATCGGTTTTTATAAGTCATCTGGATAGTGTTTGCTGCGCGGTAGGAAATGAATCTTTAAATATAATTCAGGTTAATGTTAGTCTTCAAAGGGTTAATACTGTAACATGACGAAAGTTCGTCAAATAACGTACTAACTTAATATCGCTCACATTTCGTGTTGAAACGTGGAGGGTTTTATCTGCTTATGCTTCCCATTACGTGATTTTGGATATTTCTGCCTCATCCATATCGAACAGCTTAAGGAGGAAACTATTACGTCTGCAGCATATAGTCACAAAATTATGCCAAACAAGACCTAACAGGCGATTTATTACTACGAAATTTAGCCATTAACACAGATTGAGGGATACGTTTAAACATTCTGTAAACTTTTTTTCAAGGAGTACCAAAGTTCATGCACTTGTGATGGGGGAAGGAAGAATTTCGAGTAGCTACTAATTACTTTCTCAGAACAGGGTTTAGTGATTGCCTTTTATGGAC
This sequence comes from Reticulitermes speratus, assembly GCA_021186555.1. Classification (NCBI taxonomy): domain Eukaryota; kingdom Metazoa; phylum Arthropoda; class Insecta; order Blattodea; family Rhinotermitidae; genus Reticulitermes; species Reticulitermes speratus. Next base: position 16,988,015 of record JAJKFL010000008.1, on the reverse strand, counting down.
ACGATAATGTGCTTTCGGATTGCATTAAAGATGGGGATGACTTCACTGCATTAACAACCGTCACTTTGTTAAGAAGAATTCTGCTGAACACAGTTAATTGGTTTATTGGTCATCTTAATTTGAAAGAAGTTAAAAATCTTCTGAGAAATTACGCCTGACTCGTAAATAGTAGCCCACGTTTCGGAGGAGGGTAGGGCCTCCAGTCTACATGGCATAACATCCCAGCAGAGTCGAATCATTCTTAAGTCAGCTGTGAAAGTATTAATATTTAATAATTTTTAGAAATTAATAAAGCAAATCTACAGTTTATTTGGAGATGTAGGCAAAGGCGTCAAAGTACATTATCCATTAAGTTAAACTCAGTTATATTAGAAGCAACATTCTAAATGCATCACTTGACGCGGAATTGTTCCGTAAAATGAGAGGAACCCACAGTGACACTTCTGCCTGCTTACACCGTGCTCCTACGCACTGGAATCGTTGCCCTGTAAAACCGACATCCCCTCCTACATATCATTCCTTCTGACACCTCAAAACATGTAACACCTTCCTTTACAATCACTAAAATAAATGTTACACTCAATTAAACATAATGAAGAAAATTATGACGCTATACGTCAGTCATTCGTTCAAATGTGTCTAGAACAATTGGAACGAAAATGGAAGTTTCTGTGGTTCGCAGAGAAACTGCTGGCGCAGACAAGTCCCTTTTAGTAATACAGATGGCCATGATTGAGCATATGCCACGCGTAACGGAGAAATATCACAGCCAGTAATATGCAGATCAAATGAAGGACTAGCACAGTGGTAGCGCATACATCGCTTTATCTTTGTTCATTTGCTTTCCTCTCCTAATGTTTTTCATTCCCTTGTCAGCTATAAACCGCAATCCATTCTCGCTCTCTTTGCTTTTCTGCTTTACCACTTCCACTGCCTTAGATTTCTTCCCTTATTGTCGTTTTTCTCTTCCTTTCTCTACAAGCCGCTCTTCCGCAGTTAATTAAAAACGTCTGCAGCCAGATGGTGGAATAATCAGGAACAATTTTCGGCTGAAAGCTTGTGCTTGCATAGTCAGCTGTTTGTGCAAGCTAACGGAGCTCAGATGCATGCGACATCTTGCATCTATGTTGCGTTAGTTATTATGTAGGGAAGGACAACAGAAACTTGGTCATGTGAGATGCAATAAAGAACAAAAACAAGGCTGCTCGTGTCGCATGGAGGGTCGTTTAGTGAATGCAGACCGAGACCTAATGAGGAAGTTCAGAGGAAGTTGTCCGTGTGACATTTCACAAGCGCCTTCTGTGTATCTGATGTCAGTGGAGCATCGCCACTTACAAAAAAGAAACAAGCCAAAGTAACCTACGTCGGAGATTCAGATTAAAACTAAATTAACCTAGACCAATACGAGCAAAGTTTTGGGGACATAATACACATTCTACGGGCTTTATTTTGGAATATGACATATAATATTTATTTTTAACTTTTATCTAAAACACCTAGGAAGTTGGCTTGCGACTTCTATGCAGATTGTGCCTGGTTCTATTCTCGGCCATGTCACAGAATGTCCTGGATTTTTCATGGTTTGCCTCCGTCCCTCCAGACAAATAAAAAGTTTATGATTAGCCATCCAAGAACATAGCACAGCGGTAAAAAGTGGATGTTGTATGGGCATATTTGTTGTGGGTAGCGGACAGCTGGACAGGGCGGCTACCTGCAGCAACTATACCTATATAACACCCGCTATTGTCCAACGTGGCTATTCTCCTCTGAATGTTTGTTGCTGTAGGTGGAAGCACTACAATCCTGTGAAATGTCGGGAACTACTTGTCCAAAGACATAGCGTTAAATCTTAAGTCTCGCAAACTACAAAGACAGTACCCAACATTTTGCATCAACCGCTCACTCCTACATTATTTGCAATTAATTAATCTCTAATTCTATACAGTCTGAACTACTGACAAGGACCTGAATGAAGTACAAAACCTGCACAAGAGACCAGAAGGAACAGAAAGATGGGGCGAATTTCACAGTACACAAAAATAATCTAAGCTCAGAGAGATCTGAGGTTCTCGCAGTCGTCATTACAAAGAGTTATAGCTTACAGGGTATGACGCCGTGTAGTTTGGTAGATCTTAGCACATGCTGAGGATATATCTGCTCGCACATCATCAGGAAAGAAAGAAGGAAGATGATGGGAGTGTGAAGGTTCTCCGAAAAGTTAGTACCAAGCTACCAGATTACACGGTGCCACACCCAAAAGACATCAATCTTCATAATTTATACATGTGTCATTAAGCATCACTGTGATCACTCAAGGCAGATATGACAGGCGGTTTTTGTGGGGTGAGAAAAGTGAGAAAAAATACAAAACATAATGGGGAAACGGCAAGGAAAGAGGTCACAAAGACCTAAGTATACATGGGAGAATAATACTAAAATGGGTCCCAGAAAGCATACGCCTCTGCCCACAACCGAAACTGCGTCGTTCATCCTGTAAGCAATAAACTAACTAAGTTATAGTGCATCATTACCGTAACTGTCTTGATACAGTGTTTGCAACAACATACTGTGTTGACTTTAAAACAGTTTCCATATAACCAAACTTCGCAACTTCTTCAGTTAAGGTATTTTCTAACTCCATTTTCCTTCATGAAAATTATCGTTTAATAGCTTTTGCTTTGCACGAGGAGTTAAAATAAGAGGACACTGCACAGTGACATCACGCAAAGCTTACGCAGCACCTGTTCTATGGTTTATGAGAATGTGGCATGCGTGACAGAAAATTGAAATGCATGCAGGGGTTTGGTTGGTAAATCTGAAAAAAAAGAGGCTGATTGGAAAACCTAGGCTTAGATGGAAGGAGAAACTTAAAATAAACCTTACAGGACTGGATTCATCTGGCTCAGGTTAGGGGCATATAGGGGGCTCTTGTGAAGATGGTAATGCACAATGTGGTTCCATAAAATGCAGAGAATTTCGTAACAAGTTGAGGACGCACTACTTTCTAGAGAGGGACGCTGCTTCCTGTAGTTTCGTCAATTAGTTGATTCATAACGTGTAAAGTAGTAGGCCTAAAGACACGTGCGAAAGGATGGACGAAAAGAGAGAGACACAAACAAGGCCATGTCACTGTTCATTGTCCACGGTGGATTGGGTTGATTAGCTATGGAACAGTACGAATTACAATCAGCGCTTTTGTCTTTGACAATTACACTAGTGCGCCTGCAGCGCAGTGTTTATACTGTCTGCTATACACAGGAGACGGAGAAGTTGCCGCCAGCGAGCAAGGCGAATTGCTCAGCAACATGAATGATGACGTATGTCACACGTCTTGCCGGCTTCGGTTCATTACTGTTTCATACGTTCTCACTGTTTGTTGCTTATTTAATTTCACTAAACTGCTTAATTCAGCGGTGCTTGAAAAAAAATACTGTATGTGTTTCGTGACGATGTTTCAGATTCCTCGGCAAGCCAAATGCAAAGTTTTGTAAATAATAGGCCTATATTGGCAGTACGTGGAAAAAGCTTAGAGCATTTAAATTCAGTGTTTTTATCTTTCTATCTCCTAACTCAGAACATAAAGGCTAAGCACATAAAAATATAATTTCACCGGTTGTTTTGTTGGTCCTTAAACTTCGTCTCTCACCGAAAGAGACAATAAATATTCGGACGTTTGTAACAACTTTCTGAGACAAATACTTCACCTTAGAAGCAGAAAGTAAGAAGAGACGTAGGCTGTAGGATAATATTAAAGTGTGGGTTAAAGAACTAGGTTGAGAGGTTTTGCAGTGGATTCTCGATTCATAAGGTTCAGGATACGCTCTAGAGGCAGACACTTGTGAATACTGCAACTCATTATCATCATAATGACAGTATAACAAAGTGTAAACCAGTGTACTTGTGTGCATGCATTGTAGGTTTGTTGTCTATTCAAGTCGTCGCATATTCTGCAAAGGCTATTTAGCGTAGACTATGCAATAGATGGTAAAAAGTGAGGACTTTCTTTCAGTCTTATATAAACTTCGAATTACCCACACACAAGAACACTGCAGTTAAGGTTGCAACAACAGAAGCACACGATAATGGCAGACACGCAGTCCGTCACAAAAGCCGGTGTCGGAGGACAAAGTGTTTTACACAGCAGTTGACCGTACGATATGAACCAGCCGGACGAATTTACGGTTCACGTCTCATGAATAAAAAAGGATAATCAACGTTAGGTCATTAATCTAGATTAGACTTTCACGGGCGTTAAAAATCAGCACATAATTAAATTACGTTAGAGACGTTAGGAGTAATAAAACGTAACAGGAGGGCGTTAGGACGAGCGGATGGACGGATGAAGAAGAAAGGAGAGAAACGGGACAAAATTATAATTAAGCACTCATTTCCTTGCAGCGGTATCTTAACCACATGGAACAGAGTTCGCAGCGTGTTGAATTAGGAGAGTTTAAATTGAACCGAGTTGCTGCTGTTTGTTTCCCCATTAGCGGGGCTTGTTCATGGATGCGTAATGCTGCTCAAGCTGGGATCCTCAACTGCATTATTTAGGGACGACATCCTTAGGCACGGAGGCTCTTAAAATTAAGCTGTGTGTATTATGTAATGCTTACACTAAGGTGAAACTAATTAGAATCATCTGGTATTACTACCAGGATTGCATAACTAATAATAATAATAATAAATAATAATAATAATAAAGTGAACTTCCGAAAATTTTCAAAATCACTAATCAAGAAATTTGCTTTTGCACCTCTTCATATTTGACCAACGAAAGAGTAGATGTGATTCATTAATGCCTTACATACAATTCAACACGACAGTTTCTTTTAACCATACCTGCAGCAGAATCCTTCCTGAGAAACTAACAGTCTATAGCGCAGTCAAGAAATGTTCCACTTGTATGGCTTCCGCAGGTACATTACTGTGTTCAAAACAGCCCATTACCATTCTAAATCTTATCCTTAGCAACTAATTAGCTATTATGGCTGTTAAATCCACCACTTTCAATGCACTTATTTGAAGAGATTACTGGATAAATTAGGTCGAAACGGTCCAGACATTTATTCACATGCCTGAATCTTACATGACGATAACGCATATATAAGACATTCGCTAAAATTATTGAGCTAATGAAGGAGTCGGTTTTAACAAGCGCCTGATATGAGGTTACAGCCAATTAGGCCTAACTCCTGAATAAGCTTACGGTGAATGAGCGATGAAGCTAATTGGTAAGTTATGTACTTAACATGTTAGTTTCCTGACTACGCAAACGCAAACTTACAGTTGTCCCTGTCTATCCATGAAGGGATACATGGGTAGAGGGGGTACAGTTACACTCATTCGGCGCTAGATGGAGCTGAGTGTCCAACATTTTATTAAACAGAACCCTGGGCGGGTCCAGAGCCGGTTTAGACATTTTTGGAGGAAAGATACCCTTTTCCGCTGCCAGGATTAGAATCCCTGATCATCCAGCCCGTAGCCTGGGATGTAAAGTATAAAAGAAAATGGATTAGGATTTTATATTTCTTTGACAGTTAGCAAGTTCCCATAACGATATCAGAGAGATGTGTAGGCAGACACAATAGGGCGGATGCATAGCAGTCAGCAACAATCTGTCCTACAACGTATAGGAAGCAACGAGGAAGCGTCATACATCATGACCATAACCAACAGAGGCATAACTTTAAGAAACAGAATTAAAGTTTACGTAAGTCAAGCCTCTGTACATTACGGTACAGAAAATAATAGCTTTGACACAGATATGACGGTACACCCTTCCGCGTACAGGTAAATTATAATTACGTGTAACGCACGTACTTTGACAGGGAACAAAAACAAATCTCGCTTAATGAAGTGGAGTAATTATTATTTAGTACAATGTGTCTGAAATAAAAATGAGGATCAGATGGCGAAGTTGGATACTAAATACTCCCTTCTACATTGAGGGTGTACAACACGAATTGTTACGTTGTTCCACATTTAAATAAACAACGGTTTAAAACAATTTCATTTTCATGACATTACAATTTCCTCCTTACACAAGAGTTGGCAACTAACAAGTCGTTACCTTCATACTGCTGGTAAGGTAAGACTATGGAACGTCGACTATATCTGCGATTAATTATAAAAATTTTAGCCTTCTATAATTTAAAATAAGTTTCAATCCCAAATTTGGCAACATCAGTCGAGAACCCTGCGGTAGTTAAGTAAGTCGAACAAATACTTCCTCCTCTAATTTAAATGAGTTAAACCCCCCCCCCCCAACGACGTTAATATAAGAATGAGCTGAGATGCACACCAGCTGGTAGCAACTTTAAAACCGCACTCCTATTTCGAATATTCAACATTCGTTTTCAGCCCAGACGTCCTCGGAATGGGACGCAAGGGATGTGTGCTGGTTTAACCAGGTCTAAAGATGATTATATAAAATTTGTATACATGAAGAGACGAAGTAAATATGAGCATGGATAAAACTACAACATTCAAGAGATTGACGCTTATTTATCACGCGGATTTCTTTAATTAAAATCCGTCCCATATTCCACAGACAAGACTGCGGTGACTGGACAACACAAAATGTGATTCGGTACAGCAGAGTAGCGAATATTCTTCCTGCAGTCCGTGACATTTATTCGTACTCGCAACCAGTTTTTAACCACCCCAAATTCTTCACAGTGCCAAACTTGGATATGATTATGGTGATTTTAGGGTTATGTCACATAATTTTAAAACCAAGAAAAGCTATGATAATTTTTCGTCAGTAAATCAGTTCTTCGGGCTGACATTAAAATCCGGGACATCTCAAACACGAAAGGAAAGCGATATCCACCAGGCACCTGTATTCGGATCATTACTGGTAAAGAAATAATAGCTTTTGGGGCACAAATCACTGGGTGTTCGTGATACTGTGTACGAGTTGGCCTTGCCTGTCATTTATGGAAGACATATATCTCGTAGTCCAGGGCCTATTTTACTACTGACGTACTTCACTGAATTATATAAACTGTCTTCCATTTCAGACCTTTGAATATTAACAATATAACTGACTAGTTTAAGCAAAGATTATATATCGTAACGAGATCTGTACTTCTGTGTTAGGTAGCCAGCTGTTTCTTTTACGCAGAGACTTTTGTGACAAAGATCTATACAAACTGGATTAGATCTTCAAGCAGCGTATAGTATAAAGCGAAATAGAAGAAAATTAATCCTTTAAGGACGAAGTGCAATTTGTTTTATTAAAGACCCAGCTCGTACCGCGCAGTAAACACTTTTCATCTCGGTTACAAAAACCAATCAGTTAATGTTATACTGTATAGGGCAAGAGTCGGTGTTTGTTCAGAGATAGATATAAAACACATAAACACAGTGTGGTCAGAACGCACAAATTTAAATACTAAACATTTTGGTCCGTGAAGTAAGCAGTAGGCTTTAAAGGTTAAATTTTTCCAAAAATGTTTCATTTCAAAACTTCATTGAAACCCATAAAGTATTCGAACACAGTCGAGTTGATATAAAAAGACGGGGTTTCTATTTTTTACTTTCGTAAATTGTAATTCTCTCATAATTCTTCACGGTTATTCGGTTCATGTGAAAAGGAATCATAAGGTCTTGCATGTAAAGAAACTAGAAGAATTTAAAAGAAGACGGAATATTCAAATAGATCCGATAAATATAAAGTTTAAACCAATCTGAAACTTAAGTGTCCTGGGATGTTAGGCGCGTCGACCGCCACATAGTTAATGACGTTTCGGGGACGTTTTCTACTCCCAAACGTGGATAAAATCTGTAAGTCAATATGGCTTAACATTACGGAATACTTCAACTTCACTAACACCGCTGAAAGTACATTGAATCTCATAAAGCCAGTTTGTTTGCAGTGTGTAAGGAGCAGTTTGCTTGTACTACAATCCGTAAACTAATCTAGCCTATCATTTCCAGTTTTTAATTCCATATTTTTCTTCCTCTTCCCCCTTCCTGAGAGACTTAATCTATTCAATACTCCTTTTGCGGTGCCGACACTCGCTGCATTTACACACTTCACGAAAGTCGTTTAAATGTAAAAGTATGATTTATTGACGAACAACCTTACAGCCAGGTGTAGCAATGCCTAGTATTCGAACCAACTGTTCTAACCGTACATCGAGCTTGTGTGATTTTCCATTTGTTAATGAATAGCAAATGCAGTGACTCAATTGTGAGTTATGAAACAAATTAAATTATGCTCCAATAGTTCTTTTATCAGGACTTTAAATACATCGGATATATGGTGAAATGTAATTAATAAAACCTCCATTATTTTTGGGATTGTTTGATAAGTTCTCCTACCTCTAATTTAAACTGAGTTCTATCCTCTAAGTTAGTAAGCGAAAACATATTAATCTACAAACAATGAATTTTGTGTGCTCTGATATTCCCGAAGTGCTGACTGAAGAACACTGTCTTCAGAGATCTGACGCTGTGCAGTCTGATAACAGGTTCCTTCTAAACGACGGAAGTCAGCTATCGGGCTACACGTCATATCCTAGACGATAATGACTTTTACGTATTTGGAAACTATAATATTACTTGTTAAATAAAACACATTGCACTAAATAATTCTACGATTATGAAAGACGGACCTTGCAAAATATCTGCAGCTTGTGTTTGGACTTCGTTTAAGGTTCAGAAATCCCGGCTTTCACAATAGCGATATTGTTACGTTCTGCGGCAGAAAATTTGGGTTTAGTGCACACGCTGTACACAGTCTACTCTTTATTAGTGTGAAACATTAATACAGACTGTATTTTAAAACAGGACATTATGTTACTATGTTTAGTGACTGACTGCAGCTACTTAAGTAACAAACTGAAAGCACAACGAGATTCACCGAGAAACTGACAGCAGTTCGCCTAATCAAAAAATTATCCACATTTAATAGAACCCGAAAATTCCATTCCGTATTCATAGCAGCCTCTTTTTCGCCCTTATTCTGAAGCAGCACTCAGTAGGTCTCCTCTGCACGAGGGATCGCCCCGTCGCAGAGACCTCTACCTAACAGCACACAACACTCACTAAGACAGGGACATCTATGCCCCGGCGGGATTCGAACCCGCAATCTCAACAAGTAAGCGGCCAAAATCCTACGCCTTAGACTGCACGGCCACTGGGATCTGTTTATATAATGCTTAATACCCGAAATTGATACTTAAAAGGTTAACTCCCGTGTTAGTAATTTTACATTATCATGCGATTTTGAACGGGAAATACACTCGCTATCCAGTCTGTATAGAGCAATAATTGTCACATAAGCATGAATGTAAGATAAACATAGCTAACACAGCGGTGAACTTCGCGTTCTTTGTCTCAACTCTGTCCCCACAGACCTCATAGTTGACGTCACTGTGGGTTGGTTCAAAAGCCGTAAATTTCCCGTCTCTGACACTGTCTTCCATTTTATTTAAAGTGTGTTAACACATATACATTCTCCAAAACTATTCTCTCCATAAATCTTAGCTTGGTGTGTAAAAGACATATTCACACTAGAAGTTCCTGGCGTAGCTTTGTGCAACAGAACACAATTCAGCAGCATGACGTCCCTTCACCCCGCCAACTACACAAAACACAATTTCTTCTTTTGTTCTTCACAGTCACATTGTTTACCTTAGTTGTTATTAGCTATTGGAGACAATGCACTTGATTTTCTGGCCAACAGACACAGGCGTAAAGAAGGACGGAGGGAATTTTGGGTCATATGGAAACAGACAACACCATGGTACCTCCACTGGACTCTGCTGTTTCTTCTACACGCACTCCAATACTATTTGCACATTTAATTTGCATTATGTCAGTACAGTAATCTCTCCATTAAATATTTAACTGGCATTATATCAGCGCAGCTAACTTTCCCTCAGACATTTAATTTGCCTCATGTCAGTGCAATAAACTTTCCGTTACATATTTAATCTGCGTTACGTAAGTATAGAAAGATCTCATTTAAATAATCAATTTGAATGATGTAAGTACAATGAGATATCCTTCATATATTTTACCTTAATTACAACAAAGATGAGATGGAAATAGAGGCTTCAAATATTAATAATAATAATTATTATTATTATTGTAAACATTTATTTATTATTACTACTGTATGGTGTATCTATAACTGATAAATCATTGTTATAATTAGTAAAACAAATGGATAATTTTTCACTCTGTGCTGCATTTTCCTATTTCAGCTTATTTACTGTCTGCCAGGACTGTCCTTACTAACCGTCCTACTGTTGCGTTCCTTAGGGTCGGGTAAGTGGAGACCAGCGCTCTTAGATGCAGCCAATAACTTACGTTATAATGTACTTTGTGTGCAAAACAGTACTCTTCAAAGACGAGAAGTACGATGATACTTTGATACGTTACTATACAAGTAACTCTATCGAACACAGTCCTTGAGAAACTCATAATCGTTCAAATGGTCTAGAAATTTCCAACCCTTTATGGGACCCAAAAGTTAATTGCCACACACAAAGAAACTCTACTGGATCCTATCCTGACTCAACCGACAACATTTCACACCCTCACACCAATTGCCATTACACCAATTTTAATATTAACCACCAATCTACCAGGTACCTTATGTGGTTTCGTCGCTTCATTTGCGCCATGGAACAACTGAAAAAATGTCTTAACGCATAGTAAAATGGTAATGGAAAGCGTCTTGCTTGCTTGTTGTGACTAAAACACTGAATTTCAAACTGTTCCGCTGAAGTGTCCCAGTATTTTCTAACATTAAAATTTACTATACATTTCTGTGTTCAGCAAAAAAAAAGTTCAGTTATGTAGCTCGAAATGATTTAAGATTTAACGGGAAGCTTTAAATTTTAGTTGTCTTACAGAATACCATTTCAACTACCATTCTATAATAAGCTTAAAATACTGTGACACTTGCGCCTTATTAACTTTTCCATTCTGCCGACTCATTTTTATTTACTGACCCGATATACATCCCATGCCTTAAAAACATTACTCGTACACTTAACCCGTTTCTGCACAACCTCCCTGTTGTCACTTCTGACAGCTCTCCGCCATATTTAATTAAAAACGACACTGTGTATACATAAAGTTGCTGCACATAAAATATAATATCAGCTTGTCACATCTGAATTTACAATTAGTAAGCAAGTAGCGTCGCTAAAATAATAAAGAAGGAAACGTTTCAATTTTTTGAGCTAACAAACTGTCACAGTAATTCTGTAAGCTTTGATGCAGTGTTTGTAATGTGTTAATGAATCACTGCTTCGGAGCAATCTCCCGGCAAGGTTGTAAATGCAATTTGCACATCATTATCCCCAGGATGTCGGACACGTTTTGCGTCAAGAGAGGTTTTTAAGCGTGTTATTTAACGATGTTGTCAATTGATAAGATTATTACAGTCGGTAATAAATGAATAAAGGATTAGTGGAAATGACACTGACAGAAGAAACTCGAAGTAATGGGAGAAAAATTGTCCCATTGTCACGTACGAGAGAGGAAATGTATCTACTGAACAGCTACGCTTGCTTACAAGAATCCCGAAATAGAAGTAGTGACTGCTACGTAAAAAGGCAAAGGTCTCCCCGTCACGTGCCACGAAGGCACAGAGGGTGAGTAGAGGTATAACACTACTCGTTCTTAACCTCGGTGCTAGATGGGGTGGGTGGTCAACGGCACGCCACAGTTGCTTTACCCCAGGAAAGAGCCTAGGCACCCTCTGTAAAGACGGCTGGGCAGGACCCACGACAGGTCTTAACCGATATGGAGAAGAGAAAAACTCTTTGCTCCACCGGGGTTCTAACGCCGGACTGTCCAGCTCGTAGCAAGTAGCTATACCGCCTACACTGTCGCGGTCCCACGACTGCTACATCTTCAAGCAATACAATCACTAATTAACTTACAGTAAAGGTAAAGCAATTCCATTACAGGCCTGGACAGGCCCTTAGGGTTCCAGGAGGTTGAGGCTCCTAGATTTCTAGACAATCGGCTCATGAAGATGGTAAGGTTGTTAGCTCTACGCATCGGCCGCCTTTACCCCCCGGGAAATATTCCTGGTACTCATTTCTGTTAGAGGCTGAGTCGACCCCAGGGCCATAGTGCGACTGAAAGGATTATGTGAATGAAAAGTTCCAATGAGATCATCGGGAATCGAACCCGAATAAACTTACAGTGGTTCACACAAATATTCCAAAACAATATACTAAAAACTCAGCTTTTAATGTCCAGATCGGCTCACAAACGAAATGTAATCACTGCACCCTCTCCATCTTACAAACAAATTTATATTATTAACATGAAATTCCCTCTTCAGTTACGAAACTGCGGTCGTTAAATACTGTAGAGTTTTTTTTTTCTAATTTTCACTGTAGTTTGTTAGTGAATCGAATTGGGACTATAATGGATTATTTACATCTTGTGTTTTGTTACATTCATTTTGTGTTATTTTGTTTATGTGCACGAGATATTTTATTCACTAGTGCTGGTTTTGTAATTGACCATAAGGCTCTTGCATGAGCTTGTAAATAAATATAAAATTTAATTGAAAATACAAACTATAATTTGTTTACAGCATTTTTAATTAATTTAAACTGTCCTCCGCCTAACTCAATTTGCTCGTGATGAACGGCCTTATATATCTCGGGAAATGTATTTTTGTACTGGCAGAAGCAGCACGTATTTCTTCCCATTCGTTTTGTCATCTTCAACAGTATGAAAACTAATCTTCAAGAAACCTGGTGGTATTGAACTTGCTCCGAATAAGGTCCACTGACGAAACATTTTGAACACTATTAAACCACCGCGTTCCATAAAGTGGGGAATTTTCGGATTAGGTGAGCGACTGTTGGATCGAGGAGACAGCCTCCAGATATACAGGGTAGCTGCGAATATACTGAATAAGCCGTCGGATGCAGCTGACAAAGAATGGTCCTCAGCTTGGGGCTTGGGCGAGGGGCTAACCAGCCCTCTCCGTAGAAGATCAAAATGCTACAAAATGTTACACTGGACCACGGACTTCGGCTTCACAAAACATTAATCGGGTGTAGTTAGATCAAGGAGGATGAGATAGGCGGGGCATGTGGCATGTATGAGGGATAAGAGAAATGCATGTAGACTTTTGTTGGGTGAATCTGAAGAGAAAACACCACTTGGAAGACTCAGAAGCAGAGAGGAGGATAATATTGAAACAGATCTTAAAGAAATGAGATGGGATGGCGTGGACTGGGTTTATCTGGCTTAGAGAGACAAGTAGAGGGCTCTTGTGAACACGGTAAAGAGCTTTCGGGTTCCAGAAAGTGAAGAGAATATCTTGACTAACTCAAGGATTACTAGCTTCTCAATACTGACTGTTCTGCACGAGTTAGTTACTGACTGCTCATTCGTCAAGAAGTTATCTGATCTATGGTGGCAGGCACACTTGTTAGAAGAGAAACACGCAGACGGCGATTTAAATATTAAATACCGAAAACACTTGTCTTTAAACAGTAAAAATTACATGTGTTTTAAACTCATGGAGTATACTCTCAATTATCCGGAATAATGGAGAGACCTGGGAGGGGGGGGGAAGGATAATTCAGCAACAGGTATATTCCCAAATATATAATTTATTGAGCGACGAACAAAAAATAAAGCTGTAAATTATTTATTCAGCTTGGGCTCATTATTTACATAAGCAGTCCGTGATTTTTGTTTGCCTTCGGGATTCCATCATAAAAATAAAAATAATACTAATTTACTTATTATATTCACGAATATACACGAATACGCAAGAAAGATCCCGATTGCTAAGTTGAGAATTTGTTCCAGCGCTCGGCGCTAAATAATGTTATTTGTAACTTTGTCAGTAGTCATCAGCAACTTAGATCGTGCACGTGCACTGTATTCGGTCCACTATCCATCAATGTAAGTGCGTTACTTGTTGTGAGAGTGACTACAACAGGTTCTAATTTCAAAACCAGAAATGTTTTACCGGGTTGAACGTGAAGACTGACAGTACAATGGAGATCTTTGCAGTTTCAACAAAAGGGGTCGAGTCGATGGTGGGAAGCAGCTGTATGAAAAAGTGTCGAATCGACAGAGCTTCCTTGCCACAATGGAAGGAGAACACAAGACCTGACTTCTTCATAACAACACCCGAAAATAACACAGTAAAAGTCAGGGGTAGCAAACGTGTTACTTTTAGAATTCGTTTGTAAATTTCGCAGTGCCATTTGTTGCGTTCGTCATTATGCCTGTCGGCCAAGGACTCGGAAAGTAATAACGGTAGCGGATAACATGAATAGGCAAGTTGTTCGCCTGAAACTCGGAGAACTGTTAATATTTTGTTACATGGACAGAAAACAGATCTGTGGGGGAGCAAGAACTAAGTGGCGCGTTTGTGAGTTTTCAGGTTTTCGCAGCGTTACAGCTGAGGAGACATCCGTTATTTTGGAACGTCACGCAGCGTCTCTGGTTAATGGTTCCCGACGTTTCGAGAGAACATATTGGTTTCACCTTCAAGGGTAGGAATGTCCAAGAAGATATTTTATCTTCTCTCCTGCAACCCGTTAAGCATGATACATTAATGTGTACAGCGAGGTAGGCCAAGGCCAGTGGACAGAGTTTAATTATATCTGGCAGAGCGCATCACACAATCATCATAAAATACAGCCAGAATTTCAAGTTCCTACCTTTAATGAGTTACGGTCGCCAAAGTCAGACACATACACACAAACCCCTTTTATTAGATAGACTTAATGTTTCACAACCATGCATGAATGAATACTAATATGCTACAGTAGTTAATTCTTACACCTACTTTTGGCGAAAATTATCGGGATAAGAAAGTCTTTGGGACTAGAAAGTACGGATGACAACAACAATAAGTGTAGGTATAGGCCTGCATGATCTGAAATATCGTCTAGTAACAGAAGACCACGAGTCTCTAACCTTCAACGTGGGAAATAATAAGTAATTAATAATGAATCTACTCAAGAAATAAACACCGGATACACAGCCAGGGGTCTCCACTCTGCAACACTTGGAATTGGTTGAGAGACAAATGTTTGGAGACAGATTTTATATAGATTGTATATAATAACATACTGCATTGTAACATATGTAGTTTAAACTGTAAAATCAGTGACTGCGACATTTACCATTCAGATACACGATGTACGCTGCTTATGTCTACGTACGTTGACTGTCTGATGATGGCTGAGATAGTCAGCTGAAACATGTAGGAGTGTATAAACTTACTGTGCAGTAGTTGGTAATAAAAACTTACATATGTTTGACTTATATCATTACGAAAAGTTCTCCCTCCATCACGTCGCTTTGTTTGGTCCAATTATCCTCCGCAGCATTTTGTGCTCAGGCCAAAACTAAACCACCTCCACCGGTGACAAATTAAGAACAGGCTAACATTAAGCTCACGAGAAGTTTAAACACAGAAGCAACGCAAAGTTAAATGTCACTGTTCCTCATAGTGCCATTTCACTTGGCCAAATCATAGCTATTTACACAGGTCATGGATAGGGCTATGTGCGTTTAACGACTTTTGCATCGTGCTCGATCACGTTTAGTATTCTGAGACATTTCTTGGCGGAAAAAGTTCAAGGAGAAATGAATGATATATGAGCCGCAAGGGAAAAGCACATGAATGCTAAGACGTGTGTATGGCTCGTTAAATGCGAAGCCTTCTGGGTCATATTGTGTTCCTTGAAGTGTAGTTCGGTTCGTGGAGGTAATTTCTAAACAGCTACTTTACATCTCACGAGAAAGAACGCGAATACACGTGATGGGATAACAGCTAGTTACATAAATGGCATTACCTTCACTATGCCTTGACAGATAATCCGTCAATATAGTAGCACAAACCAACCCTCGGTTTCAAGCCTCTCGTATTGGTGTCCTCGGTTCATTACCATTCTATATAAGCCGTCTGTATAACCCGCTGTCCTATGTGGTGCTAATGCACGCTGTTAGCTGTCTTGTTTTGAATAGGACACGATACATTTGCCCTTCTACTGTCATACGCAATAAACGTAGCTTCATGTGACCAAAGGTATTCTGTTAACATAATTGTGTTAAGCCATGGATAAAGGTATAAACATTCTCTCAGGTTTAAAGTCGAAAGTCGAAAAAAAAAAACAGATTTCTAAACATCTTCAGATATCGGTAACAACAGAAACATCCTCAGATGTCGGTAACAACAGAAACATCTTCAGATGGTAACAACAGAAACATCTTCAGATGTTGGTAACAACAGAAACATCTTCAGATGTCGGTAACAACAGAAACATCTTCAGATGTCGGTAACAACAGAAACATCTTCAGATGTCGGTAACAACAGAAACATCCTCAGATGTCGGTAACAACAGAAACATCTTCAGATGTCGTTAACAATAAAAACATCTTCAGATGTCGGTAACAACAGAAACATTTTCAGATGTCGGTAACAACAGAAACAAAACATAACCACATTTACGAGAAAGGTCAAACGAGATTCGACCGGGATCTGCTTGCTACAACCAATTCATTGTGTCTTACGTTACTGTTTGTTTCTAAATACGAGGACTATCAAAACAACTAACCACACGAAACAGCGTCCTTCTTGAGAAGCCAATATTTCCTCAGCTAGTCAAGAAACACCCAGAATTTTATGGAACCCGAATTTTAATACCACATTCACAAGAGTTCCCCACTTGTCCCAGTACCGAGCCAGCTGAATCCAATCCACGCTCTCCCATTCTACTTGTAAGATACATTATAATATTATCCTGCCATCTGCGCATAGTCTCCCAGTGACGAGGTGCCATATACCAGAACCACGGTGACCTCAACCCCCAACTTATTCACTGATCAATTTATCTCATTTGAAGTTGTATTATCTCGGGCATTGAAACATCATCGTTAAATAATCCAAGACTCATCTCTCCTTCCGACATGCTCAAACTCCGTAATTGTCAGTACTCCATTGCACGAAGTAGTCCCCTCACTTGTCACGCTGGGCGTCTTTCCCTCACATGGACAACTTTGTGGAAATGACTTCGCTGTTGATCGATGCTTTCAGCAGTTACAAGACTTGCTTTTACTAGTGAAAGGAGACTTGGATGGACGGAAAGTTTACACAGTCGAAGCAATGGTGATTACCTGCCCTCAACCAACAGGCAACTGCAGTGGAGTTGGCGCAAATAAGCAGACACGAACATACGTCTTCTCACTAGGACATTGTGGTGGCAGTTTTGCAGTCTGGTAAACTTTACAAATGCCCCTCTTACGTAGGCGTACTTCTTCCTTTATCCACACGTAAGACGAACGCACTGAATAGAATAAAAACGTACTTTCGGACATGCTTAAGTCATCTGCACTAGTTCTTTTACTTATTTTGATGACTGTGAAATGTCAGGAAATTGAAGTTCAAACGGCAGACTGAGTAGATGAAGGACGTAGTTTGGCACATCTTATCTGTGTTTTATTATCAGTGAAATATGACAGTAAATACACAGTCTGCACAACACTTTGTTTCTTTATTGTTAATTCCAACACTGTTACATACCTGGATTTTATTTAGAGCTGACTGATGATGACCACGTAAGGTGACCGAAACATGAAACAGTGTTGCAATCAGCAATAATGAAGGAAGTGCGGTGCAGATGGTGCATTTGTTGCTATTACTTAAACAGAAGCAGTACAGGCGAACCTGAATCTACGACAACTTTCTGGTATTTATTTAGAAATACCTTAATTAATTTCGTGTAGGGATTTTGAGTAATAATTAGTATAGAAATGGGCTAGTTTAATGAAATATTACATAGTACCTTACTATATTATAATTATACTTCACGTTTCAAGGTGAAAAGTTTTTACGTAAATACATTTCTTGAAGTTTTGTACACTATAATATGTCACAAACAGCAGCACAATAGTATATTTCTTTAAGGATTAATTTTTCAGTTTTTCTAATTCGTCTTTAGACATTCTTTTTGCCACAAAATGAACCTTTCCATTTGATTATTTTCTTCTCACTATGTGTCGTTAATTTTAACTCAGAAGCTGTCTAACGCGTGTTGTAAAATCGAAAGTTCCGAAAAGCCATGTGGAATAGTTTTTCAAACATTAGAGATATATGACATCGACCTTCAGTGGTCTGTTTTAAAATTATTACCGAAAGAAACAAAGAAAAGTCGTATTTTAGGTGCCATATTTCTTTGCATAAAACACGAAAATTTTCGTTCTTGTGCGGGAGAGACATTACAATTTTGACACTTACTGATTTACGGGCAGAATTGCAATATAGGAACCAACGACAATGACAACAGAAGGGAAAAGGCGATTTTCTTTTGTCTCTTTCCAAACGGAAGATTGGATTGCGAATCTACTCACTAACACAGACAATAAAAAGATGTCGTTACTCTAGCCTGAGTCCCGCATACACTCTCCCGCTCAATTCGCAAGCAGGAGAAGTTGCCTGTGCAGGTAGTAATGAATTACTTTCACGGAACAGAGAGAAAGAGTAATATTACAGAAGAAAACAAAAGGGGGATCCAACCTACACATTAGTCAAAGAGCGTTCAGTGGGTTCCTGTTGCATTCCTTTAGATGAATTTGACAGATGAGTCGCTTTTGAAAGTCAAGAAACTTAGCGTGTTATAACGAAAGTGAAATAAGCAACTATCAAGACACTACTGTTCGAGGAGTTCATACAAAAAATTAGATAAAAACTGAGGTATTATAAAAATGGACACCGTGAGCTGGTGGTATATGTCTATTTTTATTTAATATGTTTCAAGGTGTATCTAAAAAATCCGACCGGCACCTTAACATCCACAGTAGGGGGAAAATATCAAAATATTCGTCTAAGACTACAAACCCGATTCACTAAACACAAAAGAAACACACAAGAGAATATTAAATTTTACAGAACGGTTTGAAGCGGATTTTTATCATTAAAACCTTAAACCAGCTATGCAATCTTCATCATTTAATTTCGCTTGCTTACTGTACTGCTATTCCTTCTTTACATTGTTGTAAGCAAGTAGAATGAAATAATAGCTATCCGCTATGCCTTCATGGGCCTTCCGATTTTTATACCTCTTTTATTGTTACCTCAACAACAATCTACTCTCTTCTTTGAGATATTTTCACGCATTTACTTGTGCTTCGGTTTCTTACTGCTCATACTCCAAAGAACAACAAATGGAAGTATTAAGCTGGCAGTTAACTCTTGTGGTAATGTTTTCAATCACATCATTTAGGCGTTCTTTATATTATGTGTTATTAGTCACATAGGAAATAGAAGTAATTCCTTTATGCGTGAACAAAATATTTTCTCAAGAGAGAATTCTGAAATAGGAAAACTCAAATTTGAGTTTTCTGACAGATAGCACCACTGCAGCAGCGCATCACAATGGAGTCGGTCAATGATGCGAGGTACAAACAACGTGCTGTGATAGAATTCCTTGTTGCAGAGAAAGAATCGGTTACAACCATCCAGAAATGTCTTTGCAATATTTATGGACGAGCTGCAGTCAACAGAGGCACCTTTGGTAGCGGGGTGAAAACAGTCCGCCTCCTACCAGCTTTGACTGTTGGTGCTATATGGGCCATGATAACAGCCGAGGACTATAGCATAACGAATGGCGTAAAGAATTATACTAATGATTTCAGGGAGATATGAGGCAAATAAATATGTTTCCAGAATTTTAATTCTTACAAGTTTTGCGCCTGGCATAGGCATTGCTGTTCATATTGAACGTCATTTAAAATATTTTAATACTTTCATAAGGTACTTGTAACTTTGTACATGTATAGACAATGTAATAACAAGCCAACAGTAATGTACACCATGTCACAGAAAATATTGCCTGAAGATGCTGGACCTTGACCGAAATATGTAGGAAGTATCTCTGTGCATAAATATAAACTGTTCAACCCTTACTGGTGCACAGCTGATGGTACTGACTTTAATATTAGGAACAGTGTCTGCATGGTAATAATGAAGACCTTTAAAAATCATAAATGCAGTCTGTGGACAAAGTGTACATTTTTTAAATGTCCAATCCGGCTGTAAATACAGCCTATGTCAACTTTACTCTTTGAAGAGTAACTGCTTCGTGGTAAAGATATCATAATGTCTGTAGGAATTACGTATAAAGTTATTTTCCAGGTGTAAATTGAACTGCACAGTTTTGCGTTGTTGCATTATTTCACTGAAAGGTGTTGAAATTATCCACACGGTTACAGCGAAATCACAGCTTCAAACCGACAGTTCCGATGCAATTTTCCAACTTTTCATCGTTAATTACAGCAAACGAATATTATGAAATTATTCTGAAACATTACAACTGTTCCCTCGAAATTATGTTTCATGTCCATCTATGTCATTACTGTACCGAGGCGGAACACAGGGAGTAATTAAGCAAAACAATTTTTTTTGTGGAAAAAACATGAATGTACCAACATATTGAACTTCAAATAATTTTCTAAAACCGGGACACAAGTTCGGAATATTAAAATGTCAACTTATTACGTGTCTGAATCACAGACGCGATGCTGTTATTTCTCGATTGTGTTCAATGTGTGGTGAAATTTTCTGTGTTCCAGGCAGCGTTTTGTTTAAAGTTACAAACAAAATCAATACATTTTAACGACAAACAAATTCTTAATATGGATTTGGATTAACTAACTACAAGCAGCACGATCCTCAGTCAGTAGCTAACAGTTTCTCACCCAGTCAAGAAATGCTCTGCGTTTTCTGAAAACATAATGCCTCTGAGTGTGTCCTAACAGCTTAACAGTGAATTCTATCCTGATTCACAACATGTTGCGCATAGTCACACAATAATCCTTTAATATGTATAATGATAAACGCCGAGATTAGAAATGAGTGGAGATACACCACTGTTCATTCTGTATACTTCCATGACGTGGACAGGGACAAATACATTTTTCCGTTTCTATTACAATATGCATATAATCTATGCCTGTGCTTTCCGTGTGGTCTCAAATCAGGGTTTCCCCTTACGTCACCCCTACACTTATTCTTAATCTGCCAATTTCGCCGTTCCTGAAAAGCACACATTATGTAGCTCCTTGTGAGATTTCAGGCCGCGGTGTGCTTGATACCTTCAGTCTTCTGGGATGTTACGCGGCGTAGTTTGGTTGCTGGTTGCCGATTCTCGGGACAACTTCCAACCTACGCTGCGTAACACTCCAGAAGAACGAAGGCGTCATGAAGCTCCTTATAATGTAATTATTTCTCTTCCCCTATTACGTCTTCCTTTTAGGTCTCAACAAACGGTTGAATTAAAGTTTTGTACAATTTAATCATGGGGCACGCGGTGGCGCAGTTGGTTGAGGCACTGCGCTACAAACCGGAACGTCGCGGTTTCGATTCCCGATGGTGTCACTGGAATTTTTCATTGACATAATCGTTTCGGTCGCACTATGGCCCTGGGGTCGACTCAGCCTCTAACAGAAATGAGTACCAGGAAACTTTCCTGGGGGATAAAGGCGGCTGATGCGTAGGGCTGACAACCTTACCACCTTAATGTGCCGATTGTCTAGAAATCTGGGAGCCTCAACCTCCTGGAACCCTAAGGGCCTGTCCAGGACTGTAATGGGGTTGCTTTACCTTTTATATTTTAATTATTAAGTTCTTAGACAGGATACAGGAAACAAAAAAAACTGATTGCTTCTAAAGTCACCATAAAAATGGTATGTGTTTATGTGTTTTGGGAAGTATCAGATGGACACACGACTCACTGTTTTCAAACATAAATTTTTATTTTGAAGTTGTCACCTTCTACGTTACGCAAACACACACGCACAAATACAACAAGTGCACATACGAATGGAATAACACGTCTCCTCGGGCAGTACGAACACTACCTCCAGTTTTATGGAACGCTGAATCCTGGAGGTCACGTGACAGGAAATGCATGGTAGTCAGTGTAAAGGAGGTCAGTAAATTGACTGGAACTGAACGCTCAGATTCTCAACGTTTTCACACGCGCACACACGTGCCAGTGCATAGAGGAATTTCTCCAAAAAGAACTTGAAAATCAGACGCATTGTACTCTGGCTCTCAAAGGCAGACTGAAGTAAAGTTTCAGCAAATGTACTTGAATTCCTTACACGTAACAACCGTCAGATCTCACCAGTATACTGTTAGACCTTGGCCCATCTGAATACAGACTTTCTATTACGTTTGGTCTACATTACGACGCTTTATCAACTGCACTGGTTATGTCAAATGTGAAATAAATAGGAAATGATTCAGAAATTTTAAAGGCCACTTATTTTCTAAACTTATATGAATACAGAATTTAAATTTTGTGCGGCGTTAGGGCGCTCTATCATACTTTGTATCCAACCACACGTGTCATGTAAAATAAAGTTTTTAGTATGAACCCTTAAAGTTATGGACTACGGTAGATTTAAGGGTGGTTCCACCGCAGTGTATGTGAGGTTTTCGCTCTTCGCGGATACCCGGCGTTGGTTGGTGGTTGGTTACCGGCGTTTCGGGACGGTCTAACGAGTCCAATTTTCTAGGTTCAAGCAGTCCAAGACCTGCTTGACCCTTGAAGATGGGACACGATAGGCTGTCTCGAAACGTTGGTAACAAACCATCAACCTACCACGCGTAACATCCCAGAACAGCGAAGGCCTTAAGGATCACATTTAAAATAGACATTACTGTCTAAACTTCTGATGCCATCGCAACATAAAATGCACTGAAATATAGAGGGTTCTTTGAAAATTTATTTCCTAAAGGTAAGGGCACGGGTTTAGCATAGTAGAGGATCATTTTCCAGGTAAAGGTAAAGCTCACCCTAGAACAGGCCACGAAGGCCTAGAGGGGGAGTAGAGGTATAACTACTCTTTCTTTAACTTCGGCGCTAGATGGGGATGTGTGGTCAATGCCACGGCCCGGCCGCTTTACTCTTTGGGAAGAGAGACAGTTTGTACAGAAGGTTGGGTTGGCCCCAGGGCCGGTCTGGACGGGTGCGGAAAACCTCGCCCCCACCGGAATTGCATCTCCGGACCGTCCACACCGTAGGGAGTCGCTATACTGACTACGCTATCCCGGCCCATGATTCCCCATTATAATAAAATATAAGTACTTTTTCACACTAAACTCTGTATCTTTCATTATGTTACTAGTTCCAGTAACTCAAATTGATTTATCATTTGTGAACGTGCCAGACTATATTTCGATTATATCACATAACTCATCTATCAATATAAGTACAGTATTCCAAAATACTTGCTTGGATTACCATGAGCGTAAGATGCCATAATTTGGTTTAGATTGTCAGAATTGTTGCAGATCTCCCCTTTCTTACTCTATATTATTCTAGAGTTGGAAGTCCAATAACTGCTATAGTTTCTCGCGTAACATGCTGTATAATCTTAATATTATTCATTCCGTACATTTTAGCTCTATATTTAAAGTCCGACAAATGTACAATTCAATCACATTAATTGTGTAATTTCACTGTCCTACATTCATCTTCCCTGAAGATGAAACCAAATTAATGTGATTAAATTGTACATTTGTCGGACTATAAATATATGCTGTATAATGTTTGTTTCATCTTTTTACAGACACCATGAGTGTGCTACTGTAGTGACGTTGTTACACCTGATGGGGTTTACAAGCACGTGTATGCCACCTGAACATACACTGCAGTGACTTGCTGTCTCCAATTACCTTTATGGTGTTTCTTTGTTTCGTATGACGAGTATTACAGCGCGTAACGGAGTGCGAGAACGAGCTATGTGACCAGCAAATACTGTTTTGTTCGCGGCTTCTGATGGAAGGCATGAGAGAAGTTGATGGAATTTTCTGACAAAACTGGATTACAAGATCCTTTGTGAGGCGGGACCCAAGCGTAGGCGTTATGTCCGCACGACTGCAGCTCCATTTTCTCCATCCGTCTCCGATGCTGCAAGACATAAATTGTCAAACAGAAGGACGTAACAGAGAAGGAATATTACAGTCGGTACGTAAATCGGTGGTGCAGCTGGTTTAGGTCGCGGGTTCGATTCCCGATGGTGTCATTGGAATATTTCAATGACATAATCTTTCCGGCCGCACTATGGCCATGGGGTCGACTCAGCCTCTAACAGAAATGAGTACCAGGAATATTTCCTGGGGGGTAAAGGCGGCCGGTGCGTAGGGCTAACAACCTTACCACCTTCATGTGACGGTTATCTTCAAATCTGTGAACCTCAACCTCGTGGAACCTTCTGGGCCTGTCCAGGGATTGTTTTATCTTTACATAAATCCGTACAAATGTCTTGTAAAAACGATACTTGTAACGAAATAAATTCTTCAGTTTATACGGTAACCACTGTATTACTTACACTTTTTTTACCCCCATGCATTCTTCTTTGAATCTAGATGTACGTTCATAGTAAAATAACTATGAGGAAAATGTTTGGCACTAACAGAGAGGAAATAACGGGCGGATAAAGAAAATTACAAAATGAGGAGCTTCGTAATTTTTACCCTTCATCAAGTATTATTAGGATTATGGGATTGGGAATAATGAGATTGTTGGGTCAAGCAGAATGCAAAGAAATGAGATTCGCACACAGAATTTTAGGAAGACACCGTGAATCAGGTAAATGAGAGAATAATACTAAAATGGATCTTAAATATTATGTGATAATATGAAAAGCATGCAACTGCCTCAAGTTAAGGTCCAGTGGCGGGATCTTCGGATATCCTAGTGATTATTCAGGTTGCCATAAAGTTGGGAAAATATTTGAGTATCTGGGCACCTATCAGCTCCTCAAGAACATGAATGGTTCTTTGAGGTACCCATTAATTTAATTTGCACCGCACCACAAAACACGACTACTTACTCAACGTTTCTTTAACTTCGCCAATTGCTATTCGGTGATACCACAAATTTAAACCTTTGTATTGTTACAGCCTCGTTAAATATACAAAAAGTAAAAATGTATGCAACACGACGAGTGAGGTACTAATATTTATAGTGCCCCTGTTAATTTTTGGAAACGGGATGGAAGATCTGGTGTTCGAATCAAAACGTGCAGGACCTCTCTGGGGTCCACCCAACCTCCTATGCAATGGGTATGAGGGGGCTCTTTCCACGAAAGTAAAGCGGCCTGGGCGTGAGGCTGACAACTTACCTCCATCTAATGTCGAGGTTAAGAATCGGTGGAGCTACACCTCCAATCCCCCGATATCCCTTCACGGTGTGTGTAGGGATAACTTTATCTTCTTTATCTTCTGCGTATAATAGTGAGTTTTTCCCATAAGTCACAACCTGATATTCATATAAGATTTTACGTCATTTCCCTTTATTATTAAAATATGTTTTATTATCATGAAATACAAAACAAAATTACACCCATCTGTATTTTATTCAAACCGACATGTTGCGAAATAATTCGTTTACTCTTCAAGGATTCTTCACGGTAAGGAGTCATGATATATCTGATGTGAATTGTTACCGTTTGTGTGACGTAATGAATTCCTAAAGATAACCTGAATCAGTTTGCAACATGTCAGGTTGAATAGCAGAGTGGCGGTGTAATATGCTGTGTCTGTCGGTAAGAAATAAAACATCAATTAATATCCTTGTTTTAACTGCTTGATTTTCCATACGGCCTTCTACGGTTAACCGCGTTCTGTCGGTGGTACATGCGCTATTATTTACAAACCTCTGCGGTGTAAGTCCCCCGACAAATCAAGCATGTCAGAGTCAATATGAAATGTGTAATGCACACTGGTATAGACTGAGACCACAAACATACATCTGGTAAATATGGATATGGCACTGAAATAAACCCACACCGCGCGAACAAACACTTCAGTCTCATGTGCAAACACAGAGACACGACAGCGTTTCAGCTCAGTCACTCAGTGGCGTCGTCGGTATCAAGGGACCTCAAATTGAAGTTACCTCATTTTATCAGGCTACATTTCTTACTGGTAAGGAAGGAGACGCTTGAACCAACATGATGTAGGTGTCCGCGTTATATGGGCCCCCTATCAGCTTTAAAAATCAGAAGAATTATCACAAAACGTGGTACATATATCACGCAATGGGGGTACCCCTGAGTAGCAAGGCGATTATTCTAAAGCGTTATGTAAGTCAGAGAGCTGCCAAGGCTTCCTTGGATTGTAGTCCTGTGTATCGCCCTATACACATCTTCCTACAACCTCTTATTTCCCTCTCGTAAACACAGAATCTGCGAAGAGAGAATACACTTGTTCTATATGCATTAAAATCTACAGCAACATCTACTTTCACTTCACTACCTTGAAGTACGTTTAACTAGCATCCGTGAGTGTAACGTTGATACCCACAGTTGTATTACTTTAAACTGTGTCATTTAACGACTGTCAATAACTGAGATTATAGCATAGCATCAGTGATGGATAGATGAATGAATGAATGAATGAATGAATGAATGAATGAATGAGTATGGACCGTTGGTGGAATGATAGTGACAGGGGAAAACAGACGTAATCAGAGAAAAATCTGTCTCAGTGCCACGTTGTATACCACAAATCCCATCATAACTGGTCTGGAATCGAACCCGGTCCTCCGGAAACAGAGGCCATGACACGGCCTCCATCGCTGTATTCATTTAAGAATACTACAGCAGTAAGGAAAGAAAAGAGCCATTAGAACTGTGTGTTGACATGAAGTTTTTATTTAAGTTACAAAGTTTTATTTCAGTTACAAACTGACACAGATTTATCAGACAATAATAGTTCAGCACTTCTTAACGTGGTAAAGTTAACTTTGGTAACTTTATGACTATACGCTTCGTAGCACTTATCATAATGTTATGTCTTCTTATAGACAAATCCTGTAATATGAATATGCTAAACTTCAGATATCTTCCCTACTAGCATGGGATTTGAATTGTTCATAGTAGTAAACCTTCGAAAAGTAAACGGATTATCTTAAGTTGAATCGTTTGTGGGATGTACGATACAAATATTGCTACCCCACACTCTATAAGTAAATTTAAAATTCCGTACAGTAACTAATTAAACACAGCAGATCGGCGCATGTACATCTGTATGCACATATATCATACTCGTAACTACAAATTATCTGTAAAGCATTTGTCTTTGCCAGCAGTTACAAACATGGCGGCAGCGAGTACGTGTGAGTTTACATTTAGTGACGTAACGTAGTTCAAATGTTTACTGCTGTAAAACGTACACACAAAAGGATCAGTAATTTATGTCAATGAAAATGTGTAGTTTATTCTAAAAACACAAATGTTGAAAATGTTTAGGGGCGATAGCTCCTTGCCGGAACTCCTGCAAAACTCTCAAGGTGCAGAGAGCTGTAAGCTAACCTTTTGAGGACAATAATATTCTTGAGTGATCTAGTTCACCTACCGGAAATTGATAGCCAAACTTTTATCAAAACTGTTAACTGTTTTTCTCTTTCGACTTAGTCATTATTTCTTTCTCCTC
This sequence comes from Reticulitermes speratus, assembly GCA_021186555.1. NCBI lineage: Eukaryota > Metazoa > Arthropoda > Insecta > Blattodea > Rhinotermitidae > Reticulitermes > Reticulitermes speratus. Next base: position 16,960,546 of record JAJKFL010000008.1, on the reverse strand, counting down.
CTCCTTTACCTGATTCTTCTTCTTCTTCTCCTTGTTCTTCTTCTTACACCTAAACATTTGCTGTCGCTTTACCATTACTGTGTTCAGCAAATTTAAATCTTTTCTTTCCATTTACTTCCAAATCTTCAAACGTTTCTTAACGAGGCTTAACTGTTAAGCCTCTACACAACACGCCACAGCACGCCGACCCTCGTGTACACGACTGGACGCCAGTAGTATCGCACTAAACCTTTTAAAGTTTTTAAAAGCCTTTTACAATTTTATGATTTTATACTACATTCTCAACTTGTGCAACGGCTACTGATAGTGTGACATATTACTATCAACACCATAAACATCAACTTCAGTGAACAGTGGAAGCTTAACAGTGTAACAATTCGGCACACGACACCTCCAAGTGATAACCGGTGTCATACCCTACAGAAATTCGGTGTACACAGATCCCCAGTGCAAATTATTATTGAGAAAACACTCAAATAACAAAGTGGACAACATACAGTTCATCGACGTACGATCACAATAGACAACCAACTTCACCCACTACAGTAGTGCAGTGTACAAAAAACTCCCAGTGAAAAAAACATCGTTAAAAAATGCATAACGCACAGTCAAATCTACACATATACATATAAACACCCCGATGATGGTCACATTGTCACAAAAACATATGTAAACCCAGTGAAAAACATCAGTGATAAATATTCATATATCACATAACAAAGTGGACAGCGCACAGCACATCGACTTACGGCTACAATAGACAACTAACATCACCCACCACAGTAGTGCGGTGTACACAAGGATTTCCCAGTGCAAAATATCGTTATAAAAAGTGGACAGCGCGGTGAAGTGTACGCATGTACGTGTGAATGCCCCTGATGATGGTCACCTGATGACCGAAACATATGTAGGGTAATTTTAAGTGATAATAAACATTAATAGTGCAATTGTTGGTTGATAAGTGTTTTCTAAAATAAATCTTGTTTGTGCACAGTAAGTTGCCTACACAAACAACATATTATTACTGCACCCTGACAACCTGATCAACTTACCGCAAAATTATTATGGAAAAGTAACTATTTAAGGAACAGCGATAATACTGCCTACTGTCTGCTCTGACAATAAATTCCCTTCGTTTAACTGACACAATGTATTTTTGTTTAACATAACTTCAGGAATAAACAGCGACTATTTGTCTACATAGCACCGACCACCGCTTGGGTGTAATAAAGAATCAAACGATTTTTAAAGTAGGAACTCTATTTTTGTATACTTGTACATTAAATTCATGACTCAAAGCGTTAAGGGCCGAAATAAATATAATTTATAAACTGTCCGTCAATTTTCAGTTTTGTAACAATAAACACACACCATTTCCCTTCCCTCTAGCAGAAAATTATAGAAATTATACTAAATAAACTTACATATACAAATAAGTTACTCAGACCCGTGAATATTAAGCACTAACGAGATAATCTGTGTGATATTCCAATCCTCCTAATTATCCATTCGATATTCCAAAATAATTAAGACCTATTTACAGCACTTCCAATCGACTGTTTTTCAGTGTGTGTGTGTGTGAGTGTGTGATGTAGTAGTTCACTAAAATCCCAAACATATTATACAATTAAGGTACTTCTAACTTCACAGCCTGGCTTCGTTTCCTCCCTACCTGCAAACGAAATGCTGAAACATCATACAAACCGCACTAACCATGATCCACTGAGACTTCTCTCCCTTCTCGCGTCTCAGAATCTCGTTTGTGGCCAAAATGTTGCTGCAACTGCTATTTAACCCTTTACGTCACTGTCGTTAATACATGTATCACTTACTCGAACATCCAGAAATTCTGCAATTTATCCTCAGAGTGTATTAATCTGTTTTGAATAAACTTCACAATAAACAGCGATTACTTTCTTAAAGTGATTGTTCTACGTAACGGTTTGAATTAAATTTTAATATTATTTATATAAATTTCAGACTTCGAATAATTCATGTAGGCCTGCGGTTTTTAAATTTAGTTTGCCTGACGCAAAGAACATTTAGTAAAGTTGTACAAACTGGTTATATTTCGACCACTGAAATTTTCAATCACAAAGGATTGCGAAGTGGAAGAATGCGCAAGTCTCGCTACGGCGCTTCAAAGAAAGCTGGAAATTAAGAATAGATCTGTTTTGGCACTGCTTGCTGCTACAGAGTTCAGATTTAGTTCAGATTTTCGTCAATTATTTGAAGCTAAAGATTAAAACATTCAGAACTATGACTTTACCCACTGTTCGGTATGGATATGAAATTCAGTCTCTCACTCTACGAGAAATGGTGGGGGCTTCAGCGAATAACTTTTTCCTCCCGAAGGGTAGGCCATAAACCGTGTACGAAATTTGACATGCCCGGCCCAGGGGCAAGAGCAGTAGCAGGATCTGAACGGCAAAGCATTCGCTTTTATTCAGAAGATACCCGTTTCTGGTACCTCTCGGAATTCCTCTTGTCTTATTATAAACGCCACAAAGCACGCCGTCCGTATTTTCACTTCATTTTCTACCATTCACTACAGATGTTACCATATTCGTAGCCACATAATTCCTATAATCGATATGTTGTTGAATATTTATTAGTTACATCACCGCAAGGCTAAAAGCCTGTTCCGACCTCAAACTAACATAGTCTTTTCTTCCTGGTTTTGAGCCCGGTTTTCGTGTCGACAGACTTAGTCCCCTTTTACAAAACGCCCTTTGCTTCATCTCTGTCTTTCCTATGAAGTAGTCTGCATTTCCACTCCACTGCTCCGGGCCCAGTTCTCATGGATGCCGCAACAGATACAGCTAGAAGAAGAATGTTCTATCTGCCATATCACTGGTAATGATGATCTTAGTATGCATTTCATATGGCGAAGTGAACCTTAGCGACTTAGGGCTTTGGGATGGGCCTTGAAGCCACGCTCAGAGCAAGTCTGCAGCGATCTCATTTTAATTCGCCTCACATTCACGCTGCATGCACAACTTGTAAATGAATGGAAGAGGCTGACGGAAAGGTTACCGCCACACTACATTCCTACGCCACCGCAGCCCGCGGACTACATTCCTCTTCAAGAATGATCTAAGTTGTTGTTATGAATATTTTGTTACTGCACACATCGCATCTTACGTCTGTGTGACAAGGCAGGCGGTCGGAATCATTAAACCTTTAAAGCCTACAGGTTAGTATACGAACCGCCAGGGTTTGCGCTAAAATCTCTGCGTTATGCCCAAACAATATATTTCCGTATTCCGTTTAATTATTGCAATCAAGAACCATTACCTACATATACAACATTCATGGACTGGTCTTTGGTCTTTATAATATAAGCACGCAGTGTTTTCTGTGAGGTACGAAATGAATACAAGTGCAAACGTATCTACAAGGCAGCTGGTCCTGTTCTCGCACACGATGTTCTAGCCACCGAGTCATGGGGATGTAATAGAAATTGAGCATTTTATGACATTCGTATCAGTAAGCCAGTATGAAGCAGGTAGAGGTATGATCAGACTACTCATAGACAGGCCAGCAATTTATAAGGGGAAATCTTTCGTACTTGCAAGCCTCGAAGGATGAAGCCGGAACGGGTCTAAGTTATTCAAGTGGTGGATATGATAGAGAGAGAACCGCTTTATTTTACACAACTGTCAATTGCTAAGATTACGTGACGTCAATGGTAGTGGAATGAAATGTGAATATGCAGCACTGGTAGCACGGCATGGCAGGCTGACACGGAAGTACTCGGCGATAAAGCTATCCCGTTGCCATTTTGTGCATAACAAATCCCGCATGGACTGAACCTGTCTTGCAATAACTATTATGAATAACAGAATCACCTAATTTGAGGGGCACACCCAAGGGGGGGGGGGATTCCCGGGCTGCAGCCCCACCAAATCTAAGTTTAAAAAAAAACACAATTTTGCATGCGTTTTTACGTGATTTACCCTTCAGTCGAAATCAGCCAAAGCGAAATCGGCAGATGACTGGTACATTAGACCCTTGAAAAATAAAATAGTATACTCGGTAAGTCTTTATTGAAACCAAAAGACCAAGAAAATTTGTGATTTAAATTAGGCGAGTGAGTCATGAAACATGTAGTTACATTTGTACATTTTCAAACAGTGTTAGGTTACATTTATACTTACGACATGATTTTTATAACACCATTTTTAAAATCGAATATGAATTATATATAGCTTCAGGATCAGCACCCCCCGTGAAAAATTCTGCATGCGCATCTGCCCCAGTTTCGTGCCTAAGAGTGGATTACGATAGGGTTAGGAGGCAAGGTCTTTTGAGCACTGAAAGGAACCGTTGGATTATATAAATGTCCGAAAGTTTCTTGACTACCTGAGAGACTGTCAGCTTGTCAATAGTAACTCTACCGCAAGAAGTCGGTTGCTTGATTGGTTTGTTAGGTGATGAGTTACTGTCAACTATAAAAGCGAGAAGAAATGACAGGAAGACATTGTGGAAATGCGTCGGGAATCGTCTGCGACCAAATTTAAGCAACTATTTCGGACGGAAGGAAAACAAGAACAGCATGTTTCTTGATATCATATCTACAGACAGAGATTCGACATTGAAACTTCCAGACTAGGTGAAAGAAGCGATAAAAAACAATATCGAAATAATAAGTACTTCAGTGTTTGTAATCTTAAAGTTTTCCATGTTTTCCGTGCATTAGGCAATTCTTAATACAATCCCATCACCACTAGACAGTTTTAATAAATATTCGTAATACATACATATATAATTATATATACATATATATACTTGCTGCTATGTCTTATACTTGTAGTAGCTACGCTTTCTATGATAACACACACTAGTGCTTTATACATTTTTCCTGTTGTATTAAATTCTCCTTGATGATAGCCCAGCAGGGCCGAAATATGTAGGAGAAGTTACATGTAATAACAATATTATAAAATTGCCTACAAGTGCAGTTTGTTCGGCTTATATTAGACTAGTAATCAGTCTTTGTCAATTACTTGACAAAAACATAATGGAATTCTGTTCACTTGGTGTATTATACCTTATAAAGACAAACTATCTTCAAAAAAAAGCGTATTGTTTTAAAGATAAACCTTCTCTACATTTTAATTAGCGACGTTTAAGTTTTGTGATATATGTTAACCAGTTTTCCCATTTTGTTCACCGTAAAATACAGATTTTAGTAATGATAAAAGCAGGATAAATTTGAATACTGCGAAAAGAAGCTAATCCGAATTATGAAGCACAGACAATAACGTATTCAGTGATGTAAAGTGCGTATATATACATATATATATATATATAAACCTATGGGAATATTCGACAATTAAATAAGGTTCAACAGTCGTACAATGGAAGCTGTGAAACTGATAAATACAATTTACTTCATGTTTTTTTTTAATCTCTAGTAATATTACTCTGTCTAAATATCAACAGCCAGCTCATATGTTCCTTTGTTTTAATATCAATAACTGCAAGTACAAAATTGATGACTGCTTTTGTACTTTATTTCATTACAAAGTATTTGTACTAAGAACCCTTTTTGAATGGAGATTACCCTAAAGTACGAGAAACATTGGTCGAGTTAAAACCAAAATGAAACCCATCAATTATAAGGGCAATCCTCCCAATGGTACATTTCTTCGACAAACGCGAACATAGGATGGCAAACAAACATGTTTTCTCCTGTTATCGTTTACTTTATGCGCTCCGTCCAAGGAGTAAATTAGTAGAATGACTTCGATGAATGTATGTCCTAACGATGAATTTATGTCCTAACGATGAATGTATGTCCTAACGATGAATTTATGTCCTAACGATGAATGTATGTCCTAACAATGAATGTATCTCCTAACGATGAATTTGTCCTAACGATGAATGTATGTCCTAACGATGAATTTATGTCCTAACGATGAATGTATGTCCTAACGATGAATTTATGTCCTAACGATGAATGTATGTCCTAACGATGAATTTATGTCCTAACGATGAATGTATGTCCTAACGATGAATTTATGTCTTAACGATGAATGTATGTCCTAAAGATGAATTTATGTCCTAACGATGAATGTATGTCCTAACGATGAATTTATGTCCTAACGATGAATTTATGTCCTAACGATGAATGTATGTCCTAACGATGAATTTATGTCCTAACGATGAATGTATGTCCTAACGATGAATTTATGTCCTAACGATGAATTTATGTCCTAACGATGAATGTATGTCCTAACGATGAATTTATGTCCTAACAATGAATTTATGTCCTAACGATGAATTTATGTCCTAACGATGAATGTATGTCCTAACGCAACATATGCTGCTTCTTCATGCGTGTATGTTATGAGAGTCGCCTACATTTAACACTTTTGCGGCCCTGCTAGCGATCGCGGGTGATCATTCACAAAAGGAACTGGAACGCGACGACTGGTAGTTTGGTGGATGGGTACCATCGTTTCGGAGTATCATGCTGCTCCCTTGTTCAGGGTAGTAATTCGAACAGCAGGTTCCTCCGTAGCGTTGGTACCTATCTACCCCGCAGCATCACGGTAGCGTCTACGTACAATTAACACTCGTAGGACTAAGTCAAGAAGACGCTAAAGGGACGGCAGAATCGGGTCGGACTACGACGCCAAGGTCGCGATAGTAAATTGGTTCCAGTCACAGCACATCAAGTTGGTTGCAGAGGGGTCTAGCGGCTAGTGAGTCATACGATGCCTGCCGCAAAGCCCATGAAGACTGTCGTAGCACAGTCTACTACACCTTCGAAGAAATCCGAATAAATTTTATGCAACCAGTCTCATTCTCTATGTAATTAAGATTTTCTTTAAAATGAATGCAGAATCTAAAACAATGTATTTTTATCCTGAAACCCAAGAAGAGCAAACAAAATCTCATTACACAGGATTTCGTAGTTAAACCAAACAATTTCCGAGTATAGGTCCGCGTAACCACTCCTAGCTCGCTGATTTGTGAAAGAGTAAATCTGTCCGCAAAGACTGAAATTATAAATCATCACGACACTAAAAATGTAATGATTCAAATACAAAGAATTTTAATTTTGCCTGTTATTTTACATGCGTCTGAATCTTGGTCTCTCACATGAAGAGAACACAGCCTGACGTTTTCGAGAATAAGGCGCTGAAGAAGATATTTGGGTCTAAGGGGGAGGAAGTAACAAGGAACTGGATAAGACTGCATAACGAGGAGCTTCATGGTCTGTAATGCTCAACAAGTTCTATTCGGATGACCAAATAAAGAAAAATGAGATGGGCGGGGCACGTGGTCCGTATGGGGGAGAAAAAATACGTTTTTTGGGAGGTGGAACCTGACGGAAAGAATCACTTGGAAGACCTAGACAAAGATGGGAGGATAATATTGAAATGTATCTTATGTAGGATGGAAGGGCTGTAATCTGGCTCATAATAGAGACAAATAATGGGATTTTTAACAGCGGTGAAAAAATTTCAGGATATATAGATGCGGGGAATTCCCGACTAGCAGAGTTCGGACTCTGCTGCATGGAGTTAGTTGTTTTAATGTATTAAATTTCCATGTATAATTGTTTGAAACTGCATGCACACCCGATTTACTTCCGGAATGTGTTTGAAAAGGCAGTGGTGAACTTGCTAATGGGTCTAAAGTCAGTCAATTACTCATTCATTAGCTGCATTTCTTCCATAAAACTTCGTAATATCAGACAGAACGACGGTAAACGGAACATATTTGCCTCTTAGTTATCGACGTTAAAACAAAATAAACTAAACTAAGCAATGTCTATACTATACTTGAAAGTATAAAGCTTAATGTGCTTCCCATGTAAATATGGATTTACGTTCGTGTAGCTTATTGTAAGCCATAATTTTCATGGAGCAAGTTCAAAATGAACTCCACGCGGCTACTAAACCAGCTTAATGAGGTTTTAACCCCGGCCAACAAAATGAGATAAGACTATACTGTTAAACACGACAAGAAGCATCTGCCACAATAAGAAATTTTTATCACATCTGCACTTAAACAACTGCAAAGATTTCATAAAAAGATAGTCATTAACGTATAAACTATTGATAGATGACAAATATCTGCAGAAATGCTGAAAGTAAAAGACGTGAAGAATTATGAGAGAATTACAGTTTACAAAAGTAAAAAATTAAAGGTGTTGCCGTATGAACGTAAGGAAACTTTCTGCCAAATTGAGCTGTCATAGCTATTTTAAAAGAAGTACATTATAAACCAGAAGAAGCAATAAACTCTCCATAATAGTCATGAAAATTTACTGAAAAAAATGATGATGATGATGATCATCATCATATTTTTGTGCTTTTGTGTCCAGCTCTCCCTCTCTTTTTACATAAGCATTGAAATGTTTCACACCTCAAACCGCTGTTTGGAAATATTCTCTGAAAGTGATTTTAGTTTTGTACATTTTAAAAATTTAAAGTTTTAATTAGCTGTCATGAAGTCAACGTTTACTCTTGTCACATATGTAAAAAAAAATTAGCAGCAGCTTTCACTTCTGAAAGCATGTTGATATTTATAATTCAAATATATGCAACGTTTTCATTGCAAGTGTATTTGTGTACTGAGATTACTGAGGTATATAAAATCTTAATGTTGATTAACCGTTACCCTTACAAGCACAATTGCTATTATAGGTGGCACGTTCTCTAAAATCATAAAGTCTGCACTTTGCACACACAATGTATTTAACGTGTTTTGAGTATTGTCAGAATAAACAGAGACTATTTACCAGACAGCATCAACGCCTTGATTTGTAATTGAGACACACGGTTTTCTCTTTGAGGGAGAAACTAAACTGTTAAATCATACTTACATCCATTCCGTGCTTCATAGTGTTAAATGTTATTTCGGATCTATTGGCAGGGAGTAATTAACTAAAAAGCTGGTGCCTGATGTCGGCAATTAAATCCGGTAATTTAATTTACGATGAAAACAGTGCCGCTGCAAGTGTTACAGAAATGAACTTCTTGATCTGCACAACGGCTAAACGATTTATGATTAAAATTACTTATTCAGTAAAAATATCCTCTTCGACTGGTATTTGTATACCAATTCATAAACTGAAATTCATTCCACAAGTAGCTTTAATGGTCGTGTTGAAGGGACATCTTCATGTTGTGTAACAATATCATAGCTGACCTGACTCCCCAAAGTGAAAGAACAATGATGGTTGTTAGAAAGCTTGCCAACAGATACGACGGTTTAACAGTGAAGTAATGAACAACAGCAACAATAATAATAGCAATACTAATAGTAGTAATAATAGCAATAACAGTAATAGTACTCTGGGATGTATGACGTAATATAAGCGAATGCACAGTGCTGAGTATTGCTTACCTCCCAGGATGTAGAGGCCGCAGGCAACTAGTGTCTTGTGGTCGCTGTTGAAGTGTCCCATGAGGGCGAACATTGTGGCCACCAGCATCAACAGCACGCCCACAGCCTCGAACGGCGTCGACAGTCTGCAAGAAACACACAGACATGATCAGAATTAACTGCATGGAGAAGTGTCCTCCTTACAGTCGCTCAGTTGGTCAAACAATTCACCGCTATTATGGAAGCTAACGGTTCATTACTGTGTTCGCTGGAGCTTTTCGTGGGTCGCTCTGACAAACACTCGGCTGGCCATGAAATTCTTCGCCTTCTGTGATTGTCAGAGACAGGAAGTAACAGGAAAATGCAGAAACGTGTATCATTAGGAGGATCATTATTTGAGCCCTTCTGTCTGTCTGTCTGTCTGTCTGCATATCCGTCTACCTACCTAAGTAATCACCCACTCATGCCCCACCAATTCCCCTCAAGCATGCATGCATCCATCCATCCATCCATTGATCCATCCATCCAGCCAGCCAGCCAGCCATCTTGAAGCGCAGGATGTGACGTTGTGGACAGGATTCTTATGGCTAAGGACAGAGCCCAATGAAGGCCTCTTGTGTACATGGCAATGAATCCTCTGCTTCCGTAAGAGACAGGGATTTTGTTTGTCAGTTGATCGACTGTTGTGAAGGACTCTACTATATGAAATTAATCTGTAAGTACTGAATATTCAAAGAACAATTCTCAGAATACGTATGAATTTAGGATTAATATTTTAATATTAGTCAGAACCTCGCTGTAAATATTAAGCACACTCTAATGGAAGCAACACATAGCTTTGTGTAAGAAATCTTTTAGTCTATGACATGTGTTTTCGTTTATCCGTTGTCAGAATACTTCTCCTACCTAAGTACTCGAATCCTGATTCACAAAATAAACACACAAAACTGGAACATGTTATCAGGTAAATACGTGATGAATTCTGACTGACACAAAAGGGAGCCGAAGTATTTGAAAGAAAACTGTTTAAAAGCTCGAATATTATAACGTTTGAAGTAAAAAACGTAAGTTCGCAGAGCCTTCCAGAAGAGGGGCAATACAAAGGATTCAGAGCGTTTACTCAACGAACACCTTCAGAAGTAGAGTGTTTAAGAGGAAGCTCAGACACTTGTGAAAGAGGGTAAAAACCATGAAAACATGTGCAGCACCTTATCTCCACAAGGCCGGAATAATTTCACGTCACTGTTCCCATGTAACATCAATCGTCTACTACGATGTGTGCTGTACGTTCACGGGGGTCGACCCGTTCACAAGACGTATAATTTCGTAAGTAAAGAACTTATGCAGAGTGTGATTATAACGGAGAAATTCGTCCACTAGCGATCATCATCTCTTCCCAGCTCTGAAGCTGGCCAACACAGATTTCGAGATGACCGCGGAATAAAACATTTCTGACACGACATCTCATAACAAAACACAAGGACTTACAGTATACCAACCGGGAAAAGAAAAACTCATCCTACGATGTGATAAACTCCTCAGTTGTGGCGGGCAATATCTAGAAAAGTAGTGGCATGGCAGTACAATTAAATCTGGCGTACTCTTATTAGAGATGAAAATACAGCAATCGTAAGTACCGCAGACTTATTTGCTGACTGACCCTCGTATATTCTGCCGTAAGTATGGGCGACCTAAACATAAACTGGCATTCCAAATCAGCAGTTACGAGAAGTTCGTACTTGAAGATGGTCATAACAGCACGGTGTATAATCCGTAAGAGGTGCGAAAAATGAACGCATAATAAAGAGGGTTTTCTGGATACCTTCTTGCATAAGATTTAATACGTTTTACAGCAGAAAGTTGCAACATGTAATTAGAATACATTTCGTACCCACATCTGTACAGAAAATTAATTAGAAATGAAACTGAAACGGAAATGTTACTATACACAAAGTAAAGTAAAGTTTTTTTTTATTAAAATCTCTTAGCTACAAGACATAAATGCATCTCATCAAGCTAAAACATATAACATTTTTCCATACGGTTACTTTTTAAAGAACTACAGGGGAATATGTTTTGTATTTGTCTATAGTAGGATGTATTCAATGTACACCGACTTTGTTTTCATGTATTTAAATTTGCAACAAATGAATTTTTTTCCCAATGGCTCGACAGCCCCTTGGAGGCTTAGGCCGCCTCATTATTCGAGGCTTCACGATCACACTTTTTAGACACACCACATTCGGTAGGACTCCTCTGGACGAGGGATCAGCCCGTCGCAGAGACCTCTACCTGAGAACACACAACACTCACAAGAGACAGACATCCATGCCCTAGGCGGGATTCGAACCCACAATCCTAGTAAGCGAGCGGCCGCAGACCCACGCCTTAGACCGCGCGGCCACTGAGATCGGCAACAAATGAATAACATGACCAATTAATCACAAAAATCGGAATATTTTGGATTTCACGTCTACCCGAAACTGAACAGACGTTTCTACGTGCAATTCTTTATTATTTATATGTCACATACCAGACTTGTATAGTAACAAAGTCCGCCTGCACAACACTGTGTCCACAGCGTTTCAATACGTTTCCGGAGTACACATATTACATACCGTTAGCGTTTATTACCTCTTAAAGACACTGTCAGCCAGTAATTCGGACTTTACAGCACTGAATGATATGGTGGTTAGTGCATAATGAATTAGAAGGGATGTGGACCAAAGCCGACATCGGAACACTGAACGGGAGTTTCAACTCAAAGTTACCTGATACGAGAAACCCCTTGATTCGGCAACCTGAGAGGCACTTATGCTCACCAACCGCTATCTGAAGTCACCCGCTGTCTTAACCAAAGGCAAATGAAGCTCAGCATGTCGGTCAAGGCTGCCCGTAGCAAGAAGGCCAAACTAAATTAGTGTCTAAAATCATTCGGCTACAATGACTGAGGTTTTCCGTGATTTTTCTTAGTTGTAAAGCACATGCCAGGTCATAGTTAAACCATGGAGGCCTTCGGCCAAAGCAATACAACCTTTTCGTGTATTTTCCTTTACTAAATTATTTTCTTTTACTACATCAACTAAATGCACATAAAACATACACAACAGTATAGCCATTTTTCATTCCAACATGCTTCAGCACTACTGTGCCATCTTCAGGGATGTTTTACATCAAGGTTTAAAACTAGCTAAAATATGATATATTGCATTCGTAATATTTGTATATACTGTACAGCATTTCGCAGTAAGGTTCAATTTGCCGAGTGGTACATACATAGTCTGTAATACATTAGAGCAATATATGTGTACATCGTATTATTTTAACAGTTATTACGTGTAAAACCAGTAAAAATAAAAATTTGATTAAAATTTGTGTTTACAGTAGGCTATAATCTGAAATACTCTCCATTGTTCCTTTTCTTGTAATTTAAAACCAGAAATTAAAAATACAAATTAAAAATTCTGACCCTGGAATACATTCATAAAGGGTAAATATTCGAAATAATTCGGCATAAATACCTCTTGAAAACATGAACAAATAAATGGACTTGTTTTCTTTTAACACTTCCTATGCTGCAGAAACATGTTTGCACGTGGCCCATCTTCAGATACTTGGGCTTTAACAGTGGTGATACTGAACATGTTACACTGCGTCTTTGGGTAAACAGCTCCAGACGTTTCGAAGGTTCGTAGTGCCTTTAATTTTTCGGGCCAATTAGACCAGCAGCAGCTTCAGCACTCTTCTAGAATCACTTGATCCTAAATATGAAGGAAATATGATCGTTCGAAACGTCGGAAACTATTTACCCAAGAAAACAGCGTAACATCACAGAGGAGCCGAATTCTGGACCGTCAACCTTATTCATGTTATCTTCAAAGTATATCAGTAAAAACATGCCCAATCTCTATAATTCCACAAAGTGAATTCATAAGTATTACGAAATACAAAAAACTGTCCATATTACTGTTGAAAATTTAAAAATAAGTATTACTACAATGCTACATTACGTTATCTACCTTCAGTGAGATAACGAAATCTGGTATACCCTGTTATCATGCAGTACATTACATGATAACACAAAAAATAAGTCCGAGGTTGTAATGTTGCATTTCTGAGTTGGCATACCGTGCCCTTTGCTTCAGAAATGCCGCATTTGTAGAGGATACGGTAACCGCTGTAAATTCCTTTCTGGCCAGTAGTACTCCGAGCCACAGAGCTTTACTGACAGTTGCACAAACAGCAGCAATAAACCCGCAAATGTATCCACATACTGCAGCGGGAGGTATCACGGCACAGCTCTAGCAGCTCCTTCTGCTGTATGTTATATTATTTCAAGTACAATAGGGTCATTTGGGAGCGATTAGATTCCTAGATATAAACACGTTTATACGAACACTGGGTAAACTATTTACATAGCTAAAACGGAGCGACGAAATCTGCGATTAAAGCAAGAAGTTCTTGCGAGAACACAAGCAAACTATTTTCCTTAAAATGTTTAAATGTGAACGATGCAGATATCAGTAAATACAAACTAACAATTACACAATTTAGTATTTTATTTCGTGTTCAAGAATAGGGTACTGAGGAGGATATTTGGGCCTAAGAGGGACGAGGTAACAGGGGAGTGGAGAAGACTAAATAACCAGGAACGTAATGCTCTGTACTCATCACTAAATATTATTCGGGCGATCAAATAAAAAAGAATTAGGTGGGCGGGACATGTAGCACGTATGGGGAAGTGAAGAGTTGCGTACAGGTTTTTGGTGGGGAGACGTAAGGGAAGAAGACTACCTGAAAGACCCAGGCGTAGATGGGAGGATAATATTAAAAAAAGTATTCAAGAAGTGGGATGGGGGTGTGTACTGGATCGGTATGGCTCAGAATAGGGACAGGTGGCAGGATCTTGTGAATGCGGCAATGAATCTTCGGGTTCAATAAAATGCGGGGAATTTCCTGACTAACTGAGGAACTGTTAGCTTCTCAGGAAGGGCTCTGCTCCATGGAGTTAGTTAGTTAGTCTTTTATTCCTGTGCATAACTTAAGCTTGTAAATATTCCCATAACTTAAAATTGTCAAATACTCGAATAGCATGAAGCTTTCTCACAGTCGCCATGTTGCTAATTGTTAAAATATCAAATTTCATACAGAAACCATAAGAACGACTTATGGACATAAAATTTCACACCCGCAGTTCGGACAGTCTATAATTTGTTACAAAACCAAAAATAAAGTTCACGCGGTAGCCATGGTGTTGTTTTAAATCCTACACAGACTGCTCACAATTTTGCACGTTTAACAGAGTTTACAATTTTAAAAGTTTACAACATTAATTACGACGCAAATTTTGATAACTACCGTACGCAGCACCATTGTCCTTTCCACCTCGAAATTAGCACGGTCGCCAAACGATGGCTGTAAATTAAAATTACAAGGGAGCGTGACCTCCACCGTCACAATGTTCACACCTAATCAACTTGAGTCCGTTCAAGGCGGAGAGAAGCATTAATTTTTAAATATATTTTAACAAAATCTTCCCACGTGCGTCTACATCTCCCAAGTAGCCTCCTCTTTAAAGTTTTTAAAACAATTCTTTTTACACATAACTCATTTTTTCTTTGCGTGTTTTATGTTCCTCCAATCTAATTATATTTGATTTTATCACACAGATAACATTCTGAATGATTACAGATTTTGAAGCATCCCATTACGTATTTTTCTCTATCTTCCTGTTAATGCCTCTGTTTGAAGACCGGGGGGGGCTTCTTCCGAGGAGGTACGACGTAGCAGAATGAAGCTGACCAATCGCAAAAAACTCTAGTGCTGAGGATATAAGTGCAGCTATACAGCCCCCTTCGTCGACCTCAGTGGACTAGTGGTTAGCGGGTTCGATCCCGACCGAGGTCGATGGATTTTTAAGGGTGATAAAAATCCGGAGCACCACTTCCTTCGGAGGGGAAGTAAAGCCGTCGGTCCCATGTCGTAGATTTACGGCATGTAAAAGAATTACGGGCATGAATAAAAATGTTGCGTAAGCCAAATTGCCTCCATTTCTCGCCCAAGTCTCCTGACTGCCTGCCAGATGGCTCTGGCGGGCACATCAGGATCGATAGAAACAGTAGCGCGGCCAGTTGACCAGTCACCAACTGCCAGGAATGCGCATGACTTAGTAACCTCGAAAAGAGGAGGCAAGAGGAGGCCCGGGCCCATATAGGGCTGTTGAGCCATGGTTATTATTATTATTATACAGCCCCCTTCGCATGCATCTTCATGGTGTGCTGTAGGTAACATTAGCACAGCACTAGCAGTAAAAAAACAACATTAAATACATAAACTACACATTGTTTTGTTAGGTTCTATATTATATAATGGTCCTATACCACCACCAATGTCTTATAAAGTGAACTGGGTTCCAAGCAGAAGTGAATGAACCTTTTGATTGTCTCCGGAAGGGGAGAAAAAGGAATGGGGCTATAAATCAACTAAAGTGAAGGCGAAGAAGAAGTGGGCTGAACATCATGTTAGCCTCAAAGCCCAGATTTATGAACAGTATCAGCATTCATCTAAACAAATAAATATCACAGGAAATGAAACTGGTTCTAGGGAAGGTATTCCTTTAAGAGTCGAGAAGATACAAAGCAGAGAGATTATATTAAAAGGGAATATTACAAAGAAGAAAAAAAATAGTTCCTTTGAAAGTCTCTACGAATATCAGAAAAGTTTGAAATGTGAAGAATGCCAATCTCAGAATGCTCACTAGAGCAAGATATTAGTATGAACGAAAAGTACTGTGGTAAGATATCTGCCCAAAATAGAGGAAATAATATTCTTAAGCAAACAGCGATCACTTTATTTCTTATTGAAAAAAGTTTGTAGAGTTTGTAGAATAAAAGTTCAGATGTAATTTTCATCATCGCGTCTGTATTTCTTTTCGTATATAATACGATATATAACAAGAAACATCCTAAAAGAAATAAGAATTCAGAACAGGAAATTAACACTATCCTGCACCTAACTTTTAGCCAGCTACATCCATGCCACATACTTAAACCCCATTCCTTCAAACCCCATGGTCTATAGGCCTCTTACGTCTCTCCTTTTCCTCCTCCTTCTTCTTCTTCTTCTTCTTATTCTTCAACACCACAACTTCGAGCCTTGCCCTCTTGTGTTTCTTCAGCTTTCGAGACATGCGATATTTTACGGGGAGAAGTCCCCTCGCCCAACCCCCAAAATGGAGAAGCAGGTGCCGTATTTATGACTCACGGATTCAGGTTGGCCGATCTATACCCCCAGGCACTGGGTAGATCGGGACCTCGGAGCGCCACTTCCCGTACTCACAATAATTGTGAGCCCCTGAGGGGGCCTTAATGTTTTGCTTTTCCGGTTAATGTTTTGTACGCTAATGTTTATCTCCATGGGCATTGAAAAGGTTTTAGTGACATTTTAACGGTTATATTTGTTCAGAATACGGCATGAGCTTAGGTTACGTTCATCAGAGAACAGATATGCAGAGATTGTATGGTCATGGCAGTAAGGTGGAATGACACACTTGTACGAAATAGCTGAATGTTACACCTCCTCTTTACCGTGCTTCACCTCTTAACCAACCAACCAGCCAAACAAGCAACTAACTAAATAAACAACCAACTAGATAACCAGTTAAATAAATAAACAGATAAATAAATAAATAATAAATAAATAAATAACTACAAGGAGCACAGTCCTCCAGAACACAACAATTGTTCAGCTAGTTAATAAATTCCCCGAATTTAATGAAACCCGAAATATCTTAGCCATGTACACAAGATTCCATCACTTGTGACTATTCAGAAACAGATGACTCCAGTCTCAGACTATTCCATCCTTTATTACAAAATCCATTACATTCCAGTCTACGTCTTCCAAGCGGCCCATTTGCTTCAGGGTTTCCACAAAAAAAAAACTCTACGAATTCTTTACCTTCTTATGCGTGCTATATGTCCAGTCTGTTAAAAAGATAACTGGCTCATCAGAAAATAAAGTTTAAAACACTTCGCCGTCAGTTAGCAGTTTCACAGTACACATGAGTTTGCTTTTATTTCTATGTTTGCTTTTATTTTTATGGCGCTACAGCTCAACTCGGGCCTGGGCCGCATCATTGTTGACGTTTATAGGACACACACAATTACATACACACACACACCCGGTAGAACTCTGAAAAAGTGATCAGCTCGTCGCAGAGACCGCTACCTACACAACACACAACAAACACAAGAGACGAACATCTAAGCCCTTAGCGGGATTCGAACACGCGATCCCAGAAATCCAGCAGTCGCAGACCTACGCATTAGACCGCACAACCACCGGGATTGGTTGAGCTATGCTATTACGTGGATCGGTTATACAGATGTCACAATGTGCAGGCAGTATATATCACAAATATCAGTTTATATTAGCTAGATACATCATTTAGACGAAGGATGGTGAGGAATTATGATTTCTAACCAA
This sequence comes from Reticulitermes speratus, assembly GCA_021186555.1. Classification (NCBI taxonomy): domain Eukaryota; kingdom Metazoa; phylum Arthropoda; class Insecta; order Blattodea; family Rhinotermitidae; genus Reticulitermes; species Reticulitermes speratus. The sequence goes on along the minus strand of JAJKFL010000008.1, from coordinate 16,942,711 downwards.
TAACAGAACAGGAGAGATTGCTTGGAAATGATTATGTTAATATGGACGACATTTGGAACGTTGCTACATATACGTTGTAAAGAAAATTACATTTATACAAGGTAAGATTCGGAAATAAGATGTTATTTATGGTTATGACACATGAAACTGATTGTATCTTAGTAGCTTAACAAAGACACTTACACACGAAATTAAAGTGAATGGCTGACCGAATTATTAGTACTATTATTATTTTATCATGTTTGGTAAGCTAAATTCAAAGCCTCCATTTCTCATTCAAGTCTCCTGACTGCCTGCCAAATGGCTCTGGCAGTCACATCAGGATCGATAGAACAGTAGCGCGGCCAGTTGCCAGTCACCAACTGCCACGAATGCGCACGACTTAGTAACCTCGAAAGAGGAGGCAAGAGGAGGCCTGAGCCCATATAGGGCTGTTGAGCCATGGTTATTATTATAATATATATATATATATATTATTATTACTTTATCACTTTTATATATGGTATTTACAATTACATGCCTGAAACAAACCATATTACTAGGGCATATAATGTTGCAGGTATTCTGAGGTTACAATTTCTGTTACATGTAATTTTGTTTTCCATGATCAACGTTTTGTACTTTTATTATTATTTTAGTATCATCAAGTGCAGGATGAAGACAATAACTTTTGTAGCGTCACAGCTCGGGCAGTCAGTCGTCATTGCCCACCGCAGAGGCAGGGACTTGATCCCAGGGCAGTCCGTGTAGGATTTGTGTTTGTCAAAGTGGTATTGTAACAGCATTTATCCAGATTCCTCTGTTTTTCCCTGCCAGTCATCATTTCAGCAACAAACAGGCCCATTAGCAGCTGCAATACGAAGGGATTCAATCTCACACCGACCCACGAATTAAATAAAGTACTCATTGCCTTTAGTGACAACGGAATGACGCATAAGATGCTTCAAAACCTGAACTTGTAAGAAATATTATTTTTAATAGTGATTACATGCCGATCCCAGTGGCCGTGCGGTCTAAGGCGTGGGTCTTCGGCCACTCGCTTACTAGGATCGTGGGTTCGAATCCCACCGGGGGCATGGATGTCTGTCTCTTGTGAGTGTTGTGTGTTGTAAGGTAGAGGTCTCTGCGACGAGCTGGTCCCTCGTCCAGAGGAGTCTTACCGACTGTGGTGTGTCTCAAATGTGTGTGACCTTGAAACCTCGACGAAACGAGGAGTCCCAGGCCCATATAAGGCTGTCGAGCCATACAAAAAAAAAATAGTGATTACATGCCCAGTGCTTAATATAGGTAAGGATAAGTATTTTGTAACTGTAACGTACCAAAATAAACATCATCATTATATCATCATCACTATCACCGTCAGCAACAGCAGCTTAAAATCTTACGTAATCCCTTCTCTTACCTGGGAATATAAAAGATTAACACATACAAAATTCTAATTTGATTGTTTCTGAATTGGAAAGGAATTTAGTTTCTAACCCTAGAAAAAATGTAAAACCGGTGTTTAATGAATAAGCGTGGAGCAGAATTACAAAAGGGAATATTATACAAGCAGGGCCGCTGTAATTTGATATCAAATGAACAATTAAGCAGGCAGAACATGCTTGAGAGGGCTGAGAAATGCATACAAGATTTCAGTCGGAAAGCTGAGAGGAAGAGACCACCTGGAAGATTTCGGCGGATGTGCGGTTCGTATTAAAGCGGATCTTAAAGAACTGATGAGTGTGGGTGTATTTATAACAAAGAGCTATACACACATGTATTTGTAACAAAGAGCTATACCAGTGTATTTAACAAGACTAACACGTGTATTTGTAACAAAGAGCTATACACACGTATCCTACATATTTCGGCAGTCGGAGAGTTCCTAATTACGGAAAGTTTAAATTTTCAAAATAAACATAAGCATACAGGAAGAAAAAAATATCTCTAGTAATGAAGCGAAGCGTCATTTATTTTTAAGGGCATGGCCTCCTGTTACTGAAAGCTTTATGAACTAGGGGTTAACAAGCAACCAAACACCAACAGATATAGATCGCTTTTGCACTACAGAATCTTTTAAGATCACCTAGCAGCCAGACGAAGGGAAACTGGGAGAGAAACACAGAACAGCTTACAAAATGATTTCATATAAATTTATGAAGAGATGTAGCCAAGGTAAGTAAGGAAACACCAGAAAACAAACAACACTTTTACAGTACAACTAAGTTATGATCACCTATCATCCGGGCCAGACACAAAGAGAGCCGGAAAGAGAAACAAAGAACACTTCAGAAAGGATTAAAGATTAGGGAGACAAGAAGCGAAGCTCATACGACAACCACAAAGATGAGACAAAGAAACTGGGGATGTAACAAGAAGATGACAGTGGAAGGAGCAGAGTTAAGTTTGAGTATTTGAGGACTTTGAGCCCCAGTTAGCTTCCCTGTGCAGGATTGTAGGAATCTCAGGGGTGTAAACACTGAAGACTGGTGTCCTATAAACTTGCGGCAGGAAACTTTCAGCCGACTGGCAGACATTTATTGTTTGTAAAAGGGCAAAGTTGTCACTGACCACGCCATGAAGGCACACATGGGGAGTAGAGGTATAGCTCCACTCAGTCTTTACTTCGGCACTAGATGGAGATGAGTGGCTAACTTCAGACCTCGGTCGCTTTGTCCCCTTTAAAGAAGGCCAGTATCCATTAAAGAAGAGTCTGGGTGGGACCTAGAGCCGGTCTTGGACGTTTTGGGGAAGACAATATATTAATACGGGATTCGAATCCCGGATCGTCTAATCCGTAAGCTTAGTCACTACGCTACCTCGGCACATTTTCTTGTAAAAAGAGATAAAGCTATACCATTACAGGCCTGGACAGGCCCTTAGGGGTCCAGGACGTTGAGGCTCCCAGAATTTCTAGAAAATCGGCAAATGAAGGTGACAAGGTTGTCAGACTTAAGCACCGGATGCCTTTACCCCCCCCCCCCCCCCCCCGCAGGAGATACCACTGGTACTCATTACTGTTAGAAGCTGAGTCGATCGCAGTGCCATAGTGCTGCCGGAAGATATTTTGTTGTGGGTCTCCGACAAAATTTGTGCAAAATGTTATGTATAATGAAGGCACAGATAACTTCCACTTAATAAACGAGACCTGGTTTAGAAATAAAAGAATCAGTTCCGTAGCGTTTTGTAAGGATTGTGGTGGCATATCGACTATTTGATTCTAAGTGTAACAGTGCTGGTAAAAGAAATTTGAATATATTAATATATACGAATATACATTAATATATTCATATATGATTAAAAACGTATTATATTGGGCACGACCTTAAGTAAAACAAATATGATTCCAAAGCATTATAAAGAAATCGAAACCACTTTTTTTTCACATCGTACTTTTGCAGTTGCCTTGAAAACCTGACACAAAATGTGTCCTTCACTCTCCAATACAATGTTATTTCAGCGCATTTTTTAGCACTTTAGGCCAATAGCATCATGCATGATGAGGCAAGCGTTAACATACACCACTCACAGAAAGTACAAGAAATGTGCATAAAAATGCTGTCACAAAACCTGCAGGATGGATACTCCTTGCGAAAAAGAGGCATAAATTTAAGGATAATATTAAAATGGGTGTTACAGCAGGTTATGAGTTTGGGGGCTGCGTTCTTCTGATTCAGAATAGGATCTACTGGCAGGATTTTCCAAAAAAAAGTAATGTTTCTTCCGGTTCCATAAAGGCGGGGAATTTATGAACAAGTTAAGCAGCTAATAGATAATCAAGAATTTAGCTGTATGACGTCAGTTAATTAAGACAAAATAAAACCCATTCGAATAGCCACTTAGTTTCTCAGTTTCTAAGTTTGATTTCCAAACATCAGGTAACATCAGATGTGACAGAAATACATTTGTATAAACTTACACAGTCTGTAAAGTGACCAGTGTATTCACATCAGTGCTTACTGAACACATTGTAAGGAAATGAACTAAAAGATACGATGAAAATAAACAGAAGAAAGGGGAACGAAATAAGAAAAGAAAACATAGCAAAGTAATATGAAAGGGAGACAGTATGTTCCATTTGCGGATAGATCAATCCTAATCAAATTCGAAGAGGACCCAGGGCGGTAAGAAACGTCTACTTCGATTTTAGAACAAAAATTGCATTGTCTGTCCCCCTCACACTTTGTTGCAAGTGTAGTACCTTGTTAGTAACTCAATGAAAGCACTCTCTCACGTAACATCCGGGCAATAAAGACGTTAGTCCCGGCTGTTGCTTACTTTGCCATTTATAATTTGCAGGTACATTAGCTTTCAGTAAGACACAGGCACCCAACACAATTCGTGGTTGACAGCTGCTTCAGTACTGATACCGACCTTGAACACATAGTGTGCACTGAGCAGTATGTACTGTATGAACCCGGAAGACAGAAACTGGCAGTTGGAGAAAATTACGCAGTGAACAAGTTTATTCTTCAGAATATTTTATTAAGGGGTTCCGAAAATATAGGATGAAATGGGTAGGAAATATAGCACGCATGCTAGAGATGGGAAGTTGAAAAGTAGGGAAAGTGAAGCACGATTATCCGCAAAACGTGTCTGTATGTACGTAACATGAAAATCTTTAAAAAAAGCGGGTGTAATTATTGAATTGATTCAAATGCCTAGGAATGGAATCCAGTGACAGTTCTTGTCAACGGGATAATGAACCTTTGGGTTTCATAAAAGACGGACATTTTCTGACCGGTTCAGCTTTTCATGATGCAGCCCGATCAGCAGATTTAAATTCTTAGGGAAAAACGAGTTAGAACTGAAAAACAGAAGTTGAACCATAAGATAACACTTCAAAACTCGGTTCGTTTACTCGTACGATAGTTGACATTTCGAAAAAAACTTTTTCTTGGAAACATTACGTTCCCTTCTATACAGGAACCTCGTACGAACTCTTCAAAATATCACTTTAACAATCTAATAATAAGTCCATAGTCGGCAAATAGACGTGCATCCATATTGGTATTACGTTCGTGTCAAGTTTCAGCGATTCTCCAGCGCGGAATACACACACTTTCGCTTGAAAAGTTATTTAAGTTTTAATAAACAGACGTAAAAGGTATTGGGAATGAAGACTTACACACTTGATTCTTTTGTACAGCTTCTCGAGGTGCAGTAGGGCTGAACCGTGAAGGAACTGGGACGGATTAAGTTCGATTTTACTTCTTCTCTTCCATTCTTTCGTTTCTCTATCTTTCTTTCAGTTGCTTAGGTGCGGAGCACGAGTTTTCGTGCAAAAGGCTGTGGGCGGGGAGGTTAAAATGTTACTATCAGGTTCTTCACTTTATTTTTTTCCAGTAAAAGCGTGGCAATTTCTCTGAAGGTACAGAACACCTTGATATGTGTCTTCTGTCCCAAGAGCCTTCAGACTGTTCCAAATGTCGCTCCTACATTTTTTAAAAGTTGCAGTTACACTTCAAAAGAAAACAAACTTTTCTGCTTTGGAAAAATATGGGAATAGGAAACTTAGAAGAGGCTTAGTACACGGTCCATATTACAGGGCCAGTAGCTATCTTTCTACTCAGATAACGTCTGTCCACTAGCAAGCAATGCTGTCATTCTTTTCTGCCAAACTTGCTGCCTCAGGCAGGTCAGTATTGGCCCCGAGCTCAATGCCGCTGTCACAGCGAGAAGAAAGCAGTTTATATGGACCGAGAACAGACAGAAACATATTTTTACGGAGGCTGTGAACACAAATAACTCAACCTTGATTTCAGGCTTCCGCCGAGATGTTGATAAGATCTGCTTTCTTCTGGGATATTACGCGACTTCGTGTGGTACGTGTTTACCGACGTTTCGGTAAAAAGTGTCCTTCCCATCTTCACGGGTCAAGAGTCCGACTCTTGGCCCGTGAAGATGGGACCGACAAGTTGTCCCGAAACGTTGGTAAACAATTACCACACGACGCCGCGTAATATCTCAGAAGAGCGCAGATCTCACGAATAACTAAAAAATGCGATCAGTAACTGTGACACCAAATGTAATACGAATAATAATAGAAACGTTAGAAAAAGAAATAAATTAACTGCTCTATATCACAGATATTACTTCGTTTAGCTAGTAGGCATATTTTGGGTAACCACAGAAGACAGACATGAATTTGATAATGCAAGGAATTTCAACCACAAACAAGTATCTCCGTTCAAGAAGACGCTACACGTTTACTGAGCTACTCAACAAATTGTTCACCTTTTGTGGAACTCGAATTTTAATGAAGTTCTTCACAAAGCTGTCAATTGATCTTATCCTGCACAGGTTTAAATCAGTCTGGCCCTTAATACAAACCTATTAATTCTGTTGGATCCATTTTAGTAAGTCCTCCTATCTAACGCTGGATTTCCCGAGTAACATTTTGTATAGATTTATCGCTTATCTCATACGTCTTACATGCCCCAACTATCCAATCTTCTTGGTTTTACACCCTAATAATATTCGGTACAGCACCTGCTACGGGCACGCGGTGTCGCAGTTGGTTGAGGCACTGCGCTACAAACCGGAACGTCGCGGGTTCGATTCCCGATGGTGTCACTGGAATCTTTCATTGACATAATCGTTTCGGTCGCACTATGGCCCTGGGGTCGACTCAGCCTCTAATAGAAATGAGTACCAGGAATCTTTCCTTGGGGGAGGGGGGGGGGGGTAAAGGCGGCCGGTGCGTAGGGCTGACAACCTTAACACCTTCATGTGCCGATTGTCTAAAAATCTGGGAGCCTCAACCTCCTGGATTCCTAAGGGCCTGTCAAGGCCTGTAATGGGATTGCTTTACCATTTACAGCACCTGCTATAAAACTCATCACCATCAAATTCGCTCCACAGCCTCTCACATCTCTCGACCTTAGTTCCAAATATTATTCTCAGCAACATGTTTCGAAGTATCCTCGATCCATACTTCTGCCTTACGATGAGAGACCAAGTTTTACATCAAGGCATATAAAAACAGCAGGCAAGATTAAAGTTTCATTCATTTTAATCTTCACGTTTTCATACTGTAGAAGGGAAGACAGAAGACTGTGAAATGAATGTGAGAGAGAACTCCCTGAATGTAATCAGTTCTTAATTTGTTCGTGAAGGTAATTTTCATTTGTTACCCCCCGTTCTCAAATACCTGTACCTTATTACACTTCTGAGCAATTTGTTAGCTATCTTTATATTAGTATTCTCTTGTGCCCTCTGTAAGTCGGGGTAGCACAGTGACTTGGCTACGGTCCAGACAACCGAGGGTTCTTGGTTCAATTTCCGGCAAGGTCTGGAGATATTTCTCTTCTCCCAAGCGTTCAGACGGCTATGAGACCCAAACAGCCTCCAATTCAATGAGTCTTATGGGCTTTTTTCGCAGAGTTAAAATGGCCGGGACAAGAGGCTAAGCACTCACCTCCATCTATTGCTGAGGTTATAAATAAATGGTCTACATCCGTTCCCCAGTTAGCCTTCATTTCGTGCACAGGGGTAACTTTACTGTCAGCTCTTTTCGTGCATACTAGTAACGAAATATGAACATATAATTAGGTTTCTCGTCATTTCCTTCTTGCTTTTGATGAAATTGCGTAGGAATGCATAGGCAAAGAAATACAGGACTATCGCTTTCACATTTAGCGCGATGTAACGGTTTCAATGGGCACGAAATGGTGAAATTGAATATGGACAAGTTTCAAAGCCAGACGGCATAAAAGGCCGATGCTCTTCAATCATCGCACCTTACATTAATTGCTAACGTTGCTATGGTTATCAAATACGGCACATTGTAAATTTCTCCTAGGATACCAGACAATATCTAGCAGGTTCTTTTATGATTCTACATGCAATAATATTCTGTTAAGTAGCAGAAAAGTATGAGCCACTTAAGCGTTTAATATGCAAAGTTCATAAAGTAGATGCGTAGGTCTAAAAGGATACAATACCTAACACCCTCTTCTCACCATCTCTATATATCACTTCATAACCAAAAATAATTTTCGAATAAATACGGCACATGTGATCTATACTGGTTGCTATTATTATGAATTCATTTTTGTATATTTCAGGGCAAGAAAACGTAAATCGAACTAAAACGTAAGAGACATTTATAATTTCTTGAAAAAGCGGTTAACCGCACTAAAAGACGGTAAATTACATTACATTTTCACATTAATTATATTTAATGCCCTGTAGGCAACTACGTCTTTATAAGGAAATTCGCAGAATTGGTAAAAAATTTCGTTAATTTTATGAAAAAAGGATACTAAATCGTTTCCTTACATTTTCAGTAATAGACCCTATTTTGAGTCAGACGAATTCAATCCGCACGTTCATACTTTTCTTTAAGATCCATACTAAGATTATTCTTTCGTATACCCCTAGTTCCAGCAGCCAATCACTTCATTGCAGATTTTCCGACTCAAGAGTTTCCATATATTCGCCATCTTCCCCGTACTAGTTACATGCCTTGCACCCCTCGTACTTGCTCGCGTTAATGAAGTAAGGTAAAGAATATAAATAATAAAATTCATCATTACGTAACTTTTACCGAATTCCTGTTATAGCAATCATTCCCCATTTCATTCGATGCTATTATAAATTCTGCAGTTGATAAGGCGTTATTAAATAACCTAAAATGTTGAAGCCGATCCCAGTGGCCGTGCGGTCTAAGGCGTGAGTCTGCGGCCGCTCGCTTACTGGGATTATGGGTTCGAATCCCTCGGGGGCATGGATGTCTGTGCTGTTGTGAGTGTTGTATGTTGTCAGGTAGAGGTCTCTGCGACGAGCTGGTCCCTCGTCCAGAGGAGTCCTACCGACTGTGGTGTGTCTAAAGTGTGATCGTGAAGCCTCGAAAAATGAGGCGGCCTAGGCCCCCAAGGGGCTGTCGAGCCATTGGAAAAAAAATGTTGAAAATGCAAGAGAGAACGATCTTCAGCAACAGCTTTCTAATTCCAACCACCTTAACGAATATTGCGACTGTTGTGTTCGTAGTTATCCTGCTAAGGATTTATCAACTACAGTAAGAAACTAGTGACGGGAATTTTATACAGGTTTCGCAGGCACAGTTTATTATTGCAAAACTATCTGCGCTACACAACAGAGACACAGAGTGTTACAGGGGAATAAATAAAAAGAAGACGGAAGAAAAGGCGAGAAGGAAACCCCCGGTTTTAAAATCCTGTACAGTATGACTTTGAAATGCTCTTCTGGTCGAATTTCCTTCCCGAATTGTACAACGGAGGCTGTAAACTTTGAATGACATGCGAGAAATCTTGAGGTGAATGGGGAGGCTGTGGGGCTGCAGTGGCATCCTGTCGCTACAGGCACGGCAAAACACGCCGACACAAGTCCAGATATCTCACGTCTCCCTGGGTCTGAAAACCTGGCAAGATGGTGACAATGAAATGCTCTGCTGTTACCATTTGTAGTGGAGTTTGATGAGTGTTCTGAATTGGCTGCTAGGAAGCAGCTATAAACCAATTAGATGTTTCATGCATAACAGTATATATATTAAACTCATACATTTACATTCTAATGATATATGCCTCAAACGTTCATCATTACAGAAACATTGTATAAACAATATCCTGAGTTTCACTTGGATGTAAGTTACACAAACTAATTACAGAGTAAACCAACACCATAATCTGCTTTAAAACCTTTTACCATGAAAATGGAGGTAGCACCTTTCTTAGAAAAGCTGTAACCGCATACAAGTGTACACAGTGTCGTGACGTGAGCGACCAAGTTGTAATTACCACCTGCACTACAAATTCAACAAACCACTTAAGGAACTTGTGCGACGTGAAGTTGACAAAGAAAGAGAAAGGGCGATGAAAGGCAAAAGAAACGAGAAAAAAGAAAACGAGAAAAACAAAACAAAGAGGAAACGACAAGAAGGAATAGCTAAAAAAAAGCGAAGTGAATGGAACAAACCCAAGGAAAAGACAGAAACGAAGGTAAAATAAAGTATAAAAGAAAAGAAAAAAGAAACAAGGCGATCTGAGACTGTCGTGGTGATAACTGGGATCTGATGTCGAGAAGCCTAGTAGCTGGATACCAATGTTTCGGAGGAACCTGCTGCCTCCATCGTCTACCTAAACACTAGTACCTATTTAACTATCATAACCACAAGACGTCATATCCCAGAAGACAGTAATCTATAACAAAAGAAATGCAAACGAAGATAAAATTAAACATTTCAACACATTTCGTTCCTTCGTTCTGAAAAGATTATTGCAGGCATTATGAGATATACTTCCTGGCCATGGCCTTAAAAATCCTCAAAAGTTTTATTAGAGAGTCAGTAAGCTCGAGAAGTGCTTCACGACTTTAAATTTCACTGGCACCTGTCGGTTACATTTTACGATACTACACCGAAGTAGTTGCCAACTGCGGCCCTAAATCCACTGTCCAAGTTTACAGCCTATCCGTTATCACACTTGGTAGCATTTGTCGTTTGAACTAGGTATGTTTGTCACACTACACCGAGGGTCATAATAGGTCCATTAAATTTACTGTTACGCGAAGACAGAGAAAAAAATGCACATAAAATTTTTAGTCGTCCTAAAAATGTTTACCTTTGGAATTTTGTAATTTGGAAAACGCGTTCATTTTGTTAGTTGTTTGCATGAATAAATAAAACAAATTAGAATTGGGGGGGGGGGTTATCTATATCTGCCAAAGATTTCCGATATTTTATTACCGATAGCTGATAGGCAATACTAATTTTTTTCCAATCGGTGTAACATAAACCCTACTCAACATTAAACTCAAAGTGATCTTTAGAGCTCTTATAAATGTTGGTTTGTCGTACAAGAATATGGTTCGTGGTATAAGATGTACAACTAATTACTACAGAAGCCGAAAACTGGCGTTACAAAAGGAAAACTCAGTATAGACATCTAGTTTCTCTAGAAGCCTTTAACTGTTTTTCCAAAAGTAACACAAAATACTTGTAAAAACTGAGAATTTGTACTGTTATTGATAGACTACGTACAAACATAAGCGCGCGTGAGCGCAAGGATTCGCACACACCCGAACATCTAGCGCTGTCTTCGCATTTCCTTTCCTATTTTCAATATCCATCATTCCAGTCTTCCTCGGGATAGCTCAGTCATATAGAGGATAAGCTACTGGTTGGAAGTCCGAGAAATCGCGGTCCGATTCCCGGCAGGGGTAAGAGATTTATCTCTTCTGCAAAAGGTCCAGACTTGCTCCAGGGCCCACCAAACCTCCTATTCAATGGTTAATGGAGGTTATTTCCCCGGGAATAAAGCGGCTGGTGTGTGAAGGTGACCACTGACCTCTAGTGCCAAGGTTAAGAATGAGAAAAGCTATACCTCGCCTCTTCCGTATGACTTCGAGGCCTTGCACAGGGCAAATTCCGTATAGCTCTCCTCGGGATTCCGTAATTCTGCCACGCCTTGCACAGACTATGAATGGTGCAATGAAGTTACATGAAGGCGCAGATTATTCAGGAAAGATATCAGCAGGCAAACCTGAAGAGACCTTGGTAGACCTTGCTTAGAAGGACATACGAAAACGCATCTTGAAGGAATGGCACGCGGAACTGCTCGACGATCAAGTAAGATGAAGGACTCATGGGAAAACGCTAATAAGCCTTTCATGACTACCTAAGAAGACATCAGTTCTCATGAATAAATCTGGGTTACTCAGTTACTGACTTTGTTTAAAAAACTGAACTTACGATAGGAATTTTTAAAATTGTTAACATAATTTGCCGCAAGACATTAAAATTCTAAAATAATATTATTAAAACTACTGTGCACTCTCGATTATCTGGAGTAATGGTGGGGAAGGGGTTGCACGGATAATTAAAAAACGGATAATCCAAAATATGTAATTTGAGCCACGGACAAAAACAAAACATTTATTTATTTATTTATTACATACATAGCTTACACTTGTTGTTTACGTAAAGAGTCCGTGATTTTTTTTTGTATTGAGGAATTTATTTTTCGAGTACTCACGTTATTTAAACTTCGTCATTAGTCAATAGCAACTTACTATCGTGCATGGATAATCCACAAACCGGATAATCCGCGGACGGATAATCGAATGTACACTGTATAATAGACTTACGAGAACTTTTAATTCTTGTACGTATTCTATGACGCTATAGTACCAAATTTTAGTCTTAGAGAGACATGAAATATAAGCAGAAATTTCGAGAATAAGTAAAAGTGTTTCCTGTCCATATAATCCCTCTCAAAACACGATGAAGTATGCTTGTTGTAGCCAATAAACTTAAAATATATGCATACATGTTACATTTCAGTTACATTTGTTTGAAACCGGAAAAGTTGTCAGAAGTTTTAAAGTTATAAAGGGACGTTCGATCCTGCAGTCTCCTCTCCCTTTCCATTCCCACAGACCAGAAGTCGGTCACGAAATTTACGACGACATGATGAAGCTGAAATCTACTACTGCGACATAATCTGTTACATGCAACCCACTGGTTCAAGACAATCCAATTTTCGTCTGAGATCCTTCCAATTGCGCGACTTGAAACCTTATGATTTCGTTTTTTCGATTTTCCGTTACAGTATTGCAGAAAAGAAATATATTTATGGACCTAAAGCGTCACAAACATATATCTTCACCGAAAACAAAGTATGGAAACCAGATTAAATACATTTTATATTATAATTATATGTTTAAAACGTTCAGTCTTTAAGGTTGTTCTCATCTACACAGCATGGCGCGTCCTTAGTTTGCGGATGGAGAAGACATCCTCCAGATGAGAAGTGTAGCAGCAGATATATTGAATAAGCTGTTATGAACAGCTGAGTTGCGGTGGTCCTCCAGGTTGGGGGTTGGGCGAAGGAGTAATTAACTCTTCACCGCACAGAGCCAGCATATTAAAAAACGTTTCATGGATCCGGGATTTGACAGATTTTTGGAAAGACTAAGCAAAGGAAAAATAAATTTAATTAGTTCTAAAATATGACTATGTTGTTTCTGTTACGAACACAAGAGGAGAATTGTCACTGCCAATAATTCTCAGTGAGCTGAAGTCAATCACATGGGCGGAAAATAATACTGTACAATTGCAACAAAACTGTTTACAGCCAATTGGCAACTTTATGTACCACCAGCCGTGACATTAATGAACTAAGCATTTTGTCATTCGGTGCATTCAAGTGATCGTATAACCCTCACAGTAAACACCAGTTATTTTCCTGTATAGCACTGACCGCCCAGTCTTTCTGGTGGAAACGTATTGTGATTTTTATATTAGCTAAATTTTTATGTATCGTTTAGACGGAAGTCAATCTTCAAAGTATTAACAGATAATATATGTACGTTGTATCAACTACAAATACAGCCACTCCCCGATTTACGAACATCCCACTTACGACGAACCGAAGTTATGACCAAACTTCTTTAGCAAAATATCAATTCAAAATACTATCAAATATCATTAACATTCCATTTCAAAGCACATTAAAATTGTGCTCACAAAGTGTTGATTATCACAAGACAAGTTATAGGGACAACGGAAAGACTACTTACTGGAATCCCCCCTCTACCTGCCAGAGGATGTATATTCCACCTCATAAGTTTCAGAGAGAGTCCTTGATTTTGCAAGTCAAGTACGATTTTTAGAGTCGCGGCCGTGCCCTTATTTAAGGAAAATGCTACCGTGAGATGACAAGGGAAAAGAAAATATTCGGGTACTCCTGACTACGAAGTACGTGTACTGCCCAGTAGACAACTCAATTCTGTAGCATCTAACGTGCGTCTAATACTTACTACAGAATAATGAATGGAAAGGATGTGGAAGAAAGCGGTCATTGCCTAATGTGATGAACGTAAGGGAGAAGTGAATGTACAAGCCAAACACGTTTCTGGAACAGTGAGTGTGGTCTGCACACAGCAGGCGACTGACTGATTCCTAATCTCGAAGAACATCTACGACGTCCATGCAGCTTCCAGGCAGCAGAACCACAAAAAGTATTGCAATATTTTAGAACTGCCCCAGTAGTTGCAATGGACGAGAAAGAGACGCGGTCAATGGTGGCAAACTGCTTCAGTGGTTTACACTGCAGAACTCGGCAATGCAAAAGTTTTAAGCCACACAATCGTGCAGGACACCAGGCTGTCTTTGCGTGACAGACTCAAGTGGCAACGTTTCTGACTACATTGGGAAAGTACCTGGTTCGGGTTTCGGCTGGGACACCGACAGCTCGACTAAAGTTTCTCATCATTTTCTTGACCTTAACAGGCAAACGTAGGGACATTATCTCTCGAATATACTACAACTGCTTCCTTCCTCAGCGTTCGTAGTTCGTTACTCACGAATCATCCTGTTCGACGTCACATCGTCCTAGCTACACACGCATGTTTAACCAGGCCTATACTGTTAGCACGTACACATATTCAACATAATATTCAAGGGCACAAAAGAAAAATGCTCACTTAATCTTCGCCTCCTTTTTAAATTAATTAATGTTAATATAATTAATATATCAACCAACTTATGCACTTAAAAAATACATTCACGAAAAAGTATAAAACTCCTACATGTTTCGGCACCGGGGTGCCATCATCAGGGAGTTATTGAGAACAAAGGAGTACAAGCCCAACACAACCCCTCCTTCTCCTCCTCGTTCTTCTTCTTCTTCTTACTCTCCTTCCCCTTTTCGTGCCTCGACTAAATTATAGTTCTGCCTCCGATATTCGAGTTGCAAGTGTCGTGTGGCAGGACCACTTTAGAAATGACACAGATCGTCGCAACGTCGCTGCCATCATAAAGCATAACTGACGTAACATGCTCGGAGGAGTAGTCGAAGACACGATCCAATTACTCGAACGTACTAAGAGTTTCTACTAAGTAAATCGGCAATTGCGCACTGAAGGGGGATACTGCCACTCTAATTTGTAGTTATTTTACCTCCGTCATGAGTAATGAGTAAATAAAGGGTCCAACCCTGCAGTCCCGATGCACGTGGGCCTTTGACAGGCCGTTTGTGCCCTTACCTCCGTCATACTATACACTCACTCTACGTGTAAATTCATCATTACACTAGAACAATCTGTGTGAAAAAACAGACGCCAAGCAAAACCAAAAGCCTTTACCGTAAAAGTGTGGCATTTAAAGAGCGCCAGCATCCATGGGGCTTTTGGTGTTGTGTCCTTTACCTGCAAGGTTAGTACCATGAGCAAAACAAACTAGAGCTATTGGGAACTACTTGGAAGCCGCTAGACGCTGATGATTGGAAAACATTCACGTATTCAAAGCTATATTATTATTTATTATTATTATTATGGTCATTACCCCTTATCAGAATCTCAGCTTGTACTTCATATTTTAAAGACCGGTGTTTTTAGTAACATCTAGTGGCGTTAAGTGTTGTCTCCGTAACTCAAACAAGTAATTCAAGGCAACTGTCGTTTTTGGGTTTCACAATCGCACATCTAAAGAAACAAGTACAGTCATTTTGTTTGCCTGCGCGTTTGTTGGTGCGTTATTGTCGTTTTACTTGGCATAATAAAACTGTCCTTCTTGATCTTATTAGTAAGTTTCCATCAGATGCAAGCCTACGAAAAATAATATTAAAAGCGGGTAGGATCTAGAGGCGGACTGTCATGAACACGGTAATGAACTTTAAGGTTCCGCGTTAAGTCCAGCACTGAAGTCGGAGAGTTTTTTGATAGGTTGAGCAAACACAAACTTCTACGGACTCTGCTCCATGGACTTGTTTAAGATAGGGTGGTCAGAATATATTGAAGAAAGGTCCAGAGACCAACAGGGAGCACAGATCCTGGGGCTTTAAAATACTGGGACACACTCCCTCTAGGGGCTATAAATTTGGACGGAGGTTGCAGGTGACATCCCCTCACTGTACCTCACTGTACCTAGCTACCCACTGGCCATGTGCAGTATTCAGGAGCCCGAAGGAAGCAAAAGCCTGACGCACTGCAAATTAAAAATTTTCAACACTTTAGGCTCCTCGAAAACCAGACAACTGATTCATATGTTTTCCATTCCGCCTTTCTGCATGTAGCAGCATATAAACTACGATGACATGGATGAAAACTGTGTATGAAAAACATATACCTAACTCTGTGAAACCGTCTTGATTTTGATTTATTTCAGATATGCGGAATTTATGTACATAACTATACTTATATTTGTGGCATATAATATTAGCATCTTAAATATGAATATTACCAAGAATAATTCCTACTACATACGTCTAAAATTTCCTTTTAATATGCCGGGGACTTGAGTTTTTAAATTTTTGGCGTCCTCCTATACACGTGACAGAAAACTGTGTGGCTTAATATTTTTAGGAGTGTCAAATTTGCATGCGTGTTTGTTACACAATATTTCCTTCAAATCATTAATATTATAGGAATTATGTGTAATTGTGGGTGTATACTGCAAGTTAGCTCAACTTATCACGCTTGTTACTTGCTATCTGGGGTATCCGTTTAGAATCTTGGGCTGTACTCAGATTTTTCGTGGATTTCCGCAGTCTCTCCAGGTAAATGTCTTGATAGGACATTAAACTGAGCCACACCACCAGATGTAAAATGCCCTCGGCACATAATATGCCAGGTAACCTTTCATTATAAGTGAAGAAGTACAAAAATACTTCAGTCCCATACTTATTGCGTATTCCTCAAGTATGGCAGCCACAACAGCACAGTCAGAATAGTGACTAGGTTACAGGCAAGACAACAGAGGAATCATGGTTTGATTCCTGGCAGGGGCAAGAAAGTTACTTCTTCAAACGACCAGACCAACTGACGGTCCCACACAGCCATCTATTTAATGGGTACTACCGGATACTGCCACCGGCATAAAGTAGCCAGGGTGTGAAGCTGACCACTTACCCCCCCCCCCCAACCCCCCATGTAATGGATTAAGAAAGAGTGGAGCTCTCCTTCCACTTCCCCAAGTGCGGTCTTCCAAAGTCGATTGTTGCTGGAGCAATGTTTGTTTTGTATGGTTTCGACGTAACGCCACTAAACATTGTCAGTTTTATAGGAAACAATTGAACATTTATAACGATATATATATATAATTTTATGTAACATTTTATGACGACAGTGTAAAAGGAACATGAGGTATCATTTCCCTTCGGTAATATAATTGAAGTCAAATAAGTTTTCCATCTTTCTTTAATGATTTTGTGCATAAGAACCTCAAGATTACCTAATAGAAGAAATCGAAATATGTCGTCTCAACTACTTATAAGTACAGCACAGAAACTAGGCGGATTCTATCAACATAATTATAATTATGTTGCAATTACGTATAACAGAAAGGAACGCCACGTTCTCGGCTAATAGAGATTTTCATTCTACTTAATTTGTTTTCTAGGAAAACTAAATGCAACTAATAAAATAGAAGATTGTATATTTCGTTCTGCTCAGGCGTATTTGTCTCGAAATGTTATCCTACGTATATCAGTACCCTTACACTTAATAAACCCTGGTGTATTATGTACACATAAAGCTTTCAAATTTTTGTCTGTCTTCAAACATATATATATATATGTATATGTATATATGCTAAATAATATTTATGCAATAAATGTTTCCTTATTATTCTCTGACCCTAATGAAAGAAAAACATGCCTGGCTGTAACAAAGTTTGGAACTTCATTGTTTATATAGAGGCTTTGTATCTACAACGTGTAAAAGTGTGAGGGTTAATCTGCAATGATAATTAAACAAAACACAGTATTTTAATTACATGTGCAAAATAACACAAAAGCCGCGAATAATCCAGAAATGTTAACTACACAAAGCGCGCCCAATGGTGAGCAGACTGAAAGGAAATGGGGACTGGATGAAATCAGAAGTAATTAACCAAACAGACTAATTAATTAACTAGGTAACTAACCAACCAAATTACGAACTAACAAACACAGCAAAATCAAGTTGTTTTTGAAAAGGTAATAAGTCTTCACTGATTCATAAATCCCCATTTTCTGAAACCTGAATGTCCATTACCGTGTTAACAACAGCCCGCCTGTATTCCCTCTTCTGAGCCAGTCCACACCCTAACATCCTGGTTTTCTTTGAGATCCGTCTTAATATGAAGGATCCTTATTAGCCCACTCTGCCGTAATATCCTTTACACCGACTGAAGTCTTACACGCTTATCTCACGATATTCATACTACATGTACCGCCCATCTAACTCTCATGTACTGACACCTTATAAATAATCATAATAAACATATTTGACGAATGCCCATGCGGAGAGCTGGTTACGATCCCAGGCCAGTCCACAGTGGCGCTGAGAGAGGTTCTGTTCCGCGTACTTCGGGTCTGCTTGTCTGCATTACTGCACCAGTGCTCCCTGCTCGTATTTCTTGTACGGTATGTATCACCAACGCTTACACAAACTTAACAACTTATAGCGTAGTTAAATAAAACACGCTTCTCTCTGCACTGAGACTATCCTATGGCCACAGTAGCAAGACACATCAGCCGCAGATACTTCTAACACAGGTAGTACATAGGAATGTTATCAAGACCGAGATGTGTTGATGGAGTAATAACAAGTGTGGTGACAGGATTTTTTATAGGCGGTGACAGCTAACATAAAAATTTACTGGGACCGGACATGGGCAACCGATAAAGAGTACTGCAAAATATACCTAGCATTACATTGGCTGGCAACAAAGAAAAATACCAGACAGCAAGAATAATACTATAATTATTGAAGTAAAAATTTTAAGAGTAATGACTTGTTCCCGAATATATTTGTAGTTCAACAGAGTTCAATTCAATTTATCGTCATGCGGGTTTACCAGCGCTTAGCCAATTACTCTACCAAAAATACAAATAAATAAATAATTAAATAAAAGTTACAGCAGAATGACACGACAAACAATAATGATGATAATAATAATAATAAAACAAGATAAACAATTTAACTTAGAAGGACTTACCTTAATAATAATAATAATAATAATAATAATAATATGATCACAAAAAATGATTGTACCTTATAATTAGCATAATTAACTCAATAAATGATTAAGTAAAATAGACTTTCCCTTGAATATACTAGTAACAACATTAGCCGCCAATGCTCATCTAGCAGAGTGACAGTTGTGATGTTTACAATGAACGCTGAACACAGTAAAATCTCTGAAGTTACAAGTCGATACACGAAGGCAGACCATAAGCCAGTCTCTGCTAGATTACCAACTGTTGTTATTGGTCACATTTATGACGGCTTTTCTAATATATTGGGCCAGAGTTATAAAATCTTTTCCAACTCACACTTCGTTATGTTCTGTATGCAACTACATGCAGTCTGAACTGAAGTATAACGTATGTATATTATATATATAGCAAAGGCAAAACAACCCTATACAGGCCTGGATAGGCCCTTGGGTCTTCAGGAGATTGAGGCTCCCATTATTTCTAGACAATCGGCGCATGAAGGTGGTAAGGTTGTCAGCCCTACGTGCCGGCCGCCTTTACCCCCCAGGAAATATTCCTGGTACTCACTTCTGTTATAGGTTGAGTCGAACCCAGGGCCACAGTACGGTCAGAAGGATTAAGTCAATGGAAAACCACTGACCCCATCGGAAATCGAACCTGCCACCTTCCGGCTGGAAGGGCAGTGTCTCAGCCAACTGCGCCACCGCATATATGTACATATATTATCTACTAAGTACAACAAATTAATCACCTTCCCCTGTATCATTAATCACTACATTGTCCGTCCGCCAGGGAACATCATGCTAACGATAAAGAAAGAAACACTCTGTAGACTACGGTAATATGCCGGTACGAGTGCAGTTTTTAAAATAGCAGGATGTATTAAGCTCGGAACCCAAAGCTTCAACCACCGCTGCCAAAAGAGCTTCATTCAACAGTGAGTAATATGTGAGCTGATATACAGCTGCTATATCACCTCTGTGTATGGGATAATATTTGGATTTTGTGTGTGCCCGACTCCTTTTGATGCATCCCATAGACAGTGCGTGCGTACCGTGGAATTAAAACTACGCAATTGATGCTGGATGCAGAACACTGACGCAGTTTTGTGCACTGAAATATGTGGTCAATGTAATGAAGTTGTCACAATACACAATATCGAGTTTCGTCTTAATGCATTCTAATTTTTTAACACAATGCGACTTTTTCTGTAGCCTTTGAGAAGTTTAGAAGAATATGACAGCCCAGTTCCTTTAAACTGTGACGCCGTGCCGCTGGGTTAGTGTTTCCTGACGGTTCGATGTAAAGTGAGGAAACAATAACTATGCGACACGGCGTCACATTCCCAGAACACCTGGACCCTCGACAACACCGCTGCCAAAGCCTCAAATTTCGCATGTATAAGTGCATATTTATGAAAAACACACTCCAAAGCTTATATTGAACTAATCTTCACCTAAAAATTCGTGTTTGTTTCATTTACCCCTCTACACACTCACAGCTCTAACGTTCTTTGGTTAAATTTCCTAGCCCCATTTTGTAGCATTTTTCACCATGTATTCCGGCTTTGTCTTATAATGTAACCAATAATGTACACATTTTTTAGATTAGAAATACCTTTATTTTTAAATGTCTACGTGTTTCGGCGTTAACAGCCATCTTCATGAAATCACTCCAAAAATAAATACTTGCACTTCATTCCAGCAGCACCTAGAATAATTCCCTGAAGATGGTCGATAAAGCCGAAACCTGCACGAATTTAAGCAATATATATATATATAAAAGTCTTAAGTATAAAGTTATTAAGCACCGAATCGTATGACAATGATGACATTTGGATAATGATTTAGAAAGAGATGTTTCAGACAAATTTGAAGCTGCTTTCATTGATTTCCCTTACAATTACTCAATAAAACTATCAAAAATATGCACGGTAACCAGTATCCTGCTGACATTGGTGTCCAGTAACTCCACATAAATTTCTGAGGCTTTACTGATGCAGCAGCCTGCTCAATGAGGCTATGTTGATGCTCATTGCGTGCACAAATGAATGAATGAATGAATGAACATAAGAATATGAACTGCGCAAAATAATTTCCTTGTAAAGCAGATTTTACTTGTCTGTATTGCTGTGTATGTCCGAAATGACATGAATGTTAATCACCAGTGACTGTTGACATACACTTCAGTCATTTCGCCAGGTGTGTGTCAACACTCAAAATTGGTGGTCAACAAACACACTACGTCGGACATTCACAGTAAATATATATATATATATATATATATATTTATATGCTTGAAACATTGTCCGGGTCTTTCGTCACTCTGCTACACCCTTAGCCGGTTCAAGCAGGTACAGATGATCACACCATATTTCGTTAAGTTTAATTTCTATTTTAGTAATACATTTGCGAGCAGTTCATCTCTTCCCTTGAGACGTTCCGTCAAAATTTTGTATACATTTTTTAATTCTACGCAAGCATAATACATGCTCCACACTGATTACACGCTTATAAGCTTTATCGCTCTATCAATACTAAATTAATATTACTCGTAGAAATTATTAAACACTCATAATGTTTGTGTATCATCCAAAAATTTAAGTTTCCTAAGGTTCAACTACACTCCGGAACTCTTCGTTCTCAAACGCCCATAATCTTCATCCTTCCATAGAATGAAAGACGACATTTCTTATCAAAACATACATTTACTTTAATTTAAGAAATTAGACTGCCTGAGCATAAAGGACGTAAAATGAACTTATAATGGGATTTTCGCTTTTTCTCCTCTCTCCTTCCGTGTATTTCACTCCGAAATTACATAAATAATAATATCGGAGGCCGTGCCGTCGCTAGGCGTTTAGTTGCCGGCCACTCACAGTGGAAGCCGGGTTCAGTCTTCATGCCAGTCCATGTGGGATTGGTGGTGGTAAAAGTGGCACGGGAAAAGGGTCTTCTCTGAGTGCTTCAGTCTCCTTCTGTCAGTATGATTCCATCAATGCTCCATATTCGTTTATTCATCTATTTCCGACGCTATATAATCTCCGTACTCGACTCCGTTTTTAAAACACACAATGCGTACTGACAAATTTCGGCGTTCGGATTTGTGTCAACAGTAGTAGAGTGAAGGTGACTTTGGTTAATACGGTTTCATTTCAAATCCTCCTTTTTCTGAAGCTTAAAAATTAATTGAAAGAAATTAGTAAACATGATAAATTACAGATGTCCTTGAAAAACACTTTACATTGCGAGATTTTACGTTATCACAGCTTCTTAATAAACAACCCAGTTTTCTTGGACACGACGCCGTTTCGATTAATAGTTACAGACATTTCGGAGGAACGTGCTGCGTCGATCTTCGGAGGCCTAGTAATCCAAGACTACTCCCAGAAGTCTAAAATTCACGAATTATAATAAGTAAATTTTTCCAGAAATGTTTGATATTCTAAAAATATTCTAAGTAAAAAAATAGTATTAACACATGCAATACGTGCAATGTGATAACATGAAATCGTTTATTTACCAAAAATAAAAATTGGTCTAAAGGTGTATGACAAATGCAAAGAACGCCTTTCAAATGTACGAGTATGTGTCCAACACCCTTCCATTTCTCTTAACCCTTGGGGAAAAATTCGCTCTTCGTGAAACACGGAATAACAGTTTTTTCACAATCCACAGAGAATGTGAGAGCCCGCCATTTGGTTATCAGAGTTGTGGCTGTAATTGAACAGCCACACTCATGCTTCGAGCTGCTTGTTTAAATAATTTAGCTTTTGCGCCTCTGTTACTTCTGTCGCTATTGGACAGGTTTCATTATTTCCTATGATTAGTTTTGCCGTCACGGCCTGAAGCTTATTGGACATGTCATGAGAGTAACGCAATACGAACAATGAATAATAGAATTGTTTAAATTTCATAACATAAGTAAATGAAATACTACTACAACAACCGAATGAATGACATAATCATTACAATTACCCGCTATCCAGATTCGATTTCCGAGGTCAGTAATAATAAACAATATGATATGGTCATATAAGAGCAGCCAAGAACAGTGTAGGACGTTAAATAAGGAGTGATTGCTAAGTTCCTATTTTGTAACCATTTCCAATAACAAATTTGGTGTAACGGTAACGCGCTCTGTAACAGATATGACGGGCTCTGTAACAGATATGACGGGCTCTGTAACAGATATGACGGGCTCTGTAACAGATATGACGGGCTCTGTAACAGATATGACGGGCTCTGTAACAGATATGACGGGCTCTGTAACAGATATGACGGGCTCTGTAACAGATACGACGCGCTCTGTAACAGATATGACGAGCTCTGTAACAGATATGACGGTCTCTGTAACAGATATGACGGGCTCTGTAACAGATATGACGGTCTCTGTAACAGATATGACGGGCTCTGTAACAGATATGACGGGCTCTGTAACAGATATGACGGGCTCTGTAACAGATATGACGGGCTCTGTAACAGATATGACGGGCTCTGTAACAGATACGACGCGCTCTGTAACAGATATGACGAGCTCTGTAACAGATATGACGGGCTCTGTAACAGATATGACGCGCTCTGTAACAGATATGACGGGCTCTGTAACAGATATGACGGTCTCTGTAACAGATATGACGGTCTCTGTAACAGATATGACGGGCTCTGTAACAG
Organism: Reticulitermes speratus; assembly: GCA_021186555.1. NCBI lineage: Eukaryota > Metazoa > Arthropoda > Insecta > Blattodea > Rhinotermitidae > Reticulitermes > Reticulitermes speratus. The sequence goes on along the minus strand of JAJKFL010000008.1, from coordinate 16,919,112 downwards.
ATATGACGGTCTCTGTTACAGATATGACGGTCTCTGTAACAGATATGACGGGCTCTGTAACAGATATGACGGTCTCTGTAACAGATATGACGGGCTCTGTAACAGATATGACGGGCTCTGTAACAGATATGACGCGCTCTGTAACAGATATGACGGGCTCTGTAACAGATATGACGGCTCTGTAACAGATATGACGGGCTCTGTAACAGATATGACGCGCTCTGTAACAGATATGACGGGCTCTGTAACAGATATGACGCGCTCTGTAACAGATATGACGGGCTCTGTAACAGATATGACGGGCTCTGTAACAGATATGACGCGCTCTGTAACAGATATGACGGGCTCTGTAACAGATATGACGCGCTCTGTAACAGATATGACGGCGCTCTGTAACAGATATGACGGGCTCTGTAACAGATATGACGCGCTCTGTAACAGATATGACGGGCTCTGTAATCTGAATGGTGTTATCGGAAGTCCTGAGATAAACTGAAGGTAAAGTCGTGCCCGTGCACGGAATTTCGGCATATGGAGGAGTGGAGTTAGAGCGCCACTCATTCTTAAACTCGGAACTAGATGGAGGTTAGTGGTCAGCTTGATATCCCGGCTTCATTACCTCCAAGGAGCGACCTAACTTTACCCACTGCATAGGAGACGGGTAGGTCCCGAAGCCGTTTTGGACACTTCACGAAAAGAGAAAAGGAAAGTTTCCAAACCACAATTGCTCGGTTGTTCACTTCGTAGCCTAGTTACTGTGCTGACAGCGCTATCCCGACTCCTGTCCTAACTAAGGGGTTTCATAATCTGTACTCTTCAATAAATGTCATTTGGGTGACAAAATGGAGGGCGGAGTGAGATGGAGTAAGGTATGACAAGACAGGCAAAGTACGCATAACGTAATATTGAGACGCGTTCGCGTAACCATTTTTGCCGTGAAAAAGCATTAAGTATTACATATTATGAGTGTGTGTCTTTAGCCTTAGTTATCCAGCATAGCAAAGCGCATGCGCCGTATTATATTGTAATTTGTGGCCTGTCCGGCTCTACCACATTTTTCCACATTATCTCATAAAGGGTACGAGTTTCGGAAAAAAGTTATTGAATATAAAATCTGTGTTTTGACTTTCTCTACAACTTGTTTGAAACATTTGTCATTCTAAGAAGAATTCAGCGTGATACTGTTACAAATGTGCATAGGTCTTCACGCACAATACTCGTTATTCTTGTCACATTTTAATAAAACTTAAATTTTCTCGACAGATTTTCGAAAAATGTTCAAATACCCAATTTCACAAAAATACGTTTAGTGGAAGCCGAGTTGTTGCATGTGAACGGACGGACAGACAGACATGACGAAGTTAACAGTCGCTGTTCTTAATTTTGCGAAAGCGCCTAAAATGCATATTCTAATGAGCGTTTTAAGCTTGCTTGGAATATGTACGGCATTTCGTCCGAAGTCGTGACAAGAAGGGACAGAGTATTTGGGAGACACAGAGCTGGTTAGGAGCATAATATTAAAATTGATCTTAAAATAATGTTATGTGAAAGCGTGAAGAGTATTCGTCTGGCTCAGGACAGGATTCAGTGTAGAGCACTTGTGCACAAAATAACGAAACGCGTTGGCTTTCTTAGCCACTGAATGACTGTCGGCTAAATAAGACACACTTAATTGCATGAAGAGAGTTGTGGAGAACGCCTTCATAGTGCCTATGTACGTCATAATGCGACATATCTGGTAATAAGTGACGGCAAAGAAACGGTTGTGTAATATTTCATAGCCATAGATCTATTTGAAGCCAAAGGAGGTATGGGCTTATGAACGTGGGTTGAGGGGACAGTGAATATGGTCTGTTGTCACAATGCGTAATGAAATACCTTTGAACTGACCTATTGGTATGCTAGACGGATTATGGGGTAAGGACGTAGAAAGGGAACATCAATAAATCTGTGTCTGCACAAACCCTAAGGGCCAGCAACCACCACACTGACTCCTAACCTTTCTAACAGGAAAATACCTAACTTCCCACACTAAAGCCTCTTTTTTTGTACGTAACGGTAAAAGACGGATACAAAAAGCTTTTGTATTTTCACCCTGAGGGCAATGATTTTGATCGAAACTATTCCACAGACATACGGGATGTATTCCATCAGAGAGGAAACCAACCAAAACTTCCTGTGCCTCTCCGTGTATGTGTGCCTTTCTTTTTTCTTAAGGAAAGTTCTTTGGGCGATCATTAAATTGGTATTTGCAGTAGCTGGGCGCAACGTCAGCAGAGCAGCGCTGCTTACTAAACGCTTGCTGCCAGGTTTTTATTGCGTCTGCTATGCTGTATTGAGATTGATTGTTGGATCCATTTCAAGAGCAACCGGAAGATGGACTGGGACGAGGCAGCGACAAGCCGAAGACTCCGTTAAATTGAGAATGGTAGCAGAAAAGAGAGAGAAGTAAACCTGCAGTCCGTCGCAATTCAAAATGTGGCCCGTGACATAAACGCAAGAAATAAATACTTCGCAGCGAACTACCCGGTAGATTTGGTAACTCTCTGTCTTCGTATTGGGGAGATCGTGGGTTCAAATCGGCAGTACCTACCCTAACCGAGGTTCTCTCTCTTCATTCTCGCTAAGCAAATGCTGGGATGTGAGATACGAGATTCTCACAGCGGTGCTGCTGAAGGTGAAACTCTTTTGGCATGTTACACGCTGTGTCGAATGATAGTTACCGACGTTTCGAAGGGATCGTATTGCCTTTTTTCTCAGGGTAAAGAGGTCCAAGATGAGTGATGTATTTGACCTTTAAGATGGAGGCATTACGAGCCTTCGAAACGTCGATCACTATTTAGCAATGGACACGGCGTAACATATCAGGGAAAAAAGCTTAAGTTGTTGTGGTCCCACCTAAAATTAGGCCACGATCGCCTCTTCCCAAATCCTTTTAGGCGCGTTCGCAAAATTGCGAAACGCGACTGTTAGCTTTGTCACGCATTTGTCCGTCTATGCGTCCGTCCGCATGGAACAACTCGGCTCCCACTGGACGGATTTTCATGAAATTTGAAATTTCTTATAAAACATGACAACGTATGACATGGTAGTTTGTGCGTACACGCACTGAAGTTTACAATACTCTGGAATTAAATATATCTTCATGTAAACATTTATCAAACTACAAATTATATGGGCAACATTACACATCAATATTGCATAACTAAGCAGTATCGCAACAGTCTTTCCACCCTTTAATCCGTTGTTCTTTGTACCAGATTTGTATTTATTAGAAACTTCCTTCCCTGATTCCTTAAACCCAATATGTCCTCAGCGGTCAGTAGGTCCCCCTGATAAATAAACAAGTTACGGTTCATGATTTAATACGTCTATGGAATGAAAGAGAAAAAGCCAGAGACGATATTTTGTTATAAGTCGAAGATATCTTCCTCCGCTTTAAATGTAGATTTCTTAAAGTACTAAAGAATTTACATGGGATGTGATCCAACAATGTCAACATATTTAGAAGCTCAGACGCGCACGGTAAATGATAGAGGTCTGCGATGTAAATCACATTCAACAAGTTGAAACCCTCCATTGTGACGTAGCAAAACTAGAATAGTAATGGGGTTATGAGGTTCTTGGGGTGGTGTCTCAAATCTAGGTTAGTATGTGATATGACGCCGTGTATTTTGGCAGGAGGTTACCAACGTTTCGGAGAAAACTGTTCTCTCTGTCTTGACGGCAGAAGAATGCTCACGAAGGCAGCAGGTTATTCTGAAACGTCGGCACCCACTTTGCAAGCCACAAGATATCACATCCAAGAAAACTGTAATCTGAAGAGCACTAAGTGTTTGTTATGCATACTTGACAGAAGCATGTCTTTGACATAACACGGTTTATACAACGAAAAGGTGATCTGTTGTTAACGTGGTACTAATTTGGTAGCGAGAACTGAGCATTTAGATCAGACGGCTAAGAAATAATATTATGTATCACTGAACCCCAAATGTGTTCTGTTTAGATTACAGCACACGCCATCTCGCTGGAATCTACTACATTTTACCCTAGAACAAGCCACGAAGGCCTAGAGGGAAGTACAGGTATTGCTCCACTCTTTCTTCAACCTCGACGCTAGATGGAGTTGTGTTGTCGTCACGCCCCGGCCTCTTTATCCCCCGGAAAGAGACCGGTATCCATTATACAACAGGCTGGGTGGATCCTAGGGCCGGTCTGGACGGGTGCGGGAAATCTCGCCCCCACCGAGATTCAATCCCCGAACCGTCCAGGCCGTGGCGAGTCGCTGTACCGACTGAGCTATCCCAACCCACCGTACTTTGTCTTTTACTGGACACGCCATGATGTATGTACGTATTCAGAGATAAACTACCGTACTGAATTTACAGCATGTAATTAATTTAATTGATATACGCTATCGATACGAATGGCACATTTTTATGTACAAGTACTTGTACGGGTATTGTAATAGGACAACACATGAATGAAGCAAATACCGCAGTTCGGGGTTCTATTAAAAATTACATCGAATCTGAATTGCCTGGTTACTGAGAGCTTTCCAATTTACAAATAATGTACCAATTGAATGACGTCGCCCGAAGTACTGGCAGAATTAGTATTTTCTCATTGTTTGGATAAATTGTGACTGTCATTTGAAGTAGACATGCCTTATGGAAAGCATGTCATTTTATAATCATATCTGCCTAATTTTAGCCGATGTATTCTGTAATCCTCAATGCAAGCTAGTTTCATCATTGCAAAACTTCCTACAGGTTGTTTGAAATTTACAGACACACTGTAGACTGTGCCCACAGATGTCTGTTACTAGATTTAATGCTGAAAGAGACAGTTGTTCCATCTTTGCATAAATATTTATCTTAGAGCATTAACTGTGAGCACGTGCATTTGGAAGGTACGCCGTGCGGATCTGCGTTGAGCTGAACAAATGACTATGCACCGCCTAAGATGAACAGTTCAAACGTAAAAGTTTACCAAAGGGGTAAACGCCAATCACTGAAACCGCGTTCCGTAATTGTCGTGAATTTTGGAGAAGAGAAGGAAGACGTGTACAGAAAGAAAAGGAAATTATACTAGACCCTCCGAAGAATGACTGACGTTCAACAAAGTTATCGTGTACGTTGAAATGTAAAGGAAAGGCTGTCTTTGTGTATGCCATGAAAGCGTAATGAAGACTGGAGGTGTAAGTCAGGGGTGCGCGAATTTCTAGGAGCCTCCTCAAAACTGCAGGCGCCTGAAGGGTGACATGAAGCAAATTCCATACTAAGGCAACACCGTACAGAATTTCGTCGCCACGGCGGACTGGCGCCTGGGATTTGTGCACTCCTAGTACAACTTCAAGAATTTTTACCTCAGCACCAGACAGAGGTAAGTGGTTAGCTTCAAGCCCCGGCCGCTTTACTCCCGAGGAAATATCGATTACCTATTGAAGAGTACGCTGGGGTGCCAGAAAGCCGGTCTGGACGCTCTGCAGAACAGATCCCTTGTACCCGCCTGGAATCCAACCACGATTTCTTGGCTGTTCAGCCTATAGCCTAGCCACTTTACGGACTACTATTTCCGTTTTGTATACACATACAATGTAAAAGTTCTTTTCTGCCGAATCCTCCCCTAAATCCGAAAGAACACTGCTTTGCAAGAACTTTCCCGGGCTTCGCCCGCTTCTCCTTCAGGCACGAGTATTGCTAAGATGAAGATGATTATGGAAAATTGGTGGAATGATACTGACAGGAGAAAACCTAAGTACTCGAAGAGAAAACTGTCCAGATGCCACTTTGTTCACCACAAATTTCGTACGGATTGGCCGGGAACGAACTCATGTCTCCGCAGTCAGGAGCCGACGATTAGCATATGCATATATATACATATATACAGCATATATATAGTGTATGGTCCTATACATAATACATTTATTTCACACCTTACAGACAACAAAATCCGTCTCCACTACAAAGACAGTCTGTTTCAAAATGCTGTACATGACATGATCGGTATTCATTGTCTGAATCATACGAAACACACAATTACACTGAGGCAAAATGCAGGGTTTATATATATTACGGAAAGTTGTAGACATAATTATCAATTGGTTTTAAACGGCTCAAAGCAAAAAAGTTTCTTCTTGAATTCTGCTTCCAGAATTCGCTGTTTCGTGAAGAAGGAATTTGCTTTTTAACTATAAATCGCAATTTTTCTCGAAATCTCAGACATCACTTGAAAGAAATTAAGATTCTGTTACCTTTGCCGCAATACCATACTTTCAGAATCTTCCAAATTTCCAAAGATTAGAGCCCCGAATTTAATTTACAAATTTGTTGCTGTGGAACAGTGAGAAGAAGCTTGTTAGTTCTTTGACTGCAAATTGACTTTTTTCTTTACCCATTTTTTTGTAAAATAAATCGAGTCTTCAGTTTTGCTGCTTTTCTTTAATTACTTCACTAATTAAGTAATAATTGACTTGGTAACGAGGCGCTTGCATTGTTTGTTGTGTCACCGGGGAAACGCAAATTAGACAAGCGAAAGAGGTTCATAGTTCTCAAAATGAAATGGAGAGAAAACAGAACATGGCGCTTCAAGACATCTCCTATCTTCTTTCCTAATTTATGTCCTTAGTTATAAGGTCGGATTAAAAGAGATAAACTGTATTCAGTTTACGTCGCAACTTGAAGTCGTCAACTTCCATGCAATGTATAGTGAGAACAAAATTTTGAAAGAACTAAACAACCCTGCAGCAGCGCTGTCTAAGCCGCATTAAGTCGTCCAACGATCAAGCAATGGGGCGCGAATTCGAACCCCACTCGGGGCATGGATAAATGTCCGCTATTTTCTATGCTTATGATTTCCTGGATGGGTCGCTCCTTCTTCCAAGCATCGTAACTCAAGTACCTAAGATTCATAGCATCAGAAGTTAATTTTAAACTGGAGCAAGCTAGAAAGTTTAATTCGTAGAGGCTGAAGAAAAAGAAGAGAAAGAAGAGGAGGAAGGAGAGGAACGAAAAGGAGAGAAAGAAGAGGTAAACGAAGGGAAAGAGTAAGAAATAAATTGAGCAATAAACGAAGGAAAAACATTACAAAGGGAAATAAAATAAACAATAAAAATTGCAGAAGGAAGAAATAAAGTTAAGAAGATAATAATGAGTTCTTGTATAAGTCTTGAGGTCTACAAAAATACAGAGACGTTCATTTATTGTTTAGATAATATAAGCGTATATACCAAACTGTGTATTTAGTTTAGATCATGGTTCAACAATGTTACTTCAAGCGCTTATTTAATGTGATTAAGTTTTTGTGACGTTAGATTTTAATGCTGACAGTCGTAACTAATCAAATTCATGACCGTATTTTTGATAATTTGGAAGAAATTATCTAGGCACAGTTTACGCCTACTGAATGTTTACATATCGGACATAACCTCAAACATCACATCGTTGTCATGTTGTAATTGTTCAAGCATTAAATGGACATATATCAGATATACAGTCATGTTTACCAAGTGGATATATTCATAATGCAATCCACATGTTTATCTTCAGTGGTTTAATACTGATCTCCATCAAACATAAAAGCACATACAGATTCATGCAGTCACAATTTTGTTGCTTTACACCAGGGGTGCACAAATTCCGGAAGCCAGGTCGCCCGGGCGAGTACATTTTATACGTTGGCGCTTAATATTTGTGGGTCTTCAGTATGGAACTTGCTTCATGTCCCCCTTCTGGTGCCTAGAAATTTGAGGTGGCCCTGGATTTTTGGAAAATTTGTGCACCTCTGCTTTACATTCCAAAGGGCTTTACAAAAGTTACACACTTTACAGGATCTATTATCACATACGATTCCGTGAACCTAGATTAGATGGCGCGGGTGTCATTCCCACGTCAAAAATTCGCGTATCTCCCATCGTCTTATTACCAAATGTAAGAAACTGAAAAGTACAAAAGTGTGGTTTCCCTCAGTGGCATAAAGGTCGTGATTTCAGGCTTCTGCCGCTATGTAAATGAGATCTGCGGTCTTTTGAGATTATACTATTCTGCGCTGAGTAAAATCCCACAGGAGGGTAGACGACATAAATGTCAATCCAAAATTCGTGAAAATCGGTCGACTGGTTCAAAAGTTAAAACGGAAGGACGTACAGAGCCCGTTGATATAATATAAGCTTACTTTTTTACCCTGAAGAGGAGAGTAAGTCAAAAAAGTGATTAAAATTCAGACGAGCAGACGGACAGATAGACACAGCAGAAGGCTATGACGTACGAGTGTGTTATAGTGGCAGAACGTCCGTACCCAATTTAGTGAAAGTCAGTCACGTGGTTTAAAAGCTGACATGGAGGGACAAACAAGCACATAGGCCGACAGCAGTAATCTTATGGAAACAAAATTTGTCCTTAAGGGAGATATAAAAGTAGAGTGATAAACACAGACGAGTGGGCAGACAGATTGAAAGAATAGAAGGAAGGAAGAAACAAAGAAAGACAAAGACAAAAGAAAATTTAGGATGCAGATAGAAACAAACAAAAGAAATATACATGTAATGAAGAAACAAACAAGCAAAATGAAATGAATGAAAAAGACAAATAAACGAACAAACACAAAACAGATAAAAATAAAGTTGCTACAGTGCGCTGTGCGTGTCGACTTGCCAACTCCTCAGCCTGCGAGTGGCAACATGACTTCTTTAACACAAAAACAGTGACGCTTCCTTTCACAGAAGACATTTCGGCTCAGCACTGTTCTTGCACTACTTCCTGTTACCGACGTCACAGAAGAACAAGACTTCGCCTTTGAGAACGTTTTTTCTGCCATGACGAAGCCAAGCAGCGCCACCGAGCTTTCCAATATATTTGTCTGTGACACACTGCACATATTATCTAATTTCTACAGCAATTCTTGCCAATTTACCGTGTGAAGTAAGGCGCCGAAGGACTTCGACTGCCTGTCGTGTGTCAATATCCCCGTCTGATTAATTAGGCAGAACACAATAAAGACGTTTGGAGAAATTGAGACACAGCACCATGAGTTCTTAATCTCGACATTACAATCACGTAAAGGAACTCCAATTACCCGCTGGGAAGGCAAATCTGTGGGCTCCCAGATGTGGTGTAGACACGTTGGTGGTTAATATAACATATCTTCTGTTGGGAATCGAAGCCCAGCCTTCCAACCCGTAATCAGATACTATACCGTCTGTGCTGTTCCTTCAGCAGTCAGCTTGCGAAAACTGTAGTAAACTTTGTTCTATCTTTTGATTATACTAAACCTGAGTTACTAATGCGACGTTAAATAAAGAGGAATTGAAAATCCCCTCAGGATATTTGTCGTAAGTTCCAATTAGGTACTTTTCCCTCAAAATGTTAATACAACCAAATAATTTTTATTGGTAGCCAGGTTCAGTACGGTGACTCTAATTCATTACATTAACGTTGCATATTAAGTTAGGTATTATGCCTGGAAGGATTCATTCTCATGGTCTTATATAGCTGTTTGCGGACATGTTCTGTACAGACTATCTCGTACTGCAATACATCTAGTCCAAAGAATATAGAAAAACGTTTAATGGAAAGCAGGCCTATGTTTCAAAGGAGTTTGAATAAGTAAGGGTCCCTAGGTCACAAAATTAAATGAGAAAGACATTTCGAAGTTAAATGTAGTTCATTTATTGCACTGAAGTATCTTTATTTACGATATAATCTCCAAGCACCAAGATGCATTTGTCCCATCTTGGTAGGACTTTAAAAATTACGTCGAGGTAGAAATCCGAATCCTTCATTCGCAACCATTTACGAACAGCCATTTCCACTTTCTCATTAAAGTTAAACTGGTGACTTCGCAAGCATTGCTTCTTAGATCCAAACAAACGATCTTTTGGACGTTATCCTTTTTTTTTTCCAATGGCTCGACAGCCCCTTGGGGGCCTAGGCCGCCTCATTTTTCGAGGCTTCACGATCACACAATTTAGACACACCACACTCGGTAGGACTCCTCTGGACGAGGGACCAGCCCGTCGCAGAGACCTCTACCTGACAACACACAACACTCACAAGAGACAGACATCCATGCCCCCGGCGGGATTCGAACCCACAATCCCAGCAAGCGAGCGGCCGCAGACCCACCCCTTAGACTGCGCAGCCACTGAGATCGGCTGGACGTTATCCTTACTGCTACCAAAAAATGAAAGTAGTGATTAATACAATGTTACAGGCTACGTAACTTTACTAATTGGACATCCCTCGTAAATGTGTGCACTGTGTTGAAAGTAAATTTAAATAATTTGATCACCAGTGTCTTCTGGGATTTGATGCCGTGCAATCATATAGCTAGTTACCAACGTGTCTAAGAAATTTGCTGCATATATCGTCAGCTGCCGATCCCAGTGGCCGTGCGGTCTAAGGCGTGGGTCTTCGGCCGCTCGCTTGCTAGGATCGTGGGTTCGAATCCCACCGGGGGCATGGATGTTTGTGTTGTGTTTGTTGTAAGGACGGTAGTATGGAACGTAAAGTGACATGAAGGACGAAAGGATTTAAACAGTACAAAAAAAATGGATCAAAGGGGGAAAACCCCGGACAGGCCAAAAAAAAAATCCCACCGGGGCATGGATGTTTGTCTCTTGTGAGTGGTGTTGTCAGGTAGAGGCCTCTGCGACGAGCCGATCCCTCGTCCAGAGGAGTCCTACCGACTGTGGGGTGTCTCTCAGTGTGATCAAAATAAATTACAAACCTCGACACTAAAACGGGAAACCGGAGTAGGTAGAAGAGGACGAAAAAAAAAAATCTTCAGCTTAGTGTAATAATTTTGTTTGGTGACTGATGATACTTTTTTGACCTTCTTTAAGGAAGTTGTAGATAGTACTTATTACCAGACTTGTGAAATATACGAGGTAATTAATTAATTTACTTGCTGTAGATGCCAGCGGAATTTTGGAGAAAATTGTAGGTGGAAGTTACATGGCAGGACACCTAGAGGGAATAACTTATGCAGTGAAGTCATAAAGGCCTGCTACAGAATTCGCTGAAGCATTGAAATTCATTGTTCTTATCTCTGGTGGTAATGTTAATTAATGTTCTTTAACATCACAGATAGGGGCTTAAGGCCCATTCCGTACTTCCTAATTTCTGCTAAATGAGTATGTAATTTTGGAAAAATGAAATAGTCAGTGTAGGTGGGCAGAGTTATACACAAACCTCACAAATTATCCTGTGGATTAGGAAAATCTCGGCAATTACGTTCCTCGAATTTTTTTTTTTTTGCTTTCTCTTGTCCGCGTATAATTCAAAATCAAAATAATGTTATTGGATAATATAGAAAATTCACTGAATAAAAGCGGGTAATATTATTGCAGTATAACACAATATTGTATCTGGCAATAAAACATTTTGCTTATGCCTAGGTACGCAGACGACTCGCTACGGGCTGGACGGTCCGGGGATCAATCCCGGTGGGGGCGAGATTTTCCGTACCCATTCAGACCGGCCCTGGGGCCTACCCAGCCTCCTGTACAATGGGTACCGGGTCTCTTTCCCGGGGGTAAAGCGGCCGGGGCGTGGCGTTGACCACACACCCCCATCTAGCGCCGAGGTTAAAGAAAGAGTAGAACTATACCTCTACTCCCCCTCTGGGCCTTCATGGCCTGTTCTAGGGTGAACTTTAGGTAGGCAGAATTCGACCGCCTTCTCCTAAATTAGGCACACCTACTATACGCGCTACAGTGTAATATTGGCTTTCACGATTTAGCCACAGCTCTGTCGTGTATTAGATTCTCCCGAAGTTTCGGCATACATTTCAATCGCCATCTTCAGGCAACTGTATGAGTAGCGGCGCTCGCAATGGTAAGAAGGGTGGAGGTGTGTAGGGTTTTGCTATCCAATGGGATATGTCCGTAGCACGTCATATGTCTCAGTGATAATGTGGGTGGAGGTGCGAGAGACCGCAGAACTTTAACACACGTCGCGGATGAATCCAGCGAAGCGAAATAACACGTTTCATACAACCCATGAAATACTGAGAGATCGAAGGCAAGACTCACTCACAAAATTCTAGGCATATTCATAACTTCACTGAAGACTCGAATTCCAGTGCTAAAATAATTCATTGTGCTTCTTCTAGCAGACAGGCATAATGGCTCCCTATCTGCTGTTATTGACTGCCACGACTGCTATTACACAGCGCAAACGCACACCATGTCCTAATAGACTCTTAAATAAGAAGTGTTTATTATTCCTATCCTACGTTTTCTCTTCTTCTATGCCTTGAAGAAAAGTTTTCTATATTTATATAAATAAAGGAAGTTTATCGCAATGGCAAAATTCTTCTTTATGTCTTAACGTTGGGCTCAGGAAAATAAAGGGGCGGGGGAAGGAGAAATTGTAAAGAATGAATGCCACGAGACGAGGATTCGGCTAATCTTTGCGCTAACATAAATCGGTGCAGGGAGAGAGGAAGAGTGGCACAAGGGACACTAAGCTTGCTTCTCACGTGCTGCTCTGTTTTATAACAAACCCCTTATTTTCATTTCTTCTGTGTGTATATAGATGGTTCCTGGCTAATTTAATGACGCTCTTTTTATTGCAAATTTCGTAACAAATTTTATGAACAACTGATCAAAGAGGTTAAGGTTAGAAATCTGTGATTATAAAGATTAGTGTCTTCTGTGATGTGAAAAGACGTACATAAGTAACTTAGATACAAAAAAAAATGCTAATTTCCTCAATGAGGAGACATTAAAGGAAATTTTAAAGTAATAAATATCACGTATTAGTGCCTTGGTTCTCGTCCAGTTAACCTGTTGTTGTCTTACCTTTAGGAATAAGACACTGCTTAAAGAAGACAGTAACGACAATGAACAATCACTTGCAAACAAATTAAATCAAACCTACGTCAAGATGGGAGTGAAAATTAAAATGAATCCGTGCTCTTAATTTTCTTCTGCGACTAAGGGAAATGCAGAAAGTGGATAAAGATTAACACAGCATTAAGGTAATGAAATAAAAACAACTCAACAAAAGGCAAGCTCTTCCGTCGTTCCAAAAATGCTTACGGGCATTGTCACATTTGGAGTTTCCTGCTAGATTTTTGTTCCTATTATGTAAATCTGTGTAACATTTTAACATACCTGTTTTATGTACACGATTATTTAAAGGAGCATTTTTCACACTCTAATTAGAGAACCTTTGAATAAAATTTGTACCTTCAACAGAGTGAAGGCAATTGCTGTTACGGATCTTTTTCCGGGAAAAATATTGAAAGTTAAGTGCAGTTACGAAAATCAACTTCTCCTCGTCAGTACGAAATTATCGCGCTTCTCTGTTTACTTTTCATATCACCTTTCCTTTCTCTACGAGGTAAGTCCTATATAAATTTCTAAGTTCATATTTTTTATTTACCCATAAAATAAATTACCGTTTATTTAATTAAAATGAAATGAAAACACGAGAAAATCAGTACCATATAGCCACCAGTAAACACATACGAGTATATTACAAACAGGAAATTGGCTCAAGCTGTAACGATTCTGACTTATGAGGATGCAGTTTCTCGTTCTGCAGGCCCCTTTATCTTTTATCCTCAGTTTGGCCACCCACACAATGAACCACAGTATGAAAACTCGTTCTCCCTATGGCAATAAATGTACTGGGGCTGTCTGAAAACAAAATTCCGAGGAGTGACGGGGAATGAAGAGGAAAAACTACACAATGTTTCAGGACAGAGTCAACTGGAGAACCAATGTAGAGCGGGAGAAAACGTTTTGTGTTTCCGAAAGCGGGACGTTTCTTGGCTAAGTGACGACTATCAGCTTCTCAAGATCTTTGCTAAGTTGTTTTATTCACTAGTGTTTAAAACTAATCACAAATCTTACAAAATGTAAGCAGTGTCAAAATCGCAGGCTGACCGACCAATTTCTATGGTGTACACGGAACGCGGTGATGCGATAAGAAAAACTGTGCAGCAGGGCGGTAGACTTACGCCATTATACTGGATTAAATTAAAACCCATCGCACTGAAGCACTCTGAAGACTTAAGACTTCGTAATTTTGTCACTTATCTGCTTCTACAACTGAACAACCGTGACAGTGCCACGGCTATTAAAAGCCTCTAGAATATTTTATTCTTTTCTTTTCTTTTTTTTTTCTTAAAAGAATGCAAACACATAATCTGAATGGTGGAGGTTAAGGAAAGAAAAGAGGTTTATTGGGAGGCATGAGAGATCTGTTTAATTTACTCCAAATCCTTCCGGGGAACGGAGCCATTATCCAAGGCCGCCTTTTATGCCAATGTAGTAAAGCGAATACAGCTAACGATTTATGGCAGTTTTGTTCACACATTTTCAATCAGTCACGGTCCAGAAGCACGAATTATGTCCTTATTTACTTTGATATACAGAACACGATGCGACAGTTTTTTGTCTTATTTTACTTTTTATTAACAGCGCAACGTGTGATCAATCTACATATTAAATCTCAATTTAATTTGAAAGAAGCTTAGTAAAAGGTCTGTATTGGGTTTTTAATACCCATTCTATATTATGACCGTAATTTTGCTGAAAAGAACATCCTCCTATGATATCTGATTTGATGTAGGACAGAGTACAGTCTGCAAGCCGATGTCCGAAGAAAAAGAAAAAATTGTACAAAATTTAGTGGTACAAGAATACATGGCCTTAGATCACAGAAGACAGTAATGTTTATGTGATCAGTTACTTATAAATTACGAAATATAATAAAAACATTCAGGATATGTACTACAATACACGCATTCCACAGCATTATTTGAGAATTTAGACTTCCAAGCGCCGTAGATAGAAATCAGAGTTAAGAAACACTGAAGACTTTAGCTTTAAGTCAAAACCAACAAATGCACAAGATTATTCAGAAGTAAAAATATGTATTTACAACCCCTACTTATGTTTCGGCAAATAAATTGTCATCCTCAGGGGGTATTTATCAAAGAACTACATTACTATTGTATCCAAATACAATACGCAATAGTTGGTTTTACAGTAGGAGTATCTTAACATTTGAGCTGTGTAAATACTTCTACTGTAAAACCAACTATTGTGTATTTGGTTGCAATAAGTACTTGCAGTTCTTTGATAAATACCCCCTGAGGATGGCAATTTATTTGCCGAAACATATGTAGGGGTTGTAAATACATCTTTTTACTTCTTAATAATCTTGTGCATTTGTTGGTTTTGACTTAAAGCTCACGGTAAAATGAACGGTACATACAACATAAAATTAACTGAAGACTTTACACTGCAGGAATACATATGAGTCACACGCGTTTATTACTTGTGTTTGTTTTAAATACTGACCGCACAGAGAGCTGTGATGTCTGTACTTATGTTACCCACAGTTTTATTTTCGACAGAAAATTTATAAGAGCAATTGAGCCTAGAAATGTCGACTGCAGCTAAAAGTTCCTTACACTGAAACAATATGATATGGTAAAGTTATCTGCGTTATTATGCACCGATTAAAAAAAGACGCATTTGTAATTTCGGCAATGTATAGACATTAGTGGTCAATTTTATGACCAGGGGACAGGGACACCGGTATCCATCGGAGAGGAGGTTGGAGTGTGCAATTTTGTAACCAGATGAGCGATTATCATTTTCTAAAAATACTCGCTGATATATGGGTTTAAATAGCCAGTTAGAAAACTTACAAAAATAAACTATAATTTAAGGGCTAGGCCTCCATAGCAGAGACACTTGTCCGCATTCACAAAGAAGGTCACATAACCGATGCGATATTAAGTTTTTAAGGCATAAAATTAATCTAAATTAAGTTTAAATATTGAAATTCTACCTGCAATAAATACATTACCTCTGATTTTATAGATTAAACAGTTAATGCTGTGTAAGAACACAATCAATGTTTGCTGTGAACATCCTACAAAGCACATAAATACACTGTGTTATAAACGCAGGGGTTACAATACACTCACCACTGGGCTTTAACGCATTTCCTAGGTGACAGGTTTTCACTGCACTGCGAAAAAAGAAGTGTCGAGCATAATACTTGGTTGTAAAGGCGATTAAATAGGACAAATAGGTCTGAACCATACAGAGTGTAAAATTCACATATCACCAGGTCATTAACCGTTTAAAGCTCAGTGATAAACGTGCGAATTGCTGTAACATTATAAAATGCACAGTTCACAAGACTAAGTTTCGTATGAATCTCAAAATAAACGACAGTAATTTTTCTAAACAGAACTAACCATTTGGTCTTTATAATGAACATGGATTGTGTTTCTCTGAGGCAGGCACTACATTTTTTATATGTAATTTAGATAAAAGTAAATCTACAAAAGTTTGAACAAAAGGATGATGATACAGAAGAAGTGACGAGGAAAAGATTGAATGTCTAAAGAATTTGGTTTGAAAAACATATTGGAAGATAGAAGGGTATAGAAGCACAGGACAAATAGGATCATGAAATGTTTTACCGTCCTTCTTATGGCCTTAAAGCGTGCCTTTAAAACGACGAGCATGATAATGGAAAACAGTAGCTGCATGACTTCTTTTTGCCGCATACTGTACAAGAGTCATGATGAAATATCTCTACACCAAGCTTATAAGAAATTTAAAGTTCAATCTTCTTGAAAATCTGATGTTCCTTCAGCGTGTTGGACATATTACACTCAGCTTCAGCTTGTGTAAGCAGCACAGCGCGACGCTGTCACGCAGTAACTATACATTGTAGCTGAGATGGTGGCTGGCTGGCTGGTGTAACAGTAACATGCTAGGCTTGTATTCAGGTTAGGTGCCCACCCCAAATATTGACCAGGACACTTGCAATTTTGAATGCTCCTTTGTTCTAGTTTTCTATATTTCCTTCGTAAAAATGCCCGAAATAGTACCTCGTTTACGCCACAACCCCTATTTTCGGATACTTTACAGTATGTAAATTACCAAATATCCTAGGATGTTAAGCTGTATACTCTTAAGATACTAACAGCGCCATTAAATAAACCAGGGAAAATAATCATAGACATCAACAGAGGAAAACGGTGAACCGTGCTTTTATTTTTGAAATTCTGAATATGTAATTGAAATTGGTATTAGTTTACTGCACAGTCAAATAGTTAATATGCGGCAGAACACAGTCAGAAGCTACTGTTCCTTGTACATTGCTCAGTGTTTAACCTATCGTAATTCCAAGTAATTGAACATAATACAAGAACGTGCGAGCACAACACAAACACAAGCTGTACTGCACAGTTGTCAAGTCATGCAGACCTGCTGCTACTTCGTTTATTGTTTTAGGCGACTTTGCAATGCTGCAAAAAACAAGTATTATCCTGATCTTGTCTGCCTTCGTACACATAAACACAGTAGCGTAAATAACTGTTCGGGGGAGGGGGCAATTCGATAAACTGGGCCCCCTATAATTTTAAAGAAGTTGCTTCCACATCTCATAACAGGGATCCAGAATACTGCCTCCTGTCAGAAGAACGGAATCCAGTCCGAAAGAACCCAAAACAAGTTGTATTTTTCCGTACGTTTGGAGGGTCCCTGACCCACGTGGGATCTGCGGGGGGACTAAACACACACACGGAAGTTTATTTAATTCAGAGGGCTCTTGTTATACCGGGAGTGTCGTTGAAATGATCCACGTTATAACTGAAATAAATTTCAAGTCACTGAGTTTTTTCATCTCTGCCGTGGGAATTGGAGGAACCGATCGCGCAAAAATCTTCCCATATCAACGAATATCAATAATGTGGCCAACACGTTCTTGTAAAATGCCAATTTTGACAGAAATTTCTCCCTGAGTGATCCGCCGATTTTCTTTAACCAGTTCTCAACCCCTTACCTGTGAAACTCATCGGTCGCCGTCACAGGACGTGTAACTCTTTGTGTGTCACAAATCAGAATTTCCAGCTACGTCATCTTTACATCTGTTGGCCCAACGACGCACAGTGCTCACGTCAGCACAACCGTCACCGCGAACAACTTGCAAACATCGGTGAATTCCGATTGTAGCAATGCATTCTGCAGTCAAAAATTCAATCACGGCATGTTGTTTAAATCTCACGGAAGAGTGTCCAGCGCATGGTTCCATTTCACGCAGAACAGAAAAAAAGGGGGGGGGGAGGGGTCAGTTCAACACAGTGATTTGCTTTCAACTGAGGTGCTAACGGAGAAGCTGCAGAACGTGCCAGAGGTTTTAGTAGATACACATTAATCCGTCTAACACATTTTATTGTTATTTTCAAACGCTACATGATCCGATCGAAACGATCGTCATCAGGTGTTTTGTAGATAAACGCTGATGATCGTTTTCGATCGAAACATGTAGCGTTTGAAAATAAAAATAAAAATGTTGTGTTTGAGGGAATAATCTGTATCTACGTGAATGACGATAAGCTACAACAGATGGACTCCATTAAATCCATTTTTTGACGAGTTATAAAGGTGGAGGCATTACTTCTCACTCAACAATTGTCAAAACCACCTTGGGTGGACATGGTCATACCTGCAATGTAAAGACGGTGTACTCTATATCTGAACCACATTTTAAACAGTTACCATGTTAAGTACTTATTTTAATTCATAAAACTCATACGAAATAATTTATTGTATTCTTTATTATATTATATTGAGATAAATATGAACTTATATACTACGAGAGGGTTTTGCCAATTCGAAAAATATTATATAAAACACAGAATAGCTCTGCAGTTATAAGTTTGAACGATACGACAACTCAGAGAAAACTGTGTGTAACATATTGCAGGATTTCTTTTATCAGTAACCCCCAAGGTTTGAAACACCCGATGACTAGGTATTCGTTTCGCAGTAGTGACTCCCTCGTGTCATATCAATGTCATGGCTGCAAGCAGGTGAAAGCACCCCCTATCCTCCCCTAGTTACAATTACATTCAATCGATGTATTGGTTTCCATGGGAAAGAGAACATACCAGGCATTGGCTAACATGTGGGAAATACAAACACGGGTGACCATACTGACGTCATTTAACAATAAAGAATACCGCAAAATGCATGTTGATAGAGGAGTTCTGTTATTTATTTTAAACTAAACAAAGCAAAATATTCCAATTTAATTGAACTTCACATACTTCATTCTATGAGAGTTAAAGTGGTGTATAGCACAAAGTCGTTTGCAGGCAATAGACTGGTGTTTCTTGTGGCAATGTATGTGTAACTGTGACCCTCTAAATAGTAACCAGGATGATTAGTGCTGGGGGTGCGGGACGATTGTAACTCTATAAGATGAGGTTCACTGGCTCGGGATCAACAGAGGGGAATAAACTACCCCTTAGCTGAGTCTTGCAAAAAAAGTCCTTCCGTTCGTACAAACCCACACGGACTCACGGCCTGTTCCTCTCAAATGCCTCCCTCACGCGGACCATTAAATCCTACCTTACACAGGTCACATGATGCTAGTGGGGCGCTGTACTCTCGTACTAAAAAAAACATTGAACACTCTGGGCGCACTAACTATGGCTACAATAAAGACTGCAATAAAATAATAATTTCTACAAAAACCCGCATATGTAACTGACCAGCTGCAACTTAAGTTTGAACGCAGGAGTGCACAAATCGCGGGTACCAGGTCGCCCGCGCGACTGGATTTTGTATGGTGGCGCCTAATATTTATGGCCTCTCGGTATGGAATTAGATACATGTCACCCCTTTGGCGCCTAGAATTTTGAAGTGCCTTGGAGTATTTATGGACCTCTGTTTTAATGACCGTGTTTTGCACCGTTATATGCGTGAGAGAAGGAAAAGTGTTGTGAGCGAGATGAATAAGTACCCGTGTTGCAGTTGGCTAGATGTAGGTGAAGGTAAAGATTCCCCTGTGCAAGCTTCGGGATTGGAGTTACAGCTCCACTCATTCTTAAGCTGGGTACCAGATGGAGGTGAGTGATCAGATTTACGCACCGGCCACTTCATTCTCCGGAAGAAGCTGCCACATCCATTAAATAAAAGTTGGGTATGCTCCAGAATTGAACTGGACGTTTTGGAGAAAAGGACAATCAGTTTCCCCTGCCGAAAATCCAATCTTCATTTCTTCGTTCTTCAGCCAGTAGCTTATTAGCTATGTTGGCGGAGACGAGCCGGCACTGGCTAGGTGTAGACGGAGGATAATGTTAAAATGGAGCTTGAAGAAACCGGATGGGAGGGCGTGACCTGAATTCATCTGTCTGAACTCATTAACTGTATGGACATTATTCATCTTCCACTGTGTTAACACAACACCACGTTTCGGGGACAGGATCGACGCCCGTCTTCAGGTTTGTTCCGGCACCAGCAGGGTCTATACACCAGCATCACAAGCACAAACGTTCAATGGAAGAAGACATTTTACAGTGACCCAAGGTGAAGATACTTAACCAAATATACTTTAAGTTACTGATATTCCCTGCAGTTGCCTTATACATGCAAGGTTTATTTCCAACCATTGTAAAAAGCAATTTTTACGCTTCCACATATTTCGGCTACGTATTGTAGCCATCATCTGGGAGCCAATATTACAAAGATATACGCAGCGTACTGTACGTCGGCGAATTGTAATATACACACATTAGCTTTGTACACAACAGCCAGTCGCCATAAAGTATCACTACACTTATTCAGATTAAAACATATGTATGGATTAAAACATAAAATGTTAAAATGTAAAAGGCTGTCTCCAAACATCTTGCAGTATTATATATCTCCTGTTTTTGATGGGGTGGAGATCCAAGGTTTGATACCCGATGTTTCCTCCATGAGTGATCGTTCTGCACTGTGTGTATTACCATTTACCGACTACAGTACGCTGCTTCTGTCTTTGTAATATTGGCTCCCTGATGATGGCTACAATACTTAGCCGAAACATGTAGAAGTGCAAAAATTGCTTTATGCAGTAGTTGGAAATAAAAGATAACCAAATGTTTAGTCAGATTTGCTTTAACGTAGTGTTTAAACTGTCTTTGGAACATAACGTATTCACTCTAGTTGTGTTACAGAATGTAGTAACATTATGTTTTAGAAACTAGTCTGAAGACGGGGGCAGATCATGTCCCCGAAACGTTGTTTTGTGCCAAATCTTTTGTTATTAATACTTCGACTATGGAAAACGTCTATATATTTAAGAATACAGATGTGATGTGCCATCGCCAGAATCTTACATAATTGAATTCATCTGTCTGAGGATAGGGATGACTAGCAGATTCTTGCGAACGGGGTAATGAAGTTCCAGACTTCATAAAATGCTGGTAATTTCTTGACTGAGGACTTGTTAACTTCTCAAGGACTCTTCGTCCTGGAGAAATTTATAGCCGGAGGGCTACAGTCGCGTCACAGCATTGATTGTAAGCAGCAAGCCTTACATTTGCTGACAACCGGATGTGACATCCTTTATAGTCATCACAGGTTAGCAGGCACAAACCGCGAAAGGAAAAATTATTTACGCACCAGTAAGTCATCTGGAGACGTATGCCATACATACCAACCGCTTGTTATGTCATATCAAACAAATTATATACACTGTCAAGGAAACTCAAGGTAATTATATCCATGAACACAAAATACATTCAGAATATGGGTGACAAACACACATGTACGTAAGTGCATGAAGAATTTATGATAGATCAAAAACAATTGGAGAATGTGGAATATTTCAATTATTTGGGCAGCAAATGTTAACAAATGATGCAAGGTGTACACGTGAAATTAAATCCAGAATTGCCATGGCAAAAGCAGCATTAAACAAGCAGGAGACTCTTTTCACCAGTAAACTGGACTTAAATTTAAGGAAGAAACTAGAAAATTCTGCATTGAACACTTTGTGTTTTAACCGCGCTGCAATAGGGCTTGTTTCAATGGTTTTCGCCCTTTTCCCAGCCAAGGTGCTAGTTTGGGGTTTCCACTGGCGTGACAGGAATTGCATAGTATAGTGAAAAAATAAACTGCCTTATACTCGAATAGTTCAGAAATATAAATTTATTAGTTACCCTGCGCTCGCTGTCGTTACTAGTTTCGACCCCAGAGACGACGTGCAGAGGGACGGACTGCTAGTAGTAGTAGTAGTAGTAGTAGTAGTAGTAGTAGTAGTAACAGTAGTAGTATGAATGATCTAGATACACATGGAACACAGCGTTGTAAGGGATATTAAAGAAATATGGATCTTGTAAACAAGATAATAATATTTCAGGTTCCATAAAAGCAGAGAAGGGGGTTTAAAAGAGGATTTTCATGAGGAAACTTTTTTTCGAAGGCCGCCTCTGTCATGCCGACATATGTGTATGAAGATGTGAAAATGGCAAAGGGTGAATACGTTGTGAGGGCTGAAAGCGAATGGAACTGGGTCAGGGTATATTGGCGTTGTTGAAAACTCGGATTTTGTTACCAAGGTGAATTAGTACGATGACGTTAGAGTGGCTATTATGGACAGAGGCCCATAGCTGGATGGTTGGTTTTTAACCATATCAGAGGTCTTAGTAGGTCTCCATTCCAAATATTATCTAGCTATAACTTCTGCTAGGATCACTCAGCCTCCTGCCTCGAACTTACTTCAAACAATTTCCCAAGGGTTCAGAGAATTATTGTGGGAGGTTCACCTCTCACATTTGTTGCTGAGATTGGAAACTCTTTGGATCATAACTCCACAGGACTTGCATGTCTCCTGGGGACATATTTTACTTTATAATTAGGTTACTCTATGATGTCTCTCATAATAATCACTTAACCATTTAAAGATCAAGGTAAAGCTGAATTAATTATATTTAAAGTACAATTTCCTACCGCGCAGTAAACATAATCCATCGCTGTTATAAAAAAACCAGAAAGTTAACATTGTATACGGAAATAACTACCATTTGCTCTCGGAATGATGAAAAACACATAAATATAATGTATGCACATCGTAGAATTCTAGAATACAAAACCCTGGTGGTACACATGACGTAACGTAATTCCTAGGTTTTAAACGGTCATGTTCAATTTTGCAAACAGATTTTTAAACTTGGACAGTAGTCAGTTCTTAAGTGCAGTTCTTTGTATTGCTGAAGTATTAATGGTATTTTCACACTTGATTTGTTTTTGTTAGCTTATTTATCTCATTACCATCGCCTGCTGCAATTAGCTTTGTCATTAATGTCATCAAGCACTTTAATAAGCGAACTGAATGCAGCTTCACAAAAATATTTTAAACTCTTCGAGTGCATACACATTATCTTCCAAAATCCTTTTCCTTGTCCCACTAGTTCATGGAATCATTTTCAGGTACTGCATAACTACATTCCGAATTACTTTATTTCATTCAACGAAGTCGTCTCAACTACATAGATCATACATGATTGAAAGCCTCCTAAAATTACTCTTTTCTATACCACTCTGATGATGGTGTATCACATTTAAAATATTTGGCCTTTGTCCATCGTCACTTTTTCAAAATAAAAATTAAAACACCGGCCTCCGCTCTCAGGCAGCAGAGAGGGAGAAACGCGTAATAATTTAGGGCAGGCATTAGTAATCTATTTTAAACGTCTGCCTCAGAGGTTTAGAATAGCTTACTGAAGTACAAATCGTAATGGGTCAACAAATACAGGATTATCACAAGGTTCTGACTTCTTGTTTGTGGTTGTGCAGATCTTAATTCACTCTTTGCACGTACGTGACCGTTATAATAAATGCAAATAGAGGTTATGTGCCGATCCCAGTGGCCGCGCAGTCTAAGGCGTGGGTCTGCGGCCGCTCGCTTACTGGGATCGTGGGTTTCGAATCCCACACGAGGGGCATGGATGTCTGTCTCTTGTGAGTGTTGTGTGTTGTCAGGTAGAGGTCTCTGCGACGGGCTGAACCCTCGTCCAGAGGAGTCCTACCGACTGTGGTGTGTCTGATGTGTGTGATCGTGAAACCTCGAAATGAGGAGGCCAAGGCACCCAAAAAGGGGCTGTTGAGCCATACGAAAAAAAAGAGGTTATGTGAGATAAATCAATGTTACGATTCGACGTTAATTTTGCTAAGGCTAGATTGATAACCGATTTAAATTTGTAATAATAAACGAAAGATTGAGGAAATTTGTTAAAAGAACAAAACATTAAACAAGACAAATGAGAATTTTGAGACTACAGATTCTTTTTGGTAAAGAAGATGTGGAGCGATATTTTGTGTTCATAAGTGTTTAAAACTAGGTACGTATTAAAGTAAGTTCCATTGATATTTGGGTCAGACAGCACAATTTAAATCAGTGAAAATTCTTCACTGGGCAGGGAATAAAATGTTTGCGCGTAAGCCTTGGAAAATTACCTAGTAATAAATTAAAAACAGTTTAGAAAAGAAATATGTCTACAGAACATTCTGACTGGCACCTATACGATCTCAGCATATTCTTTGGATGATATCAGTTATTTCTTACATGTTATCGAAATATTGTCTCAGTAAGTCTACAGTTTACGTACTCATTATGTCACCTAACGTTATTTATAGCAGCGAAAATTCTTTGTGAAGATAATACTTGAATTACCAATTCACACTATCGGTTATCACAAGTGTAAATTTGGATTATCGTGATAAACATGGCAGTGGGTGATTTATGTAATGGTTAAATAAACGTAAACACATTCATAGATTTCATACCGCCTGAAGGCACTCACTGTCGTTATTTCCTGGACATGTGTTACAACAAACTCTATTAATATGATGAAACTGTTAAGTACTTCTCGCTTAACACTTGCAACTACGTGTGAACTAAATTAACTTTTTTACGTGCAATTTTAATAAACTTCCTACACAATATAAACATTATTATGGTACTTCTAAATTATTACACGAAATTTAATGCGCTGCAAGATCAAAAACTAAATTATTATTGTTTTAAATCAAGACTCTAAAAACAAAAGACGCAACATCGCACGCCTTACTGTTATTTACTGCCGTGGTGCCGCATGCTGATGCAGCCTTTGCGTTGTATAACGGAACGTCTTGCTCATTAAACCGTGCACAGCTGCCTAGTGACGAGACACTGGTCGTCGCAGGCCACTTTATACACTGCAGCAATTTTTTTCACAAACCTTTTTGCTTCGTAGCAATTTTGGTTTTAATGAAACCTGAAGAAAGTACCAATTAATTCCCTCTCAGAGTATGAGATTTGTTTGAGTTGTATGTTTATTGAGACATTATATTAGAAAGTTCTCCCTAGAACAGGCCACGAAGGCCCAGAGGGGGAGTAGAGGTATAGCTCTACTCTTTCTTTAACCCTGGCACTAGGTGGGGGTGGGTGGTCAACTCCACGCCCCGGCCGCTTTACCCCCGGGAAAGAGACCCGGTACTCATTGTATAGGAGGCTGGGTGGGCCCCAGGGCCGGTCTGGACGGCTGCGAAAAATCTCGCCCCTACCGGGATTCGATCCCCGGACCGTCCAGCCCGTAGCGAGTCCCTTGGTTATCGTCTTCTCGTTCAGTCACGCGGGCTTGCCATGATTACGACAGAGCTGAGTTTCTGAGTGACGTCACATCTCGGATTTCCATGAAGTTCCACCAGCAAATGATTAGCGGGTCCGTATGTCACAATGTCTAATGTTAATCTAAAATGAACGAAAGGTCTAATCAGGCAAAATGAAACATTGCCTAACCGAACTAAATCGATTGTTCTACAGGGTATACACAAAAGAATGGTGCGGTTTTAATAGTGTTCACTATTAAAACCGCACCATTCTTTTGTGCATTCCCTGTATAGCGTTTCTTTTTCCTTTGGTGCGTTGAATTGATTTCAATATTTTTTTCCTCGTTATTATTTTGGACCAATAGTCTACAGGGAATACAGGAATCAGGTTACTAGCGGCAGTGCCAATTCTATGTACTGTACAATTAGAGCAACCTCCTGTTCTCCTTAAGTAGCCAATTATGATTTTTGAAACATTTAAGCCGATTATACTTTTTGAAAAATTCTGCGAAGTTAAAATTCCTTACAGCAGGTATCCGCGGAGCCACTGACTTCCGTTGGACACAGTTTCAGAACCGCAGTTTTAAACCACACACGACTACCAAGAAACAAACAAATTGAGATGTGGGAATGAAACGTGAAAACTCAAGGATTTTGTATTACAGGCGATGTAGATATGAGCAAGTATTCGCTGCACTTTATAGCTGTATTAGGTTTGGTCAGGACGTGTTGTTTTTCGTGTGTCAGTACCTTGACTACTGTTTACTAAAGTAAGTAACATAACTTATAAGTAAACAGTTAACAGTTGTGTTGATGAAGTCGGGAGTGAATCCTTTTTAGCCTAGAATGTTAGAACGATATTCTGTTATGAACAAGGTGCTTTAATTATGGTGCCTTTATGTGAACACCATGCTCGTAATTGCACAGAATAAAGCAGTAGCAGCTGTGTGAAATTTCTGTTTACACAAGAACCCATATAAAATTTAGCAAAGTAAAGAGAGATGTAATTTAATTGAACTTTATTTAGTACAACCAGTTTGCGATTCTGCATAGACCACTTATTGTGATGCTCCTTTTCTTTACACCCAAATAAAATCATAAAACTTAAACCATTTCTGCTTGTAATTTTAATATGCATGAAAATTGTAAGACTGCTTGAAATATAGATATATTTTTGCCCTGCTTCAACTTTTATGATCTTTTGCATGATGTGCATGCAATTCACTATTTTATGGTTGTGTTTCGCTTTTAGAAAATGTGTACATGAAGAATATGGATTTCGTATGGGTGCAAAACATTTATTGATGTAGCCTTACTTGTTGATGAATTCATTTATTCTGTAGTCCGTCTTACGACAGGTCCGTAGCCTCTTCCAAACCGAGTTCTCCATTGAGTGCAATCTAGTGCTTCCTCTTTCAATTTCCAGTATCTTCTCTTTTCCTTAAGGTCATCCAGTAGCTGTTTACGTCTTCTCCCTCGTCGTCCCGTCATTTCTATCCTTCCCTCTAACTTTCCTTCAATCACGTGTTTCAGAAGGCAGTTCCTACGCAAGATGTGACCAATCCAGTTAGCCTTCCTTCTTTTTATTGTATGTACGATATTCCTCTCCTCCTTGACTCTGTGTAATACTACTTCATTTCTCACACGATCGGTCCGACTGATCTTCTCCATTCTTCTCCAGCACCACATTTCAAAAGTTTCCAGATAATTCTGATCCATTTTCCGAAGTGTCCACTTTTCAGCACCACACAAAACTATGCTCCAAATGTAGCACTGTACTAGTTTCTTCCTTAAATTTAAGTCCAGTTTGCTGGTGAAAAGATGTTTCTTCTTGCTGAATGCTGCTTTTGCCAAGGCAATTCTGGATTTAATTTCACGTGTACACCTTGCATCATTTGTTATCATGCTGCCTAAATAATTGAAATATTCCACATTCTCCAATTGTTTTTGATCTATCATAATTTTCATTGGGGATGGTTGTCTTGAGATTCTCATTACCTTAGTTTTTTCTGTTGATGAAGCGAACATTTAATGAAGTGCACGGTACAAACATTTGGGCAATGCGTGATATGAGGTTCTCACATCCTCCAAAAACTTGGATAGCACTGAAGATTAAGATAGCAAGCTTCTCCTAAACGTCCGTAAGTAACTAACAATCAGCGCCGCTTTGTATAGGCCTGTCACAATACTTCACTCTACAGTTCAGCCAATGCTCGGTGTGGCAAGCAGTGTAATTAGATTTACAGTAATGGATTTGTGTCTGTAGTGATTTACTTTTTACATGTCATGGGTCAGCGGTTCCCAGACGTTTCGGACGAACCGCGAGTGCCGTCTCTAATGACGAATTCAATATGACAGAACTCTTCAGTAAGTACTACACGAATGTCCGCAGGAAAACTAAAAAAATTGCTTTAATTAGGCGGTATATCCGTTTGGCACTGGGTCTACTAAACTGTCTTTATAAAACCCTTGTGGAGCAATGGTTGATAAAACATAACCCTAAAAGTTACTGAAACTGTAATTCGAAAAGAAAAGAGGACACGAAACAGGACACAATAAACGTAACTTCAAACCAACCATTAAATGCAATTGCAATATGCTTCAGCGATTTCCGTTAACCTTTCATTTTCGATTAACATTAATGTGTCCCGCTACATTTAAATTTTAATGGCTGTGTTTCAGTGGTCTGGGGGTCCCGTCAAGCATTTTCGAAACCAAAAGGGCTCCAGAAAGGAACTTCTGAGAAGCAGTGCGATCAGCGAATAAGAGTGCCAATGATATGTGCGAAATTTCTAAGACCTTACTTGTACAGTGGTGTGCTCCGGTGGAGTTAAGCTTCAGAACCACAATTAATTTAGGATGAACAGGAATTTTATATTCCAGACACGAAATTTTCAAGGCGGTGAAGATTCATAATGTTGTCTTCTGGGTTGTTACACCGTGAAGTCTGGTAGGTGGCTACCAACGTTTTGGAGGAACTACCTGAAGATAGAGGCCAAATATATCGACAGAAAGTTTTAAAAGCACTTACCATAAACACAATGTCCTAATCCAGAACACCACATTAGAAAATCTGTGTTCTAAATCATCTACTCGCACGATATGCAGCCCTCATCAGGACTACATTTTACGAAGAGGAAAATACAAAGACAAAACATAGAAAGGGATGCACTGAAAGCGAGTAAATAAAAAAGTCTTTGTGATGAAAACGTGAGCATGGGAAGAGTTCAAAATCTCATTTGCGATGTTTGTATTCTGCTCTCTTCAATTTCTTATCAAAGAACAACAGTGCTGGCACAGCCATTACTCTGTACAGTTCCAATTTCAAGGAGATATGAATTTATATTCATGGAATGGTAAAAACTGGAAATGTAAAATGAAAGTTAGTACAAAAATCTTGGTTCTGTTCAAGCTGGCAACAGTAAGGACAGAATCAAGCATTCTTCATTGTCCGTTACAATACTGGCTTTGTTAGTAGTTAAAGATCCTTTCTTATCAATAATGTACCCCCGCCAACTTTCTTTCTTCCCCCACCATTTACCCTTGCACGTACTGTCGCAGCCCGGCATTTATGCTCATAGTCATTTTGTCTAATTGCGTTCCAGTTACATGTCCAAGACGCTCGCACGTTATTTTAGATGCATTTCGTAACGAATTGTAAAAGACTGTTAACTTCGTTATAGCCATCCGGATGCCTGAATTCTCCTGCAAAAAATATTTATAAATATTTTAAAAATAATCTATTAAATTTGAAACCAAAATATCTCGTGGGCTAATTAGTCAACCGACGGGAAGAATAATGGCCTAAAAGGCACCAATTTTTAACCACTGTCGCAGACAAGCAGAAGTTAAAATAAAGGAGACTCTAATTTTGTCTCTTGTGGCAACTCCTCACAGTAAAGCACAGAATATTATGAAATGTTACACATGGCTTCGGACTTGCGACAGACTTTTTTGGAAAACCTAGGCAAAAGGGGAGAGGGGAGAAATTACAAGATGAGTAACTTCATAATATGTACCCCTCTCCAAATACCATTCGTGCCAGCACTTCCAAACGACGAGATTGGCGAGGCATGTAGCATGCGTGTGAGAGACAAGAAACACATGCACAGTTTGGAGGGAAACCCTAAAAAACGAAAACAACTTGGAAGGTCTAGACGTCGAATAAAGTATAATGTTAAGAAAAAAGGAGGATGTGGGGGGGGGGGCGGGTGCGGGCTAGATTAATCTAGTTCAGCACAGACAAGTGGCGGGCTATTACGAACACGGCAATAAACTGTCGGTTTTCATAAATGGAAGTTCTTTCACACGCGAGGAAATGTTAGCTTCTTAATAAGGACTCCTTTCCGAGAAATTAGTGAAATATGTAGGCCTACGGTTAAACAACAAACATTGAGAGGGTTTAGAAAGAAAGGTCTGAAGAAAGTATTTGGATCTGATAAAGTAACAATGCAAAAAATTACGTAATTGGAGTTTCGGAGTTTATAGTCTTTACAAACTATTAACTTGTGATGAAATGAAGGATGATGAGGTAGGCGGACATATATTACGTCTAGCGGAGAGGAGATGTGCGTATCAAATGTTACTCGAAAGGGCAGATGGAAGAGGGCCTGGGCAAAATAAGAGTATATTATTAAAATGTATATTAAATAAATAAGATGAGTGTGTGGACTAGATTTATCCAGTTCAAAAGACGGTAAAAATGGCGAGCTGAATTGTAAATAGCAAAAACTTGAAGTAATCTCAGTTTGGACTTTCTGGACCGTCTCCAGCTTTGTCTACCGCGTCCAAATCAGTAGCTGTTTCACTCACTCTTTTATCTGAGTGCGGTGACCGATACTTTCTCCGAAACACAGTGGTATTAATTTTATTTTAAAGAGCGACAGTGGTGAAAATCCAAACAGAAAACGATTCTAAACGCGAGTGATACAGAATTGAAAAACAATTAGTCTTTGTATTTCGAAAATTGAGAGAGGTTTGTGAACAGGATGGCAGGCTATAAACTTGTAAAGATCTCGTGTCTATGGAATTAATCATTAATGTGATGTGTAGATGGTCAAACTGTTAGTTTCACATCACTATTCCCTATTTATTGATGAGTACAGTGGCACCTCGAACTTCGAACACAATCCGTTCCAGGAGACGGTTCGACTTTCAAGTTGTTCGACTTTCGAGTTAAATTTACCCATAAGAAATAATGTAAATTGAATTAATCCCTTCCAGACCCCAAAATTTACCCAATATAAAACATTTTAAGTGCCTATTTCAAAAGATCATAATGATAAAACAAGTATATTTAATTTCAATAATTGAAAATTTTTATTTATGATAGTACATATATAAAAAATATTGTATAATAATCAATCAATAATAATAGTAGGAGGAATATTACTGTCCACTGGAAGGTGAATTACCCTTCTTTCATCTTGACCAAGCAGAGAGAGAAGGCGACCACGTGATTCTTTGTTCGACTTTCGAGTTTTTGTTCGAGTTTCAAAAACGGATTTTCTCGAATTTTTTGTTTGAGTTTCAAGTTGTTCGAACATCAAACCGTTCGAAGTTCGAGGGTCCACTGTATTTCATTAAACTACACAGATCTGTGCCTGCGAATTGCAGTTACTTGTTACTCAAAATTGTGCCTAAAAATATTTTATAAGTAAATACATTTACATAACACAAGGCCTTTATTTTCAAGTGCCCAACTCTGTGAGGTTGAGTGTGTACCTGATGTCTAATACCTTTTGTCAACACCTTGCAGCTTCACATTATGAGACAAACTGGATTCGGACGAGATTTTCAGCAAACCCTCTCCAGTCTAGGCATCTCTCGGGGTTAAGCCAAAGCACAGAATCGTATTATGAAGAGAACTGCTAACTTCCAGTTAATTACACGTATACGTACGCGTATGAATCTCAATGTGAGCGGAACGAGGGTACCCTGGGAAATCCCCGCAGGTCTAGGAAACACGATATGGACCTACATATGTGAAACAGAGCCAGCCCCTAAACTGTATTCCTGATTCCGACAAATCCCATCATGTGACCTTCTAGAAGTGTCCGTGGATATTTTAATGGAGATTAAACAAAATGTGAAGTTACTTAACGATTTTTAAGGCTGAAATTAAATTACATACAATCCTTCAATTTCTACCTCAAAGACGTCAGAGATTTTCCCCCTTATAAAACTAAATAATTTAATTCTGTTCGGGACAATAATCGATGTATATTCTGTGAGCCATATGAAATACGGAAGTACAAATTCCGACCCAAACGCGTTCTTCTAATGCTGTACTTTGCAATACAGAGAGTTACAACTGGGCTTTAAAGAGTTAACTTACAGATCATAAATACATTTACATGACTGGAGGCAGACTCGGGTAGAGTAATTGGATTCCCAGAAGGGACAGCATCCAGAGCCGTGACAAGAGCAGTCAATAATGGGGCTGCTCTACGGACTGGGCGACCGAGGAATAGTAGTTCGATTTCCCACAAAATTTCTCTCGTCTCCAAAACGTCCAACCGGCTCTGGGTCCCACCCAGCTTCCTATACAATGGGTACTGGGATCTCACTCCACTGGGTAAAGCACCCGGGGCATGAAGCTGACCATTCACCT
The DNA here is from genome assembly GCA_021186555.1 of Reticulitermes speratus. Taxonomy (NCBI): domain Eukaryota; kingdom Metazoa; phylum Arthropoda; class Insecta; order Blattodea; family Rhinotermitidae; genus Reticulitermes; species Reticulitermes speratus. The sequence continues at coordinate 16,887,091 of JAJKFL010000008.1, read as the reverse complement.
CCATAAAGTACCGAGATTAAAACGCGTGGAGCTATGCCTTCACTCTCAATACGATTTCACGGCGTGCACAGGAATAATTTCATCTTCACTTCACTTCACTTCACGACAAAGTCTGCAACTACAGCACGCCCGACGCAACCTTCTAAACAGAGGGTGTTTAGGTACATCGCTCAGAAACCAAGCAATTACCCGCAGCTAGTGCCGTGGAGCTTTACTTGACAATCCCTCGTACGCCTACATGACGTGGTAATTATCCGTACTGCATTACCAGACACTTGTTAACTAATGGGGTGTAGAAGCAGTAGCCTACAAAATATATGCCCACATCCCTCGAGCAGCCACCCATCAATCCAATAAAGATCATTCATCAATGTATTATTGAACCTATACATTTAATTCATGCAAGTTATTTACCCAGTAAACCACCCACCCAAATAAACAATTCATGTAGTAATTAATTCATTTATCTAGCCATCAATCACACAAAAATTCTGCTCATCATTAACATAGTTATATATTCTTGTTACTAAAATACGAGAATATCGAAATTTTATCTGGGAAATTAAATGAGACTTTTTCTCGTTATCGGTGGAAATTTTTATAAAATGAAGGCGATTGTATGATTCCCAATGAGCAACTAGTAGCTTCTCAAAAGTACTCTGCTCCATGGTGCTAATTATTAATTGTATAACAGAAAACAATTTGAAGTTAGTGCAATGTGTAGTTTATTTCTTACACAGCTCTCTGCCCGCCAAGAAACGGTGCCAGCTCGGCCTTATTACACAATATTCTTCTCCCTCCTATAAAAGGACCGAGAAAGTTCTTCGTTGGTTGAAGGTTGTAGTTGACAATGTAAAACATCGGTATTTCGTTCAACTAAGTACACTTAATTTCATTCACCAAAGTTCACTAACATACATTTCCCTTGGTCTTTGTTAACGATTCGTCAATGTATCTCAAAATAATGTAAATGTTATGCAAAATTTTGCAAATTCACCAAATGGATCGGTGCGTGTTAACATTCGGCTGCCAGCAATTATCACATTTCTGACTTCGCAGTGGCTAAGCTGTTGCGGCTAGCTTTGCATACCGAACTGTCTCGATCACAGGGGCTGCTGCAAATGTCACACTGGAGAGAGATTATGGGCAGTTCGAGCTGTAATACAATTGACGGGGGAATGAGCTAGCTGCCTGAATGTTTGGCGACTTAACAAGGCGAATCAAGCTTATTTTAAGCCAATTAAACTGGCAATTTGAAGCAGGGAATAAAAGGAAAAAGAGACATGATGCGATACCATTTTATACGTCACCAGTAGTCTGAGATATCTGACAACATGTGACGTACGGTGAATTCGTAGCTACGATTCAGTTCATAAAATGTAATCCTCACGTATCACATCTAAAAACTGAAAATTACGGTACAAGTTAAAAAATACCTGTTACTTTGTGCTGGTCTCTCGTCCTAAAACGAGTGAAAACAGGGATCTCAGAGGAATAACTGCAGCACTAGAAGGAAATAGACATAGAGACAGACGATCAAACAAAGCTGGAGAATATGGCATGCTCGAATGCCTTACTTTGTGCTCTTCACCAAATATCGTTAGAGGGCAACTTCAAGAAAGGTGTGATGGCTGGAACACGTAACAAGAAGGGGACAGGTGAGAAATGCATACGACTATATTCAGAAAGTCTGCAGGCAAAGGACAACTTGGAAGACCTACAAACTTATGACAAACATGTTAAAAACATTAAAAGAAACGTGTCGGGAATTTGTGGGTTAGATTTAACTGGTTCGGGATAAGGTCACGTTTTGGAATCCTTTGAAACCAGAATGAATAATGAAAACGGAGGGCTGAAAAAGTACGGAAAATCGTTATCAACTAAGCTACCATCAGATTCTTAAGGAATTATTCGCTCCAAGAAGTCACGATTGCGTAAATAAATAAAACTCTAGGGAGCCATGTGTACTTTCTTACTTCTGATTTAACACGTTATCATCCTGGTGTACCGGCCTGCAGGCGACCAACAATGAATATAAAATTCAGGTTAGGCATAATAGCTGTTGGGGGCTAATGGTGTAGGCGACGTGTTTTAACTGTCCAATAAAAAAATGATGTATGAATTAGGTACGGATATTTATGTCAGCACGAAATTTCTTGTCACATTAAAGACAATACTTTAAAATCATTATGGTGGCACGTATGGGTAAGAAGACAGATGCACATGTTTGGTGAGTAAACCCGAAGGAAAGTCCTAGGTCAAGATAGAAGGATAATATTAAAATGGATTTAACCTTGTACGTACTCCGTAAAACAAACATATTTTTTCTCTATGGATGGCTGTTAAGAACCGAAACATGTAAAATATTAAGAAGCGAAATATTACATCATTTTAAATACTAAATGTGAAATTGGTTGGTATTAAATATATACAATTAAAATGGATCTTAAAGAAAGAGGACGGGTGGGCGCGAAATTTATTTACCTGGCTCGGGATAGGGAGAAATGTAGGGCTCTTTGAAAACGGTAATGAACCATCGAGTTCAAAAAATATTGGGGATTTCTTTATTAGCTAATTATTAGCTTTCTCTAGAAGAAAGGACTCTGCTCAGACTTAGTTAGCTAGTTATGGTAGACAGTGTTATTTACTCTTTTCTTCTCTGAACGTGTCAAAGCTATCTGTGCTTTGAAATGACACAGTTCCAAATTGGAAGGCAAGGGACGTTTTTATTTTATATGAATTTCCCTTCGACGAAGTTGGTTACATCCCTTGTTTCGTTCTTCATAAAAAATTTATTTAAAGTAGCAAAGATATAAATGAAAAGCCCTTCAAACACTTTGCCGAACTGGCCGCTAGAAAATAAAATTGTGCGAGCCCAGCTTTAAAATATTCAAGAGCTGGAACGGAACGAAACGTATTTCAGTTGTGTATTTTGTTGGATTCTTGTTAACTCAATGATGGAGCTCGAAAATAGTTCTGGCGATGTGAGCACGGCAAGGCTTACGTCTCCTAAAGCGCCATTTGAACAACAGAAACTGAAAATGGTGCCTTATTATGTATGCGCCCTGAATATTTCAGTCAGTAACGTGACTGGGAACGGGCTGTAAGGCCGAATTTCATGTGCGCTAGAGACAAAAACTTTACTTTTTTCACTCCTGTTTCATTTACAGCTTTCAATGGCAATACACTCAGCCCTCGCTCTTCGCGGGGGTTAAGGTCCAAGACTCCGGCGAAAAGCGAAAATCCACGAAAAATTTCTTTTCTCTGCAGAAACACTGTGATGGGAGCTGCTTCTTTTTGCCCTTCAACTCCTTGAACATCACGCGGTGTGGCTCGAAGACCTGTTCGAGTTGTCTAACAGTTTTGATGCCTCTATCCACTGAAGGGTCCGAGTGATGTGTTTTTATTCTGGGGGCGACCCTGCGAATTTGCGAAACCGCGAAGTACGAACCCGCGAAAAGCGATGGATGAGTGTATTGTGAGAAGAGTCTGATGACTCGAGATGTATTTGTAAAGAGAATTTAGTCCTATTTCAGCATCGAGCTGTCTCCTGTACTGAAAGTGAAGCAGACATAATACTGTCCAAACAATAACATGATGCGCCATTGAAACTGTCTTCCTATTGTATAAAATTTGCACCATTACGAGACCTGATATCGGATAGCCTCGTGTAGCCATAGTTGTAAGTCCCTTGAAACGATGATGCTTTGCCGTTCCTTATGCCCATGCTGCCCGCACCACAATTACGGCGGAGTCCAGAGAAGCAGGACACGGCGGCTTAATTCCTCGCCGCAACAATTTAATCTTACAAAATGCCCATTCATTATGTGCGTTGTAGGATTACAGCATACGTCACGGCTCAACACAGCAGACTTAGCGGATCTCGTGCGAGACTGAAGCAAGGTCAGTACTTCAAGTTCTGCGCTAGTAATTACTGGTAATTCTTGAGTGCCATCACGACGTTGCCACGAGCGCTGAGACTACGAATTTAACAACCCTGCATACTAACAACGTTTCGCTGCTCTCAGAGAGTCAAATGAAATCCATAATTTGAAGGAATTTCCTCTTAATTATATGTTTCATTTGTAGGTTATGTCACAATTCTGTCAGTAGCTCGGACGAAATACCATCCGAAGAATGGATGCGGGTAAATGAGGATTTGGAAAGGGCGTGGAAAGAAGCAATTTTTGGCTAATTTAAGATGCTACCCTGAATTTGCCTGTAGGGTCTGAGATAGAGCGCGGAAGTCCTAATGAGAACAGCGGTTAGCCAGTCGGAATTCAAACCGGACACCTCCAGAAGACAAGTCAAAACTTTTACCGCTAGTATCAACTTGCTAGTTAAAAGTGCCTCTTACGGGATTAAAAGGAAGACGAATGAAAATATTACATAAAGAGGCGGCTCATAACTCACACTTCTCTACAGATCAATAAAAAGGAAGATGGGAAAGGCGGAATAAGCAGCAGGCATTGCGGATTTTAAAAATACTTATAAAGTTCTATACGAAATAGTGCAGTTGAAAGACCAGGTGTAAATGCAAGGTACAGGGGAATAATAAAATTTGCTTTAAAGAAGTAGAGTGCTAGGGTGTACACTGAATTGAACTATCTCATGATAGAGGCCAGTAGCGGGCTTTTGTGAACACAATAATGACTCTTCCTGAAAAAATAGAAATCCGGCAACTTCTTGGCTAGCTGAGCGACTATCGGCATCTCAACGATGATTTACTACACGGAGCTACTTCTTAAGATTCGTTAAGAAGCCTGCGACTCTGCCATTCGCAGCCGGTTCGAAAACTGTAACTTAAAATTTTATCCTTTATACCTATTAATATCCTATTTTTAATAGAATATTTTTGTCAAAATCTCTTCCTGGTCTCCACTATGAACATTTCCTCCATTGCACTAGGGAGCAGGCACAAGAAAGGAATCTTCCTTAAAATTCGGCTGCTCAAGGAAAACTAAGTACGTAAGTACTTCAGTCCTTACGTACTTAGTACTTACGTACTTAGCTAATCGTGATACTGAAATTGCATGGAAGTAATTTTCACTCCTTCATAGGTGGTGATTCAAATTTAAAGCTGATTAATACCGCATATATTTAACAATATGCACATAATCTCACACACACGTGTGAGATTGGTACTTGTTCAATATCTCCGGCTATTCTGGCCTCACAGTATTGAAGACACATGATAGCTTTACCTAGTTTGTAATTTTTTAAATTCTCATGACGGATATGTTTCAGATGGCATTATTCCGGGTTCTTCATCTATACTTGGACGAAATTCCTCAACAAGAAGACGGAAAGAATATGTTCCTCCGAAACGTCGGTGTCACCCTATAAACCTTGTAAAAACGCAGACAACAATCATCGTCCTCCCACTTTACCTGCCAGCATACAAGAACAAGTAGGAAGTCTGGCTCCCCCTCCCTTCGACATCATCAGCCTTCAACAGTCGAGCACTGTGTGAAACATTGTCATCCGTGAGAAGCTGAGAGTCTTTCAGGTAGTCAAAGACGCTCTGCCTCTTATGGAACATACGTAAATGTCAGTGTTACAAAGAGCAGCCAATGAACTCCATCCAGTTTCGCATCAGTCCACATCCCCATGCTGAATTCCTTTCAAATTGATTTTGATGTTAAGTACCTATACGCCTATACAGTAGAACCCCCGTATCCGCGGATTCGGTATCCGCGGTTCCAGTTATCCGCGGTTTATCGCGGCCCGAAAATATTATCACATTCACTGCCAAAGTCTACCATGGTCGATTTAAGTATTTACGTTTTAATTTGCCAGCGTCGACTTTAGTCGATCTAAAGTTTACGCTGCTCTTTTATATATAGGGTTCGCTACTATCAGCGGTTTCGGGCATCCGCGGTAGGTCTTGGAACGTATCACCCGCGGATACGGGGGGACTACAGTATGCCCAAGTTAATGTTTCCCCTGCAACTTTTCGCAACAGATTTGCTTATGGCAATAGCCTAATGAGATTTTAAGAAACAAGCAAGCCTGTAATATGAGACATAAGCAAATTATCCCAAAACACGTACACTGGGTAGGCCCCGTCATCTGTCTTCTCTCCATGCCTCTTCAGGCAGTTGGAATAAACCAGCAGTTTTGTCACTGTCAAGTCTTGTCCTGTCCTTCATAATATCAGAGCGCTACTCTCTGGGGAGACAGTCAGGTGCTCATATATCCCGTCATTCATCTCCGAGCAGACGTATCGGCACAAAAAATTGACAAGGTACAGTCTGTATATTGCCATGCCTACAGCAATATATTTATAGCAACCTGCAACTATATTCTGGCAGTCTGATAAAATTCTTCTACTTTAAAATACGGGAACTACAAAAATAACTAGTCGCCCTCGGTGGACTAGTGGTTAGCGTGCTCGCCACTGGACCCAAGGTTCGCGGGTTCGATCCCGACCGAGGGCGATGGATTTTTAAGGGTGATAAAAATCCGGAGCACCACTTCCTTCGGAGGAGAAGTAAAGCCGTCGGTCCCATGTCGTAGATTTACGGCATGTAAAAAAACCTTCGGGCATGAATAGAACTAGCAGTGTCCGTAAGCAAAATTCAAGCGGTCATTTCTCACCCAATTCTCCTGACTGCCTGCCAGATGGCTCTGGCAGTCTCATCAGGATCGAGCAAAAAAAACTTGTGCGGTCAGTGAGCCGGTCACTCACTACAGAATGCACACTTACCGACCAGGAAACCTTCGGGATGAAATCCCAAAAAGAAGGAGGCTTTGGCCCACCCCGGGCTGTAACGCCATGGAAGAAGAAGAAGATAAAAATAACTATATTATTTTTATGTAACGCCATGGAAGAAGAAGAAGATAAAAATAACTATATTATTTTTAGCTCTATTTAAATTTTCGTATAACGTAAACGAATGTATGAAATGTTCGTGATGGATTCAGTCCAATTACCATATTTATGTTGGACGCTGTTTACTGCCTCAAGTAACATTTATTTAAAATACAGCACTTTTCGAGAGATTTATTTTTTGCTCGTCGTTACGTAGGGAGGTAAAGGTAAATTTGTCCCTGTTTATTAAGCACGACTCCTTTAACGCATGCTGAGAGCAGAAGTATAGCTATATGCCTTCTTAATCTCGGCATTAGATGGGGAGAGTGTTTGGCTTCGGGCCCGGATGCTTTAGAGCATAGATTATAGATGGGCCATAGACCTTATCTGGAGGATACGGAGGAGAGAAAAGTCCCTGCGCATGTCGCGAATCGAAACCGACTGCCCGGTCGTCTATGCCGGCACTCTCTATACTGATCTATCCCGGATCCCCTTATAGCGACAAATATTTTTATGATATTCATGGAAGTGGAAAGATCAAATACGGAAGCGTTGCTACACTAAACTTGTGTGCACGCCGGTGGTGTAAGTCTAGTGGTTAGCAGCCAGACCGCCTCACACCGTCTTCTCCCTCACATCAGTGACCCTCTAACGTATTTTACCACCGACCTAACTAATACACTTTATATCTAGTTTCTAATGTAAAATTCATTAAGTGTACTTCGTCTCCTCGTCGTATAAAAGGAACACCTTTTCCAAATGCATTCTGTTAAGTGAAAATTCATTAACTTTTCCCCATTTATTTCAATTTAAAGTATTGTGGTTGTGGAATCTGATCTCTCGCCCTAACGGTAGAACAGGGATAAAGTATGCGATATTGAGGTTTGCACAGCATTGATGTTGAGGTTTCTCTTCGTCTTGTGGGAGGTTACGCTGTGTAGCGTTCTTACAGACACTACAAAGTCTCTAAGATGAAGATTCTACGTTCTTCGAAACGTCGGGATACATTAAATTAAAAGTTGCGCTTAGTGACATCACAGAAAAGTACAGTAGAGAGATTAAGGATGGTTGTAAACAAAGTGTTGAGGAAAAAATATGAACGTAAAGGAGAGGAAGAGAATAGAATGAAATATCAGTGCATACTGTTAGGATAATAAAGTTAAAGGGGTGAGATGGACAGGGCAAGAAACACGCAAGGAGATAACGAGAAAAACACACAAATATTTTCGTCAGAAGAAGTGAAGGAAAGAGAAAACCTGTGAGACACAGGCTTGGGTCACAGGGTAACATTAAGATGGATCTTATAAAAATGGTTATCAAAATGTGTACCGGATACATTTGGCCTAAGGCAAAACCCTTTTAAGCCAAATAACAAAATTTGTCTCCCGTAAAAGTAGCAAACTCCATATCTTGTTAAGGCGCACTGTGCTCCAGATACTGAATTTATATGCAATTAATTACAGGTAAGATGAAATAAAATAATAATAATAGAGAAAGGTAAATACATATCTATAGTTAAGATCCATATACGTATTTCGTTGTTGCAATGAACAGTAATTGAATTAAAAAAACTGTATAAAATCAGGTGAACATAAAATATAGTAGAAAAGGGAACAAAACATGAAGAAACAAGAGCGAACTGGCGCCACTGAGTGTCGACAGTTTCGTTCACTTCCGGAAAATAATGGGCTCTGTGGCCCAACAAACCTCCGATTCAAAATGCTCTTGTGGGAGGTTCTATACTCGGGGTAAAGCGGCCAGGTCTTATTGGCTACTGACCTCCAACTAGCGCCGAGGTGAATAGTTAGTGCAGTTGTATCTGCACTAGCCATATGGCTTCATGGCGAAGGCAGGGACAACTTTAACTTTACACACAATGTCGCACTATTTATACTCATAATGGTAATAAGCCCAAATCTCAGGCACACGTACATGTGTAAATGAACTAGTAAGTTACAGCTTACAACATTCGATCTGTTCTGACATGTAATTGAAGGGAGGCATTACTGTTTCCCTAATATTCTAATTTCTAATCATTCCACTTACGTTGTATCACTAAGAGGAAAGAACAAGAAGTTTTATTTTAACTGGAGAAAAACTATTTTCATTTCTTAAAGAAATTATGCAATGTTACGAAATTTCTGGGAAGACTCCTTTCGTAAAATCTTACTAATTTCCTTCGTACAACAGTCTGATCAGAGATGTTCATATTTCAGTGATATCGTGGGCGTATACACACTATCAATTATTCGTACTAGAACTGACTACATTTCGATATAACTGACCATCAGATTGATTGAACATTTGGCGGTTGTGTAATCAGGGCAACACGCAAACAAATGGGTCAACCTAATAGACTTCAACCCTTCATACCAACGAATACAGAAATGTGCACTTTCATCTTGTGGAAAGATAAACTCTGAACATATCTTCAAGAATCTACGGCTAGAATTATGGCTCGTAGGACCAAACAGCTACAAAATCATATGACCAACAAGAGAAAACGTAGCCTATACACATTCCTACAGATATTGATAGGGGCAATAATTGTTGTAGTTCAGTAAAACAGACAAATGAGGACACACTGCTCATTCAATGGAGTGCAATGAAATGATTGCCAGAGGATGAATCAATAAACTGACGATGACATGTGGAGAGGAATGCTGGGACAAAGCATCTGGAATTACAATCAAATCGATACAGGACAATACTGACGGCAAGGTATGCATGGTAATGAACAATTCGGAATGGCATCCTGCCACCAGCATAATCCCTATTGAACACCAATCAATAACTCGGTACTCTTAGTAGCAAGAAGGATATAAGTCGTGACACTGGCTCAGTTGGACAGTGTAAAGTTTGAGATGAAAATGGAAAGATACTAATGTGACGCTGCCGAGTTAAAAGTCCAATGCTGCCTCTGTTTTCTGAAAGCCTCTATTTATTTATTTATTTATTTGTTTAAATTACTTATGGGTTTTAAAAATGCTGCGAATGCCTCAGTGTACACAGCATCGAAATGTGGGATGATCAGAGAATGATAACTTGGAAAGGCTGTGGAAGAAGGCGGGTGTGGCCTAATTAGAGTCACAATTCGATATTTTCTATATGCACCGATAGAAGCCATAAAACGTAGCTAGAGAGACCTCTAGATTGAGATTTGAAGCCGGGACCTCCCGGATCAGAAACAGGATTAATACACGATAAACCACGACACTCAGTGAAAGGCTTATAAAGCATTCATGCTGCCCTAATCAGTCTATATTCAACGCCCTTAATGTGTTACGGACTACAGCATGACTTCAAACACCGACATTAAACTGTCTTGTACGCACTGTCTTAATAGGCACACAGAAATACTGGCAAGCCTTGGCAGGAAATAACTTTAAGTAGAGCAATGTCAAATCAAAAAATGGGTGACATGCATTTTAAGACAAATACTTGTCTTACAAATGTACCTATGCGGACCTGTTCCTTCTCTCTGTCTCTCTCCCACACAAAACACAACACACACACCAACATACACACATTTACAGATGAATGAGAATAAACGGCTTCCATCAGCTTTTGAAGATGCATTTTGCAGGTGAATTCGATCGACATGTCTGCCTTCGTATATTCGGACCAACAGGTAGCGTTATACCTCGCAACAGATCGTAGGCGATGGCTTCAGTACAAACTTTTAGGCAGAGACACAGGAAGGACAAGATTTGGAATTCAGGTTTCCCACAGATATGTTTATCTAAACTCAGAAATACACTATACAAAACATTCATAAAACATACATTCACAAATGATCATTCACTCTAAGACATACAGGGCAAATTTACATTTGGATATTTCCTTGAGTGAATGCTACGTTTAAGACGTCAAACGTTATACACCAGAATCATTAAAAAAACTACGAAACATACTGTCCAGCTGTATCTCATTTCGTGTTTGTATTGTAGTGAAAATTAGGCATGCCCATATATTTCATTCTTATGCCAGACTGCCTGACTTCGGCGAACACAGCCAAACAATTGTCATTGACAATCAAATATTACTTATATGTATGATGCCTGTTGGTACTTACTAATGTGAAACGTTTTTACTGAAGAAATTAAGAAGAATTCGTAAACGTAAAGTTGGTAATGGTTTTAAAATACGGCTTCATTTACTGTCATTTGGGATATCCGTAAAATTTAAAAATCGGACCTGATAAAATGGCAGAAAAATCCTAGAAATATGGATAACGCCTGCAGTGGCGCACACGTAACAAAGATTGTTATTTCACGGGAAGTGTTTACTAATTCAGTGTCTTAATAAAATTACTACACATATAATCGTAACCGTGGTTTTTACATAATTGCAAGTTTATTTAAGACAGTATATTCACTGGCGAATACCTTGTGAAATGCACTCCAAATCGTGTCCAAACCTTTAAGAGAAGCGAGGCATAAAGGCAATTACTGCAGAAACACAGCCTAGACATCTTATCATAAAGTATAAATATCGCGGTGTATGTAACATTTCATGGAAGTACGTCGGAAGACTCAACAGCCTTCGGGAACGTTTATTTTGACCCTTAAAAAACGTGGCTTAGAATAAATACTGGTGAATGTCACTAACAGATGGCAGTACGCATCACCAGATATGAAGAGTAATTACGATTATTCGTGGAAACACTGGAAATCAGCTCAATAAGGTTTTCATAACCAGACCTACTGCTGCAACTTGAATATCGCAAGCTGCGTCATAGGCCTGCAGTACCAGAGGAAACGAAACTATATAAACTCAAAAGCAACTTTCATAAAGGGTATTTTGTCTGACTTGTTTTTGTTTATTAAATTAAAAACAAATTTACACTACAGTGTATTGGATTGGAAATGTTTAATTTAAGTTTTTACCTAATAAAGTGTTAAATGCTTTCAGCAGTTCTAGATTGCACACAATTTATATTGTTATATACTAAAACATATGCCCATATTCATTTATTTGTTTATTGGCAAATTGATCTTCTACAAGACTTTGATATTATCACTGCACTACAGTTCGAGACCGCCAGTCACACTGTGCATCAGTCAGAAATTAACAGAGCAAGAAAACGGAATTAGTCTCATTATGCTACCAGACAGAAACAAATACAGACACGACAAATACGTGACAGTACAGATATAATCAACCTGTGCACTATCTACTTACAATACGTCGTATGCTACTAACATACAAATTCTTCAACTGCTGCACGTATGCTACTAACATACAATTCTTCAAACTGCTGCACGTATCTACTAACATACAAATTCTTAAAACACTGCACGTATGCTACAACATACAATTCTCAAACGCTGCACGTATGCTACTAACATACAAATTTTCAAACTGTGCACGTATGCTACGAAATACAATTCTTCAACTGCTGCCGTATGCTACAATCAATCTTCAACTGCGCAGTATGCTACTAACATACAAATTCTTCAAACTGCTGCACGTATGCTACTAACATACAAATTCTTCAAACTGCTGCACGTATGCTACTAAATACAAATTCTTCAAACTGCTGCACGTAGTATTCCCTATCTATAACATACAAATTCTTCAAACTGCTGCACGTATGCTACTAACAAGCACATCTGTAAAAGTTAGCCCTTCCCGAAACGTGCATGAGTGTTTAGAATTATATTTGAAAATGGAATAAAAGAAGAAATGTGACAAAGAAGAAGTAAAGTAGAATAAAGAAATCTGTTATGTTTGCAAAATTGGTGTACTGGGCCGACCTATGTTGAACTCTACACTCCGTCAGCTAGTTCGTGTTAAAACGCCCCCCCCCCAAATCAGGCACATAGTTCAAGTTTATTTTTAAGGACTTTAAATTTATTTTTAATATAATTCCACATATTGTAGATATCGTTCGAATTTTCTGGGTGTGACTAATGACTTAGACTAATGTAATTCACTGTCAGCTTGTAGATTCAAGTTTTATTTTCCACATCTATCCAGAGAGTTTAAACAGAAGCTGTAAAAACGAAGAATGAAGGAAAGGCATTGAACATCTAAGGCATCAGATTTACCCTTCAACCTGTCACAATTGACAAAGCACTGCGTTTATTTTCTTATTTTAAAAGGCAGCGAGTGTCTGAGAACTTGTTGCTGAGGCAACTATTTGGACGGACGAGACAGAAAGTAACAGCAAAACTGATAAAACTGCATAACGATGAGGTTCACAATTCGTCGTCTTAACCAAAAGTTACTGGACGATAAAATAAAGGGAGATGGGATGGTTGAGACGTACTGAGCACCTGTGGGAAGAGATAGGATGTGAGTTGCAGGCGTGCACCATTGCGTGATATAAATATCAAGATTAACGCTTAGAAGACAGGCTGACATCAGGTACAGTCGACGTGTAGACGACAGGAAAAGTCATGGGAGAAGTGACAAATAATTTACTTCAGAGGAGGGATAGACTAAGTCAACGCATTTTTAGCAGGGCGAAGAATAAGCAGTGTGAGACACTACAATTATAATAGGCGGATAGAAAATTTACGACGCTGAAGGTTTCCAAAGCAGGTCCGCTTGTCCTTCTGGTTAAGGTAGGCTTGAGGGAAAGCAGAGTTGGGAATTGAAAAAATTAATGTGATGGAAAGTGAACTGTTTGATAATTCGTTGTAAAAATTTTTATAATTCAGGTAGGGCAACGGCTGAGTGGAAAGTTTGAAGCTAACGTTTGGAAGGGCGCTACGAGAAGTACAGAGCAGAGCGTAAAATGTTTGTACCACCCGAGCACTTGCTCTACGAGCGAGGAAACCACAGAAAACCTTTATGGAGTTTGCCGGTCGCAGGACCTTCCGGGTGCGTGCTGACTTCTAACGAGCGTCAGTGAAGGGTAGGAGGAAGGTGTTCATCTAAATTAAACACGATTCAGTTCTTACCTCGTGAGAACAAAGTCCAGCTCCACTACAATAACAGTCGGTTAATGCCGCTTAGGTAATAAAAATCACTGCTTGCTCTTAGCATCATGTGAAACACAGTTACACTCATACTCTTCTTCTCTTTGCCCATCGTCTAATTTTTTTAATGAATCAGGCCTACAACATTTCAGAAGCCGGCTCTGCTTTCGTATTCAGGCAAAGAAAGCAACTAATCTGGTGGACTCCATACATAAGGGGTCAGAGCCCTACAGAGTTACACTTGGTGGCAATATGAACAGTATCTTAATATTACACCATGTGGTGCAAAATGAAACACATAAGCATAATGGGTGAGCAAAATAACGAGATTTAAGTGTTTACAGTAGATGGCCTACATCATACCACTGAGATTTAGATGGTTACATTCTTATATTAATTTATTTCAACAAATACATGATATTTGTGTTATTCTGTGTCACTTAAAAGCACAAATATTACCGTGATTTCAGGCTTCCGCCGCGATGTTGATGTAATCTGTGGTCTTTTGGGTGATTACACGGCTTCGTGTGGTAATTATTTACCGACGTTTCGGGACAACGTGTCGGTCCCATCTTCACGGGTCGAGATCCAAGAAGGAAAAGGATCTCGACCCGTGAAGATGGGACCGACACGTTGTCCCGAAACGTCGGATAAATAATTACCACACGACGCCGTGTAATCACCCAAAAGACCACAGATTAAATATTACCGTCTTCCTCGTAGATGTACAGGAAGATTTCTGTTGTATGTCGATACTTATCTACCAGATTTTACGGAGTCACGTCTCAGCAGAGGGCAATCTCCAAAGTCGCCACCGTAAGCACATCAAATCTCACGAAACTATGCATGTTCAGATTGTTATGAATGAACTTGGCGCCACACCACTGTTTACTCAAGTTTTGTAATGCAGATATTAATTAACGGTCACAAATATTGCTGCGAGCAGACAAAATATCAATATTTACCTCACCAAAATTAATTCGCCAATCAGCAAAATAACTATGATCGGGGGTGCTGAATTATGACACAAAACAATTTTTTCTGTTAATCATATACCATAGGAATAATAATATAATTTTCAATCCCATTCATTCCTATGAGAGGTTGATGTCAATACGCTATGTAAAACAACTGGGATTATTAAACATTCCTACCCGGCTAAACGCAGCAAATGCCAATATATCCAACATGTTGCACAGAGCCGATACTGTAGCGCATAAATTCGAGACTGAAGTATATCCTGGGAACAAACAATTCTTAAAATATCACTTGACGTTTTAATAAAATTTCCATAAGCATATATTCAGTTTACAATATATCATTCAGCCAAGCATCTATTCTAAGAACACGTGTTAGTAACATAACAGAATTACAACTGTTTTATATTTTCAGTGCATCTTCTTTTATTTGATGTATATTGATAAAGCAGCTTACAGATTATGTTTTCAGGCAGTAATCCCAAATGATATTTAAGGTTTTTACGGTATTTTTTTTATTTTTAAGTCACTATATTCTGGGATGTGACAGAGTGTAGATTGGTCGGTAAGTTACACCAATCATCGGCCACATCGCAGGAGGCAGTAATTTTTATAGTCACTGCCCGCAGAATTTAAAGCTTCACATTTTTAATGTCTTCTATCGATAGCTCTTTTTGTTATTCTATTTGTATCTGCTCTTCGCATTTATTCTAGAACATCATCATTATGTTTACTGTACGTCATTCTGCATCCTGTGGCCGGTACGAGGAAGTGGACTTCTGTCTTAATAGTCTATCTCGGCCTACAAATTTAGACTCACGCATCTTACCTCTACTAAGATTTTAGAATACGATGTTTATGTGAAGAATTTCCACGCCATTCCAAAACACCGAGGCAACATATGCATTAATTTAACACTAAACTATTACTATCAGAGAGCACGGAAGATACCTTGGTTATTCAGGCTGTACTCTCTTGTAACATCTGTAAAGTGTTTACAAATGAAGGCTGCCATGTATGAGAAAAGACTCAGAAATGAAAGCGTTTACGTAATGTGAAGGTAAATATACATCATTCACCGGGACAGACTAATAAAAGTCAAGCAGAGAACCAACCCCACCCCCAATCCGACCCAGTCCTCTACCCTTGTAGGAAATTTTAGTCGGCGCTACGAACACAACCGAAAGTTAAACTGACGATTAGGAGAGATAAATCACACACACACACATATACACACGCACGCACACAGAGCAACCCGCCTGCTATATGCGTGATTAATAATTTGACTATGTGAACATGGAAGTTTCATAAATTATACACTACATAAATTTCGCTCAACCTTCTCTCTCTTTGAACTGTAACAACTCAAACATAACTCCATGCAGCAGAGTTCTTGATAAGCTGATAATATCTCAGCCGGTCAAGAAATAGCTTCCCTTGTTTAAAATCCGAAGGTACTTTGCCATATTCATAACAGCCCACCTGAGAAACTAAATCCAATCCGAAATTCTAAATCTCATGTAACTTCAATGGCTAATTCAACACTGAAAGCCCTATTCTCGAGAAACTACCATCTTTATTCTCCTTGTCTTATTGCGACAGATCAATTTTTAGATCTTTTCAAAACAACACAAAGCTATGATGTACTCACATCGCACCTTTATATTTTAAACTTCAGATTTTTCCAGAGGATATACACATACGTGTAATGCTATCTGTGCTCATGTTTTTCAGAACATAATATTTTCAGTACAAATGCAACCGAGCAAGTGTTCATGCCGATGGCATTACCACTGCACTAGCCAGTTTACAAGATACTTTAGTGTTTCAGAACTGGGTACCAGTGACAGTACAGGAAGCAAAGGCAGTTTTGGGAATGAAGTATTATAGCTGGCATAACAGAAAAACTTCACCTAAAACGTATTGAATAGAAGCTCCTGTTTTTGGGAAATGTTTATTTTATACAACAATGGCATGTTACCGGCTTGTTACTTTGGCATACCTCAATTTCCGTGACAGTGTCTTGTAACTGAACAGTCCGTATCACCTTTATAAAATAGCCCATACGATAAATTCTGGACACGTTGGTAAAAACATTTTTGTTCACGTGCAACACACAAAGGCAAATCGTTCTATATGAATGAATGCAGGCATGGAGTGGCAGAATTCGGATCCGTGTGTAAACGCCGGCCAGAACTGTAAAATGTAGTGAAATGGTAAGGATGACATGTGGGTCAGCGACAGGTACCACGTGCAAATGTGCATCTGAAGTGGAAGAACAATGGAAAATACTGTTCTTGATTTGCTGGAGCCATATCTTCAATGCAATTACGGGATATAGCCACAGAATCAGCAGTGCTGAGGGCGGGGGGCCCTAAATGTTTGAAAGAACTATAAACTCTCTGCGATGAGGGGACATGAAATTAAGAATAGATGGGCATTTACTGCTTCAATCGTGGAGAGTTATAAATACATTCCCCACTAGTCATTCATCTGAAATTGCTGATATTAAGATAAAAATATAACAGACAAAAAATAAAGCCTAAATGTGCCTCAGAAGAAGGTAAATACATGCTTCAACTGTACAATACTGACCTACGCTTTGCTCGTTGACCATTTGTAATAAAAACAATAAACTGTCCCAAGACGCTCCAGTTTCACATCTCCCAATGCACCACTAACGTCTCCCGTCTCTAAGAGAGCCAATCTTCATTTCACAAGCTATAAAGAACGCCAGCATAACACGAAGAAACTGCTGACACCAGAATCCTGCGGTAACCTGTGAGCACAACATCAACATCACCTGCATCATCAGCTTCACTATCAAGATGATCCCACTACGTGCCAAAATGGCGAGCCGCAGCCACGGACCGTCCTTATCGAATAGACGAGAAGAGTAAAAGCACGTACTCCAGCAGTTTCCCCCCATGTAACAGTGAATGAATCACGACAATGCGGTGCTAAGTGTGCAAGAAAAACGGAAAAAAGTGACCCCCCCCCCCCAGTACGTTTGACGCAAACGTGTTGCTGCAGCTCATGTTCAAGGACTTTGGCAGGCTGGTTGACAGGTACCCACAAAGCAATGCATTTGCTGTTCCGATGGCGTGGTGTGAGCCTCGAGATCACTTAAACGACTGCTATTTTTGCATGACCAAGATCACTAGTTTCTCCCGACTTTCCAAGCATAAAATAAAGTATCCTAATACATCCTCTGCATTAAGACCTTTTCCTCATGATAATTCAATGCCAGTGCCCAAGCCACCAGAATCTTACACTCTTGACTCAGATTCAGTATCGGAAGTGACGTCACCAAAAGATACAGGACCCAGTACGACTGCACACACAGACATTTCAACACTTGATATTTCAGAGCCACATCTGATCACTCAGGCAGAATTAAGCGATTTAATTCGAGATTTGGACGTCTCCAAAACAAAGGCTCAGCTACTTGGATCACGGCTTAAGCAGCGGAATCGTCTTGAAAAGGTGTAAAAGTATCACTTTATAGGAAGAGGCAGTCAAACATAGCGACGTATTACTCAATGGGTGGCGATCTAGTGTACTGAAAAAACATTCAAGAATTAATGGAATAATTGCAACTTGAACACACCCCTGAGCAATGGAGGCTTCTCATTGATTCATCTCAGGTAAGTTTGAAGGCAGTGTTACTCCACAATGGAAATAAGTATCCTTCTCTCCCACTGGATCACGCAGTTAACATGAAAGAAACGTACGGGAACCTTTCAGGTTTTGCTGCAAAAAATGTGTTATGAAGAACACCGGTGGAATATGTGTGCTGACCTAAAAGTTATAGCAGTGCTGACTGGGCTGCAAGGCGCATACACTAAATTCTGCTGCTTTGTATGTGAATGGGACAGCCGAGCGAGGGACTAACACAACAGAATAAAAAAATGGCCACTCCGTTCAGAAACAACACCAGATCAGAAGCATGTGGCACGTCCTGCTTTAGTGTATAAGTCAAAAATCTATTTACCGCCACTGCATATAAAGCTGGGTTTAATAAAAATGTCTGTGAAAGCGATGAATAATGAAAGCGAAGGGTTTGCCTATTTAAGGCAAAAACTTCGCAAAATAAGTGAGGCTAAGATGAAAGAAGGAATTTTCGTTGTTCCTCAAATTAAACAACTATTCGAAGACCAGGACTTGAGTACAAAATTAAATGATACAGAAAGAAGAGCATAGGAAGCATTTGAAAGCGGCTGTAGGAACATTATAGGCAATGAAAAAGCGGAAAATTACAGTGACATTATGCTAGAGCTGATTTCATCATACAGTGCTATGGAGTGTAACATGTCATTGAAACTTCATTTTCTGCATTCCCATTTGGATTTTTTCCCTTAAAACATGGAATCCCTCTCCGATGAACATGGCAAAAGGTTCCATCTAGACATTTCCAAATGGAAAAGAGGTACAGGGGAAAATGGACTCCAGATATGTACGCTGACTGCTGCTGGAGCCTTATATGGGAGACACCAACTGGCGAGTATAAGAGGCAAAAGAAGAAGAAATGAGTGTTTTATGACGAACTTTTTTGTAGTTAGGATATCGTATATAGAGACATCGTTCATTATTTGACACTGTATATTGTAATTAAAAACTAATACAGTATTTTTTATTACAAATATAGTTTTTTAATGCAATCCCTTCTCCCTTAACATTGGTGGGTGATTGGGCAATTTGGTTGTCATATTCGGATTCGGCAATGTCCAAACTATAAGAATGACCCTGAATTTTAAGAGGGAGCGAAAAAAACATTTTTGCCGACCAGTGTAATAGCATAACGTTGAACTCAATCTTAAACAAATAAGATGAGAATGTTCTGAATTTATCTGAAAGTAAGGTACAGTGTCTGCATCTTAGAAATTGAAGTGGAATCTTATAAAACGTTAAACTACTTGACTAGGTGCTATGTGTCTATCAGTAACTTTCCACGAAGTTTGTTCAAGTTACGTTAAACTCTATGCAATGCGACAATCGGCTCGGTTATGCCGTGTCTTCATACTCAGAACTCTGTTGAATTCCAGCTGTTCCGTTTGTGTTGCACATAATCAGACCTCATCCTAATAATACAGAGTTGAGACCTGGATAATTACACATTGTGGGCGAAGGCATACTGTCGTGTTTCAAACGTAGCTTCCTCTGTCTTCCCAATGTAGAGTACCGAATGGAGATCATCGACATTTTAAATCCAACAGAGCGTCGTTAAACAAACTGAATCAATGCTGTGACGTCTGTAAGACCCCACACCCCATCAGCTCGAAACAACTCTCTTGGGATTTTGTAAGGAATATGAAAGAGAGGCATATGGGACGTGATTGTGTTCACAGACTAAGTGATTCTTACGTTATTGAACGATGATATTTTAATTTCAGAGGTTATGCAGGTTTTAATAAATGAGAAGAAATGGATGTCAATGTAATATTGATAAGAAACCAGAAAATGGAGTTAAAATTGTAGGGCGAAAGGCAAGGTGTGAAGAAGATTAACAAAAAGTGAGTAGAGATGAAGACAACTGCGGAGGAGGAGGAGGAAGAGAAGGGGAAGGAGGAGAAGTAGAAGGACAGGACGAAATGAAACAGGACATCTATGTAAGTGAAAGTACATATGCCATCCGATGTGCAGAATCGAAGTTTGAAAGACGAAGACTCGAAAATCACACTGCAGTGGAAACTGAAAACGGTAAAACCACGAAGACATGAATTCAACAATAATAGCAAAAATAAAAATTAGTATAAGATGGTAAACTATTACCATAGATACCATAGATTGAATTTTCAATCGGGCTTCATTATTAGTGACGGTTAATTCGCTGGATTTTATCTGGTTATGACCCATAGACACTGATTTGCTTAACTGTAACCAAAATCAGAGACTTTGTTATGAAACTGATGGTCACTCAGCTATTCAAGACGTTCCCCGATATTTACGATAACAAGAAGTTCATATCCTTTTTCACAACGGCCCGCTACTTGACTGTAGCATGAATCAGACTGGTCCAGTCCAAGTTGTCACCAAACATCTATTTGACTTTATTTAAATTACTGACTTGTTTTCAATACTACCTACTCTAACAAAGGACGCTTATTTCGAGACCAAATTAAGGCGCCACTAGGAAACAAAAAGAGCCTATGCGCACAACTGTAAACGGTGTGTTTATCAGACCATAACCTGTCTCTAACCATTAATATCGCAAATTCTGACAAACATTTCTAAGAGACTGTGATCAGAATTCTGAAATAGATTGTACATGCCTGGTGTTTACGCAAGGTAACAGCTTCATGGAACCTTTCTCAGCCCAGACATTGTTTGTACAGAAGAGGAAATATGTCAGTAAATTAGCAGCTCATTAGGCCTTCTCTCGCTACCCACGTTAGCTCCGGCGTATTTCAGAATGTGCTTGGAGCTTGTCACTGAAGTCTAGATCTTCAAAGCTGTCAGTGATCTTGAAATCCGGCGAGGGAGACAAAATTAACCTTTAATGGAAATCAACGAAACATCGGGAAACGAATGTAATAGGTCAAAATTAAATTCCAGACAATGTTAGGGGTAGAATAAATTCGGGAAGTGCTTCCTACCAATTAATTTTGAATATTCTATTTTCTTTTTTTCTCTGGTAACATTAAGGTTAATTGAGGGGGCCTAGGCCCCCAAGGGGCTGTCGAGCCATTGGAAAAAAAAGCTTTAAGGTTACAATATAAGAAACAACAATTCTGTCTGTTGTATTTGATGGGTGTGCAAATTGGTCTCTTCAAATAAAGAAAGAACACAGACTTACGGGCCTGAGGAGCGGGTGCTGAGGAGATTATATGGACATGAAGGAAGGTAACAGGTGAATAGGAGACATTTACACAACACAGAGCTTGAAAACTTGCATTCTTAACCATATATTATTAGGATGATTTAAATACGGAAGAATGAGAAGAACAGAAGATGTGGCTTGCATGGGGGACATGAGAAATATATACAAGATTTCAGTCAGATCATTTACAAGGAAGTGAACACTTGGTAGATCTAGGGGTAGATGGAGGCGTAGATTTAGGCCTATGAAAATATGGTGTGAAGGCCAAAACTACGTAGATTCACCTCACATTAGGTCTTATCTTGGATTTCCGGACCTTAGAGTGCTTAAATGTACCGACGTTTCGTGGTAACATATTACCTTCATCTTTAGGGTGACTGAAATGGTTTAGATGGCTGCTAAAATCGTACGGAGGAAATTAAATTTTTGTCGGTTATGCAGTACGGTCCCATATAACCAATAATTTTTTCCACGAACTGTCGGAAGGTACAAGCACTACAAGAAGCAGAATGCCCTCCCCCCCCCCCCCAAAAAAAATACAATCACCTTATCAACAAACCTCCGTGAAAGTCCAAAAACTAGATTCACTTCGCACAGAATAAATTCGAATTTTGTGCCGTTGTGAATATGGTAATAATATCCACTTTCCTATACGATAAAAATTTCTTCAACATGCGAGCGCTTATCAACTGTTCAAGAAGTACGTAGCCTTATAGAGCACAATACAGTTACACACTTGATATGAGGGCACATAAATGGCATAAACACGTAATACTTGGTAAAATAAAATTATATGAGACGCTTTTATATACTAGCATCGAGTAGAAACGAATTTGTAATGTACATGCAATGCGACGTGTAAGAACAATTCATTTGTACAGCCACCCCACAACTGCTCCAAATAGTGCACGCCAAAACAGAGGATTTTTTCATACGGTGGGACAAGCTTTCGTATTCCCTGTTGATATCAGTCCATGTCCTGTGTTATCAGCATCGTGTCACAAATGTTTCCACGCCGCAGATAATATTTTAAATTTGTGGGGCCACGATTTAGCTTCAGCGTTGGAAACAGATAATAATCACTCGATAACGAATTGCCCCGATATAATCACAACCGTTGTACGTTTTTAGTAGGAAATTATACGCTATGCAAACTTTTTTATGAGTGGTCCTTGTACTTACATTGTAAGTGGAAAATTTGATAAGAAAGCTTATGTTTGTGGAACGAACAGAGAAGGCGCTGTGAATACGTAAGACTATATTTAATAGAGATATACGAGTATATCACACATGTAAAGTTACACGTTTAGGAACGTAAATATGTCCAGAGGCAGGCAGACGCATGAGTCGTTGATATTTTGGTAAAGTAAGATACAGGTAACCGATCCCAGTGGCCGCTCAGTCTAAGGCGTGGGTCTGCGGACGCTCGCTTACTGGGATTGTGGGTTCGAATCCCGCCGGAGGCATGGATGTCTGTCTCTTGTGAGTGTTGTGTGTTGTCAGGTAGAGGTCTCTAGCGACGGAGCTGGTCCCTCGTCCAGAGGAGTCCTACCTAGCTGTGGTGTGTCTAAATTGTGTGATCGTGAAGCCTCGAAAAATGAGGCGGCCTAGGCCCCAAGGGGCTGTCGAGCCATTGAAAAAATATATACAGGTATAAGCACGAGTGTCAACATTATGCAAATTACTTTTTAAAAAGGGCAAAATATGATAGTCATGAACAATGTGTGACCAGAGACACAAAAATAAGGACAGTATAAATTGCGAGTATGAGACCCTCCTCGGACATACATGAAAAAACAATAAAAATAGATATTAAAGTGTTTTATGTGAGAAGAAACTCAAGATCAGTACGAGTAAGTTAACTGAACGTTTACCATAAAGCGCAGTCGGTACAATGAGTATATGTGCGCTCTTCTGGGATACTACGCAGCGTTGCATTTCTCATCTACATCGCGGCGGAAGCCTGAAATCACGCATGGTATAATGACTAGGCTACGAACTGCACGACCCGAGGTTCTTATCCCGGCAGGGACAACTGATTTTTTTTTCCTTTGTACAAAAGGTCAAGAATGCCTCTGGGGCCCACCCAGGCTCATATGCAATGGGTATCGGGGTACTTTCCCACGGGTAAATCGGCCAGGGCGTGAAGTTAACTACTAATATTTTTTAAAGTTAATCATACCGTTGTGTT
The DNA here is from genome assembly GCA_021186555.1 of Reticulitermes speratus. Lineage (NCBI taxonomy): Eukaryota > Metazoa > Arthropoda > Insecta > Blattodea > Rhinotermitidae > Reticulitermes > Reticulitermes speratus. Next base: position 16,863,360 of record JAJKFL010000008.1, on the reverse strand, counting down.
ACTTACAAGATAAAAGAATACAATACCGTCAACACAACTAAAATATCAATACAATTTGTTGTTGCAACATGTTTCAACGCAATGGGTCATCTTCAGGCTAAAAATGTTTAAAAACACAAAAAAAAGGAAAGCATACAATTGCGTTGTAGTTATTGAGATCTCCAGCCCGACTACGCTATCCCGGCCCACAACAACAAGCGTAAGCTATGTATGTATTATGTATATAATATGTACATAATAAATTAGTTTTATTTCTTGTCCGTGGCTCAATAAAGTATATGTTTTTGAATATCCGTGCACCCCTCCCCACCACAGCCCCGGATATTCAAGAGTACACTGTATATAGCTGAAGATAATTAAATTACAAGAACAGTCAGGGCAACAAAAGGCCGGTATAAGCATTGTTACCTGATGGGTAGAAATACGAATAATAGGAATAGAACAAAAGGTGACACGAGCTATTTTCTGTGGGTTCGTAGCTTAAAGAGGCGTGAACTGATAGTTAGTCTATCGACTGAAACCGTAAAACAACTTGATCTTTGCAGTTGAGTACAGCGGTAACTAATCGATCTGCTTAAAGTGATAGCTACTACATCGACTGAAACCGTAGCACAAATTGTAGAGCTTAGCATTTTGGTGAAGTGGTAGTTAACCCGCAGACTGAAGCGGTAGATAATCCAGAGACTGAAAATGCAGAGGCATTATTTTATGTGACAACTGTCGCTGGTTACTGCGTCGGCTCGCTGAACGTATACAACTTCGACACGCAATGAAAAATATGCATGTTAAATGTGACCATGATAAGCGAGCCGACGGTGAACACTTCCAGCATCTTCTTGACACCTGCTTATTAAAAACCTAATGTTCACTGAAATACACTGAACTAAAAGACGTGGACCCGGATAATGGTAAATTGAATAACGGCAAGCGCTGAGCGAAAGTCTGACTGAAGAGTGATGCGATATGTCAGATAAAATAACCTTCCTGTACAATACAATCTGTACAACTCTGTTGGTGGGTGAAGTTTCAGACAATCTGTGGACTGAACTGACAGTTAACCAATCGACCTGTGTGATAACTTGCTATACAATATTCCTGTGCAAAGTTTTGAAGGCCGGGATAGTTAGACGAATGGACTGGATTTCCGAAACATACGCACGTATCTATGGCAAGTGGTTTGGACGATAACGGAGTCACTTCATGTTCCTTTACTATTTGTCTTCCACATGATCTCCTTAAGCCTTGCGTCTTACCTGATACACGAAATTTAGAGCATTGCACGGAGCCAGCAATGAATTGTTTTTATACTTGATTAAATTAATGATCTAAAACAATATATGACATCAACCATTATTTATGTTATAGTGAAATGGGGTCCAATATGTGGGGTAACTCACATAGGTCTTCATGTGATCAACATCGTCTGTCACTTTCCGTCGCTATTTCGACAGGCATGTAGGCGGAACACTCAGCGGCTGCTGTTTACGTATAAGCTAGTCGATAGAAAGTGACAAACGATATTGGTCAGATAAAATAATATCTGTAGCTGCCTTGTAACGAAATACGGCAATACATACATCACTCTATGCTGTACAAGATTTCGCATATCGCATCCTAAGAACCACGTGACGAAGGAGAGAAAATTGTGGACACAGAAGGATTTAAAACAGGGAAGAAAATCCACATGTACACTCTATAAACACAAATATAGCTTATTTCCTGGGTGTTATGTTGCTTTTACACTGAACTGTTAACGGCAGAAGTCAAATTGAACACGGCTGCTGAGTGAGTCTGGTTCACTTGCAATATCTGTCTGCCTGCCTGTCTGTCTATCTTGTCTCTCTGCATGACGGAAGTTCTCAAACGCTGAGGACCGCGCAAAAGGAATGGAAAATGAGCGAAATAGGAAATTATCATCCCTAAGCAGAAAGTCAGCTTTCCAAACGGAATCGTTTTAACAGTTGTTTGGATATTTGGTTGGGTCGACATGACGGATCACTTCTTTGGACCAAATTAAATTACAGCAACACGCACAGTGAAGAATGTTTTTAATAAACAGAAGTTCATGAAACCTCAGGCCTGGAAACCTATCATAGTTAAGATCCCGCAATTCTACTCTATGGTGATGAAATGTGAAAAGAAAAGCTGAGAGCGAACTCAGAGATGACATTGACAGGGAAAACCACAAAATGAGCAATACGAGAAAGTAAACGAGGCATTTGGATAACTCAAGATAAAATTGGCATTATGCACAATGCGGAATTAAATATATGTAAATGAATATGCTACGTTGACTGAGTAGTGAGAGAACGTAACTTCAAATCCGTGATAGATTAGGCCTACATACCGACTAGAAACAGGAAATAAATACGCCCGTTTAGATTATTAGGCGAAACGACGACGAAACTGGCCAACAGACGGTCCAAATGTGTTATAGATGATGAGATGGTAATGATGATGCGAATTGGTAAAATATCGGATTTATAATTGAAGAATGAGTAACACAATGTAGGCGAGCCTTTGCTAATAAGCTGGTTGTCATTAAGATGGTTAAAATTCCCCCCTTATTATGGAATATCAGCAGCCGTTATCACGTTCAAAATGGCACGCCATTCGAGTCTATCCTGAGCCCGACAAATTCAGCGCACACCCTCACACTGTACTTAGTAGTATGCATTTTAATACTATCCTCCATTGAACATTTAGACATCCCATTTGACGTATAAATGTAACACACAGATCACTTAGAAACCTCACACCAAAAACAGTGTTCACGTAACAAGTAGCGAGGGAGGCATCGTTAAAAATGTAACACACAGATCACCTAACAACCTCACACCAAACACAATGTTCACGTAACAAATAGCTAGGGAGGTATCGTTAAAAATGTAACACACAGATCACTTAGAAACCTCACACCAAACACAATGTTCACGTAACAAATAGCTAGGGAGGTATCGTTAAAAATGTAACACACAGATCACTTAGAAACCTCACACCAAACACATGTTCACGTAACAAATAGCTAGGGAGGTATCGTTAAAAATGTAACACACAGATCATTAGAAACCTCACACCAAACACAATGTTCACGTAACAAATAGCTAGGGAGGTATCGTTAAAAATGTAACACACAGATCACTTAGAAACCTCACACCAAACACAATGTTCACGTAACAAATAGCTAGGGAGGTATCGTTAAAAATGTAACACACAGATCACTTAGAAACCTCACACCAAACACAATGTTCACGTAACAAATAGCTAGGGAGGTATCGTTAAAAATGTAACACACAGATCACTTAGAAACCTCACACCAAACACAATGTTCACGTAACAAATAGCTAGGGAGGTATCGTTAAAAATTCCAGTGACTTAGGCAAACACATAATTACATTTTGGTTTATATATTGACTGCTGTAGAAACAGCGGACCTGGAAAGTACAGTCTGATGCATCCCGCATTTCTTGAGCCCTCATCCTCGCTCCACCTAACCCCATTTCCCTTCAACTTCTTTAAAACTTTCTCAATTTTAACTCAATCCTTTTTCACAGAAATTCTCGACTTCTGAAATAGAAGTCGCTTTCCTCTTGCCACCCTCATCCTTTCACACACAACCCTCTTAACATCCATCCCCCGTCCCAATAGTTTTTTTTATTTCTTTTCCTTTATTCTTTGACCCGCAATTTTTTGTTTTCAACCTTTCCACTCCTTTTGTCAAATACGTAATTTCGATCCTCACAGCCCGACTAGACTTCAAATTGTAGCACTTTTTAATTTTAAAAAGAAAACACGAATCTATGAATAAATCTCTTTCCTCTGGTCTTGTACTTGTAAAAACCACACTTATCTCGGTAATTGTTTAGTTGCACCTAGCAGGGCAAAATTATAGTTTGTATTACAGTCTTAAATCAGCTATTCTACGATGTTTAACTTAGTTTTCTGTGACTGGACAAACATCCACAGAGTATTCTAAGAGTATTGTTGAAGCAGAGTCCTTCCTGAGAAGCTAACAGTCCTGAGCTAGTCAAGAAATTCCAAGATTTTATGCACCCGAAAGTTCATTACAGCATTCACAGAGCACGCCACCTGTCATCCTGGCGAGTAACCAAATTCAGTTCAAAATTCCATATCGGAAAAAATACGATAAATGTTGTTTTTAAAGATATGATGCGAAGTGGCACAATAAATAATACAGATCTTGTGCCAGACGATGTCAAATAAAACCGTCTGGATCACTGGCCTTTTATTGCGAAATTGGAGGAAAAGGGTCAGGTCCAAATTCTTATGCCACATCTCGTATTTTGTTCAACGTACTCAGTGACCTCTCACGTTTTCAAATGAGCATTGTACGATTTTAATAGATCAAGAAACGTCAAAAGAGTAACAGACAATCAACAGACAGTAAAATCAGGTATGTGTGTCAAAAGTGCATGCTGCAATCAATTTGATATTACTTGAAATTTTACGGTGGTTTGTGGTTCATTTCACGACAATGTCGTTACTATATACCGGGGATGACATGATGACTGGTAAAAGATGAACTAGGAGGAATTAAAAGAGAACTCTTGTGGATTAACGAAATGTTATTTTGTATGTCACGGTGGCCCGCGAGATTCGAACCATGGACCTCCCGAATGAATGTCTAGAGCTTTACTGCTACAACAGCGTAAGCGGTGAGACAGTACTGCGATATACGTTACTGCGTGCTGCCACATACGTCACGTAATTATTACGAGAGACGCCGATCCCAGTGACCGCGCGGTCTAAAGCGTGGGTGTACGACCGCTGGCTTGCTGGGATTGCAGGTTCTAATCCCGCCAGGGGCATGGATGTCTGTCTCTTGTGAGTGTTGTGTGTTGTCAGGTAGAGGTCCTACCGAGAGTGGTGTGTCTGAGTGTGATAGTGGAGCCTCGACAAACAGGAGGCCCTGGCCCACTAGGGGCTGTTGTGCCATGAAAAAAACACGAGGAACGTCATAATTCATGCACTTCCTACAGTATTGTCAAAGTCATTAAATCAAGGCGAATGCGCAGAAAGTATAGCACGTAAGTGTCAAACAAGAACTTAACTAATTTTTCTAGGGAAAGCCCTCAGGGATGCTTAGCCGTAGAAGAGAAGGTAACAATATAAAAATTCTGTAAATGTACAAAAGGACTGACGGTTATCGTGCGGGCATTCCTATGCAAGTACTAGTAACAGCGCTAAAATCGATGTGCAGCTTTTGTTACAATCGATTGTAGCGCTGTTGCTAGGATACCGTAAAACATAAACTGTTTGGAGCACCAGAGTTCTATTTTCGGCGCACGGAATTTAAGTGATACAAAAATTAACCACATTTTCCTAACTTACGAATGGTAGGAATGCGCATAGACGGGGCAGCGAAGTGAACGTGATTGAGTACAGCAGGGATACGAAAAATCAGCGCTCAGAAAAGCGTGTCACTCACAATAGTAAACTGATCTTTAAAACTGTCCGATGTAAATGAAAATTTAAATACTTGGACACTTTTCAGTGAACTTTAATATAAAATTCCTTTAAAAATCAGTCAGCTATACTCAATTTCTTGTATGCCTACAGACAGATGGACGTAGCCAGCGATTTAAGTGGACGCTCCGCAGAGATGCGCACGCAATTCTAATTGGAATTTGAGAAACAGACTTAATAAACCCACCCACGATAAGGTTAAGTTGAACAAGATCGGCAATGTACGTATAACGCAACATTATTGCACGTTCGCGAAAGAACTGTTACAATGGAAAAGCAACAACGCGTTCTATGTGTATTGTTGAACAACATGTCACTGTCAACAATATAAAAATATCAAGTGTTGCACAACAATGCTGTTATGGCGAATTTATGTCACCGGCAACAATAAATCATACTTAGATCTTCATCTAAAGTGCCCGATATTTTCTCGACAGATTTTCATAAAAGTCCCCAATATCAAAATTCAGAGAAATCCGTCCAGTAGCAGCCTCGCTGATACATGTGAACAGACGGCTGTACATGACGAAGCCAATAGGAACTTGTAAAGACTATGCGAGCGCACATAAAAATGTCACTAAAACTATGATGTGACAACATCAAAAGCACTTACGATGTGTTCAAGAACCACACGAAACAGCATCTAAGAGACACACAGGCAGATGCTCCCTTGAGTCAGGAACACTCGGAAATTGGCATTCTGTTGAATTATGGATATGCATTTTGTTCTCTGTCACAGGGATCTGTAAGTAAACATCTAAGATATCGACCCACTTAACTTCGTATTGGTAAGGGATATAAGCTAATATAAATTTAACCGCCTAGTTTAGAACGGGTAATGGTACAGAAGAAACAAATAATTCCTACCTTGGGTTACGTCTTGTTACAGCCTGTTTCACAACTTTTATTCTTTATTGTTCTTAGTACGAACAACATTTGTTGACGTTTGTTTGCTTTGCACATACATAAAGCCAACAGAGAGCGAGCGAGCGAGCGAGAGAGAGAGAGAGAAAGTAACTTCTCAAGTTCAACATCTATCTTCCATTACTGTGCAAAGATGTATTGATCTCTGAAACATACACGCCGAGCCCAGAAAAACTGGTTGCAAATGAGACTCATTTTATTCGTAGGAATCAGAGGACGAATTTCTTAGAGAAGTTTTGCTTCGATGCGGTATCCAGATGAACTGGCAAGACTTCATGCATCACAGGCATAAGTATTTTAATTTAAACTCCCCGAATGTTGGCAAACAAGTACAAAGTTTTAATTGGACAGCAATAAATGTTAAAACATATTCGGGAAAGAAATCAATGATTACCTACTTCTTCGGTCGAAGTACGGAATACCTGATTTGCAATATTATTTAATTACCAGAATACACTGACATAATAATAATAATAACTTTTTTTTAGTCGTCCTCTTCTACCTACTCGGTTTTCCCGTTTCAGTGTCGAGGTTGTAATTTCTTTTGATCACACTGAGAGACACACCACAGTCGGTAGGACTCCTCTGGACGAGGGATTGGCTCGTCGCAGAGGCCTCTACCTGACAACAACACACAACACTCATAACAGATAAACATCCATGCCCCCGGTGGGATTTTTTTTTATCTCTTGCCCCTGCCGGGATTGTTGTTTTTTCTTTTCCTTTGATCCATTTTTTGTACTTCTAAATCCTTTTGTCCTTCATGCCACTTATGTTTCATACTACTGTCCTTATACAACAAACACAACACAAACATCCATGCCCCCGGTGGGATTCGAACCCACGATCCTAGCAAGCGAGCGGCCAAAGACCCACGCCTTAGACCGCACGGCCACTGGATCGGCATAATAATAATAATAATAATAAAGTTTAATGCACATTGTTATCCCGAGCCTACTTAGAAATAATATTCCCATCTTCTTCAAGGACTTCCTAAATTTCTGTGACCAACCATTATGTATGTTTAACCCTTGTTGTGTTTATTTGGGTCTATTCTCAGAGGCTAATTTGCCCACCTCTCCAGCAGAGTCGAATCCAATCTAACTTCATAACATACTGCAAAGCCAAGCTTTTTCGTTTTTCATTACTTGACATTTTCATTTAAACGATATTCCCTTCAAATTTTAGCGTGTACTTTTCCAGTTACACTTAACCTACTTCTTGAGTGATGTATTTGGCCAGTTTCTGAGCTTTTTTTAAGCGGCCACTAGATGGTCAATATTACTGCTCAATATCTTTGTCTTTTTTTGTGGTGAAGGGCACCGCAGTAGATGATACGGAAGCACCGCAGCCTTTAGGCTTATTGTGCGACCCTGTGATGAAGATGATTAGTTTTTTTAGTTTTTCCATTAATGGAGCACCGGTGGAATGAGAATGACAGAGGAAAACCGAAGTACTCGGGGAAAAACTTGTCCCAGTGCCACTTTGTCCACCAAAAATCCCACATGGAATGATGTGTGATTTGTTTTTTTTTGCCTGTCCGGAGTTTTTCCCCTTTGATCCATTTTTGTACTGTTTAAATCCGTTCGTCCTTCATGTCACTTTACGTTCCATATTACCGTCCTTACAACAAACACAACACAAACATCCATGCCCCCGGTGGGATTCGAACCCACGATCCTAGTAAGCGAGCGGCCGAAGACCCACGCCTTAGACCGCACGGCCACTGGGATCGGCCCATCGAATCCGGGCCTCCGCGGTGAGAGGCCGGCGACTAACCGCCTGAGCCATGGCACTGCCATACCTTTGGCTTTGGATTAATATTGTGCAATGTGTTTGTCCCTAGACAACTGAACACACCCAAAAATTGTGTTTGTATTTTTCTCACTGCAGAATATTCGTAATAATCCTCTGTTTGGGTTTGCTATGCACATAGGCCTGTGTTCCAAGAATAAAAAGTAATGCAGAAAATCAACAAGACAGGCAATATACGTACAACGCAACACTGCGGCACGTTCGCGTGACCATTGTTGCCACAGAAAGGCAACAATTTGTTACCTTCGTGTGACCCGACCCATCTCTGGTTCCCTTATTTAAATTTGACGCGTGCTGAGAGCGAGTCATGTACTACAATTTATCATATACTTCATCCTGTTGTTTCCTAGTGGTCGATCTAAGTGTGATAATCTCCCTTCTGCTCCACGTGACTCAACACTTCACACAAATTGATTAAATTGCTTCTGCGTTCAGCAGGCAGCAGGAGGCATAACGTGCGTCCAGAAAGTTGGTATGTTGTATCAAATTACACAGTGTCACATCCCAGAAGACAGTAATATCCTTCGAGACTAGTAAACTTCATCTGGTCACGAGCAAAATATATTTCCGATTCATTAGTTTCACGTCCGTGTTGATTTATTTGAAGTATTTCTTTTTCGATCAACAGGTGTTATTTTGCCCTCGCTGTATGCTTTATTTACAAATACACTTTGTTCGTTAGAATTACAAGCACTCAACGCCAAACGATTAAAATTTAATTTCGATGTTACATTCTAGTTCCCTGAATGTTTAACGAAACAGAAACAAAAAAAAACCCATCTGATTCGCGAAATTTGGTGTCTGTAATGTGATAACATAGCCTACACACATTCGTCTGTGAAACAAATTAATATCAACGACAATGGACGAGCATTTAACATCATTTGTCTCCCCTATTTGCACCTCTCTTCATCCCACAGTGTAGTTCAACCTCTGACAAACAAGTGTTGTACAGGAACAGTTTCTTTGCACACAGGATCTCGATTCATTTGGACCTAGTCCATGGAATTTATTTAGATACTTCTTCTATTACTATTTATTTATTTAGATACGTCTTCTATTACTATTTCCTATGCTAACGCAAGTAAATAGAGGGGAGGGTTTTTTTAGAGCGTCGTTACTATTTATAGCGCTGTAGATTACTGAGAGAAATGTCAGTGAACGAAAGACAAAAAAATAAACTCCAACGAATTGTTTCAGTTACTCAACTTATCCAAAAATACGCACAACTCCCCTTTACCATCTTCACACGACTGCGTCACTGAATTCCAGATGCTACTTTAAAACAATCTGTTCCCTGACACCATAATTTAAGGACCAATTTTAAGCTAAGCAATCCCATTACAGGCCTGGATAGGCCCTTAGGGTTCCAGGAGGTTGAGGCTCCCAGATTTAAAGACAATCGCCTTTACTCCCCAGAAAATATTCCTGGTACTCATTTCTATTAGAGGGTAAGTCGACCCCAGGGCCATAGTGCTGCCGGAAGGAATATGCCAATGAAAAATTCCAATGACACTAACGGGAATCGAATCCGCGACCTTCCGTTTGTAACGCAGTTCCTCAACCAATTACACCATGTAAATGATGTAATAAACTTATGAACCAAACCGATTAACAGAAATCAACAGATGATTCCGTAATTCATTACCCGGAAGCTGTTCGCTGTCGTGGTTGACGGCAGGTACAAACAACAGCCTTTTAAATATTTCAAAAAATGTTTATTGAATTTTAACGACTTTTAACTTTTATACTGTTCTATTTCTGACGCAGAGTTAATGAAGTTTTTGTGACGTTGGTAGCTCAAAAGGAGAAGCCAGTAATTGCCCCGCTCCCCATCTTCCCCGTGGCTACGCTACTGTTAAGCGGACAGCCCTTTTGCACGTCTTGTATAATCCTGTTTTGTTCTATCACCTGTGGTTGTGTTTACGGGAGCTCCCCTGAGCTTAGTAGAACCTTCAGCGGTTCTTATTTTGAACAAAATATTTAATCACTCTCCTGAATGTATCCAAGGATAAGACGTGTTAACGAGACTCACGAACACCGAGTTTATATCACCCTCTGAGTTCTAAATTACATTTATGTAATCGATAATCTTGGGTGTTAACGACAGATAGTTTTAACCTAATGTGTTAGAAGCAACACCATACCCCTCCTTTCGCCACGCCTACCAGTTGTCAAATTGTAGGGCTCTTCTGAAATTACTAACGAGATTCGAACAAGGAGACTTCAAAGTTAGTTTCCTTGTTAAACGGTTTCCTGGAATCTTCCACCCTATTAACCTGGGAACTACATTGCGCCTGCGCGCTACCGTAACCACAAATTAATAAGCTTGCAAATGACGTAATTACTGTACGGTTGGTGTCGGAAGTCTAAATACGGCATGCAACAAGGGACTAAGGATGGTCTGACTGCATTTGTTCTACTGCAAATTTATTTTTCTGGCGCGTTCGCAAAATTGCGAAAAGCGACTATTAGCTTCGTCATGTCTGTCTGTTCGTCCGTCCGTCTGTCTGTCCAGCCGTCCGCATGGAGAACCTCGGCCCTCAGTGAACGGATTTTATTCAAACTTGATATTTGGGCATTTTTCGAAAATCTGTCGAAAAAATTCAAATTTGATTAAAATCCGACAAGAATAAGGGGAACTTTGCATGAAATCCTATGTACATATATAACACTATCTCGCTGAATTATTCTTAGAAAGAGAAATGTTTCAGACCAAATTTGTAAAAGAAAATCAAACACTTTATGTTCAACAAATATATTTTCTTTTTTGGAAAATCGTGCCGCTTATAAGATAATATGGTAAAATATGGTACAGCCAGATAGGACACAGGTGACAATACAATACGGCGCATGCGCATTCCATGCTGGATAACTAAGGCAAAAATATGTAACTATTGTTCTTCCATTGCAAAGCGCCTCAATGTAACTTTTACACGTACATTGCCTGTCTTGTTATTCCCGCAGACAAAGTCTGTACAGTACATCACTATATAAATATAAACAGTAAACCTTCCTAATAGTCCATAACATAACACATATGAATATGCTGTTAAACGGATCCAAAAGCTGGACCAAAAAAAAAGCAACAGATCGGAAGAACAGAGACAGAAGATATTAGCTTCTTGGGATGGGTCGCTAAAACATTTGGCAATAACGCATTAAAGCCGAATCACAAAACTGCTTCTTAACTGAAAACTTACGTTCAAAAGAATCCTGGGACATTCGACAGAATACAAAACGCACTTTTCATTCTTGTAACAGGAACAGATCAACAGGTTAAACTGCTGTTTTTGCTACTGTCGCCGTCCTTGGTTAGTACTTATTGCGACCTACAGAGTCCGACACAAATTATACCTTCCTTCAAACCGTAAATTTCCATAGGTATAAAGGTGACAGGCCGACCCCAGTGGCCACGCTGTCTAACGCCGCTCGCTTGCTGGTATTGTGGATTCGAATTCCTCCGGGGGCATGGGTGTCTGTCTCTTGTGAGTCTTCAAGTAGAGGTCTCTGCGACGAGCTGGTCACTCATCCAGAGGAGTCCTACCGAGTGTGGTGTGTCTAACAGTGTGATCGTGAAGCCTGGATAATGAGGAGGCCTAGGCCCCCAAGGGGCTGTTGCGCCATGGAAAGAAGAAGCAGGAAAGTGAGAAATCAGGTGCGCTATCTATTTACAGACAAGCATGTGATTTCCTTCGGGACCTTAAAGGGAAACCTTGGTGCCGGCTTCATCAGATCGGGTTGTACACGTCATCATGCACTACGCTGGAATTTTAAATTTATTGTAGAATATAAATGCACTCATGGTCCACTTCCCAGCATTTTTCTCCCATCTGCACTATATGTCTCCTCTTTACATTATTCACATTACTGCCTAATGTGACCACTATACATAACTTTTGATTACTGGCGCTCTGACTGCCTACTCTGAATAGGGTTTCTTGACCACATTCCTGACTGCTGTCCGTTTATTCTGCATTCTGACTACTTCCTTAACCATCTAATGTGTGTGCCCACTGTCTATGACTACGTCAGACTCCCTTACTGATTATTGAGTGGCTGTGCTCGTGCTTTGACCTCTGTCTCTCGATTCATCTGCCTACTATCCCTTCACCTCTTTCTCACTCCACAGCAACACTGAAAAACGCCAACGACTTCTGTAAGTGTTCGGGCAATGAAAGAGGGTCTTCTGCCGCTGGCTGGCCAATTTCAGGCCATTACGTTCGTACATTTAATTTGTTGCATTATAGTTCAGCTTACTGTGGAAACAAAACGACCACAAGAGGGAAACCGAAAAAGTTACACTTCGCTTCGATCAAAGGTTAGTTCATAAATTTTTCAACGCGAAATTTGGATCCTGAGCGAAACTTCCAAAAGATTTGGTTTGTCGTACCAATGCCATAAATGTCGCGAATGGAGAGAAACAGCGAAATCCGGGATGGTAAGATGATTCCTACCCACGTAGGGTGAGGACACCGCTGCAGAGATGAATGCTTGAGCTGCCAGCATAGTCAATAAGAAATTGTAGAATGTTTCTTTTTTCTCATGCTGGGGGATGGTCTGATTGGGATTCGAAAACCAATTACTTTTCGACTACATTATTATTATTATTATTATTATTATTATTATTAACAATTCTTTTTATATTTCTGATACTTTACTATCTAACTATTTTAAACTTTAACTTTATATTGGATCTTTTTTTGAGTACTTATTGACTCTGTTAACGACGATTCCCTTCACAGACTCTACCTGTCCGCAGTTTGCAGTTTCTCATTTACTCTGTAGTTTCTTGCAGTTCGCGCTTGTAATTAGCTTTTATGTTGTTTTCAAACACATAAATAAAATGTCATACTACTACTACTAGTATTGCTGCCGCTTCTACTACTACTACTACTACTACTACTACTACTACTACTACTACTACTACTGCTGTTGCTGCCGCCGCCGCTACTACTACTACCGCTGCCGCTACTACTACTACTACTACCGCTACCACTACTACTATACTACTACTGACGCTGCCGCTATTACTACTACTACTACTACTGCCGCTGCCGCTACTACTACTACTACTGCCGCTGCCGCTACTACTACTACTGATAAAGTGCAATACTTAAGAAATATTTAACTAGAGTAAAGATGTATGCTAATATACATATCGTTTTACTTGACATTTTATAGGCCTACTAAAGTCTAGAGAAATCTACGAGGTAAGTTAATTAGTAGGCACATACTATATTTAACATAGAAATAGGCCGGAATTAATATCATAAAGTGGGACGTACGGTTTCATTCTCCGTTTACACGAACTTTAGGTTCTAACACGTGCAAGTTAAAATGGTGACATGTTTTGACACAAATGTTCCCTCGGCAAATCACTAAACACGTACATTTAAATTTGAAAAAGCGTATAACTAACTGATGTTTATTTTACGTGTAAACTGCCCAGACACGTAGCCATATGACTCAGAACGTACCGATACGCTAAACTTAAACTTCGCATCACAAAGTTAACGCATCATGTGCAGTGTCTGTCTGTCTGTCTGTCTGTCTGTCTCCCGACACGACATGGCGGGTCAGCTCACAGATGGATTAGACGTCGCTCCAGATAATGGACGGTCACGGCGGATGTGTTAAAAAAAAAGCAGCAGTCGCAGTAAACGGACAAGCGTGTGGTTTGGGGGTGACAACCCCTCAATCTAAAAACTATCCCGTTACGAAATGTTACGGAGGGCCTATAGGGAAAAATCCACTTGGAAAACCTAAACGTTAAATGTGACGAAACAAACAGCAGACCTACATGAAAGTGCCAACTGTGTTCACTTGATGCCGAGATTCCACTCTTGTCGAATACGATTTCAGGCTTCCGCCGCGCTGTTTATGAGATCTGCGATCTTCTGGGATATTACGCGGCGTCGTGTGGTAATTGCTTACCGACGTTTCGGGACAACGTATCGATCCCATCTTCACGAGTCAAGAGTCCGAGAAAAAAGAAAGTCGAATATGGCTTCGTGCAGACCTGTCCGTGGACCACCATGAAGATGAAGGCAGAAAAGCGTATCCGAAACGTTGGTACCTATATACAAATCCATACGGCGCCATATCCAGACAGATGGACTCTTTTATCAGCATCGCTGTGAGATATCTCTTTTCTCCCCTACACATTCAAGTGTCTGAGGCTAGGATGAAGCGAGGACCACATTGAAAATTCGGTTTCCATAAAGGGCTGAAAATTTCTCGGCTAGATGAACAGCTATGAGCTTCTCAGGAAGAACTCTGCAGATTGGTCTCCTGAGTGGGTAAATTTAATATTAGAATGATTCACAGCAGTATAAAAGCAGACTAAATTATTGCTGTGTTCTGATTTAGATGCAAATTCCATTATGGATTGCACTGGACTATAGCTCTTTCCACATCTGCTTTAAACCTTCAGTTATGAAATTGAATGGACAAGCATGGCCACCTTTAATATGAGTAATATGAAAACGTCAAACATGATTCTGAACATCTGTGCCTTCTGGTCAGTTCGCCGCATCAAACGGAACAAGAAGTCATCAGCGTGTCTTGTGGGAGCAGCAAGTGTGGGTTGCATTGTAAAACTCGGGTGGGCAGTTCGCTCCCCCCCCCCCCCCCCCACCCGCAACATAATATCGCACCGGAAAGCTTTCCAGCCTTTACAATACCCCCTCTAAAATGATGTACTGTTGGAAAAATCGAAGCATCTTTAAGAAACTGACTTCTGTAAACACGGATAAATCTGACTCAGACATTTATCAGCGGCTGTCGGCCTGTAACTCCATGATCCAGAGTCCTTGACAAACCAAGAATCACACAGTCAAGAAAACCGACCGCTTACGTACCCCGAAGGCTCATTACAGTGTTTACAAGAGCCGGCAACTGGACACTGTCTTGAGCCAGACGAATCCAATCCAATGCCTCACACTAATACCTCGTGGTCCAGTCTAATATTATGGGGACTCGTTACGAGCCAGACGGTCCGGGGATCGAATCACGGTGGCGGCGAGATTTTTCGTACCCGTCCAGACCGGTACTGGGGTCCACCCAGCTTCCTGTACAATGGGTACCGTGTCTCTTTCCCGGGGGTAAGGCGGCCGGGGCGTGGCGTTGACCACCCACCCCCTTCTGGCGCCGAAGTTAAGAATGCACTTTGTTATGTATATACACACACACATACGAGTATTGTGTATGTATATGTATATATATGTATATGTATATGTATCATGTTTGCCACTGACATAAAGCTAGGTTCTTGACCATTAATATCAGAAGATAGCAACTTCACAGCAACTACGTTAGAAACTCTTTATCAGCCATATAGTTATTTTTCTACAATTTTATCTCAACGGAAGAATTCCATTCGCATAATAGTAAAGCAAACTATTAAAGTGCAAAGAAACCATCCTGATGGGTTCAGCTGGTAGCAAGGACGATCGTGCACCTTATAATGTGGCTTTTACTTCAGTTGTACACGTAAACAGACGGAGAGGTCAGTTAAAGCAGATGACAAGGTGTAACATAAGAGACGATTGATTCACTGCGAATTTTGGCCCGACGGAGACTGGTTAGAAACTAGCCTACATGGAACATCTCTCACTGCCAGTTTGATACGCCATTACAGTCCCTCCACTGAAGTGTCCGCTCTTCATTCTCTCTTGGCATAAGCAGCACGTCATTACCCTCTGCTCTTGCGTCACACCGCTGAGATTCCTTCTACGGCACGCTCAACAGCACGTCTCAGTTCTTATAACTGATTCTCTCCATGCACCAAAGTTTTTCATTAGAAGCTTATAGTCGCTCAGCTAGTCAAACTCCCTGCCTTTTACAGAACTCTTGAGATTTTATTGCAATTTTCACAAGAGTATGCAAATGGATCCTATCCCGAACAGTGAAATGCAGTCCACGCCCTCAGAGACACTTCATTTAAGATACAACAGACTATTATCATTCCATTTTTGTCTACATTTTCCAACTATTCTCTTTCCTTAATACTTCCTGACTCTGCCATAAGAGCTACACGACTTTCGCATCTTAGCTTCCGTTATTTATTCAACCTAATAATATTTGTAGAAGGGTATACATTAGAAGTCTCTCCTTAATGAACTTTCCCTGTAGCATCACTTTAATTTTGTGTCTCTTAGTGCACTCCGCCCGTGGAAGCCTTACCAGAGGTGCAAGTACACAAACACAACTCGTGCGCGTTTAACATAACAAATTTAATAACAAATATAATAACAAATTAATAAGTACATAAAGTGAAAACCAATGACTCAGTTCACACAATACTCCACTAGCTGGTTCCTTTACTTTATTTCCAGCACTCGACACAAAGAAGTTCACCTGCCTGAAGTCGTGGAAAAAGAAAACTAAACTCACATATTAATATGCATGAGTCAAAGTCAAAAAACAAACACAATACAAATATAACGTACATACACCCACGACGCCAGCACAGTGACCCAGGTCTGTCGTCCTATCGTCGCCAAACCTAATTTAGATGTACTGTCCGAAACAGATGTAGACAACCCAGGAGTTCAAGCGAGAGTGCACTAAGAAACAGACGGTATGCAGGTAGGTTGAAAGGAGTTAGGCTAGTTAAGAGAGGGGAAGGGGGGAACTATTGCGCAAGTAAATACAAGCGTTACAAAAATACGTGCCGGGAAATGTCGTCCCGCATAATACACGGCACATTAGGACCAAAGACTCTCCTCGGCAATTTGTTCTCTAAAACCCTGAACCTGCCTTCTTTTCAAAGGATGAAAGACGAAGTAAGTAAATGCAGGACAAAATATCAACAAAAACTTAGTTAATATATCATTTGCAAACGTGGCAAAGTTAAAATATCTGGGAAAGACACTTTTTTTTTCCTATGGCTCGACAGCCCTATATGGGCCTGGGCCTCCTCGTTTCGTCGAGGTTTCATGGTCACACACATTTGAGACACACCACAGTCTGTAGGACTCCTCTGGTCGAGAGACCAGCTCGTCGCAGAGACCTCTACCTTACAACACACAACACTCACAACAGACAGACATCCATGTCTCCAGTGAGATTCGAACCCACGATCCTAGTAAACGAGCGGCCGCAGACCCACGCCTTAGACCACGCGGCCACTGGGATCGGCCTGGGAAAGACACTACCAAATCAAAATTGCATGGACAAACAAATTAAAAGAACATTAAATTCAGAGAATGCCTGTTACTGTTCGGTGCAGAATACTTTGTCTTCTCGTTTGCTATCCAAAAATATAAAGATTAATATAGAGAACTATAATTTTGTCTGTTGTTTTTTATGGGTGTGAAACTTGGTCTGTCGCGTTAAGGATGAACATGGGCTAAGGGCGCTCCAAACTAAGGTGCTGAGGAAGATATTTGGGCCTAAGGGGGAGGAAGTAAGAGGTGTGTAGGGGAAAGCTGCGTAGTAACGAAATTCATGACTTGTACTCCTCACACAAATATTAATCGGATCATCAAATCAAGGAAAATGACATGAAGGGGGAGTGTGGCTCGTATAAGGGTGAAGAGTAATGTGTATATGGATTTCATGAGTAAACGTAAGGGAAAGAAACCGCTTTGAGTATCTAGACTTACATGGGAGAATAATATTAAAAGGGATCTTAAAGAAATACGATAGGGGGTGTGGACTGGATTGATCTGGCTCAGGTTACAAACAAGTGGCGGGCTGCTGTGAGCACAGTAATGAACTTCCGGATTCTACGAAATGCGGGGAACTTGTAGACTAGATAAGGATTTGGCTCCATTGAGTGGGATTAGAGACACCAAGGTTGTCAGCCATATACAGTTTTGATAATATCAGGCAAGAAGATGATAAATGGTGGAGCATTATCAAACAAGACATGATGATGTGGGATATGAGAAGAATGGAAGTGCTTACATACTTGGATATTTTGACCATCCCCCAAGCTGAAGCTGTGTGTGTGGGATTTTTATGGTCAACATTAAAACTAGTTTCCTCGGGGGCTTCCTTTTCCGCTGATCATTCTACATCATCACCGACATCATGAACACTCCACATGCTTTGAAATTTAAACAGCTCGTTGAGTGGAACGACCGACTGGAATACAGAAACCCGTTGCACTGAAATCTGATCACGTGACAATTCCCAAGCAATACATTTGTCACTGTAGGAGCCATCCTACACATTGGAAACAGCGATAAATTGATTCTTTTTACTATACAACGGACGGTTGCTTTGATGCTCGTTCTGAAATCAAATTATGAAAAGGGAGAGAAATTAAACGTAATCTCTCTTATCTAAAATGTATTCAAATTTATTTTCTTTCTTGTCTCTTTTTACTCGGAAAAATTCTATTTTCTTCCCTAAAGTTTAGACTGACAGAGGATTATTTAGCCTAGAGTCATTCTCGTTTGAAACAAAAGGAATAGTAAAGACTGGAAACCAATTAGACCGTCAGCAGAACGACGAAAGTCACAAACAAGGCCATTTAAAATTAATTTGTTACATAATCAAATATTCTGTGTATGTGTTGTAGTCTCTTGGATAAAACATCCAACAGTGCACTAAAGAAATTCGTGTAAATACTTAAATTTTAAAATAAAATATTCTATTTTATTCTAATTATTAAAATAAGCAATTGAAAGCCCATACTGAAAATTAGTTCGAACAAAGGCGAGAGCGATGAGTGAAATACAGAACCTAAAAACAATAGTTGGGGCAGTCAAATAGAAAAGGAGTTTCTCAATATCTGACCAGTGTAAAAGTGCGTAATTAGAGCGACGTTTAAAAGATGCGACGTTTAAAATTAACTACCTACGTACCTACCTACCTAACCAACCAACTCCACGGAGCAGAGACCTTCTTGAGAAGCTAACAGTTCCTAAGTCAATTAATTCTCCGCATTTCATGGGACATAAAGGTTCATCACTGCAGTCACAAGTACCCGCCACCTGTCCCTATCCTAAACTAGATCAATCTAGTCTACGTCGCCAACTGAATACTTGAAGATCCATTTTTAATATTAACCTCCTATCTACGACTAGGTCTTCCAAGTTGTCTCTTTCCCCAAGCCTTCCCCACCACAACCCGGTATGCACCTTCCCTCTTCCCCATGAAATGCTACATGTTCCGCCCATCTCAGGTCAATAAAACAGAATCCCAAAAGTAGGGAATATATGTATATATATATATATATAATATATATATATATATATATATATCTAAAGTAATGCGAAGATACAATGTCGAATTGGAATAATATAATGAGGGACAGAGAAAGAAAAACTAATCTGTTTTTAATTTGGAATTAAACTTGAAAAATTAACAACAGTTCAACTTAAATCTTTCTTACGTAATATATATTCAAGTTACGTTTCATGTTATCTTTTCTTGCTTCTGAAACTTCTATTACATTGCTTTCAATTTAGACTGATAGAGGATTATTTTGCCTACCGTCACTGGATATTCAAACAAAAGGAGTACTGAAGACTCAGGATACCAATTAGATTCTCAAGTGGATGAGACACAAAATGGAGCCACTTAAAGCAGTGGGAACACTTTCATTCAGAGAAGTGCTTGCAATGTCTTTATAGCGTACGTGTATCACACCACGCACTGCCCGAACTGTGTAAAACCCCGTTGTGATTATCATATTTGTTGCCACTATACTCGTATTGTCTGTCACATTACAAAGTGGTGTACAAAAATGTATGCATAAAACGTATTCCATGCAACAGCTTACGTCATTGAAAGTTGACCGTCAGTCAGCTAAGCTAAGTTAAATTAAAATAAAGTAAACTAAATTTAACAACTAGCATAAACTACGCTAAGATTT
Source organism: Reticulitermes speratus (assembly GCA_021186555.1). Lineage (NCBI taxonomy): Eukaryota > Metazoa > Arthropoda > Insecta > Blattodea > Rhinotermitidae > Reticulitermes > Reticulitermes speratus. The sequence continues at coordinate 16,843,301 of JAJKFL010000008.1, read as the reverse complement.
TTCGTGAGAATCAAATAGTTACTAGCTAGTCAAAAAAAAAAAAAACTCCCCGAATTTTATATAACCCGAAAGTTCACTACCGTGTACACAACAGCCCGCCATGTGTCCTTATCCTGAGCCAGAGCAATCAAATGCACAGGCTCCCATCACAATCGTTTAAAGATCCATTTTAATAGTATCCCCTTATCTGTGTCTTGTGGACTTCCTTTCGGATTTCTCCACCAAAACCCTCTTTGTCGTGTTCTTCTCACACATATGCCTTGATTTGATCACCCGAATAATATTTGGTAGTAAGAACAAATCACGAACCTCTGCATTTTGAAATTTTCTCCAGTCTCCTGTTACTTCCTCTCTCCTAGACCCAAATTTCTTACTGAGCACCCTACGATTGTCACTCGTCTGTTCAAGACATACATTCTGTTACAGCAACTGAAGGTTCATTGTCCTATTCACAACAGTTCCCCAGCTGCATATGGCCCTAACGTGAGTCGGTTGAATTCAGTCTGCTCATTTGAACACTCTTTCCTTAAAATTCATATCATTATTATCTCCCAAGGCTAGATCCTTCAAGTGGTCAATTACCTTAAGGTTGTATGAATAAAACAGGTTATGCAACATTAGTCTTCATTATGCGCGTTAAATGTCTGAAATACGAGGTGCTACCCAAAAGTTCAGGGAATTTGCCCATTTGCCTTCACGGCTGTTGGCACACTAATTCAGAAAGGGTACTGCTCGCCCCATCTAGCATTGGCAGGCCATACCACAACCGGTTCGTGCGTGGAATTCAAATTCCCCGAACTTTTGGGTAGCACCTCGTACGTAGGGTTTATTGCTTGACAGAACTGTTTAAGAAATACAAAACACCAGCGATTTTTAAGCCCACATTTAATTTAAATCTCCCACCTAAATTTAATCACAATTTACAGGGAAACTCCACGTCCACCCATAAATTTTGTACGGTGGCGCCTAATATTATCACTCATCTGGAGCCTAGAAGTCTAAGGGGGCTGTTAGATTTTTGGAAAATTTCTACATTCTTGATTTAAGCATATATTACATTCATATATACAAAGTTGGTTCAAACGATAATGCTTCTGATTTGTATTCAGAATGAACCCAGTTCGAATCTATCCCAGACCACCGTCTATTAACACGGAAGTTTTCGAGGTTTTCGTCACAACCTGTAGTTAAGTGCCAGGACAGTAGCTTTAGCCGCAGCAGGACCCCTTTCGTTACATCTCATTTCCAGTTATACAGTCGAGTTACTATGTCCTTTAAATAAACTAAAAATAAAGAGATATATGCCTGTAATATTCCGATATGAGACTATGTTACTGAAGGTACGGCATAATTTTATTTAATGTTGCAGGTAACGGTTTAATGAAATTTTGTGGCAGTGTTTAAAAAATCGTGTACAAATTCAAAAGCTAATTCATATAAGACACTTAACTTTGCTTACTTAATTAATATAGTTATGTTCCGTATATTCTGTCGTGTTTCTGTGTGATTAGTAAAGCTACCAGAGGATGGTGGAAAAGCTATTAGTGGTATATTACTATCGGGGTTAGCTATATTCTCCACCACGTTAGTACACCAATCCCTCAATAGAAGTATTATTACTCTGTTATAATAATGAAAAACTAGCATTAAATTTAATACGTATATTTTAGTATTCAACCAATTTTGTTACATGTATACTTGCATAACAAAAACGCTACGCGTGTAACCACGTATTAGTGTGCAATACGAGTGACAGTAATGTCTGCTTATACTGGAGTAGTCAAACTCCGATATAGCACCACCCTCACTTAACGCCCATGAAAGTCTGCGAATATAAATTCCCTGTTATAAAGAATTTTGATTTGCCGCCTCCCTCGATATAAAAGGTAAAGCAATCCCATTACAGGCCTTGACAGGCCCTTAGGGCTCCAGGAGGTCGAGGCTCCCAGGTTTTTAGACAATCGGCACATGAACGTGGTAAGGTTGTCAGCCCTACGCACCGGCCGCCTTTACCCCCCAGGAAAGATTCCTGGTACTCATTTCTGTTAGACGCTGAGTCGACCCCAGGGCCATAGTGCGACCGAAACGATTATGTCAGTGAAAAATTCCAGTGACACCATCGGGAATCGAACCCGCGACGTTCCGATTTGTAGCGCAGTGCCTCAACCAACTGCGCCACCGCGACCCCGCCTCCCTCGATATACCGCCATAAATTTCGGTGAACAAAGAGTGGCGCTATAACAGGGTTTCACTGTAATCTGAAAATCTAACTCTTTGGGGGGCGACGATATCTCGTTGTGTGAGTAGTTATGGAAGTTTCGAAGGACGGTTGTGCCTTCGAAACGTCGGAATTACTAGCTCAAGGACACAGTGACACATCTCAGAATATTTATATATACAGCAACACCGCTATGAGAAACATCACATCTCGCATAATAATAATAATAATAATAACAACAATAATATGACTACCCTCCAGTCTAAAGACGTCACGGTACAGTCAAAACATGTAAACACGTTGTAATAAAACGCTGAAACATACAGTGTTACTTCAGAATAAATATGACATTCATTCAATCATTGTAATTTGTCTTGCGACAGGTTTATTCAAAGCTTCTTCCTCCGCGGATTCTCCAGAGAGTGAAATTTCATGTTTCCCCTTTCCAATTCCAGCATCGTATATTTTCCTTAGGTCATTATATTACATTAGATTAATTTTATTAATTCATGTTTTGTTTTATAAATACAAGGTTCTTATATGATGACACTGAATATAGTAACTCAATTTACATGAGATGTATTGCATCAAATATTGGGCTGCAGAAAAGAAGCATAACACACCACTACACAACATGGAACCGAATCACGAAAATCAGGCTTCGGCCGCTTTACCGCTGGGGAAAGATCTCACCGTACCAAATGAATATGATGCCTGGCGAGCCTAACCAGCAGTTCGGCGATGAAGGCGAAAAGACAAATAATGTTCCCTGTCGAAATTCGAACACCGGCCATCCAATCCCTAGCCAACATTCTTATTTAATTACCTTTCATTGGTACGAAAACCAAGGCCCAGGCGTAGTGTTGGTAAAACCGCGTTGGTAGCTTTTATTAAATGTGCCGTAATCTTCTGCATAACACGTAGCTTCAGTATAATGCTACAATCAAAACTCTGTCTCTCTGCTTGTGACATTCTTAGGTTTTTAATTAATTCTAAAGACCAAACAATAACGTCAGAGACGGCAATTATATCTGTAATTACAGATCGTATCCAAAGAAAATATTCCAGTTTTTAATATAAAACTTTGACTTCTAAAACAATAGGATATGAACAAATCTTATGAACTTGTCTTGTATCCTATCAACAGTCAGCAGAATTTCCTATCGATATTATTACTAGACTTAAAGGTTCTATCCTTCTTCTATAAAAATTTTTTTTCGCGTTAAAATATATAATTACTTAAAAGTCAAGTAGATTTCGATGGGGCAGGCAAAACAGAGACAAAATGCATAAACAGCTTTCAGCCAGAAGCTTGAAAGGAAGAAGAAACTGTTTAGGAGACGTACTCAGAAATGAGGAATAATGTGAATGTAGATGTTAAATAAATGTTTCGTGAGGGTGTGGACTACATTCAACTGGATCGAGATGGGAATCAGCGGCCGGCAATTGTGAATCTGGACCATGAGGTCCGTAACAAACGAGAAATTTGTTATGTAGATGAAAAGACTATTAGATTCTCAAGAAGAAATCTCTTCAATCAAGTTGCTTACTAGATATGTAGCTAGTTATCATGCCGATAAAAGCTATTTGAAATGTGACAATTACACTAATATTGTCACTAAGTGCAAATCGGCGCATGAAGCTAACCACTCACCAATATCGCTTTCCGAGATTAAGAATGCGCAGAGTTATGCCTCCAATTCCACACATACCATCATATCCTTGTCACTAAAGAAGAAGAGATGCAATTTTACCTTCCTTTGTTTTACTTAGAACACTCTTTACTTTTTGTCCTAAGTAAATGTTTTTGTTTTACGGCTCACACTGCCACGGATGTTCCTTTCATCCTCCTCACCTTTGCCTCTCTGGGAAACGTGAAGAGACTGACATTCTTCAAAATGTTGAAAGAGGTACAAGCATAGATTTGCCTTTGTAAAAAAAACAAATATTTCGTAACAAAGAGTTTTATCTCCATAGGGTGTAAAACGAATTTAATTCAGCGCATTCATATGCATCAATCCGAATCTCCTACGGCAGTTTTGACCCCCCACCTCTAAAAGTAGAAACATTTGTAAAAATTTAGCATGCCACATATCAGCCCTAGGAAATGAAATAAAAAGGGTTCAAATGATTTCAAAGGTGATAAGGGATCGAAATCTGACTTGTTCGTGTGCTCGCTATAAATAGGATCAGTGTTGTAGTTTTACACGTCACAATTTATCACCGTTTTCATACATTATAAGACACAATTTTTCCAAAAAAGAAAATATTCAAAGCCAATTTCCACGGAATGGAACGTCAGAAAGACGCAAATTTGTCCCTGTCCACAAAGGCACGTGCGGGGAAGAAACAGTCGTAATTCAGACACTAAACGGAAATGAATGCAGAAGGGCGTAACCAGACACAAATTAGCCACGAAGGCGAAACATTTTTTCTTGTAACTGTATTTCGTTTAAAGTACAATAACTTTCTCCACTACTGATGGCAGTCTGGACTCCAGACGTCCTTTACATATCATTTTATTAAATTTCTCTTATAGTACTTATCACGCACACCATCTGTGAAAGACTTCGACGAGCCAATCAAGATTCAACAAAAGATAACCCGCAGCGTATGCAAATGCCTTCAAATAAGGGAGTTCGCTCATGCAGATGTAATCACATTGTGCAACTCTAAGCAATGAAAATTATCTGTATGGGGAGCCATTCTTTATAATTCGTTTCAATTATTCTTTTTTTACTTTCATGGATATCCACGTGGGTATCCACTGCTGTGGTCGCGTTAGACGGTTACAGAATGGAGGAAAATCGCCCGATTCTGATGTCAAAGAGAAATGTAATTTTCTCTGTCTCTCCCCTTGATACTTCTTTCCTTCCCATCAACACTTGGCAGCGAGGGGATGAGAAAAGCAGAATCAAGACAAATGAGTTTCGCTTCCCGAGGGCTAACTTCATTCAACGAACATCACAAGTGCTTCCATCAATTCCTTGTACCACTTTCAACCACTATGTGTCCTATTATGGCCGCTGTCACCTGTTCTAAAACGTTAATAGGCAATGAATGTCGCCTATTTATTGCGTCATATCAATATATCAATTTGCAGGCCAGAATATCAATGCACACGCTCCAATAAAACCTCAGTGACTTAGAGATGCCTCGAAGCTTATGAACACGCGCTCAGCCGCTGGCGGCGAATTAGCCTTGATTACTGAACTGTGTTCTAACAGATTTACAAACAGGTAATGAAGATCGTAACGTGTAACAGAGCTCCTCGTGTGGTTCTCCTATTTAGTACGACTTCATAATACGTATACGTAAAAGTTACTTATTACAAAATAAATGTTAATGCGATTACGAACACTCATTATGAAGATTTACACTAGTTATTTGAGTGTTTATATACTGTGCAAGTAGTCATAATTATTTGAAGGCCTTTATACATTGATTTCAAATTATAACGAACAGACCTTTCACGTATTTGATTTTAATTTTGTGGCACGAATATTATTTCGGTAAAAAATCAAAGGCATTGGACGGGTAGGGCGTGTACCACATATGGCGTAATAAAAATGCTTACATAATTTTAGTCGGAAAATACGGAGAGAATATATCACTTTGGGGAGTTGCGCACAGAATGAAATGAAAATAATAAAATGTTATCGTGGCAAAAAAATTTAGGCGGCTAAGACTAGATTCTTCTGCCTGTGTGCAGGGTTCAGTTGCACGATTTTGGGGAACACGATAATGAACTTAAGGATTGTATTAAAGGGCTTACTGACCATCAGGTTATAAAGATGGAATTTGCTTAACGAAAAGAGTAGCAAAATGACTGTGGCTTTATGTAGCTGAGTCTAGATTATCGTATCCCTTTCCCAGTAGACCCTGGGCCGCACCCCCCCCTCCCTCCCCGTGGCAGAGAGACAGCCGTTGACTGTGTTCCCCTGATGTTTTAATCCTGCTGGTCAAGGATGGACGAATGCCGTTAAAGAGCAGTGGCACACCATCTAACACACCACAGCTTGCAGTCTACATCAACATCGCAGTGGCACATCATCACACACCACAGCTTGCAGTCTACATCAGCATCGCAGTGGCACACCATCTTAACACACCACAGCTTGCAGTCTACATCAACATCGCAGTGGCACATCATCACACACCACAGCTTGCAGTCTACATCAGCATCGCAGTGGCACACCATCTTAACACACCAGAGCTTGCAGTCTACATCAGCATCGCCGTCGTGTTCCTGTCCGACAGCACTTCTCTGTTAGCAGGAGCCGATATCAACGGCAGTTCCCCCTGCGCCAACAGCAGCCCTTGCACTACAGCTTATGCTACGCTCAGACGCCATTTTTAACACCCTAAGAGCTAAATTGTCGTCGTGGATAGAATTTTAAAAGCATTACTGAGAAAATCCCTTTTTACGCACGCAGGATTTGTTTCGTTGGTAATAACATATATTTCTGCAGGTATCACTGCTGATTCCTGTACCGTGCCGGCATCGGTGCATGCTGACAGCAAGAAAGTTTCCCCCTTCCTTGCCTAATCCCTACACGAAACATGACCTCGTTCGCCTCTTTCCTACTATAGCACGTGCTATATAGTGAACATCGCACGACTCGTGCCTTCTCACCCTTAGTATCAGTCTTTTCTTCTCACCTCAACACATACGTTCAATGCTTACCGAGTTTTTTTTTTGCCGTGGGCTAAAGTGGCAGGTGCGTGAAGTTTACCACTTGCCTCCCGCAAGAGCCGAAGTTAATAATGACTACACCTATACTTCTATTCCTCCTATATGACTTCATGGCGTGGACTGGGAAAACGTTACCTCACATGTTCAACATATACACACAGTGCACGGGCAACCGGGACGTGGGGTAAGGGAGGGCAATGCTACATACTGTTGACTAACACGATAATGTAAAGTACAATCACGTACAATTGCAACAAATTAAGTGTCATCAATCTGCTTTACATTAGCTACTGAAGCGTTTCGGTGTTCTAAGAAACCATCATCAGGTTCAATGTTGTTATATCATAAACGACTTCAGGTGATGTAATTGTACACAGTTTTATTGTAAATGAAAGCTACGCGGCCCGCTGATCCACAGAGAAGATGTCTTAAGCTGACTGTACTGCCTAACGCAAACACATTGGAAACATTAGGACGAATGATAGGCGCGAGGATGTCTGTCAGTGACAGGCACTATGTGGGTCATGTTCTGGACTCTTCGGCTACCTACTGGACAACACAGATCTTGCTGCCGAATATTGAGTCATAACAACATTATTATTCTATTAGCAACAAATCAGAACTACATTATAAACATTAACGGCTAATTCACGGAAAGAAAATTTAATTTATAATTACTTCGACCAAAGGAAACACCCTGTGGCCTATGAAAATGGAATATATATGTAAAGGAGAATTTTAATAGTTAAAATAACCACACACGACATGGTTATGTAACGGGACCATAGACAATTATCGATTCCGTGTCTAACACGAGGTTGAATGAAAATTCTTGACACAAAACGCCGAATGCATTTGGAGGAGTTAATTTTTGCGCTAAATTCGAGTAATTGGATGTTATGTAGTGTGTAGAGGCCTTATACTCCGTTCTGCGCCTGGGGTGGCGATTTCTCTCTTGTGTTTTAAATACTGAAACCAGTGAAGTGTGGGTTCATTTAAGCGAGTTCTATGCTGGGCTACGATAACAGAGAAGATTCGAGATCTCACGCAAAGTTCACACGCGGTAAATAGCTCCGGTATTTATATGAGTGGATGCGGGACACAGATACAGATGTACCGACCTTCAGGGAGCACTGGTGGTGTTGTCGACATGTTCGCAGTCTGGATTGTGCATAACTTTAGTAGTACAATGTCTGACAAACTCCGAACCAAAGTCTATTAATTCCACTCTAAACGTCCTCGAGAATCTTATAATAGCACAGATCGTCCGTGACCGGTTGATGGAATACGAATGCTTATTTTAATGTATATAAAACCCCACCAATGTCACATGTCTGAGCCAGATAAATCCAGTCCACGCTTTTCTATCTTATCTTTAATATAGTAGTACATTTTAATATTATCTTCTATCGACGCTTAGGCATCAAACGCTTTCTCTTCTCTTGAGGTTTTTTTACCATAGTTCCGTATGCATGTCTTACGTTTCCCATAAGTACTACGTGCTCCGTTCATCTAACCCTCTTTGATATGTACACCCTAATTAATATTAGATAAAGAGTGGTTTTCGTGAAGCTCCCCACTAACCATTTAAAAACTAGCGGTCATTATATGTATGGCCAGTTTTAACACCAAAAATCTTGCATTTTATTCAGAGTGTACTTATCTGTTCCGATGATCATGATAGTAAGTGGTGATTATTTCCCTAACCAGGATTAGTTCACGTGTTTTTATAATGGTGATTCAGGCTTTTCCCTGTGAGATGTAAACGGAAGTCATTAAACATAATTTTGGTTAATTTTAGTCTTTAAAGGCTTAATTCAGTTCCTAAGTAAACACTGGCGTAAGTTAAAACCCAGAAAATAGTATCAGTATCCTATTATGGGTGGATTGTAGAGGTTGTTATACAGCGAATACAGACGACGATTTGAAGACAAGTTTTTGAAATACAATGCCTTGTACATTGATGAATTTACAGATTTTTTCCATCTTAATGGTCCAAAACGTCAACATTCCAGAATATTTGTATCTTCATCAATGCGGCTTATACAGCCTCAAATTTCGCACAAAGATTTGCCTCATCTGTCAGTGGTAAATGTGAAGGAATACGGTACAGGCCACTTTCATGTCTCAAGCAATGGACTACTCTGAAGATGGATACAGTAAGCTCCTCCTGTATGTCGGCACCTTTGTACCAGTCTACACGGTGTTACATCCCAAACGACGGACATCTTCATCTTCTGAAGACCTCGCATCTTGCATGCCAACAATACTTTAAAATTACGCGTCCCATCGTCCCAGGGAAAGCTCTTTAGGTGAAAATATTGATTTCTGCATCCATCACACCTTTTGTCCTCCGTCTCTCTGTGTTTGACTGTCAGCTCGGTTCATCTGTTTGCCTTTGTCAGTACGAATCTTGTTCCATTCGTCTTGGCCATGTCCACTTCCATCGTTCCACCTGTCCAATCACTACTGTCCTGTATTCAGAACGTCCATTACCAAAACTCGCTCCATTCAACACTGAGACACTAGACCTATCTGATGGAAACACTGAGTGCAATACGGACACAAGTTACAGAAACATCTTTACTAGTAGTTTATATTGCAAAATTTGAAATTTTGTCTTCAATATGTTGAGATTATCTGGGCTGGAACGAACCTATATGTAAGGCTGAGGTATTTACGTCGTTACTACTGGTAAGTTAAGGAAACTTAATGTCTTAGAAATTATTTGATACCAAGTAGCAAATATTCTGACTTAAGAATAACGGGGTTCCATAAACATATCATAATGTGGGATGAAGTCTTTTGGGTTACTACGTCGTGTCAAGCAGTCAACAGTCCCTTTTCTTAACCTGCTTGACCCTGAAGAAGAAGACACTACATTCCTTCGAAACGTCGGTACGTATTTACCAGTCTATTCGGCGTAACATCGTAAAATATTTGAACTTTAACAACGTTGTAAGAACCTCAAATGTCGAATTGTTATATTAATGTGTTATTAATATTGTTTTGCTTAATTTCGAATTAATAATATAAGGATGGGCAATAACCCTTAAAAACATGGGAATTTCAAATATTTGACAATGACCGTAAGCTTCACGAAGAAATTCAGAGCACGCATAACTCGCGGAGGGCTTGCTACAATACAGTTCAGACTCTTTTGTCTTCAAGTCTGCAATCAGAAATATAATGACCAAAGAAATACACAAAACTGCAGTTCTGATTATCTGATACACTTACGAGAAAGTTGTGAAAGCTGAGTAATGGTAAACACTATTATTTTATTGGACAGTTGTCATTGCCATAGGTTTTCCCAAACATCACTTTTAGGACACTGGGTGTTACCGCCAGCATATACGAAGTTTTCTACCCAGTTAGGCTCATCGGAGAGAGCTGGTTTCAAACACCGTACTCATATATACTTGATAACAGACAGAAATCAATTTATGAGACGTTGTGGTGGGAAAAAAACGAAGTCGATAAAAATTTCCAAAATAGCGTCATGTTTATGGTATACACCGTCGTTGCAAACACATTTTAACTTTGTTTACATTGAAAGCGCTGGAGAGAGGAGTGCTAGAAAGGGTATTTGGATCTAAGAACAATTAACTGTCTAGTGCAGAGTCCTCCTTGAGGATCTAATAGGTCCTCAATCAGTAAGGAACTTTCCGCTTTTATGAAAATCTAAATTTCATTGTAGAGTTCAGGACAGCTAAGACAGGGGCATTAACAGATGGATAGAGAAAATGACATAATGAGAAGTACGATAATTTGTAGGATACTATTCAGAAAATATCAGAGCGAAAAATCAAGGAAGATCGAGGAGCGTCGGATATGTGGCATAGAACAGGAAGTCGTAGACTGCCAGAATAATACAGTATGATGGTGTGGACTGGAATGAACTATTTTAAGACTAAACCCAGTCTCTAAATCTTTAAACATGGTACAGAATCTTCTGATTCAACAGAAGAAACGATATTTCTTTACTGGTCGAGCCACTATTAGCTTCTCAATTATAACTTTCTTACATGTAATTATTAAATACACACACTTCAGTATTTTCGCAGTAGTTATGATGCGGAATGTCCAGTGCAAATCGATTTTTGCGCATTCGGTACTGAGCATGCATATGGTCAACTATGTGTGTATACACAACGGAGTCAATCTCAAATCCAAACTCTTAACACATTGGAACCTCATCAGCCACAACAGACACTTCCCCCCCACCCGCCAACTGTGTTATGTTAGTGTTTACGGTGAATTGCGCTGTCTGAATGCGGATACACAATCCGGTTTCCGCAAACAAGAATTCGGCGCGCGTTTCAAAAATGTTATTATTTCATTTCTTAATTTTTAAAAAAAATGCGTAAGTCTGAAATTGCGTCACTTGAAATTGAGTAAGTCGGGGAGTGTCTGTAATTATAAATAGCTATTATTAATTTAAGTAATAATGGTGGAAATACGTTATTCTTTTGGAGTGTGATACTACGGATGTTAGAACTATTAAACTTTTTAAATACAAATCATCTGTTAATAATATTCGCAGCATGAATTATGATTTTCCAATTTTGTGCACTATGACGTATCACTATGTATCTAGTATAATACTCCTTATCATTCTTTACGCTGTTTGGTAGTGAATATCATGAAAAGTGCTCCAGAAAACCTTTCGGAATAGATAAAACAGGTGTTTGAAGCAAAGTGGTGTAAAATAAATTAGTTGAAATGAACCGGAGAGAAAATAGAACATAGTTCATTTACTTCGGTAAACCAGACGACGAAAATTATGTGAGCAAATACGAGACTTCCAACAGGGAGAATAAAAAATTGTTTCAGCGTGTATATATTTTATAATGACACAGAACGTTCGCGTGTCGACAATCGACACAGCACTGCCGCCTGCACTGACCAACCATGAACGATTCATAATATAATTTTATACAATTACACAAGTTAAGCCATTCAGTGATCTTTACTACATATCACAGACGCTATTAGGTTATCTACGGTATCATAGTCAGTGTCAATAATACTGCATTTATGAATATTTTACCAGTATTTATCCTGTGATACTAAAATATTAAAAATTATCTATATGAATATTTAAAATACCTAATTGTATTTAAATTGCTTTATTATTCACAGGCTTACTTGGACCTAAGTAGTTGTGCTCTGTCACCAATTTATTCCGCTCATGAAAATATTAACACAATTTTATAGTGTTGCCCTGAGTGTTGTGAGTTTATTAACACAATCAGCTGCTGAATGTTGTGAGTTTATTAACACAATCTGCTGCTGAATGTTGTGAGTTTATTAACACAATCTGCTGCTGAATGTTGTGAGTTTATTAACACAATCTGCTGCTGAATGTTGTGAGTTTATTAACACAATGTGCTGCTGCTGAGTGTTGTGAGTTTATTATAACACAATCTGCTGCTGAATGTTGTGAGTTTATTAACACAATCTGCTGCTGAATATTGTAAGTTTATTAACACAATCTGCTGCTGAATGTTGTGAGTTTATTAACACAATCTTCAGCTGAGTGTTGTGAGTTTATTATAACACAATCTGCTGCTGAATGTTGTAAGTTTATTAACACAATCTGCTGCTGAATGTTGTAAGTTTATTAACACAATCTGCTGCTGAATGTTGTGAGTTTATTAACACAATCTGCTGCTGAATGTTGTGAGTTTATTAACACAATCTGCTGCTGCTGAGTGCTGTGAGTTTATTATAACACAATCTGCTGCTGAGTGCTGTGAACTTATTAACACAATCTGCAGCTGAGTGTTGTGAATTTATTAACACAATCTGCTGCTGCTGAGTGTTGTGAGTTTATTAACACAATCTGCTGCTGAATGTTGTTTTTCTTGTTGGCCCTCCTTTTGTTGTTCTGGTGCTGCACGTAAGTGTAGTTTTTGTAAAGTTATTGTGTTCATATCTTGCAGTCACTATATTCACCTTTGTTCATGGTTTTCTTATTTCAGCCTTACTATTTTTGTTGTCGCACTTTGTTACGCCTTTTTCCAATATTACAGTTTTTATATGCACTCTGTTCCTTCTTATACTGTGTTTACAGTACTGATCACTGTACGGCACAATGTTGCGGTTTTCACTTTCACTTTGTGGCAGTACTGTTCCTACATTAAGGAACAGAGGTTTGGTGGATATGACTGCCGTGAGTGTTTACTGTAGCGCTGCTTGACTGGTACGGTGTCTTCCTGTTATCAGATGTTACGCCCTTCCCTTTAAATGAGTCTCGATTATGCCTATTTTGATAACCGACCAGTCAGGCAAAATGAGCATCCGCTTATAATGCAGATGGTTCTTTCTATACACACACAAAAATCTCTTAAATATTTATCAGAAACCCGTTTGGAATTATCTTTACCATGTCCAATATTTCATAAATTCTATCACATTCATCGTGTATATCCTCTAGTACGTGTTTTGAAAATGTTGATTTATCTGCCTGATGCTTCATATCGTATACATGGTCCCGGGAATTTTACATGTTAGTTAATAGATATCACTACTGTTATATTAATGTATTTGAGGCTTATTCCTACTTTATGTTTGATGGTTTTATCTGCACCAAAGATTATTCTAATTTTGGTGTTTCTGAATATAATTGTTACGACGGGAATACGTTTGTCACAGTAGGAAACCTTTATACATTGCTTTCTTCTCATCTTCAAATCTTTGAATTTTTTAATATACTGCAATTTTTGATATTTAAACCCGTTTTACGTTATATTTATTTTGCACTAATACAGTTCGTATTTTATCCATTTATTTTCATCTTTCGTTACGTGTCATGTGAGGTCCTTGTCCTCGACCTAACATGTAAGTGAAGGTTGATTTATTTTTGTTCTTTTGGATGTACTGACATATTAGGAATAATCATGTGTGTCTGAGTACTAGCTGTAAATTGGACAGTTTGACCCTAGAAAGTGAGACCACTACTTTATCTCGAAACACCCACTGATGCTGCATCACACTCCATTCGAACCTATTAGCTTCTCAATCAGGAATTTGCTCCAATGAGTTACGTATTTCGAGATTGTGCACTCAGAGGTGGAAAAAGGTGGACAAACACACGATATTTGAAAATGACCATAGACACTTTTTCCATGACGTCAGTTTTCACGACAGATCAGTGTATGAAATATGTGCAATTAGGGTTAACGTTACGTACAGAAATATACTCTAAGTTCCAGAGGCTGAGAATTGCCGGCCTCTCACCGCGGAGCCTTCTGTTTTATTCCATGCCAATCCATGTGGTATTTATGGTGGACAAAGTGGCAATGGGACAGGTTCTTCTCCGATACTTCAGTTCTTCCTTCTCGGTATCAATACACCAAAATTCCATACTCATCTTCATCTGTCATCGGCGCTGTATTATCTTAATGACATTGTCATTAAATAATACATTTAAAGAAGCACAATTGAAAGCCACGAAGGCGATAGAGCTGCTAACAGCAGGGCTAAACTCGTCGGTCAGATGAAAAATGAGAGACAAGATACGAGTAGGTTTTAAGAGCTTAAAGCGTAATCTCACCAAAAAGTGTTCTACAGATACAAACACACAATCCTGAAACATTTCAAATAGGAAAGGTCGTAAAAATCCTTAAGTATAATGAACACTACAAAACTAAAAGCAACAAGGAAAGGTGCAATTACATTGTTTTACAATGTCATTAGTGACATAGCACAATAAGTTTTGTGATTTTACATTAGTCGCTTTACATTCCATAGTGCTGCTATTTAAAGATTTAATTAAATACAAATGATGCAAGGTGTACAATTGAAATTAAATCCTAAATTTTCATGGCAAAAGCAGCATTCTGCAAGAAGAAGACAATTTTCATCACCAGACTGGACTTAAATTTAAGGAAGAAACCAGTAAAAGTGCTAAACTTGGAGCATAGCTTTGTATGGTGCTGAAATATGGACACTTCGGAAAGTAGATCAGAAATACATGGAAAGTTTTGAAATGTGGTGCTGGAGAAGAATGGAGAAGATCAGTTGGACCGATCGTGTGAGAAATGAAGAAGTATTACGCAGAGTCAAGGAGGAGAGGAATATCGTACATACAATAAAAAGAAGGAAGGCTAACTGGATTGGTCACATCTTACGTAGAAACCTCCTTTTAAAACACGTGATTGAAGGAAAGTTAGAAGGAAGGATAGAAATGACGGGAATACGGGGAAGAATGCGTAAGCAGCTACTGGATGACCTTAAGGAAAAGAGAAGATACTGGAAATTGAAAGAGGAAGAATTAGATTGCACCCTGTGGAGAACTCGCTTTGGAAGAGGCTACGGACCTGTCGTAAGACAGACTACAGAATCAATTAAACGTTGAGACAGTTTACGTATATTTTCTTAGTTTTCCCGTTAAGTAAGTTTTCCTAAAATTGCCAAAATATGTTTGTTACTTCCAAGACTTGCAGTCAATTAGCAAGGTATTTCACAAATCAAATACCGCTTAACAAAGCTTCTCCGTCACAAAGAATGAAAATATAAAACATCTGACAGCGAAAGGCCATAGTGCTCTGTCGCGTTCCTCTTCATTGTGCACATCTACGTACATTCATATCAACGGAGCAAGAGGCGTGCCTTCCCATTTTTAATATAAATTCTGTGCCACACAAATATTTCACACACCCAGAGCTGAATAACCGCCTCCTGACACTTCGTCCTTAAAGAAAATCCCTACTCTTTCAGAATTTAGTTAATCTGATGTAAAGCGATAAAAGATCTTGACACCGAGCTTCAGAATTAGCTGCGTATCTGCGCTAGAAGGTGTCAGTTCCACAGAAATTTCGTACTTAATCAATAATTAACAGGAAATGAAAAAAGAATTACGGAACTCTTCTATCCACAACCTTCAATTTATACAGACATCCCTCAGAATATTAACAAATATTTTTAAAATTTTTACTGCATTACCTCATAACTTCTAAACTGGTTTTCATTTCATCGAAAAATTGCCAGTTTGAACAATGGTAACCTAAACTGATGAGTATTTAAAGCACCACGAACAGTATATATAACAACAGAAAACATCCTATTCCACTAGGAGTATTTTGCAAAATTTCTTGGCTTTCAAATGAAGATATTTTCACACAACTGAGAATATTGCAATTCATCGTCTGTTTTAAAGACGAAGCGTACGATGAGGTTGACTAGATTAAGTTGGCTCAGAGTAAGGCCCAATGGCGTGCTCTCGTAAACACGATAATTAAAAATACGGTTCCAAAAATGAAGCGTGTTTCTTTACCGGCTGAACAACTATTAAAAGAGGTAAGGTTGTCCTTTTTAATGCCATAAAGGCATATAGAGGGAGTAGGGTTATAGCTCCGCTCATTCTTAAACTCGCCACTAAATTTTGGTGAGTGGTCAACATCGCGTCCTGGCAGCTTCACCACAAGGAAAGAACACAAGTGCCCATCAAATAGGAGGATGTGTGGGCCATAGAGCCGCTCTGAACGTTTTGGAGATGAGAAAACCTCTCGCATATACCGGGAATCGAAGCTCAGACGGTCCAGCTCGTCATCAGTCGCTATACCGACTACTAACAACTAATCAGCTTCTCAAAAAGCGTTCTTCATGTTATTATTTATGATTATGAACTCCTTCAGTCGAGCTCAGTGGCCGTGCGGACTAAGGGGTGTGTCTGCGGCCGCTCGTTTGCTGGGATTGCGGGTTCGAATCCCGCCGGGGGCATGCATGTCTGTCTCTTGTGAGTGTTGTGTTTTGTCAGGTAGAGGTCTCTGCGTCGGGCTGATCACTCGTCCAGAGGAGTCCTAATGATTGTGGTGTGTCTGATTTTGATCGTGAAGCCTTGATAATGAGGAAGCCCTGGTTCACTAGGGGCTGTTGTGCCATGGGAAAAAAAATTAACTCCTTTGTAGGAAGTGTCGTTTAAACAGGAATAAATAAAAAGATTTACGGTGATAATGTGCACGAACAAAATGATGGTCTGGTAAGTGGGAGTTTGAACCTGCAAACCTGTAAATACAACCCTGCCTTAAATGATAGATCTTCGCCCGTTGGGCTGGAATGAATACAGTTAATGAAGTGAGCCCTGATGACGCAAGTTCTTACAGTATGTCAACATTACGCAGAAAATTTAAACATTTTTAACCTTCCCAGTTCGTTAGTGCACTAATTACTTTCACTGTCCTTCGTTTCGCATTTGTGTTTGTATATTGGCCATAAAACTTCCTGCTTTCGCATAAATGCATGTACAATGCAATTAAAACAACATTCGGGGAAAGTTGATGAATGGTCTAGATACGAGAACAGATATTTTGTAGTCCTACCTCTGTATTATACCTTAAATTTCAATTTTAACGTGAATCTGCTTTACGCACGGTAAATCTACGGGCATTACCGTGGAAAATTCAATAATAAATAATGTTTTTACCTTTTAAACCATCAGTCCAGCCAAAGAAAATTTAGTTCAATAAACCCAGAGTAATTATACGCGCATATGACTCCCACATTTTGTTACTTAATGCAAAACTGTTTAAAGAACATTACTACATCACAGACAATAAAGTGGATACGAAACACTTGTGTGTTACGTATATACCATTTTAAAGCCACTGCACTATCTGCTTCGATTTACGGTACTAACTATGCTTAGTTATTTCACTAATAATTAATTTTATTATGTTATATGAACTGAACACGTTACTTAGTGTCAAAACGAGAGAATTATTATATATGGCAAAGTTAAAGTGATCAGACGTGAAACCGTATGGCTTAGTCTTTACTTGTCTGAAGAGAATGGGTGAAGAAAACCGCGAAAAATCTGTCACGGCAGTTGAGTACTCCCAAAACAAAATTAGCCGTAATTTTGATATTTCTCAAGGTAATAATAAAAAAATGTTGCATTTTGGGATGTGATGCCGTGTAGCTTGTTTGAAATTTAGGATTAACACGCTGTGTTAGGCGCCTTAGCAAAATTGCGAAAAGCTACAATTAGCTTCGTCATGTTTGTCTGAGTGTCCGTCCGTACCGAACAACTCGGCTCCCAGTGGACGGATTTTCATAAAATTTCATATTTTAATATTTCTTCAAAATCTAAAAATCTGTCGAGAAAATTCAAGTTCGATTAAAATCTGACAAGAATAACGGGCGCTTTACATGAACATCAATATGCATTTACGACAATATCTCGCTCATTTCTTCTTAGAATTAGAAATGTTTCAGATAAACGTTGTAAAGAAAATCAAAACACATATTTCATATTGAATAACCTTTTTCCGAAAATCGTGCCTGTTATAGATAATGTGGAAAAATATGGCACAGCCAGACAGGTCACAGATGACAATATAATATGGCTCATGCGCAATGCATGCTGGATAACTAAGGCTACAGACACACACTCAGAATATGTAATACTTATTGCTTTTCCACGGCAACAATGGTTACGCGAACGCGCCTCAGTGTCACGTTATATGTACATTGCCTGTCTTGTTGACTTTAGGAAAGTGGAAGTACAGAGACTCCAACAATCTTCTAAGGCACGGTGCAACAGATTTCTCTGAAGCGTCGGCGAATTTTTTCCAGGCTTTCGGAATCAAATCTAAGAACACTGTATTCTTCAGAAGTCACATGCTTCTCTGCAGTAACTGAGGCAAATACTCTGTACGTTTATTACACGTAATGGTAGCGGATTAATGTAAGACAATAGTGCAAATTACATAATAAAAGAAGCACAAAATTTATGACTTATAATTTCGAAACCAGAATAAATCACTCGACGATCTGTCAGTAACCACAAAACACAGGGACGACCGTCTGTCTAGTGCACGAGTTACCGCCTAATAATTATGGATAAAAGGCAATTTCCTGAAGTTCAATATCTTTTTTTATGTTATAAAATTACGGGATAAAACAAAATTGTATGGTGGCGGAACGGCAAATCTCACACTAACCCACAAACGCGGTTTCGAAAATGCATCCACAGGAACCAAAGCTATTGTCAGCGGGGTAATTGTCAAAAAATGCCAGCCAGGTAGGAAGACGTCATACGATGCGATGCTAAATAATGTATAAGCTCACTGATACGGCTTAACTCAGCGTTCATTGGGGAAATTACGGAAAGTAGCGGAGACAGAACTTGGGGTCCAAAGACCGTAAGAATCTCGAGACAAGTAAGGAGCCGTTTATGGCTTCGCATTAATCAAAGAGACTCGGTAACACAGACGCAGATAAGCCCCGGTAATAGAAGGGGCTTCTGGAATTTCTTGCACTTTCTAGATAAAAATGTTAATAATCTGACATCTTAAAATATACCTCATTATCTTTCTATAGTTTTTCTAAGTTCCTTGCGATATTTCTAACTTACTTAATCTTAATTACTCGAGTTACGTACTTAATCAATAGGCCTAATAAAGGTCCGCAAAAGCCAACAAAGCCATCTATTTTATAATAGTCTGAAATAAAAATCTGAATTTAACTAGAACATATCGTAAACTAAATCCTTCAGCCGTTTTCGTTATGTCATTCATTTCCTGTTTTCCACGGCCATGTAGATCAGGTCCCTTCAGTGCGTTCTCTTTTGCGTGCTGCTAAGATGTCATGCCAGTTCATCGTCAGAGTTTCTCCTATTTCGTCTGTCCATCTTGTGTGCTGTCTTCTTCTACTGCCGTTGGTCAGTCCAAACTAACGTTATACAGGTTGAAACTGCGGATCTGGGCTCAAACAGCGCTCGGAATAAAAATATGTCCTTGTTATCACGCTTTGCCGTGTGTACTTCTAGGCCTTCCAATGGGCCAACTTTCATGTAAGAAGTCCTACCAAATGTCTAAGAATATCGGAATTATTTGTAATAGAAAAGGTCGGAAAGCGCGATATACGAGAGAAGGAAAAGAAAGCCGTCTTTCCGATTTCAGCTTTTTAAATACTACAGTTAACCTGAATTATACTTAAAGATTCAGCTCGTACCGCGCAGTAAACACACTCCGTCTCAGTTATACAAACCAGTCAGTTAATGTTGTACAGTGAAATAATCGCTGTTTGTTCTGAGATCCACACAAAACACATAAATACAGTCCTTACCGCGCAGTAAACACACTCCGTCTCAGTTATACAAACCAATCAGTTAATGCTGTACAGTGAAATAATCGCTGTTTGTTCTGAGATCCACACAAAACACATAAATACAGTCCGTACCGCGCAGTAAACACACTCCGTCTCAGTTATACAAACCAGTCAGTTATAGGGAAATAATCGCTGTTTGTTCTGAGATCCATACAAAATGTATAAATGCACTTTATGGGAAGAACATAAAATATTTATGTTAAACCTGATGGTACATAAAGTAACCAATGGGCCTTATAGGATTAACCAAGAGACAGATATTCTTCAAAATGTACCGTCTGTCATTCCTGGACCACCAGATACTTTTCACTTCTATTACTTCTATTCTTCTTCTATACTTCTATCATTCCCCAAAATATTTTTCATGTCTAGCCTAAAAGTGCTCAGTCCAAATTCCGCACTTAGCCATTCATATTCAAGTAATTACACATATTACCCAACCTCAATCATCACTAACAACGATGCGGAACACACATGCGTTTATTAATTAATCCCATAAACGATTCGCACCAAATTACGCCACAACACGTATGTAGAGACCTTAGCGTGACGCGATATCAAACCGCGGAGTAACCTAGAGGGACGTCATGTTTTATATTAACGGAGACAAAGCAGACAGTTCTGTAACGTCGTGTCTGCAGAGACTAACGACTGTAAACTAGTCTATTATTACGAAATTTACTGTAGGTTAAATTGGCATAATGAATAAAAGGTTCTTTTCATTTCAAAAACCAGTTCATACGGTTTTCGTAAATAAAAAATTTGAACGCTGGCTGCATTTGAGCTTGTGGTGAATCTAGCAATCTGCCTTTCGAAACAGAAATGATAAATACAGTCAACTAATTAACGATGATTTTATCAGCATCGTACTTCCCAAGTTTAATTTCCTCAAATTCATCCAGAGTCTGTTAGAAGCAGTTTAATGTCCATTGATAAATGTATGTACCGCCTGTTGCAACATTAAGAAGCTACGCATTTGGGCACGACGTGTCCCATATGATTTGTACAATAATCAGCGATTCCTTGCCTAAACAACATTAAACAGCTCGCCTTTGTTATGGAGACGGAATGTATTATCTGTGAGGCAGAGACTGAAGTTTTATATATAATTTAGAAGAATATCAATCTTCAAATTGCTAACAATTCAACCACTCTATCAACTGACTCTCCAGCCAGACACCGAGGTCCAGCCTGCTAGTCACTTGGTACCGGGTTGCTTTCCCGGGGATAAAGCGGCCGAGGCGTGGTGTTGACCACCCACCCCCATCTAGCGCCGAGGTTAAAGAAAGAGTAGAGCTATAACTCTACTCCCGCTCTGGGCCTTCATGGCATGTTATAGGACAAAGTTTGTCCAACTGCCTACTCTTTGGCTGCCTGCCGCTGAAAATGACAACATCACAATCCTTCTGAACACCTGAAACACCACAGAATACTTCCATATTCAGCAAAACAAGAGCTAGAACGTCAAATCTCGCATTTAATTGATTTTAAAATTTTAAAAACGATATAATATTAGTTCAAATTAATAGGGCACTATACGCGCTTCATTGGTAATAGTAAGGACGACAAGACCAGGCGAAAAATTACAGTTCTGTTTAAACTCTAAGCACACGAGTTACAACCTACATAAGTCCTGTTTAAACTCTAAGCACACGAGTTACAACCTACATAAGTCCTGTTTAAACTCTAAGCACACGAGTTACAACCTACATAAGTTCTGTTTAAACTCTAAGCACACGAGTTACAACCTACATAAGTCCTGTTTAAACTCTAAGCACACGAGTTACAACCTACATAAGTCCTGTTTAAACTCTAAGCACACGAGTTACAACCTACATAAGTCCTGTTTAAACTCTAAGCACACGAGTTACAACCTACATAAGTCCTGTTTAAACTCTAAGCACACGAGTTACAACCTACATAAGTCCTGTTTAAACTCTAAGCACACGAGTTACAACCTACATAAGTTCTGTTTAAACTCTAAGCACACGAGTTACAACCTACATAAGTTCTGTTTAAACTCTAAGCACACGAGTTACAACCTACATAAGTTCTGTTTAAACTCTAAGCACACGAGTTACAACCTACATAAGTTCTGTTTAAACTCTAAGCACACGAGTTACAACCTACATAAGTTCTGTTTAAACTCTAAGCACACGAGTTACAACCTACATAAGTTCTGTTTAAACTCTAAGCACACGAGTTACAACCTACATAAGTTCTGTTTAAACTCTAAGCACACGAGTTACAACCTACATAAGTTCTGTTTAAACTCTAAGCACACGAGTTACAACCTACATAAGTTCTGTTTAAACTCTAAGCACACGAGTTACAACCTACATAAGTTCTGTTTAAACTCTAAGCACACGAGTTACAACCTACATAAGTTCTGTTTAAACTCTAAGCACACGAGTTACAACCTACATAAGTTCTGTTTAAACTCTAAGCACACGAGTTACAACCTACATAAGTTCTGTTTAAACTCTAAGCACACGAGTTACAACCTACATAAGTTCTGTTTAAACTCTAAGCACACGAGTTACAACCTACATAAGTTCTGTTTAAACTCTAAGCACACGAGTTACAACCTACATAAGTTCTGTTTAAACTCTAAGCACACGAGTTACAACCTACATAAGTTCTGTTTAAACTCTAAGCACACGAGTTACAACCTACATAAGTTCTGTTTAAACTCTAAGCACACGAGTTACAACCTACATAAGTTCTGTTTAAACTCTAAGCACACGAGTTACAACCTACATAAGTTCTGTTTAAACTCTAAGCACACGAGTTACAACCTACATAAGTTCTGTTTAAACTCTAAGCACACGAGTTACAACCTACATAAGTTCTGTTTAAACTCTAAGCACACGAGTTACAACCTACATAAGTTCTGTTTAAACTCTAAGCACACGAGTTACAACCTACATAAGTTCTGTTTAAACTCTAAGCACACGAGTTACAACCTACATAAGTTCTGTTTAAACTCTAAGCACACGAGTTACAACCTACATAAGTTCTGTTTAAACTCTAAGCACACGAGTTACAACCTACATAAGTTCTGTTTAAACTCTAAGCACACGAGTTACAACCTACATAAGTTCTGTTTAAACTCTAAGCACACGAGTTACAACCTACATAAGTCCTGTTTAAACTCTAAGCACACGAGTTACAACCTACATAAGTTCTGTTTAAACTCTAAGCACACGAGTTACAACCTACATAAGTTCTGTTTAAACTCTAAGCACACGAGTTACAACCTACATAATCCTTTTCGAAGTACACAAAAAACTGTCGGAATATTTAATAAAGGAAACTCCTTCAATGTTTGACAGAAAAGTATGTTGATTCACTGATCGAGCACCATACCGGTGCCGCATAAGTCAAAATTGTGCAAAACAAATGTCTGCGGGTCATTTCATCTTCTCCGCGATATACGCCCATACTCCGCCTTCGCACAGCCTTGGGTGTCGAATCTATCCAGGCATACGTCCGACGATTAGCAAGCCGGTTCTATTCAAACTGTCACTTGCATCCAAATCCCCTCATCGGGGCCATCGGACAATATACTCTCCTAGATTTGATTCATATGTATAAACGATACAAGCATAAACGTCCGAAGCACAGCTTGCTCTAAGTAGAGCAGCTCGATAGGTAGTGTTTTTTCAGCTGTTCATAATTTTTCACTACTCTTACTATGCTATGATGTCATGGCCACATGTGCGGACAGGGAGGAGTTCCCGAAGATTGTGTGAAGTACAGAAGCTGGTATATGGCACAGCTTACCTACAGTTCGTTGTCATGTTATGTATGTAATGAAAGTAGTAATAAAGCTCTCTCCTTTAAAAAAAAAGTATGTTGATTACAAACTATGAAAATAAGGGTATCTTTGTCCACTGTGACAAAATCAGAAAAGTCTGCTTAAGTGAGGCATTAACCTTCTCTGTATGAGGGCTATATATTCCGAAGAGAAGCTGAAATGAACATATAAGACAAATACATAATAAACATTTCAGTTAGAATAAAGTACTGCTTAAGAGGCACGATTTTAAACGTAAATATTTCAACGTCAAAAGAAAATAAGCGAAGTAAGCAACAGTAAACATTTAAGCAAACTACGTAGTATATGTGTATATTTGTACAACCAACAATGCAGACGTTAAAACCGCGTCATGTGATTACATTCCATAATACCGACACTAGTACAAACTCAGCAAATGTACGTACACTGTAACAATACTTGCTAGTTGGCTCCTTCATGTTACTGACCACGAAAACAGTTAACACTTCCGGATAAAGAATTTAACTGCGCAAAGCGTAGGTCTCATTCTTCTCTACGGCCTTTATTTTGAACATTCTTTTCTGCCGACGTAGACTCAAGATCAACAGAAACACATATAGGCCGTCTGGTACAATGTCGGTTGCCACTCGATGTTAGCCAAATTTGAATGCTTCCACAAAGACTATTACTAGAACTCTTCAATCCCACTAACTAACAAACTAAACAAACAACCAACCAACCAATCAACCCCATGGTGCAGGATCCTTCTCGAGAAGCTTATATTTCCGGCGCTAGTAAAGAAATTCCCAGCATTTTATACATTCCGACGATTCATTACCATGTTCGAAGCAGCCCACCACTTCTCAGTGATCTCAGCCAATTCATCCAGTTCCCGCCCTCCCAGCCTCTTTATTTAATATTCATTTTAATACTGTCCTCCCATCTAGGTCTAGATCTTCAGGGAGGTCTCTTTCCTTCATGTTTCCCCACCAAAACCCTATACGCATTTCCCTTCTTCTCCATATGTGTCACGTGCTCTGCCCATTTCATCCTCCGTGTTTAGATCATTAATAATGTTTGCTAAGCAGCATAAATCATGAAGCTCCTCATTATACAAATTTCTTCAGCCTCCTGTTACTTCATCCCTCTTATGCACAAACATCTTCCTCAGGACTTTATTCTCCAGCCTAAAGCATAACTATGCATTCAGAAGTTGAGCTATTATGCTTACACGCAGACAGCAGACAGACAGACGGACATGGCGAAGTTATTGCATGCAGGTTTGCACTTCAATTGCGCACAAGCCAAAAATTCAATATAAGAAACGGAACACAATAAAGAGAGATCAATACACTGTATTGGCTAATATATCGCTCTGTGAAGGGAACAATGCTTAATGTAATGGATGGCTTACCGCATACGTGTAATGAAGGCCGGGGTGAAATCCAGACTTGACGACACTCCTAAGTCCGAGTGTTTGACTTCGTCCCATGTTGAATACTTGATGAGAGAGCAGGCAGGTGACGGTAACGCTGAAACGGAACAAAACTTGAATTGGACACACAAAACTTTGTATGTTTTAGAAAATTCAGCTGCAAGTACATAAGTTAT
Organism: Reticulitermes speratus; assembly: GCA_021186555.1. Lineage (NCBI taxonomy): Eukaryota > Metazoa > Arthropoda > Insecta > Blattodea > Rhinotermitidae > Reticulitermes > Reticulitermes speratus. The sequence goes on along the minus strand of JAJKFL010000008.1, from coordinate 16,817,876 downwards.
ACGAATTAAATGTGGTATATGTTTCGAGATAAAAATTTCATTGTAATTACTTCTTGCAATTTTACTTTCTAGTCCATATTTCCTTGTATCCTCAAATACCAATACGATTAACCCCAATTTTCGAAATGTCCCTCAATCACTTCATCTTAGGGACAGTAAACTATGAGGAATTGTATAGTTGAGGGTAGGCGGAGAATACAGAGAGGTGGGAGGAGGTAGAAATTCACAAAAGCTAACAACAATTTTACTTGACCATTTAATAAATACTAATGCAAAATTACTAAGGCAGAAGTCATCTTATTGCAACTTTCTTCAAAATGTTACACTGTTAAGGTTTGAAAGAACGCACTCTTATTTGTACAACATGATATCAAGTGGACGGATTTTGAGTTCGATGGAAACATGTTACCACTTCTCTCCTGCTATTTTAGTGTTGCAACAAGATATTTTATTCATTATAAAAACCAAATCGTAACGATAAAATACTGACCCATTGTATCATTTTCCAGGCTCCCAATAAAAAAAACTTACGATGACACTCGGCGGAGGGTGGACAAAATCTGTTCATAATAAGATATTAACGACAGACAAGACCTCGTTTGCCTAAAGTCAAAGCGAGATATCGTACTAATATGGTCGTCTCCTTTTCGGTTTGACCGAAAAAAAAGTGTGTGCTTGGGTACAAATTATATTTAAATTGTATGTCATGTTTCATACACAAATGAGGCGTATTTGAAAGAAAATAAAGTTATTGCAAAATGTCCTCTTTTTGCTGCAACAAATATGGCACCTCTGCGCGAAAAGTGTGGCTATTGCGATATGACCTGAAAGGTATGAAGGGGTGTGGTAATATGTCACCGTTTGAAATTCAGTGAGCCAGAACAGTTACTGCAGAACACACAGGACAGGTGATGTAGCCATGAGTTCATCACATCCCAGTAACAATCAAGTTAGACACCGGACAGCCGGGCAAAGTAGCAGGGCCAACGCCTATGGCGAAATTTCTTTGAAATAATCCACGCAGTGTTGCATAAGAAATGCCCAAATCAGGGCTTTATAAATTTGTACTTTTCAGTAAAACTGACCGCAATAATCAGCATGAATGCAATTCCTCATTAGCCCAGATGTCATTTGGCTGTCTACAGTTACAAAAATATTATTTTGAATTACAATTTGTCATAATCATGACAAATTGTAATTCAAATTGTGCCTTCCCAACACAACCTTGTGATGATAGTTTACCATGTATATAACGACAGTTCTGTCATAGATTTCTTTGGATTACAAAACTGTCAGACAGACACATTCTGTTAAAATCTGCTCTACCTATCACCACAGTTTACTCTGCTGACACAAACCTTCGGCGGATTGCAGCCTGGCCACACACTCTTTAATGTATGAACGTGAAGGTTTGTTTATGACGTGTAATTTATTGACCTTGCAGAAAAATATCATAAATGAAATGATCTAAGCAACGTGAAAAGAGCAAAAGGCGGAGAAATGAGACAAAGGACAAAGAAAGGGAGACGAAAAAATGAATAAAGGAAAATAGGCAGGAAAATAACATAAGAAACAAAGAAAAAAGAAAAATGAAAATAGAAATCACGTTAAGAATGGTTAGTTTACTTTCTATAGCGTACTTGTCAGAACATGGAGATTGATATTTCATCGAGAATTTTTAGATTCCGTTATGTCTATGACATATCTCCATACAAGGTTTCGCTTGCAATAAATGCCACCACAGATCCTCTTTGAACTAGCGAACTCTAAAAGAAAGCATCTCGAAATTGGAAAATGCTCTTCAAGAGGAAACTAGACGTAATGAAACATGTATTCCTTTCTTCTCTTCTTTTTCTTCAGTCATTTACCTACAGTATGCCTTTTCTTGGTCTTTCATCATTTTCTTAAAAACTGGCAGTGATTCAGCAGTTACTCTTATAAGTGCTTTCCAACGGCATGTACGAAAACTGTTATAAATAATTAATAAATAATTAGCTATGTTTTGAAAACCTACATTTAAAATAGTGCTTGGTAAAAATAAATCCATAATTTGAAAAAATCTGCAAAATATACCAACGTTTGCAAAATAATATAAGGTATAAAGTTTGGAGAAACAAAACGAAGCACACCCCTTCGGCAGGTACGGTTACTTTTACAAATTAATAATAAATTATGTTTGGAAAAATGGTATTGGCAATAATTCGAGGTGAAAATAAATCCATAAATCTGAAAAACACATTCGGTCTATTACCCAAGACATCTAGCTACAAGGTGTCATTAGCAGGCAGTATTGAAAAGTGATTTCCAGGTTTAACTACCGCAGACAAAAAGTACTGTTCAAGTTGAATGTACGATGTACAATAGTACGTACAATATTTCCAGTCATGTACATAATAAGGGCCCAGATCACGCACGGTGGTTAACATGCAGCCCCGAACGGTTGACACCACAACTACGCTCACCAGCCACGGAAGTCGAGAACCCGAAAGCGCCACTGGTTGATCCCAGTTAGTGGCCCCATTTTTCCAAAACCCAAACATCCATCTCTTTTGCTCTTTAACGCAGGGTGTATCGGCGAATCGGCATTTACAGGGGGAGTAAGGAAATGTGGCAAAGGCCATCTGTAAATCAATAAACTTTACGAAAATCCCTCCAATGGGAGACGAGTTGTTATATGCCAACAACCACAGGGACGGTAGGACATATGAGGAAGCTAATAGTCGTTTTTCACGTTTTTGCGAACGCGCCTAAAAATCACTTCCAGACAGAACATGGTGGAAGATTTTTTCCAGTAGTGTGGATGCATTTTTGAAGCTAGTGCTATGCTTAAATACATTTTATGGGAAAAGTGTAAAGTTCTGTTCTTTAATGTTGGACATACTAATTTGCAGAGTGGCCACTGCGCTTAAAAGGCTTAAATGCATAAAACAAATTCGCAGATCACGCTCATCGCACGGCACTTGTGCAGATGGTAGCTGAGAAGACAGAAGAATGAACCCTATGGAAATCTGTCTATAAAAATGAGTACGTGGTTAAAGTGAGAGGACCGTAAAGTGAGCTCGGATGAGTCGAACAGTGACGTGAAACAACCGCATGGTGTGAGGTTCATGCCACCCTGCAGGATATATAGAGCCTTCTGGCACGTGAGAATTCAGATGAGTAAACTTCAATGTGTACATGTGCTGCAGGCGAAAATATTATCATGTTTTTGGCGAAAGTGGATTTTAATTTAGTTGCTCTTGGTCCATTCTATTGAATAGATATTACAGTAAAGAAAACATATTATAGTCTCTCCCCATTTAACCTAGAAGTTTTAATGCGTAACTCTACGGAAAAGAATAATTCCTGAAAACCTGAAAGTCTCTCAGCTGGTAAAGAAAACTGCCTTTTTGAATCAGAAGTTTTATTAATGTTTTCTTTACACCTAGCCACTAGGTCCCATCCCGTCAGGTAAATACAGTCTACATAATCCTAACGCTTATTTTAATATTATTCTTCCATTTAAGTATTCGTCTCCATGGTGGCATTCTATGTTAAATTTTCTAGCTGTATATTTTGACGTGAATACGTCTTTACATTTGCTTCCGTAGTGGGAGCCAATTCAGAAAACTGATGATAACAAAATTGGGGGATACAGTTTGGCATTGCAGCTACATATCTATCATCTACATCCAAAATGTAATTACACCACTCGATAGTTAAAGGATCAAAGAATTCATAACGTTGAGTGGGGACTGTGACGCCTCGCGCGCGGCGGAGGGGGAGGCGCCGCCATTTTCAGGTCGTTTCGTCGCGTCACATACTTTCGGTTTAGTATACATTTTGACTCGGAGAAGCTACGACGCTCGTTTCAGTTTCAATTTACAGCTCTCCTCAATATTTATCTATTGCGTACACAAAACATGAGTGTGGAATACTTATGGTGAATGTATATGGTGTTAAAGTTAAAAATTTAAGAAAATGAATACAATGTCGGCCTATACTCGTCAAAAAGCCAATTCGAAATATATAAATCGTATACGGTTGGAAAAGGCTTCTCAACAGCTATCCAGTGATACCCATAAAACACCATATCATACAGTGTGGCGGTGCCGGGAACGTAAAACAATGAGGGCGTCCGAGCGGATCAACGACTGCGCAGGTACATCTGACGCTGGGGCGGCCGGGCCTATGCAAGTCGATGATGTAATCGCTTGTGTATCAACGCCGGGCTGTATAGACATCGGTTGTGTGCGATCGCCGATTATGACGACACATTCGGCAGCAGCTAGTGCACGTTTCACTACAACGTTTGTCAACAATCCATTCGGACATAAGGGTAACGTGTGTGACCGTCTATGGTTTCTGCGCTCCTTGAAGCCACCAAAGGGAAAACACTTAACGCTGCTTAGTAATCTCGATGTATCCTGCATGCCATTTGTATCGTACTTTTCGTATCACAGACCTATCATTAATAAAATTATAACACACTAATGATTTGTTTACTTCAATTGTTTCCTGAACCCGACTAAAGAAACATGTTGCCATCATCAATAAAACATGCAGATACGAAGGACTTCTTACTGTTAAGCAATGATTATGACATACATATAATACGCTGAAACAAAATATTACCCGTTAACGTACACGTATTCACGTTAAACACACGGCCGTGTCCCCGACACAGCCACACCCCGCTTTTTGTATTCCTTATGTACCCCACGCATGCTACATGCCAGCTACATCACATCGTTTATGATTTGATCATCATAAAAACATCTGGCCCAGCTTACAATTCTGCAACTTTTGTGACAACTTTCCAACACAAATTCAGAAACGTTTCAGCTTGCATGAACATTTTCCCATTATTCTGCTTGCTAGAATATTTAGTGTCTTGATATTTTACACGCAAGACATATTTCAGTTTCATAGAAAATTCAAAGAATGTGTCAATAAATCTCACAAAATTGATTATTTTTAACAATGCATTCGTGTTTTGTTTTTGGAATGGGGACCGATGTTTTAAAATACAAATATAATTTAGGCCTACATGACCCTCTCCCTTTCGAAAAGTTAAAGTTCCTTAAAGCTTTAGAGAAATATAAATAATTCATATATATCAATAAACCAACCACTACAAACGAAGTAATCTAAACAAACAAAACTTAACCAACGAAACCAAATAACTTTATAGTAAAATAATTTAAAAGTACAGCACCGATGACACAAATGGCCGCTACAAAGCCAGCCCTGTCAATTCAATCTACATCACATCATCACAGTCTGTTTCTTGAAGACGTACTGTAATAACATTCAGCCAAACGGAAAGGCACGGATATGACTCTCCTGCCTAGCTTGCAGATGATACCACGATCTAATTCCCTCTGGGATATCCGTCCTCTGATCGGAATATTCGTAATTTGTGCCCTCACTCCTGACAACTGCTGGAACAGTATCATGAAAAAAACCGACGAACGATTACTTTCATAAACCTACTGACTTACTATTCACAACGACCATGTCGCATCAGAATACAAAACACATAATAGTAACTTACGTTACATAATCTCAGCAGTCGACAGAGCGTTGTGATTCACTAACGAATAAATAACAAAGCACATGTTAAAGAAAAAGTCTATGGGATTTTGACGACGGTGTATCACATACGCGATCATTCATCATTTGAACTTTTCCCATCATACTGTGCTTAAAGTAAAGAATATAACGCAGGGTTTCTGGGACCGGGTCAGTATTCTAGGCTTAGGGATTGAGAAAAGCCCAGCTGACTAGGTGTTCAAATCTTCTGCCTGAAGACGGAGACCGATTATATCCACGTATATTTCTTTTAATTTTAATTTTAAAAACGGATTGATGGACAAATTCCAAACAGTGAATGATTTAAAAAGCTAGTCCTATATTAGGAATCATTTAATTCACAGACTTTGTCCTTCGTCTCGTGTTAAATTATTATTATTAATATCATCATCATCTTTCCTTCTTATTCTTATTCCTGCTGACTGATTTATCAACATTTCAGTGCACTTTGTTTTTCCAAGCATCTGTTAAGTAATTGGCGTTTATTTGTTTTGTTTTGTTTTGTTCCTTTTGTCATCATTCAAGTTTGCATTTATCCTGATTTTTTAATTGGCCTCTGGGCTGATGAGTTAACACCTTAACCAATTAAAACTGAATTATTAAATAACTGGTTTCGGAGACATGATTGCTTCCCGTCTTCCGACTCTTTCCTTTGACACATTATGTCTTATTAATTTTTAACTTTTGTTATTATTTTAACGCTAGATGATGGCCGAAGTCCACGAATTAAATAATTCTAAATGTGATAATAGCTAGCATCCTAAGGATATTACAGAACTATACTACTCCTGTATGTTTCCCATGCAGTACTCTCGAACATTTCTGCATTCACGTCATGTTAATAATTCTTCCTTCCCACTCATGCAAATCAAAATGTCTTACACGAGCTGCAATAAACTGCTTCTTGAAGAACATTTATATCAAGATATGCTCAGCGCTTTAAAGCATCTGCAAATTGGGTGTAATGCGGTTGTGTGACAGATGTGAAAAGTTGGCGACATCCGGACCACAGAATGCGCTCGCTACTTGTTTTGAAAAAAATCTGTTCATCCATTTGTATCCGTCCAAGTTCCAAGTTCCGCCCTTAGACTTGTAGGCTACGAGAGGAATTAGCAACAGTGGCTCTAGTCACTAGGAATGTGTAATGTAAGAAGCTGATCCAAAACATCGGAAAGAATCTCCCAATAACAAGTACTACTAACAAATTTCAAGAAAACTGACGACTGTCCCCTCGGATGTGATGCTGTGTACCGACGTTTCAAGGGAACCCGCTGCCTTCAATCAAGGTACATGTGTACAGCGGGTTTATCTAAAACGGCGGTACATATCTACCAGACTACACGGCGTCACTTAGTATCACAGTCACTCCAACGATAACCTCCCGTTTCGCAGTTAACAAACATTCTTACACACGCAGAATAAATGTATCCTACAGCCTATGGAATATAAGGCTTATTACTTATGCTTAAAAAGGAACTCAAGTTGCAAGACTGTTGATAAGGAAATACGTTATCTGTAGTCATATTCGGAGAGTTCCTACAACGAGGACAGGCCCGAGATATGTGGGCGCCCCGGGAAGATGCCCGGCTGGCCCGGCGTTAGTCCGGCGCTGCCTACAACTGTATATGAAGTGGGCCAGAGCACAGTGTACAGTAGGCACATTTGGAGGGTTCCTTTGTAGCTACGTTGATGTTATTCTGCGTTTAACTACGTCGAATCACACAAACCACATGGCCGATTACCGAGTTCATGTCTAGACGACTTTAAACAAATCAAATCATTTTGATTTGTTGAGTATAAAGTACATTGTTAAGGATGTGACTGTTAACACCAGGATTTTATTACTACACGTTCAATATACGTATTATCTACCAATATCCATCGTTTATCTGATACTATGTATTATGCATACCAACTGTTATAATGTAATCTAAATTATTCTATGCAATAAGTTATTTCTGTTTACAACGTCTCGTCCCAACTTCCCTAAACTCTGCACAATTATCTCCACATGATTTTCCCACTTGCATTTCGTTTTGTATGAATTTGCTCTAACGTTTTTCAATACTACGATCTTGGTACAACTAAACATCCAGGAGAGTTTAAATATTAACTTTATACACATATATATTTCCACCGCTGAGGGGGTTTGAAAACTGTTGAGTAAGCTCCTAGGTGACTAAATTTCAGTGACAGGAATGAACAGGATGATGACAAACTCATGGTACAGAGTTCACATGGAGGGGCCAATACTTAGTGAGATATTCGAGAAATGTCCCGGCTTTCGTGGTAACCTAATATTCATTAGCACTTTCAAAACAGCTCGTACTGGAAACTATCCTGAGCCAACTGCACCCAGTCCATACTCCAAGGAGTAGCGGCCTTCCTGAGAAGGTAAGAGTCTTTCAACCGAATAAGAAATTCTCTGCACTTTATGGACCCCCAAAGTTAATTAACGTGTTCACAACAGGGTGTTACTGGTATCTGTCCATAAATATCAGTTTTTAATATTATTCTCCAATGTACATCAAAATGCAGATGCCAATTGCCACGCGGTCTAAGGCGTAGGTCTGGGGATTGTGGGTTCGAATCCCTCCGGAGTCATGGATGTATGTCTCTTATGAATGTTGTGTCTTGTGAGGTAGAGGTCTCTGCGACGGACTGGTCCCTCCTCCAGAGGAGTCCTATCAAGTGTGGTGTGTCTGGGTGTAATGTCGAAACCTCAAAAATTAGGTGGCCTGGGCCCCAGTAGGGCTGTTGCGCCACAAGAAAAAAATGTACATCAAAATTTTCCAAGTCTATCTCTTCCGTTGAGATTTTTCTACTGATATTTGTATATTATGTTTCATCTTCCCCAAGCTTCATACATTCCCCGACTGCCTCAGCTCCCGGCTTTGATTACTTTAATAACAGACTAATGAATGTAATGTAGTAGAAAGGACGGCGATGAAGTTCATATTCTGCACTATAAAATCTTATCAGAGAAAAACAAAGGTTTTGGGAACACGACGATAAAACAAATTTTTCTTAGCACAATTAAAAATTTAATGTAAACTGGGGGATGGAAATATTGATGGATGGATATGATCCCAGATGAGGAGTTCGAATGAGACGTAACGACTTTCAGAATCGTAAGTATTAAAGTATTTGGAAGTCAGTTAATGACAGGCGTTTACTTGGACAGACTTAGAAAAACACGTAAAAACACGTAATCCGGACCCGGCAATCCGGATCCACGAGTAGTCCGGGCCATTTTGGGCCAACTATAGCTCTGAGACAAGGCCATTTTGGGCCAACTATAGCTCTCAGACAATCTGTACTCTGAGACTGGTGGCGTGGGTGATGCTGGAAGAGCCAGCCGGTCTGCAACTCCTCAGCATTAGGACGTGATCTGTCGAGTGTCGTAGCTGTCCTTCACTCTCGTTTCGCCATTATAGTGAAGTGACAGCGACAGAATGTCCCATTATTATTTATTATTATTATTATATACTGTTAGGTGTAGTATTTAGGCTTTAAGAACTTTTACTTTAGCACTGAGTGATGATTTTTTGTATGTTACCAATACCACAGTTTCCACTGGTGGTCCGGACTCTCGTGTAATCCGGACCACCCCTCCTCTCACATAGTCCGGAAGACCCGAGGGACTGCTGTATTTCTGAGTCGGGATACAGTATAATCGTGCTGAAGTTGCAGACTCTTGACAATACAAACGTGGGCTCTACAGCTACATTGAATCGTTCAGAGCTTCAATGTGCAGGTAAACACATAATTACAAAGGTGCGATGGTCGGCCAGAAAATAATATTACATGGCATTTAATATCCGTAGATAAACAACCTACGCTCACTGTGATCATATGAACGAGATTTTTCGCCGAACGATTTTCATCTGCTTTTAGCACCGACGAAAAATCTTGGCGGACAAAAGTTTAAAGATAATCACGAAGAGAAACAGCTGTGACACGATGTTTGATAACACAGGACACGAACTTCGATCAACAGGGAACATGAATGCTAGTCCAATGTTTCGATAAATGCCTCAATTGTGGTGGAAACTATGTGGGAAAATTAATGAGCCAGCAATACAATTACATCTGTACTGTTCCTGCTACAGTTTAAAATGAGGAACCCAAAATATATGCACTGTATATTTATTTGCTGAGCGACTCCCATACAATTACTACTAATCAAGTAATATCTAAGGGTACGAATTGGATTAAACTGGTTCAGAACAGGATACTGAAGTATAGTCTTGTGATCTTGTGAACACGGTAATAAAAGTCTCAGTTCCATTAAAAGGGGTAATTTCTTGACAAACTGCATGACTATCAGGGTTTCCAGAGGGATTATGATCACTGGAGTTATTATTATTATATTATTCATGGAGGTACCGCCATGTTTTAAAAGTATCTTCAGAATAATAAAAGACGGGAACTTATAAAAGAACAGTATCCTGTATCGCGATATCTTGTTGTAGGACCTGTGTCATATAAACGCTTTTTCCCCCCAAGCAACATTTGGAATCTTCCAACTTCCACTCATCCCCTTGTAAACAAGTCTTATAATAGTAATAGTAATAATATAATAAATAATAATAACGTTATATATAGTGAAGGCCATTTTTAAATATAAAAATATTCTCCGAGATGCATATAACCACAAAATGCCTTCTCATTATTCATCAGGCTGAATGAGCCAGCGTATTGTTCTCGCAGATGGCCGTTCGCTCATGACCACCTGACAAATTGTCACCTCATTGTTTCAAATAGCGGCACCAATAACAATAACCATGATTCAGGGTGGGTGCTGTATGCTCTCATACAATAGAAATTGGCTGGCTGTGTGGGGAATCATGAATCCATCATATGCTCATGCCTCAAGCACTGCACAATCTCATCCTAAAGGCTAGCTCCCAGAACTGCGTCAAAGCGGGCCAAATATTATGTCATGTCCAAATAACGCACAACTTCTGAAACAAATGTGCACAGCAATCCGACTTTATGGATTAATTCTAAAGGAATCAGGATATGAAATATACTAATAAGGAAGTGAAAATCCTAAACATTTGAACTTAAAGGACTCACAACGTGACAAAGCAGAAAGGAAGTCGGAGATTCAAATATTCTGGGAAGTTAAGTCGTGTCGACTGCTGAGCGGTTAACGGCGTTTCGAAGGAACATAGTGACTGTATCTTCAGGGTCAAGCACAGATGTTTTATAGACTGGTCGGTGTTGAAGATGAATGTCGGCAACTGTTTACCATAAGACATGACGTCACATCCCAGGAGACGTGAAGCTTCAGCAACACGCTGTTGGAACCTCACATCTTGTAACAGAGGAAGTAGTTCATTGGATCGATAAAGTTGAACGGAACTGTAGGATGTTACAACGATATGACGGAAGTTGATGAGATCTGCGCTCTTATGGGATATTACCGGCGTCGTGTGGTAATTGTTTACAGACGTTTCGGGACAACGTATCGGTCCTATCTTCACGGGTCAAGAGTCTGAGTAGGAAAGGAACCCTACCGACGTTTCGGGACAACGTATCGGTCCCATCTTCACAGGTCAAGAATCCGAGTAGGAAAGGAACCCTACTCGAACTCTTGACCCGTGAAGATGGGACCGATACGTTGTCCCGAAACGTCGGTAAACAATTACCACACGACGCCGCTAATATCCCGAAGAGCGCAGATCTCATCAACATCGCGGCGGAAGCCTGAAATCATGACGGACGTTGTCTAAATATCCAATAATGCAAAGCGTGTAGCGGCTTTCAAAACACAAAACATGACGATCTGTGAATAACCTACGTTACCTAATAATCATCAGATTTCTCACTCTATATGCCGACATGACAACAGCTGTAAATTTACAAAAATTTCATTCAATAATCCAAACGTGTGAATAATTTTTCTGAGCAGGTCTACAAACAATTACAATTTCTTCCAGCATGTCAGGTATAACCTAAATTTTTTCTCACCGTCGCCATGTTCATACTTGCAGACGTGTAAAAAGTCTCATAAAGCTTGCACGTCTCAGATGTCTGTCAGTATGGAACCGGTAGATATTTTACACCACACATATATTATATATATATATATGTCGACCTCGGTGGACTAGTGGTTAGCGTGCTCGCCACTGGACCCAAGGTTCGCGGGTTCGATCCCGAACCGACGTGATAAAAATCCGGAGCACCACTTCCTTCGGAGGGGAAGTAAAGCCGTCAGTCCCATGTCGTAGATTTACGGCATGTATAAGAACCTTCGGGCATGAAGAAGAACCAATAGTGTCGTAAGCTAAATTCAAGCGGACATTTCTCACCCAAGTCTCCTGGAGTCACATCAGGATCGAGTTGAAAAGCGCGGCAGTGGGCCGGTCCCTCACTGCCGCAAATGCACAAAGACCTCGTAACCTCGGAAAGAGGAGCCATGGTTATTATTATTTATTATATATATATATATATATATTATATATAGGAACCGTGTTCTCCTTTCGAATTTATAAACTCTTTCGTTCGATCAGTAAATACAGAATACAATACATTTCACATAATGCAATTTCAAGTAAAAGCATACATTACTCCATGAGAATTATAACAAACCCACGCATCATGTCGCTCATTTGGTACAGTTACTAGGCAACGGGCTGGATATCCAAAAGTTCTTATCTTCTGCATAGCTCCCACACGGATTTTCGGGCCCACTGGCCTTCATATTCAATGAGTAACGGGGGTCCTTTCACCGGAGTTAAAGTAGCTGGTTCCTAAAGCTGACCACTCACTCCCATCTAGTATCGAGGTAAAGAATAAATGGAGCACACCTCCAGGCCCCATTTGTTTTCATGGCTTGCACAAGGATAACTTTACATTTACCTCTACATCAAAATTTTTATTTTGTTCTTAAATTCTCCAACAAAATTAGTGCACAGGTGACGCATGGTTGACATGCGTCGTCAAAGTAGTCAATGGCTTGTCTCCAGTTTTTCGTGAACTGCCGATTCCCACTCATTGTTTAGTACGTTACTGATTGCCCTTATAATTGCGTTCTGAGAGCCTTTAATTAAAAACGAATCAGCAGGGATCTGGCACGAATTACGTAAGAGCCACCTGCACTCGCATATAGGCCCTCGGTCGGTTTCGTGCTCTTGTGACAGTGTGTATATGTACTACACAGCGCACATACTAAGGAGCATTTAGGGTAGGAAGGACTTATGAAATAGAAGAACGTATACCAACATCTGGTCGGAACCCACTTCTACTGGATGTGCACAAAAAGAAAAACTGTACTTTATTTCGTAGACCTGATCAGAGGTTAGTAATCCTTGCAAACTTCTTTGCAGAGCTAGACATTTATACAGTTGGAGGAAAGTGGCTGTGTAAGTTATTATCACAAATTCCTTTTCGTGTATATAACAGGCGTCTTTAAATATTGTTTTAAGGTAAGTCGTCCATTACAGAGAAATACGAAGAACTCCCGACAAAAATATTCTCTTCATCAGAGTCTTGTAGGTTCTACGTACTGTTCAACAAAACAGTATTTTAATCAGAATACAGGGACACATTTTTCTTTCCCTGAGTAGTTACGTGGACACGCAGTGGCGCAGATGGTTGAGGAACTGCGTAAGGTCGTGGGTTCGATTCCAGATGGGGTCATTGCAGTTTTTCATTGACTTAATCCTTCCGGCCGCACTATGGCCCTGGGGTCGACTCAGCCTCTAACAGAAATGTGTATCACGGGTATCTCCTGGGGGGTAAAGACGACCGGTGCGTAGGGCTGACAACCTTACCACCTTCATGTGCCGACTGTCTATAAATTCTGGGAGCGTCAGAGTCCTAAGGGCCTGTCCAGGCCTGTAATGGGGTAACTCTTTACCTGCACAGATAGGTGCAAGTGCATACATTATCGGTTATATAGGGTTTGTTATTTACTTCTGTTTTAAATATACGACTGAGTAACAAGAGGAATATCTATTTGGACTTTCTAAAGTAATCCTTTTTAAACCTCATTTATATTTTCTTAGAAGCTGTAAGGGGTTTGCTCCATTAATATACATTTCTTTATGGCTCGACAGCCCTATATGGACCTGGGCCTCCTCGTTTCGTCGAGGTTTCATGGTCACACACATTTGAGACACACCACAGTCGGTAGGACTCCTCTGGACGAGGGACCAGCTCGTCGCAGAGACCTCTACCTGACAACACACAACACTCACAAGAGACAGACATCCATGCCCCCGGTGGGATTCGAACCCACGATCCTAGTAAGCGAGCGGCCGCAGACCCACGCCTTAGACCGCACGGCCACTATGATCGGCCATTAATATACATATATAGACCTATATTTGTGCGAAGAATAATAATACCATATTTCTTCCGCCCAACTGAAAGTATAGAAAATAAAAAAAGAAAATATAAAAACATTTGTGTATTTGTCTAAATTTCAGATATTCAGCAAGACAGACCTATCAGTTCAGATTACAGCTAACCTTCAAAAATTGCATTACGGAGGTCCCAAAGTCGCACACTGTCGCATTTATCGGCTGTTTCGGCTGCGATCTTACCCAGCCTCAGAAACACATTCTCGGACAATTCCTTAAAAATAGGCCGCAGTGTCTTCTTTACGTGTCCATAAATTACTTACTAATCGTAACGATCTGCCATTCTTAATCAGCACTATTTAAACCAGACTTCAATTTTAATGGACAAATTTTAGTGAAAATACCCTAAATAAAATTTCACGAAAATGCGTGCGGTGGGAACCGAGTGTTCCATGCAGAAAAAGAGACAGACAGACAAACATGACGAAGCCAATAGTCTCTTTACGCAATTTTTTTGAGAAGGCGTCAAAAATCAACGTCACTTGATATTATTTCGCTTTTATAATCTGAATTTAATTAAAGTTATATTAGTGTTTTCTCATAATGTGCACTAAACTGTATAGAGCCTGCTTAATTTTACAATGCCGTGTTGCTGTTCGCATTGTTACAAAGTTTATTAAACACGCATATAGAAGACCAATGTGCATGTATTTAGAAGCATTATATTTATGTGTGATTTACAAAATAAAATGTTATTATTTCACTAAATTTTAATTGTAAAACACCCCAGAGAATAACGGACATTTCAATAAAACGCATTGTGTCGGAAGAACTTCATGTAACTCCCAGCTCTACCGTAGCACGAACAAACGAGAGCGGACTTTAGTTGTGTTGTAATGCTTATAATTACAGATACTGTAATGCTCTTTTACAACACGCTTTAAGAATTCCTCACAGGACAAAAACTTGTAACTGCCCAACTCTACTATCTACTTTAACTTGTAATAGAATAATGAAAAGTTAAACTAAGCAAAATGAAGTCTTGCAGAAAAATTTAAGTGTCTAAAATTTTAAAGTTTCTTTTCTAGAAAGTTTTACTTCTTATTCCACTTGATGCCACTTCGTGTTATGAAGACACACAAAAAAAAAAGGAAGAGGAGACGGATTACAAAAAAAGCTGTGCTGATGTGTTCCAAGCTGATAGCTTACTACAAATTCCTACCTTGCTAAAGAAAAGTACAAAATGTTAATGTGGCAGACAAAGCCCTTTATAGGCAGCTAAGACACCGGTACCAATTTTTCATAATATTCGGGAATTTTAGAAACACAGACTTCGTTTCACTTTCAGTCTTCCCTTACTCTATAAAGTTGTTTAAGTGAATTTGTTTGCTCAGAAATGAAATAAGTTCAATGCAGAAACACCTTTTTCAATTAAGGTACAATGAAAGTTACGTACGATGACAAACCTTGGTGCCTTATAGGAAAAAATGTAACCAAACCATATACGTGAGCCTCTCCACATTTATTCCGTTTCCGTGACCAATATCCAGACTTCTTTGGGTGTCACTTTTAGTCCATATCTCTCTGTATATCTCTACGTCTTGTCCCCAGATTTGAAGCTATTGACGAATATTCAGGAGAGGCTGTAAGAACACCTCCAGCAAAAGAAAAGTTCCAATGTGCATTTCTATGTTTCTTTAACACTAACACAATGGTGTTGGTGCTAATGTCTTATGTAAAAGCAACAACACCATTAATATTCGTATATGTCTCTGGAATTATATGGAAACATATTTTAAATCATGCAATATTTGTTGCAGGCGAATTTTTTTGAATGATGTCCTTAGATTTTCGATGGAAAGCGTTAACTGGCAGATCATTTGGAACTGGGATTGTGTCTTTTCGTGTAAGAATATACGAAACCAAGACTGCACCTAGCAAATTTACAAATTTTGTAATTTAATAGTTCTTATCATATATACAAAATTAGACTAGAAAATATTATAAACATAAATGCATTGCCTCTGATCTCAGAATGCAAACACATATCAAAATTTTAAAAATAATTTCTTCTTTATTGTGTTTGCATTGTTCGTGATTTTCCACTATGCATAAAGGACTGAACACTTGACGTTTATTAGGCAGTAAAGGATGTCTGTACGCAACCGGAGGAGGTGGATACACAACCTATTGGTGTGCAAAATATGATAAATCTCAACAGCTGCCAAAATAAAAACACAAGCTCGAAAATGGGACATTCAAAGAGCTATAAAAATGTGCGGAGTTTCAACCTTGACTAGTGTGGTCGTGTAATGAACCTTTATTGGCAGAGTCTAATGAAGCTCTAACTTTTTGATGATATTTCTCGTCGCGGGTTTCTACTCTTCATGTGTCCTCGAAAGCCATCACAGTTCAGTTTTCCTGCTTCGCTGAACAGTGAAGCACATCTGTCCCTCTCTGGTGTACTTTCGTTTGATGCATTAAATACAGTCTTGCCAATACCAAGAAACAATACGAAGCCCTGTTTTTTTTACACTACCCTCTAAGGGATGCTTACTGTCATGCTGGACTCAAAGAGCAATTGCTGCATATTCAGAATTATATGCAGTTCATTGTATTAAAATATCAAATATAAGATCACATCATTTTTAAGGCTGTATTTCAGGAGTACAAATTTTGAAAAATTTTTAATATTACCTCATTCTGTTTTTTTACCGTTCTTAAATCACAACGAAGCTACATGCTTATCTTGTTTGTAAAGACGCACTGTACGATGATTTTCGTAAATTACAACAAATGAGAAAGTATGCAAAAAGTGCGTACACTCGTATTTTGAGAAAAAACTTCTGTATTGACTCTCAGTTCCTCTGTGTTCTCACTGTAATTTTGGTCTTATAAAATGTCTTCTTCTCCTGCTTTAGCTAAATTATTATTGGGTGCAACTAGTCATTTATCTAGGCGAGTTCTATGCCCAGTTGTACGTTAGATTACGTTCGAGTTTCAAATTACAAAAATAAAAAGTGAAAAGTTTCATTACAGGGCGGAGAACATATATGATTTCAATAATAATATTGCGAGGAATAATGTTAATTTTGGCTAAACGTTAAGGTTAAAAGTAAAGGTGTCCTTGATTAAGCTCACAAGTAAAGCTACTACTCTACTTGATGAAGCACCAAGTCATGAGGGCGTAAGGGGAGTGAAGACGTACCTGCTTCTGGTTCTTAACTTAACGTGTAGATGGAGATGAGTGGTCAGATGCACGCCCCGGCCGCTTTACCCCCTGGAGAAGGGTCAATGCCACCGATAGAACAGGTGGCTGTGGGGTACTAGAAAAGTTCTTTCCCATAGGGAACGGAATTCGGACTGTCCGAAAGTCCAGCTACATTGATGAGGGAGATACTCTGACTACTGGAGGTAAATACGTTAAAACTGTTATTTTTGAAGATTTATGTGAGGACAGTCACTGCAAATAATTTACCGTGATTTGTTTAGTTTTGATTTAGGTTAAAAACTCACAGCTGACAAGCTTATTCCAATTTGCTGCCATCTGGCTCTACATTGCCACTGGTTAAAGACAAAGTAAAGGTACTTCTGCAAGTACAACACACTTCGGTATAAAATGCCTAGCACTCTACTGAAATTCTCACACGTACCCTTGGTTAAGAATCGGGAGCTTCAGACAGTGTTTATTCTCCTGAGAATACTGACTTTCAGGTACACTCTGTTTTCCTGACGTGAATGCTGAGAAATAATCGTCTCCGACGTTCTGAATTCAAATTCAGAGACAGCGAGAGGTGTCGTCATGGTGTAGCATTACAATTAAGCGTTATGCCGGAGAAAGCTTTGATCATGAGCAGTCTGCACGTCGCGCCAACCCAGTGCTGTAATCTCGAAACGGGGGGCTCACTATATAATCCCCTTCATAATTCATTGTGAAGGTTTCTGAGACATTGATACTGTTCACTGCTTTATAAACAATGGGAGTGTTCATTTTCATAGAAAGGAGCAAGTGATGTGACAGAAAACACTAAACAAAGTTAATAGCACACACATTATTTATATCTTTTGTTGCATCCAAACGGAAGTACTCGCGAGACTGTGAGAGTTCGGGAACACAGAGCGGAGAAAATATCTGGCTCTAAAAGGAGAGAAGCTGGAGGTAAATGTGAAAATAGGATAATGAGGAGTTTCATAACTTGCACTTCTTAACAAGAATTATCAGAATGACCAATTGAAGGAAGATGAAGCTGATGAGGCGTGTAGCACACGTGCTACATGAGAAAGGTGTATAACATTGTATTAAGAACGCTTCAAGGAATAGACTGCTTGGGATACTTGGATATAAAGGAAGATAATAATAATACATTCTAACAGAATGACGCGTGAGAATGTATACTGTGGCTTCCACATTACAGAAAAATATTAAGGAAATATATGGCGCCGAGTCCTTGTTGTTCACCTATTTAATGAAGCTGTCAGTAGCTCAGAGAGAATAGCATCAAATAGTGTAGGCCTACTGATGAGTAAATGTAACTTGAAAAGAATCTGATAGGAATCGATTGTCGCCTAATTCAAAATACTATTCCTTGAATTATCAAGGAGGACTGAAGAAAACGAGAAAGCCCTCATTTCGGATAGTTGGGGTTTGGGCTGGGATTGGACCTGGGATTCTCTCTAAAGGAGCAGGTATGCTACACACTCGACGGCGATGTTCAGTCAGTCGCTCAGGTAGTAACTTCTCCCATTATTGCTGTGACGAAATCAGTCTGTACTGGACCCCACCCTATACTAGAAATCTCGCGTCTGTGCCTTAATACCTTTTCAGCCTCTCACCTACGCCTATGCCTCTCCTTCATCTTGTCACCGCAAATTGTGCATTTTTATCTCCAAACAGAATGTCGCTCATATAAGAATATTTGTGTAGAAGCTAAAACCGTCATGTAAACAATGAACATAAGGCTGACGTAACTGGATCCGTTGATATCGTATCGGTAATTACCAAGCCAGTGTAAAGTGCCTTAGAAATTGTTCAGAACTGTCCTTGACATGCTAACAAACCTCGAGCTAGTAGCAGTGTCCAGGCGCGTGCTGCTAACCGCATTACCACAACTTCTGGGCCGTTCCAAGCGAGAAATAGCCAATTTTTATATACCGTCCCTTCCTAAATGTAGTTTAAAACAACTACTGCAGTTTCGCGAACTATCTCAAACTGGCGTCATTTCTATGAATTTCAACCCATGCCAAGTTCTCCTACACCATTAATATTCGGCCATAACGCTACCATATCTTTGAGACAGTTGTATCTACCGACCACAGCTGACCCCACCAGAGATGAAAATTTGTCAAGTTTGGACTTTGCCAAGAGTCAACGGCAGTGGCAAGCTACAAAACAATATACAGAATTTAACAACTGAAAGGGAAACCTTGCAAGAGAGTCTTGTTGTAATAATGGTGGTGATTTTGTTGTTCCTAATATCTGAGTTGGTTAATTTTGGTTATACGTAATACAAGTAGAACTGTACGATTAACCAGAACTCCGAATTGTTAAAAATTTCCAATTGCTCGATTTAAAAACAGCCAGCATAATGCAATTCCAAGTATAAGTACAAGCAATATTAATTCGGAATTTGTATCCCCACTTTTATGATAAAACTGACGAGACAATTAATTAACTAACGGATTTTCTTAATACAGAGTCGCATGTTTTAATACAACAAATTTCGCCAATGGATATTATTATGGATGTGTCTTATACTGTTGGGGTCTTTAAAACCAAAATTCATATCAACGTTCTAGACATTCAGTTTTCAACATAACATTTCTGCAAGCATTCTTGTTTACACTGTCAGAGATATATGGTTAGCTCTTCGTAATATTTGTCTGGTTACCCAAAAATAGCATTAAATTAGTAGAAAATACAGAGTTGTTTACAGAATAATCCCCATTAGTTGCTGGTTACTGATAAATCTATCTCCTGTAACTCCTTTTTCCAAAAAATTATAGCGATTTGCTTCTCCACTGATATTAAAAATAACGTTTCACATTAATTAGACCTATAGTGAAATAAAGGTGTGCCTGTGCAAGCCATAAAGGCACATGGGGCGTAGAGGTAATAATCCATGCGTTTTTAACTTCCGCACTAAATGGACGTGGGTGGTCAGTTTCACGACCCGGTCGCTTTAACCCGGGAGAAAAACTCTCCCTGCCCATATTCCCAATGAATATGAAGGTGGGTGGGCCAGAGAGTACATGTTGACAATTTGGGAAGAGATAAACCTTTTTTTTCCCTGCTGGTTATCGAACCAAGTTTCCTTCACCATCCACCCATCAGTTTTATCTCTACAACAGCTAAGCTATCCCGGCTCCCATCATAAAGGGGAAATGGTAAAATCATTCGATACATTTATTTTGTTTGTGTGTATATATCTGGTTATAAAGTTTGTGAATGTAAATCGAGTCGATCAGTGTTTTGAAATAAATAATCATATAAATTGCTGAATTCTCCTCTTAAACTCAAAAAGTGCCTGATTCCTCATTGTTATTGTTTTCAAACATTTAGATACAGAAACACATTACCTTATCTATTAACTGACATTATGGCGCATTTGGAGTCCTCGACAGGCTCGTGTGTTCAGTTTATCGTAACAACCTCGACATTTTTGAGCAATTGACAATTCTGATTGCTGTATCCAAGCCATTCACCAAACGGTTTTCAGGATACGGATGTGTTGTTCCCACCAGCACAATATCGCCAAGTTTTGACAATTGTTTCAAGTTCGTATACACTTCACGAAGGCAGAGATTAATTTTCCGGAGAGCTGTATCATTATAAAATGGTAAATATGGAAAAGAATGAATGCATGAATGACTGAGTGAGTGAGTACGAGTGACTAAGTATGTGTGTGTGTGAGTATGTATGTATGTGTGTATGTGTGTACGCATGCATGTATATATGTATGGATGTACGTATTTTTGTATGTATGTATGTATGTATGTATGTATGTATGTATGTATGTATGTATGTATGTATGTGTGTGTGTATGTATGTATGTATGTATGTATGTATGTATGTGTGTGATGTATGTATGTATGTATGTATGTATGTATGTATGTATGGTATGTATGTATGTATGTATTGTGTGTGTGTGTATGTATTATGTATGTATGTGTGTATGTGTGTACGCATGCATGTATATATGTATGGATGTACGTATTTTTGTATGTATGTATGTATGTATGTATGTATGTGTGTGTGTGTGTGTGTGTATGTATGTATGTATGTATGTATGTATGTATGTGTGTGTGTATGTATGTATGTGTGTATGTATGTATGTATGTATGTATGTATGTATGTATGTGTGTGTGTGCATTAGGTATGTACATACGTCTGCTGAATGTGCTTTCATGAAAAAAACACACTGGTCAGTTGCATTGAAATTAGCATACCCATGTCAGACTGTTAAAATCGAAGCACAGTGATGGATACTTTACATGAAAACACACATATACCTCCTACTCATGCACAAATATCAAGTGTGACTCAGGAAAAATATGACAGAATGGTTTCAAAATGAAACATTTAGAGAAAAATCAAAGACATTTTCATCTCCAATCTTTCCATTAAAAATGGGGGTTTCGCGATAATAAAACTGGGATTATTACGCTGTGTCGTCTCGTAACTCAAGAACCATAGGAGACACAAACACAACAATATCTTCATGCTATGGATATTTTTCCTAACTTGCTTACTTTTATAAAAACGTACATTTTCATAATTTATTCCTCTACATTTCATCACAATTAAGTGAACTGATATGTAAAGTAATTTTTAAATACTTCTCTCCACATGCAGATGCATGAAGCATTAGTACGTAAAAGTGTGAATATCTATTAAGATTAAAATGCTGTAATTTTTTTAATTAACTTTACTGTTTCTACGTGCAAATTATTCGGACGGGTACAACTAGTTGAGATTATTAAAACCATTAAAATTATTAAATATATTAACACTGCAGTGACCAGTACTCATAGTACC
This sequence comes from Reticulitermes speratus, assembly GCA_021186555.1. Classification (NCBI taxonomy): domain Eukaryota; kingdom Metazoa; phylum Arthropoda; class Insecta; order Blattodea; family Rhinotermitidae; genus Reticulitermes; species Reticulitermes speratus. The sequence continues at coordinate 16,795,952 of JAJKFL010000008.1, read as the reverse complement.
GACATGTGCGGCATTTCCGTTCTCAGTCTGCTGTACCATAACCGCTGAACACTATGTGTATCTGTAGGCACAATCTCTGCAGTCTGTCATCACAGTTCATTTTGTCTTCCGCCCCCGTTTGTATGCTGCAGGCACGGCTAAGTCAGCGTGGAGCTTTTCCTTTATTGTGTTTATTATTCTTGTGTGGCAGTTCCAATATGCATCAGGGAAGTCTATGGAGCACAGCTGGTCAGCTTATAAGAGGTGTACACTAGTCACTAAACCAGAAACACGAGAAAGAGAATGAAAAACGGTATGATTATATACTGAATGTGTACTCTCATGGTTATTGATTAAATATTGATTAATAGGTACACGGTAGAGGCGAAGCAATTTAGAAGTTGAGTCAATCTTTATTCAACATTCGTGTTTCCAGAATGCACGCAACTGGACCATATCCCAAGGCAAATAAATCCAGTACGCACTATCAAAAATTATTTCCATATGATCCGTAAAAATGTCATCCTCCCAAACACATACACACACACAACACACACACGATATGTGTATGTAGATACATAAGCACATAAAAGATATCCCTAGGAAATCAAAAACCATAATTAATTGCAAAACACACTCTCTCAAACCAAGATTTTTGTGGTTCAAATTTGGTTATAAATCAATTTTCAAACACACACACACAAACTTCTCTTCAAATATGCTTCCAAAAGAGATCTTCACTCTACAGGGATGTTACGCAGCGTAGATTGGTAGTTACTTACGTTTCGGGACAACACATCGGTCCCATCTTCAAGGGTCAAGCTTGACCGTTGAAGATGGAACCGATAGGTTATCCCGAAACGTCGGTAACTAACTACCAATCTACGCTGCCTAACAACCCAGATGAGCGAAGATATTTAAACTGCGGCTAAAGCCGGAAATCACGCATGCTTCCAAACTTTTATGTAAGTCCTACGCAATGGAAAACGACATAAATAAGAGTTGACTTAACTGTGCGTGTTTTACATGTCTTCTGAATGATTTTAATACAGTTTACACTTCTAAACATTCCAAGCAAAACTAACTCCAAGCAGCAGGGTGGTTCTGTGATATTCGCACAGCAGACCAAGAAATTCCCTGCTTTTAAGGAAACTAAAAACTAATTAAGCTTTCAAAAGGGCCCACTAATTGACCCTATCATGGACCAGTAAAATCCAGAGACATTCTCACATCCTACGCTAGATTCTTCCATCGTATTTTCTGAAATAAAATTCTGTATGCATTTACAATATTTCCGTAATTTCACAGGTCTCATCACCCCATCATTACTGACGTGTTTACACTAACAACGTATGACGAAAAGTGTCTCAATGTGTGATATTTTCATTCCCTTGTTTCTTCGCTTACTTTAAGCCCAAATGTACCACTCAGCACCTATAATCTTCTCGTCGGCTTAATTAATTATTTACTTACGGTTCACTCAGCGATACTCTCGGTAACTCAGCATATAGCACTGAATGGTAGGTTCGCTACTGAATAAGGAGTTGCATGTGATGTTGGTAGAAATGGTAGTTGTCTAATGAAAAGTGCTGGTCCTACATTGCGTGTGTAAACGGAGTAAAACCACAAAAGGCCTCAGGATATCCGGCCGACGGGAAACACCTTCTGAATGCAAAGCAAAGTGTTCAGGTATCAGCTTTTACGCCACATTGTGTATTTTTGTGTATTTTATTCCAGATACTACAGACAGGGACATGTGGAAAATCTTGGTTTTGGGTGAAGGAAACCGGCTGCACAGTGGGAAATCCTTGGGTGGATGTATGGATGGATGAATGAATGAATGTTTTATTCTTTCAAGTTTTGGATATTATAAGAAAATACATGTTTCTGAACCTAATGGATCTTGTAACTGAATTTAAAAAAGGTAAGGCTATGTTTAATAGGGGGAGAACATTTTAAACTGCTTCTTCAGAACTTTTTTTAAAAATAGATACCCACTTCTGTCATTTTATAAAAGAGAAGACTCTACTACAGCGAAGTGGGCAGGAAGGTGCAGAACACTGGGCTGCAACTTCCTAATATACCTATTGAACGACACAAACATTAGCGTAAAATAGGTGGCGGTAAGTAACCGAAACAACTAGCTACGTGTTCTTGCTGCCAGAACTGTACCGCAGTCCCGCTCCTCACAACAACTAGCTACGTGTTCTTGCTGCCAGAACTGTACCGCAGTCCCGCTCCTCACAACAACTAGCTACGTGTTCTTGCTGCCAGAACTGTACCGCAGTCCCGCTCCTCACAACAGCTAGCTACGTGTTCTTGCTGCCAGAACTGTACCGCAGTCCCGCTCCTCACAACAGCTAGCTACGTGTTCTTGCTGCCAGAACTGTACCGCAGTCCCGCTCCTCACAACAGCTAGCTACGTGTTCTTGCTGCCAGAACTGTACCGCAGCCCCGCTCCTCACAACAACTAGCTACGTGTTCTTGCTGCCAGAACTGTACCGCAGCCCCGCTCCTCACAACAACTAGCTACGTGTTCTTGCTGCCAGAACTGTACCGCAGCCCCGCTCCTCACAACAACTAGCTACGTGTTCTTGCTGCCAGAACTGTACCGCAGCCCCGCTCCTCACAACAACTAGCTACGTGTTCTTGCTGCCAGAACTGTACCGCAGCCCCGCTCCTCACAACAACTAGCTACGTGTTCTTGCTGCCAGAACTGTACCGCAGCCCGCTCCTCACAACAGCTAGCTACGTGTTCTTGCTGCCAGAACTGTACCGCAGCCCCGCTCTTCACAACTAGCTACGTGTTCTTGCTGCCAGAACTGTACCGCAGCCCCGCTCCTCACAACAGCTAGCTACGTGTTCTTGCTGCCAGAACTGTACCGCAGTCCCGCTCCTCACAACAACTAGCTACGTGTTCTTGCTGCCAGAACTGTACCGCAGTCCCGCTCCTCACAACAACTAGCTACGTGTTCTTGCTGCCAGAACTGTACCGCAGCCCCGCTCCTCACAACAGCTAGCTACGTGTTCTTGCTGCCAGAACTGTACCGCAGTCCCGCTCCTCACAACAACTAGCTACGTGTTCTTGCTGCCAGAACTGTACACGCAGCCCGCTCCTCACAACAACTAGCTACGTGTTCTTGCTGCCAGAACTGTACCGCAGCCCCGCTCCTCACAACAACTAGCTACGTGTTCTTGCTGCCAGAACTGTACCGCAGCCCCGCTCCTCACAACAACTAGCTACGTGTTCTTGCTGCCAGAACTGTACCGCAGCCCCGCTCCTCACAACAACTAGCTACGTGTTCTTGCTGCCAGAACTGTACCGCAGCCCCGCTCCTCACAACAGCTAGCTACGCGTTCTTGCTGCCAGAAATGTACCGCAGCCCCGCTCCTCACAACAACTAGCTACGTGTTCTTGCTGCCAGAACTGTACCGCAGCCCCGCTCCTCACAACAGCTAGCTACGTGTTCTTGCTGCCAGAACTGTACCGCAGCCCCGCTCCTCACAACAGCTAGCTACGCGTTCTTGCTGCCAGAACTGTACCGCAGCCCCGCTCCTCACAACAGCTAGCTACGTGTTCTTGCTGCCAGAACTGTACCGCAGCCCCGCTCCTCACAACAGCTAGCTACGTGTTCTTGCTGCCAGAACTGTACCGCAGCCCCGCTCCTCACAACAGCTAGCTACGCGTTCTTGCTGCCAGAACTGTACCGCAGCCCCGCTCCTCACAACAGCCACATAACCTTAACGTACCGCGCTCCGCTCTACGACAGACTTACAGCTGCTCCGCTCTCTAGACAGTTATCTATCATCTATATTTAATAGAATATAAAGTGCTGTTTTAATCCCATTCTTACGACGCTGTCAATAAACATGTCACGCTATTCACAGTTCAAGTTTTTTTTTTGCATTATCTTGGATGCAGATATCTGGACCTGAGAAGCAGGAGGGTGTAAGTCCAATTTTATATTTGAGATAATTCATCATTTTTCTTAGACCAACATGTGACTTACTGCTGTTTAATACTTGGTCCAGCTACACTAGGATAGTATTTGGACTGACAACCATCTGCTTCTGAAAGAGCTTGAAATCCTTTGAAAAATATTTGTCTCAAATATGCTGATATTGCTCTTACACCCTTCTGCTTCTCAGGTCTAGATATAATAAGATGGAAAGTTCCTTTTAGAAGGAACTGCTCAGTCTTTCGGTGCATATATATACTGGAATTTTGTGTGTTCGAATTAGTGAAAGAATAAAGAAATATAACAGCGCATCTGTCATTGTCTCCAAAAGCTAATCTCATTCCACTAAGTCTAGATGTTTCTGATGAAGACGTGTGACAGTAAACAAGGCTAGCATGTTAGATGTTAAATACTGTGAGAGAGTGTGGACTGGATTGAACTGGCCCATATTACTGTATAGTGGGGGGTTTTGAGAGCTCGATAATGAGCCTAGAAGTTGTATGAGAGACCGGAAATGTCTCAACCATCTGTATCAGTTTCTCAAGTTGGACTGTGCTTCATGAAACTAAGTGTATTTTCATCACATAATGGTGGCTACTGGAAATGCATGACCAGTGTTCTAAAGTTGTTGCGTTATTTTATGATCAGTCAGTACCGAATATATAACTTTTGGTGCTGTTATTCAATACGGAGGCTATACATAAACTCCAGCAAGAGCAGCAAGCACAAGAAAGCTCTTTCAAGGTTTTCAAATGTTGAATCGCTTATAGAAATGTTTCCCATTACGGAGTGCCGTGTTCTGGAAGCTTGTAAAGCCAGGAGAGTGAATACAATGCTAATACACACATCAATCAACCGTATGAAAAGAGCAACCTTTCACCTTCACGGCCTCTCGATCGACTGCCGACTGATCCTTTAACCAATCATCAACTCATTTTGAAATCTGTTTTGTAGACACCTTAATGGGAAAGCGGGGTGGTCCACAGGGTTTGTAGATAAGGCAGGTTGTCTTATCGACGAGTAATGACATGCTGGTCATATTTGTTTGAAGGAGCGTGTCAGCAGCCAGTGCACTGACGGATGAGAAGGGCAGGGGGGGGGGGTCTGCGAACGCCAGAAATCGGATACATTGAGGCCCCAAACAGATTATCTAACAACTGTTTCTAATTAACCAGCTCAACAAAGTACAGCCATTTTGTGACAAGCTTACAGTCACTCAACTGGTCAAGAAATTTCCAACAGTTCAGAACAAATCATGTTCACAAGAGACTGGTAGTTGGTTTCATCCTGGGCCATATTAATCCAATCCAACCCATACTATCATATTTCTTTAATATTTATTCTAATATTACACTCGCATATACGCCTCGATCTTCTAAGTGTTCTCTTCCATTTGAGTTCCGCACCAAAAGCCTGTATGCATTTCTGTTCTCCCTACATGTCACATAACCTACCCATTTTATCGTCCTCGATTTGATCATCCGACTAATACTTGGCGAGGAGAACAAATCATTAAGCTATTCATTACACAATTTTCTCCAGTCTCCTACTATTCCTCTCTTAGGCCTGAACATCTTTCTCAGCGCCCTATTATCAAATATCTTCCGCCTAAATTCTTCTCTTAACGTTAAAGACCAATCTTAACGCCCATACAAAACAAAAGGAAAAATTTTATTTCTTTACACTCCATCCCTATATTGTAGATACAAACTGCAGCTAATTCAAAAACAATCCTAAATTCTCACCAGAACCAGTGCAATTTCTGCACATAAACTGTAACAATGTCAAGGATTCTGCACTCTGAAAATATGAGTACTTATTTTAATAGGTACATTTCAGCAGAAGTGCTTATACAGGGTGTATCTAGAATGTTTCGACAAAATTAAGATTGTCTTCTTCACATCAATAACAATGAAAACCTTTCACATAAACATGTCCAAAAATTCGTGGTTTTTAGTTTCATTAAAATATTACATTTGACAATAAATAACTTAACTATGTAATATTTTACTTAAAACTGATAAATTACATTTACTATAAACGTTCCAAATTTAATAACTGTTGATTTCTTGGTATATATCAAGTCACAATTCACAATAAATGCTCAAAATGTCCTCCATCTGAGTCCATGCACGCATGGACACGTCTGATCGTGGACTGTCGCACCCTTTCAAAGGTCCCGAGGCAGTTGTGAATGGTTTGACAGGCATCAAAATTGCGCTGGTGAAGTTTCTCTTCATTTTAAATTGAAGCTGAGACACTAGGGGTATTAGTATCCCCACGGATAAAAGTCTACAGGCGAAAGTGAGGGATGTACCTAGAAAAAGTCTGCGGACATATAATGATATGAACTTTTTCTCTTGTTTTGTTGTGGGAAATTCATTTCTGAAGTTTTCCAAGCATTTTGGATGCACCCTGTGTACTGTAAAATGTTACTCAGTTTCCCATAAGAATGCGCGCCTAGTCTTGACAGCAATGCAGCGAATTTAATGACGCACTAGATTCTCACTGAATTCCTTTTCCTTTCATATCAGTTGTAATTGCCCCGCGTATCCTGAAGGAAGAATTTTCTTCTGATGTTCCAACAAACAAGCTAATTAAAAGGTGTAGGAAGAAACTTCTCTCTTCGCCTTGCCCTATATTTATTACAGAAGACAATAAGTTGTACTTTAATTAAGATAATTAAAAGAAACAATAAAATACTTTTTCATTTAATTGCAATGGCCTTTGTTAACGTCGCAGGTAATTAGCAATTCTAACAATGCTTTCATACACGAGTGGAACGCAACTAGTTGTAATGTTGCTAATTACTTATGTGCCGCATTTGACAGCAGTAAAACTTACCGTTAGCTTTCCTTGGGTCGAGGACAACTGCGTGTATGAATGTAGGAATTATTATGAAGAAAACAGCTTAACTAAACACAGCTTACCTAAACTTCATGACAACGCTGCCTTTAGCGTCCCATCATATTGCAGCTGTAAACTGCAACGATATGTTTAACTGCCAAAATGTTTCTTGAAATAAACTTCTGTACCACGAAGTAAACTTTGGTCTTGTACATTCAGTCAAATATTAAAATATAATTGACTACAAATGCAAAAATTAATTTTTCTCAAAAGTTTCCACAATGCAAATAGTAGCTTTGCCGGTGTATCAAAATTACTTTTCTGTGGTTTAATTTTAAGAAGCTGTCAGTTTGTCAGGAATGAGACATGTAACTTTATTAACCCTTAAAGGACGAAATGTAATCTGTCTTATTTAATAGCACAGTTCGTACCGCACAGTACACACTTTCTGTCTCGGTTGTGAAGACCAATCACTTAATGCTGTATAGCCTAGAAGTCGCTGTTATTTATGATATACACGCAAAACGCATAAATGCACGCTGTGGGCACAATGTAGAATTTTTTATTGTTACACCTGATGGTACAGAATTTAACGCCAGGCTTTAAAAGGTTAATGTACAGAGACTCTGAATATATTCGTCGTCTACGATAGGTGCAAACTGACGTTTTTCCCACTTTGTATAGGACTGTGAAGAACAACAGTCTTGAATTGAATTAGTTGTGTTGTTAAAGATGAGGGGAAATATTTGTCTTCCCCTTTGCTATATAATAATATAAAGCTTAAAATACACCCATCTTTTGCCTTCCGCAGGTTCGTACATCGCGGTTTCGCAAATTCGCAGGGTCGCCCCCCAGAATAAAAACACATCACTCGGACCTTCAATGGATATGAGCATCGAAACTGCTGGACAACTGGAACAGGTCTTCGAGCCACACCGCGTGATGTTCAAGGAGTTAAGGACAAAAAGAAGCAGCTCCCATCACAGTGTTTCTGCAGAGAAAAGAAAAACACTAAAAAAACTAAAAATTTTTGGGAACGAGGCGGTCAATTATTCGTGGGCTTTTCGCGCGGGGTCTTGGAACCTAACTCCCGCGAAAAGCGAGAAATGAGTGTGTACAGAATTATAATTTTGCCGGATGTGAAACTTGGTCTCTCACGTTACGGGAAGAAAATAACACTGAGAATGTTCGAGAATATGGTGCTGAGGAAGATATTTAAACCTAAGAGGAAAGAAGTAGAAGGAGGCTGGAGAAAAACTTATAACATCTAGCTTCATAATCTGTAATATTTCGGTGATTGAATCAAGGTGGCGAATATTGCCGGGACAAGTGATATGTACGGGGGAGAAGCAAAATTCTTACAGGATTTTGGTGCGGAATCTAGGGCGAGAGAGACCACTTGGAAGACAGACACGTAGATGGGAGGATAATGAAACAGGTTTTAAGGAAACTGGATAGGCTGGCGTGAACTGCATTCATTTGATGCAGGACCGGGACACTTGGCAGACTGTACTAAACACGATACTGAACAACTGCATTCATTTGGTGCAGGACACTTGGCAGACTGTACTAAACACGTTACTGAACAACTGCATTCATTTGGTGCAGGACACTTGGCAGACTGTACTAAACACGATACTGAACAACTGCATTCATTTGGTGCAGGACACTTGGCACACTGTACTAAACACGATACTGAACAACTGCATTCATTTGGTACAGGACACTTGGCAGACTGTACTAAACACGATACTGAACAACTGCATTCATTTGGTGCAGGACACTTGGCAGACTGTACTAAACACGATACTGAACAACTGCATTCATTTGGTACAGGACACTTGGCAGACTGTACTAAACACGATACTGAACAACTGCATTCATTTGGTGCAGGACACTTGGCAGACTGTACTAAACACGATACTGAACAACTGCATTCATTTGGTACAGGACACTTGGCAGACTGTACTAAACACGATACTGAACAACTGCATTCATTTGGTGCAGGACACTTGGCAGACTGTACTAAACACGATACTGAACAACTGCATTCATTTGGTGCAGGACCGGGACACTTGGCAGACTGTACTAAACACGATACTGAACAACTGCATTCATTTGGTGCAGGACACTTGGCAGACTGTACTAAACACGATACTGAACAACTGCATTCATTTGGTGCAGGACACTTGGCAGACTGTACTAAACACGATACTGAACAAATGCATTCCATTATCTGCGGGCAATTTGTTGACTAGCTGAGAAAATTTAAACTTCTGTAAAGGTGCTCTCCTCTGTGGAGTTAGTATATTAGTTCATCATCATCATCATCTTCTTCTTCTTCTTCTTCTTCTTCTTCTTCTTCTGTGGCTCTACAGCCCGACTTGGACCTAGGCCGCCTCACTGTTGAGGTTTCTAGATCACAGACAATTAGACACACACACACAACACACACACTCTAGAACTCCTCTGGACTAGTGAGCAGCTCGTCGCAGAAGCCGCTACTTACACACAACACACAAAAAACACAACAGACAAACATACATGCACTCAGCGGAATTCGAACCCACGATCCCAGCAATCGAGCTGCCGCAGACCTACGCCTTAGACCGCACGGCCACCGGGATCGGCTTGTCACTTAGTTAGGTAAAATGAAGGTAAATACGTAAGTAACCTTGTCTGAAGTTTCACCATTAAATCCGGTAAATTACCGAACGGCTACTGACAATGACCCCAATTACCCATCAATTCAGAGCGGATCATAAGCTTTTCTGCGCGTGAAATCTCCACTCACACTTGTATTAAGGCGATGGACATTAAATAACCCAGCATATGAAAATATAAATACAGCACCTGAAACTGTGCTTACAGTAACATCACACTGAACATATGATGCACGAGAGAGAGAGAGGGAGAGAGAGAGGAAGGAGTTTACAGGGGGAGGGGAAGGACTAGTAAGAAGTAACGAATTCATGCAGGAGAAGATAGAACGTGTATTTATGAAAGATTCTACCACTCATATTTATTAGGAGTTTTACACAACACACAACACCAAAACACCGCATTGTTTTGTTGTGACAAGGGATAAAGTCCTAATAAATAATCGATAAAACCTCTGCGAAAACACTGTCAAAAAATTATATGATTCAATGTTTCCGAAGATTGGCAGGCCGTCCTCGCTCGTCCTTCTTTTAAATATATGCTGGAGGCAAGAGAGAGCTTCAGGAATTAAAAAAAGGTAGCTGGAACTTGAATGTTTGTGTTTGCAACACAGGAAAGAAGCAGAGCAGCCACAGTATTTGGTTCGTTTGTCCAAATGATGTATAAAAAGTTACTACTTTCCTCACAGGACCACAATGACGCCTCCATTACAAAGATCAACCTGTTAATACTCTTTAGGAAAATAATAGCCATGCAAAATTTGTGGTTTCTACAGCGTTTATATCGAGGACACAGGTCCTTTGGCATGTTATCCTGTGTAGGAAGTAATTTAACACATCCCGACTTTTCGAAAAAAAATCCAACCTTGAAAGTAAAGGCTTTGCTTTTTTTCTCGCCACATCGGTACATGTTAAATTACCAGCTACAGAACGTAGCATTACATCGACCAGAAACGTCAAAACAGTAGCTGTTTCCTCTCAGAAAAGCAGGAACCACACAACTACATTCGTAACCAAAATTTAGATCCCTTAGTGTTAAAGCAGGTGGTGTATTTACCCCTGGGCTTTAAAATTTAAGGCCGGAACAAAACGCATAAAACAATATACTGAGACATCGCTGTTACCCTCTTGCTTACAGTTACATTACAGTTGGTATCGAATTTCCAACCGGTGTGCCGGGGCTGTTCAAAATTCGACCATGTAATGGCACTTTTATCGGAAATGACTTTAATCTTTTTGACCTCCATCCTCCCCCTTCCCCACATACAGTAATATAGTCGAAATGATATCAAGCCCCAGCTGTGCATTGGATGTTCACAAATGACACTTTATGCTGGTAACAGTGATAGACTAGTAAAAAGATTAGCCAATATTTTTTTCTCACATCGAACACTCACACCACGTCAGTTACTGACAAGTTACAATACATTTTATTGCTGAATTATAGGGGTTCTGTAAATCATTGGTTTTTAAACATTGAAACATCGATCTGTATCGATTTATTATTGCATTTCTACCTCCAGATATAGAATTTTGTATTGGATTAATTATAACGTTGTACTGACATCATGATAAGGCCATAAACTTCAAAATTGGAGAGGAAATATCGTATCTGATTGAACCCTGTCTATTTCAGTGTCACTGTAGCAAGCATGTAGCCTGAAGTTGAGGTGTTTTCGGAAGTGACACGGTTTAGTGTTGTAGAAAAATAACGTTTCGGAAGAAACTGTTTCTTCCATTTTCAGGGTATATTCTGTTGGACGTCAATTCCAGAAGACCACGATATTAATACTTCTATCCACAAGAAACTAAATTATTACATGTGCCTTCTTTAATTTCAGCTTTACATTCTGACATTTCACAAAATAACAAGGTATACTGCGACATTTTAGTCAGAATAACTCAAATGTTATTTTCATTAATGTTACGCTTTTTCTATCATTTTATGAAGTAACTGCCTTCACTGTTGGTAAGGGGGAAAAGCAAAATAAAAGCATAAAGATAAGAGAGATTAATTTGTGTATTATTGAATCAGTTTTGAGTTAAATTATAATATAATAAAGCCAACTTTGCCAGCTACGATCCAACAGATAATGGTGGTGCGCGAAACCAGTGTCCACTATCGACATTTCGCCCGTTGATGTTATAATTACTGTTTGTAAGATATATTACGCAGTAAAATGCACTGCTGAAACTGTTGTGTCTTATAAACAGGCCACGCAAAAATTTACAATAAAACCAAATTATAAAGTGTTGGACGTGACAAATACAATGGAGGACTCAGTTCCACCAGTAGTAGGAAATACGCTATTTTGATTTGTTTCGTGCTCTTTTAACGCCAACTTTTTAAAATAAATTTTATGAATAAAATTCTTCCTCCAGTGTTGTGTCACCATTACGGAACACACGCTATCATATCTTTGATCCACTTGACATGTTCTTAAACATTTTCTACTTCATATGTTTATCGCCATAATTAACCGTTCGTTATTCTTCTGTAAATGTTCTAGATTCACAACCTCTTACCATAAAATCGCATCACAGATGGCTCTTCTGCTTTGGTCAGGCCTATAAATCAAGGCCGACGAACACATTTGCAATAATATCATTCCGGGAACTTAATGGCCACACCTCGTACTGTCAAAGAAGCAACCACGTTAAACGCGTCATGTCATCACAACTCAAAAACATAAGAAATTCACCTGGATGCAAATGGAGAAAGACTCACATTATTTAGGAATCAAGTCTTTTTAATGCCGCCATCATCAGTTTTGAAATGAAATAAAGTTGTCTTTTGATTTAAACTTTTCGGCGTAAACCCCAACCGTGGTATCGGTTTAACCGCATAAAAGTTACAGGTACTCAAATCTGCAAGTGTGTACATGATTTTTATCATGCAAGGTCCAATCAGTACATGTGTAACTGCATGTCAGTCACGATCAGTTATGAAACAATAGTGTGTCGAGACATAGTGACAGGCTATTTCTCTTATCAGGTCCTGCAGCTATTTCATTTTTAAGGCAATGAAAGCAGATTAAAAGTTACATTTGTGCAAAAAATAAAAAAGGCGTTTATTTTATAGAATAAAAGTTGTAAAATATAAAAAAGTTTTCAATTGTTTCATCCTTTGGATTCAGGGGCCAGAAAAAGTGATTAACAAATGACGGTTCCGCATTATTGTGAATAAACACGCGATGTATGCGCTACCTCGGACATTAAACATGCATGAAGACTCAACTCTGGATAACATTGTTCAAGTATCTTCCAACATAGCAAAAATACGGAATCAGATTGAGTTCCTTTCTGTTATTATTATTGTGCTTCTGCTCTCGTGTTTTAAATCAACTGAAGCGAGAGTTGACTAGTAATGTTTGAATCACTACGGCAACTCACTTCGTCAACCAGTCGAAATCATTTCAGCAGCAAAACTAATTCCTGTACAACCAAGACAATACGCGAAGCATCCATGGTACTATAGGCCCTACAAGAGTTTTAATCATTAAACCTGCACCAAAACAAAGACTAAAAGAATAAAAAGAATTCCGCGAAAAAATCTTTAATGCAAACAAGAAAATGTAGGAAGAATTTACGACACCTACTTCCACTTAGTGGGCCGGAATAGCGTAGTCGGTACAGCGACTAGCTCGAGGCTGGAGAGTATGGGGTTCGTGCCCCAGTAGGGGCGAAATTTTTTACACCCATTCAGATAAACCCTGGAACCCTCTCGGCCTCTTGTACAATGGGTAACGTTTCTCCTTCCTGGGGATGAACCGTCCGGGGTTTGGCGTTAACCACCCACCCACATCTAGCCCCGACGTTAGGCATAGGTAGAGCTATATCTTTTCCCCCTCTGTGCCTCCAGTAGCATGTCACGGGGTGAGCTTTTTGATGTACTATCATGCAGATCTGTAGGGAAGCTAGAAAGAAAATAAAATGTGACTCACTTCTGTTTATAAATACCGTATAATAATAATAATAATAATAGTAATAATAACAATAAGGGCTCAAGGGGTTGCAATTTCAGGAGACAGGAATGTGATCAAGAAAGAGGCTGAAAAGACCCTAAAATATAAAGACCTTACATTAGAAGTATAGCGCATGTGGAATGTGAAAATAAGTGATAGCAGTAATAATAGGGGCAACTGGAACCATTTCAAAATAATTCAGAAAATACCTGAGCGACATACCGGGAAAGCAGGAAATCAAGGAACTACAGAAAACAACCATATTGGGCACTGCACGCCTACTGCGGAAAGTGCTACTGCTAAAGTACAAGACTTTAACATGGGAAATAACTTTTATGTTAGTCTCGCCGTGCATGTTTCACAGTTCACTGTTTATAAAACACCGACGAAATGCACTTCACTTTACTACTATATTATATTTCACTAGACCCCTACATATGTTTCGGTTTATGCAAAAACCATCATCAGGGGGTTCAAAACTACATACATTTACATCCAATGTCATTTCTGTCCTTATTGTTGTGCAATATCTTAGTGTTCAATTGCCATTCACTTATATATATTCAATTTTAAAGAATTCTCAACGATTTTATACTTGGTGCGTCTA